>OX382186.1:7377360-8016319 GCA_947507545.1 Clistopyga incitator
TTGCAATTGCAATTTTTGCAATGTAAGGGTAAGTATGCAAGGTACGTGGGAGGTGAAGTGATTTTTGAAAAATCTGTACTGCCAGTGTGTAATTAAAAATCGGAGTGGAACTGATTTTGAGTAGCGAATCGAAGGAAGGGGGAAGAGAAGGAGAAGCGTGGAGCCGAAAGTTCGGTGGACGTTTCAGTAACGGGGATAAAAAGCAATCATTCGGCATTAGCATTTCTAATTCTTGTCTAGAATTAATACCGGCGTGGAGCGCGGAGGACCGAACGATGCTGAGGACGAGGGCGAAACTGTTCGAGAAAGTCGTGTCCTTTATTCGTCGAAAGGCGAAACTGTCGTTAAGAATCGTCGGGTCGTTTTATTGGCTCTGTTGTTTTTTTTAAATGCTGATTATCGATGAGGGGCGGAATTCTCAGGCTCTCTTCTACTCATTCAATTTTTTTTTTTTTTGGAACCTAAGACCGAAACTGTATGCCTAATGAAATGACGAAGAGAAAGACTCGGATGCTGAAGAGAGTCAACGTCGATTTGTGGAGGGTCAACGATAATTATACAATTAATTCAACGTGTCCCAGGCCAATAATCGAGAGGATCGTTTTATTGTTGTTGAACGAAGCTGAAGAGCTGCTTCTGCTGCTGCTACGATAAATTCAGCAATTAGATCGCTCTCAATTGTAATTAGGCTCGATTCGCTGGACACTATGGAAGAGAACTTCTCTCGGTCGCGATAATTTTATAGCCTTAGGTATCCACCACATCTACTTTGTGGGAAAGGAGTCTCACAAAATTAGCGCCAATTGACTAATTGGATTAAGAGAGCGAGATGCCTCCAATGCCTTGCGACCGATGATGAATATCTTCGCTTCGATGTCCGCGCTGATGAGACAATCGACAATTGGGTATGGGGAAAAATAGTCGCTCCGTAGGACTCCCAACATCACCTGCATCGTCGATACTCTTCAAGGCCATTCAAGCATTTTAATTACAAATTTAAGTGCATACAAAACGCCACGAAAATTTAGCGTACAAATTTTTTTTTATTTAGAAAAAATATAGGACAATAGTATTTTCGTCGATTGGTTAAATTTATTTTTCTCTTGATCCATTTGAGACATTGACATTTTTTTTTTTCACTTTTAACAGAATTTGACAGTCGATTTCAAAAGGTAATTCACACAGAATTACACGACGCAAGCGGAATATTAATGAAAAAAAAAAAAAATCGTTGATTGGTAAAATTTAATTTTCTCTTAATCCTTTTGAGACATTGACATTTTTTTTTTTTTTTTTTCACTTTTAACAGAATTTGACAGCCGATTTCAAACGGTAATTCACGCAGAATGTCACGATGCAGGCGGAATATAAATGAAAAAAAAAGAAAAAAAGCAACACGTTGACGCGGAAGGTGAAGAGCACGGTGGAAACGTGACCGCGTAAACCTTTCAAAAGCCTATAAACCCGTGATAGCCGTGAAGTTGTTCGGTCGTGGCGCGCACAGCGAAGATGGTGTAATCACATTTCTGTGCGTTCCTCTTCGTTTTTCCTCCGTTGCACCCGTTCACGACGCTTCTCTACAATTTTGTTCCCTCCGTGGTCTTTTTTTTGTACCCACTTTTTTAAAACCCTCTTGTTCCACTTCCCTCGTCATCAAGGTCAACGAACTGAGTGATCGATTGCTCAAAAGAAAAGCTCGGATTCCATAACGATCCGCACTTCTTCGAGGTACGAGAACACGATTTAAATTAAAAAGTAAACACGTAATCGATAATGAAATTATCGATTTATTGGCACAGCCAATATTTCGATGAAAAATACTCCTAAAAATATTTTTTCTCAATACATTTTTAAAAAATCTGATCCAATAATTGAATCAATTACATTTTATTCAATCTAATCAGTCGATGGGTTCAATTTAATTGATTTAATTCGATAATACGGAAATTTTGAAAATGACGTTTAAAGCTTTGCCAATAAATCCACTGGTATTTTATTTAGTAAATAAATTTTTTTAAGGAGTGCAAATAAGTTGGACCACGAAGAGGGACAGGGAATTAGTCGGTAGGTCGAGTTCTTGAAGAGTGGCGAGGCGGCAAACGGTAGCAATATCCTCGCCCGAAGATCCGCCCACCTTAAAATTTATTTTTTTTATTTTCTTCTTCCTCGTTTATTTTTCTTCATTCCTTCGGTCATCTTCGTTTCTCTCATTTGCGAGGCGGGGATTCGGACTTTTTCTCTTCGGTGGCTGTGGTCCTCGTGGTGCGAGCTCCTTAAATTCATCTCGGTACTGCGTGCTACTGGCTACTGGCTACCGGCGCTCCTCTCGACGTGGCTATTAAAGACCGTCTGAACGTTTACGAGTGTGAATAGACGCCGTCCAATTATGCGGCTTAATTTAAATGGGATAATTGCGTCCAGGGAGTGCGGAATAACGGCGGGCGCCGCGCGAGAACCACTCGCGCGCAAATAAGCCAATGCTACCTGTGTTATATTGCGCTACGCTCCCCCGAAAAGTCCCAATTTGTGACCGGGTCTCGGTTATCGACCGAAATGTCATTCCCATTTTTTTTAAATAATTTTTTTTCAAACTTCTTAAAAGTGTATCGAAATTTTTATTTTATTTTATAAATTGTGGAGTACATTATTGGTATCGTGATATTAATATAGAATTATAGCATTATATTGGGCTGGGCGCGGGCGAAAAGCCTCCATTTTTCACCGGGTTTCGGTTATCGATCGAAATGTCATTCCCATTTTTTTTAATAATTTTTTTTCAAACTCGTTAAAAGTGTATCGAAATTCTTATTTTATTGTATAAATTGTGGAGTACATTATTGGTATCGTGATATTAATATAAAATTATAGCATTATATTGGACTGGGCGCGGGCGAAAAGTCTCAATTTATGACCGGATCTCATTTCCATTAAAAGAAATAATATTTTCTCAAACTTGTTGAATGTCTATCGAAGTTTTTTATATTTTATAAATTGTCGTTTATATTACAGGAATCGAGATATAATTATTACAATTTTTTAGACCGTCACTCCGCCGTTGACGGAAAAAAAAAAAAACAAATCGTGAAGATAAAAATAGCGGTTACTATGACGACTGGATATAAAAATGGTGTTTATATTTACATAGTAATCGTGGGTCGTAAGGTCAGCAATGATATTTATCGCCGCGAAACAAGCTATTGACTTTTGAATTATTAACTTTTTATTCGTCACCACAGATTCACGTTTTTTAAATAAATTGTATCGGGCATAAGTAGACGGATTATAATTATATATTTTTCTGTAATTAATTTTTTCAACATCCAGCCGATAAGAAGCAACCCGACTACGATTGCTCCGGGAAAATGAGAAGAAATGAAAATTTTCTCTTCGCCTTCCTCTTCAGCAAGTAAAAACCCTTTAAACTTCAATCAACAGCTTTTTATTCGGTGGAGAAAAATGTGAACTCTTCGAATTAATTGTCAGTAGAAAAAATAATTAATATGCCGAAGAGGCCGCTTGAAAAATCGAAATCTTTCTTTTGGCCTTCCTCTTCAGCAAGTAAAGAGCCTTTAAAATTCACTCAACAGCTTCTTCTTCGGTGTACAAATATCAGAAGTGTTTCTATTTATTCTTATCGACGATATTATCACGTTGAAAAAAAATGCAATTTTTTTTTTCTTTTACTTTTTACCTGCTCTTCAAGATCAAGATCCTGAAGAGAAAAATTGAGATGACGAAGATACCTGAAGAGACTGACCGGCGGACGCCACGGAACTAATCATCGCGGTTGGAGGCATGACAATAAAACGAGAGAGTCTTTCTCTTCTGGTATTTACAGTTACTTCTAGTCCTCGGGTCTCTGCAAAAATTTTGCAAAAGTGAGAGACGCCGGATAACAGTCCTGAAATTCTTCAGCTCGTGCCAGCTCGAGGCGGAGGAAGGAGAAAGGAAAAATAAGTGGAGAGGAACCCGCCGACAGGACTCGAGCCTCGAGAACTCGCAAGAAAACGCTTCTGGATATTTTACTCGCTCCGAGATACGCTACAACTGCCGCTGACACTCGCTTCGTGCGTTCAAGATTCTCCTCCTCAAAGTGTTGGCTTTCGTGATCCAGATGCGAAGAATGTTCCTTCGATCAGCAACGGTACATCATCATCATCATCATCACCTCCTGCAACGGGAAAAAAAATTCAATTAATTACGGTAACTGGATTTTTTATTTAAAAAATTGATGATATTACATATGTAATTAATATTTCTTTCTCCTTTAATAATTCGTCCAATTTTCACTGAATTCAAAATTGCTCCACTCGCTATAAAATTATTAAAATAAATAAAAATTTGCTGAATGACAATTTTTACGTGTACTTCGTGAGGTTTGGATGTAAGGTTTTTTTTTTTTTGGAATAAGGGCTCCATGAAAAAATTAAATAAAAATTTGGGGGGACTTTCTTTGAATGAGATTTATTTTTTTTTTTTTTTTGAAATTTCAGGGACCAAGGCAATAAGGAATATGTAGAATAACGTTCGTTGTCCGAAGATTGTCGAAACGTTCCGAAAGTTCATAGGGAAAAGGGAAAAGGGAAAAGGGGAGAATTAAGCAGAGTCATATTCGCAATTATAAGCGAAGGAAGGAAAGTTGGAAGGTTCGCCGTAGGGATTATGCCGTGTAATCTCACGTGTTCCCGTGGAGAGTCCCTGTTTCCTGGGGGACAGGGTGTGAGAATTCCTTTCTCACCCCGTTACGCGAGTGACTGATCAAGATTCCCTTCTCGGCCCTTCCCGCGGACGAGACCAGCCAGCGAAGAATAATTGAGACTAAAGTGCCCGAGATGCTGTTCCCTCACCCCCGAAAATCTACGGCATTCATGCCCGATGAGTTTTATGCCTTTTCCGAGCGGATTAAGGGAGCGAGCCCTTGTGTGTCTCTCGAATTATTTTAAAAGGGAATATGAGATCAGGGATTTGGTACATTTAACCCTTTACACGTTTTCTCGACACCTTGACGCGGGTTAATCGTTGTTTTATTTATGCATTCATCCCCTCCAATATTTAACAAAAATTTGAGGGGGTTGAAAAAAAATTATAAAAAAAATTTTGTGCTAAAATTTTTTTTTAAATCTTAAGCTTAAAGCTCCTGTTCATACCATCAATGTCTACCGATTTTTCGGTGAAACATAAATATTTATCGTGACTATAACCAATTACATTCGAGATGGAATCTTGAGGCAATTTCACGTATTACAAAATTCTGGTTCGGTGGATTGCAATTTTGCTTTTTTCTCTCGGTGTGCGGAACTTCGATGCGTAACATTCTGTAATATGGAAGTTTTCCGAGTGACCGGAAAGTATTGACAAAAAGAGGGCCGAGAGGAGAAGAGCCCTCTCCGGAGGGACGAACGAGCGACGAAGACCTCGGGATTCTGGAGGGATGGAAAATTTTCTGGTTCCGAGGGCGTGCCTCGGAGGGACTCTCCTCTCCCTGGCTCCGTAATGGCGTCTCGGGAGGAGTACGCGAAGGGGTTCAACCCCATCCCCTAGCGAAACAGTGGCTGATCGAACGGGCTACCCCAACGTCCAAGTAGTTACAGCGAACATTGGTCAGACACTTTATTACAACAAATTTTTAAAAAATTAGGTAACGACACTAACCTATTAAAATAAAATCTATAAATCACGTCCAAATTTGTCTTTTCAAAAAGAAGAATCTTTAATATCAATATCAGCTGATCCACAGAATAAAATCTGCAAATTTTATTATCTATCGCATATAAAAGATTCTCTTTGAAAATAATTTTTTTTAATCTTCAATTTCAACGTAAGCAGATCCGCAGGATAAATCAATGCAATCGAATTAAAATAAAATCTGCGAATCCCTTGTGTACATCAGAATTCGTGCAAATTTCACTTTTAATTTAAAAAAAAGGGTCCGGAGGCCGGGGGAGGGGGGGAAATCTTTAATTTTAAGAGCAGCAGATCGGCAGGAAATGTTGGCGCACAAATAAAGCGTTCTCCGGGTATCGTCTTGGTGGCGGTGCTGCGAGTGAGCGCCGAGTCCTCTGCGCACCCATCAGCCAGCTTTTGTTTTATCTTCTATCTTGGCGCTCGCGAGGGATTTCCGTCTCTCTCTCTCTCTCGGTCTCTCGGAGAGCGCGGTGAAATTTTTTGCTTTCGGTGCGCGTGCGGTGGGCGAGGCCAGCGAATCGAGAGCCGCCGTCCAATCGCAGGGAACTCGAGTCCCGCCTCCTCCGTCGGTGCCCGCGCTCGGTGGCGCGGCTGGAGTCGCTCGGTTCTCCGCGCGGAGCAACTCCGCTCGGGGATCGAGCGAGTCACCGAGCGCGATCCTCGAGGCGCACGAGCAGAAGCTGCCGCCGCGGTGGCCCAGCGGCCGCGCAACCTCCGCCGACCTCTCTCGCTCTCCTCATTCCACCACCTTCTCCTTTCCTCCTCCTCGCTCACCTTCTCCGCCCGGGCATCAACCACCGTATCCACGAACTCATTTTATCGATTAATCGCCTGATTCCTGCGAAATTTAATCACGTTCTTAACGCCATTTTTTTTTTCACGGGCATGGAAACAAAAATTTCAATTTTTCCATTGGAACTTGAAAAATTGTATATTTTGGACGGAAGGTTCGGTATATTTGTGAAATTTTGTTAATTCAAATATATAAATCAAATTGCATTTTCTTTTGTGGTACCAGAAATACATGGAAATGTACATTCTTTAAAAATGGCACACGAATTCGTGTATGAAAGGTGTTTAATAAAATGTCGAGAGTAAATTGGATAATAGGTGTGTTGATATATTTTGTCGCAATTTATTTCTGTGCAAACTATTTTTTTTTCGTGTAATTTGATTTCGACTTTAATTCTGGTTTCCAAGGTCACAAGGTGCCCATTGCCTCTTAATGAAACCAGCTAACCACATAAATAAATTTAAAAAAAAAATGGATGGACCAATTCTCAATCCCTCCAAAAAATTGTTCTCCAACAGCCCCACCAAAAAAAAACCAAATTTCCCACAAATTTCCTGGTTAAGGTGACGATGGTCCAGCCGAACAATTGACGGAGCCCCTGGTACCGATCGAGTCATCGAAACGATGATTGTTCGATCGAATCTGGAGCGTATATCTCGAGGTACCAGCGAGCAAGGACAACGAATGGTGGATGGAGAGTACGACCACGAAGAGGAGCGAAAAGGAGAGGGAAAAAGGGAGGTTTCATGATGGCTACTGGTGGCAGAGTCGTGTGCGCGTGGTGGTGGCGGCCATGAGGCTCGGACCATGGCCAGTGATCGTCCTTCCACTTGATTATATATCGAGTGGAGCTTCTCCCCGGTTGGTAGACGATGGTCCCGCGCTTGGTACACAAAACCCACGCACACAGACCATGGTCCACGTTGCGGATGGTTCCGAGGGGTGCGGCTGAGCCGTGGACGTCGATCCTGAAGAATGTATCGGAAGGAACGTCGTCGAGTTGAGCGTCCTGGATGGAGGATAACTCGTCCCCCGGAGGAGCGAGTGGTACCGGGTGAATAAATTGATCAGGTGCGGCCCATGGGCGTCCGAACGACGTATACGAAGAGCAGCCACGTCCGAAGGTGACTCGATGAAGAGGACCAACGCGAGAAACCGGCGAGAATCCTCCTCGCGATCGTCGCCTCGACCAATGACGACAAAGAAAGAGGCACACCCATCGGTGCCCATTTGACAAGCCAACGAGGCCTGAAATTCCCATGATGCGACTGTCGCCCTGAAGAACGAGTGGAAGGACGGGAGACGCGAGGGGAAAAATGATATTCGCTGCTAACGTCACCGACGAACCTTTTTATCCACTCTTCAGGGCGCTCATCAGGCTCTAATAATATTTTAACATTATCATCTTACTTCACGTACCAATAGGACTATCCTCCACCGGGATAAACGATATTCCCGCGCGATTGTCGTCCGGTCAATGGGGAAAACGCTAATTGGAGACATATTATTCATGGGACATTCGTTTTACGGGTTTTTGCTGGAAAATTTTATGCCGGAATCCTGGATACGCAGGACTCCATTTATCGAGCCTCTTCTTCTTCGATTATTCAGCCGCACGCGGTGAGAATTTTTCAATCTCGGGTGCACTTATTTATCGTACGTTTATCAATTTATTCAATATCTTAATTGACTTCTTCATTACTATAATCTGTACAATTGTGGGTTTAAAAAAAAATGTTCACAATAAAATTGCCCGAATAGACAATTTTTTTTTTAATTCACTGACATTCCATGAAATTCCATTATCGATTACCAGGTTTGTTGCAAAATAAAAATGTCATTTGTTCAGTCGCAATGAAAAATAAAATGAGCGATGAATAAGGCGAGAATAATTTGGAAAAATTTTTGGCAATGGGAAATTGATCTCGCGTGAAGGTATAACGCGAGGGACCAAAGGGGTGGACGGTACGCCCATCACTTTGCCCACCCGCATGGGGTGGGCTCACGCCCTCTCCTTTGCAGCTGCAATTTCATTTTCTAACGAGAGCGAACGACCTCCCTCGAGTTCCATTATATTAGCATGTACATAAGGAGGAGGAGGAGGAGAAGGTGGTGGTATCGGTGGGCGAGCAAGAGGCAATGGTCGCGGTGGTCGTGTGACCCCACCTTAACTGCAATCGCGAGACAACCCCATTTAATTAATTATGCATGAGGTGTACAGCGCGAGGTGGTTGTGCTGCCTCGGTGGCTGGCTGGATGGTAGATGGGCCACCAATCACCGTTATCGCGCCCACGTTGTACACATATTGCACAGAGCACGAGACGCCCGGGACCCTCTTCGCAACGCGAGCCCCCCAAGACTCTCGATAAAAGGCCGAGGGAAAGAAACGAAAAAATTTAACGCTACGGATCCAAGGCATCGCGTGGTCGCTCCTGGAATATATGTATGCTAAGATATTCCACGCATGCACGTTTAAATGGCAATAGAAAAATTAACTACAACTGCGAAGGAAAAATTTTTAACATATATATATTTTTTATGGCTCCCATAAAAGCCGGGCATTTAATTGTTTATTCGAAAATTAACGATTGTTCAGAGGTGCATTTTCATTGTTGAAATATCGCGAATAATTGAAAATTGAGTTGCCTATAATTTTTTTTTTTTTTTTTTTTTTTTTTTTTTTTTTCATTCATTTCGTGATGGTGATTAAAAAATTAATTAACGATTTTTTTTTGAGAAAAAAGGGGATATTTCGGAGGAAATAATTTTATGCATTCGAATTTTTTTCTATTATTTTTTTTGGTTTTGGTGAGATTTGTTTATTTTTATATATTTTTTTTTTGTTCTCCAGTTGCATTGTTGATTTACTCTTCAGGATGTCGAAGTTGTAAAATCGGAAGTTGCCCGTCACAGCGAAGGAGAATAAGTTGGAAAGGGAGAGGAAGAGAGTCGCGGAAGTGAGGAATTTTGGCCCCCGGGGCGAGAATTGAAAAATCGTCATCCTCCTCCTCCTCCTCCCACTTCCGCTTTGCCCCACGACCCACACCCACATTCTATCTCGCTCCCTCACCGGACGCCTGTAGATTCTTCTCGTTGCAACGACAAAAACCACAAACATTGTTGGGAGGATCGAGGGACGGAGCTCGCGCGTTCTCCGGGCGACACTTAAGGGGGACCAAAAAATTATGACGGATCGCTTTCGCACCCCGGCCATTTTCTTACGTAGAAAACGTTCGACCGTTAACCCTGACCTACACGCCAATGTCTGGAGGTTTTGAACGCCCAAAATTCCCGACAATTTATAGCCACATTTTTCTTCGATACTCAAGAATTGCGGAACCCTGCAAAATGGCGGACAAAGTGGTCACTCGCCGCACGAATTTTGTTAACTCTGTCGACTTGACCATTATTTTTGGACCATTTAACATTGGCTTTGTAACTGATCATATGAACACACCATTTTTTCTAACAATATTTCAATTTTTTTTTAACCCTTTCAAATGAAAATTTAAGGTACTGATAAAAAAATGTCTGCCTTTGAATGGGAAATTTGAAATCATTTTTATGTCCACCGAAAAACGCTACCATTATTATTTTTTATATATTTAAAAAATAAATATTTAGTTATTAATCTGAGGAAATTAGAGAAGAAATATAATAATTTTACTAATCGATTATATTTGAATGCTGGTTCATTTTTTTTTTTTTCACCCTTTGACGTTGGACAATTTCCTTTGACCAGAAATAAAGTTGCCCTAAATACAAGCCACTTGGGATTAAATTGCATATGGTTCGAATAAATCATTCGGTGGATCCGAATTTTTTTTTTCTCCAGCTGTGAGCCAGCTAGTAAAATTTCGCGAGCTGACCTTGAACTTGGTCTCGTGATCTGGTGGCATCAGAAACGAAGAGGGGACCATGGACAGAGTAGGAAAAAGCGTGTCGCCGGTTTTTCCGAGACGAGAACCCGAAGAGCAACGATCGGTGTATGTATTCTCCTCTCTCTCTCTCTCTCGTCTTTTCGTCTATATGAGAAGGAGACTATGTAGAAGGGATGAGAAATAGGAAACGAGGGCGATTCACCAGGCGAAACGCGAGCTCGGTGTGTGGCTTCTTACAGGCTACTTGTTAGGATGCTGAAGAAGGTGGCCTTAAGGTCTTCGTTTTCTCCCCTCTCTCTTCTGCACCCCTTGCCCATGCATATATATAGGTGTGTGTCTTTTTCAGACTCTCTCACCACGAGATTCCAGAGAGAGAGAGAGAGAGAGAGGGAACCATTCGGCTATAATCCAACGGGGAACCCCCTCAAGCTCTAAGATTTGTGGTTATGGCCACAGCCACCCCCGTTTCGTTTTCGTTTTCGGCCCAATCCTCCATATAAATCGTCCATTCACAAACTGCGAGGTGATAGTGAAAGTATCCAGAGCCGTTGGTTTTCTTGAATGGAGATTTAAGCATGGGTGGTGGTAGTGAGGTAGGTTTGGGTTGGTCAGTTGGGTTAATGTATCTGTTGCTTCGATTTGTCCTTTGGATTATGGCGTCCTGATTATTTTCATGGCAGGTGTAGAGAAAAATTCATTTTTTAACCCTTTGGTTCCTCTTCGACATCGACTCTTCATGGTTTAACAAATTGAACCTGAAGAGGTTGGTGTTTGAGGATATTTATTGGGATGGAATAAAGTGAAATGACATTTTAGCCCTGAAGAATGTTTATAAAGTTGGGAAAGAAAATATAAAATAAGATATTTCTCAAAATATTTTGAATTTTAAGGGGTTTTTTTTTTTTTTTTTTTTTTTTTCATGGGGGATTGAATCGATTTGGTATCTGTTGCTTCGGTTTATCCTGTGCCCCTCGTCCAGACACTATAATATCCTGATTATACATATAGGAAGGGTGGAAAAAGGAAAAAAGGAGAAAAAAGGGAGTGCATTGACTTGGGGTGACTTTTTACCCCGTGGTTCCCCTTCACTATACTCTATCCTCACTTCTTTAGTTGGGTCGTCTCTGCCGTTACTACCAACTACTGGTGCTCGATGGATAGTGAAAAAAAAAAAACATTTCACGCTTCCAGCGAGGCAAGTGCCTCATCTCTCGGTTTTAGGGGTGACTTTTTGCCACGCCGCTGACTTTCATCGCGGCCAGACCACCATGACCTTCCGCAAACCTTTGCATCTTGCGGTCATTTCAAACCGAGAGAAAATATTTCATTGATTCCAAAGAAATGCGTCAATTGATTTTTTTTTTCATCGATTTCAAAGAAATGCGCGAATTGATTTTTTTTTTTCGTTAATTTCAAGGAAATGATTCAATTGACTAATTTTTTCTTCATTGATTCCAACGAAAAATTTGTGTGTGTTTTAATAAAATATTGCATTTTAATTTTCAAGATAAAAATTCATTAATTGTAATTAGACATTTACTCAATAATCAATATTTTATCGAAAAAAAAAATCTTGGTATCAATTTAAAGGAAATTGAAGCAATTAAAATTTTTTTTAGTATACGCTTTTGATTGTCAAGTATAAAATAATTGACTGAGGCAATTATTTAAAATTTTTTTTTCTTCTCTTCATCTTCTTCTCATTCTTTGGCTCCTCCGAACGCCGATCTCGAATTCTTCGAATATAGAAACGATAAACAATGTGTCCACGGTATGCCTACTAATTAGTAATTACATAAATATCGATCCGCGTCCGGCTCGACTATAAATCCACGCGAGGGCCCGCGCCAAGTTCGCCCATCAAAGCTAACGATCTTTCGGCCCTCATTTTCTTCGTTGAATTGCAGTCAATCGATCAGCCACCGATCATAACTATGCGGAGTCCCGATCGGTGAATCGATCACGAGCGTTTTCCACTCAATTAAGATTGACTCGAGTCTTTTTCTCGGTGATATTGTCGATAGTAATGAACCACCCAGGGAAATCTCAACGACTTTAATAAAATATAATTAAACATTTAACGAGACACAAAAGTCACTCAATATCGATTATTTTCATAATTTCATTCCATTCTCACTAATTTTCATCATTTTTTTTTCGATTCTCACTCATTTTCATCGTTTCTTTCCATTCTCATTCCGGAAAAAAAAATGTATCCTAAAATTTCGCTGTCGAAAATTTGCGATTATCTCAAAAAAATTTCATTGCAATTTGGATTTTTATTTTATGGTTCCTTAATTTTGGAGTATTTTCACTATCTCTTAAAAATAAAAATCATCTCCAACGAAAAAACCCCATAAAATAATTTCTCTCCACCCTTAAAAATAAAAAAAACCATCCTGAACCCAAAACCCCATGCAATGATTTCCCTCCAACCATTAAAAAACAAAAAACACCCATCCCCAACCCAAAACCCCGTAAAATCATTCGACCCGAACCATGAAAAATAAAAATGGTCTCCAGTATAGCCGCCCCCGTAGAATTGCTCGCGTAGGTAGGGGAGAGACATCGATGGTGGTTCGGTGAGGTGCACAGGACGACGAGCCTGTTTCCCTCCCGTACCCCCCCCCCCCCCCCCCCCCCCACCCTTTCCACCCAGTCCCCCTCTCTCATCCCTACTTCAGGGTCCTCCTCACGGCGCGAGCTTCCTCGGCTCGTACAGAGGCTCCACACCGCAGGACCGCTTGAGCACACTGTCCGTACTCACTGGCTGAGCGCAGGAGAGGCGCTCGCATATATCCATGTGTGCGTCGTGCCCACACCAACTTTCCACGAGTTTCCCCCACCGCCCATCGAATTGTACGCAAGCTGCAGCACAGCAGCAGCCGGGAGGACGACAAGTGGTAAAGGATCGTCATAAGCAGCCCCCGAGTAAAGCCGAGTATGCACGAGTAGGGCCGAAGAGCCGTTCGAATCGAGGCGCCCGCGTCAGTGTAGAAACCGCGTTCGCGGTCCACGGTTCACGATTTCCGGGCGGAGACCTTTTTTGCCGGTGTGTGTATCGACGCCGGTCCTCGTAACCCTAAATATTTCCAATTAATCGAATAACCTCGAAAAAATTAAAATAAAAATTGTAATATTATTCGCGAATATCGTTAATATCGATAAAAGTATAATAAAAAAAAGGAAGGCAATTAAATATTGTTACAGGGAGGATAAATTGTTCAGTGTCTGTGCAGCGAGGGCCCTTATCTACTTGACAGCTTCCCTCTGACGTTTATCTTATTTTTTCCGCGATTAAAGTGTACACTGTGTACATTGCAATAATGTAAAAATCGGCGTGTCTGATCGGCGAGGAGCGTATCTACTTGATTCGTGGGCAAAGTGACACTGCGAGACGAAGGATCGATCGGAATGCGGGGGAGTATCGATGGAGTGCATTGATTTTTAGTGTCTGATGACAAACTTGGATTTTCCACTGGCATTTGCGAGGCGAATTAATAGTTTCGATTGACTGGAGAAGCGGAAAGTGCGCGAGGATCGCTGACAGTAATATCAACGAGTGGATGTACTGGCACTTCCGGCTGTGGATTTTACGATCGATGGGCGTGCAACCATGGTTCGGAATTATTTACGCGATTCACGTGATTATTATGGGCGAATTATGTTCGCGACAGTAGATATGGATGGTCAGTGATCAGACCGAGATAATTCATCATCCTCGGCAATAACTTTTAGTGTGTGTGTGTGTGTGTGTGTGTGTGGGTGCGAGTGTGTGTAATAATTATAATTTAACATTCATTAATGGCAATAATAAGATTTCGATAATCTAGTCAAGAGATAATCACGAATTATTAATTAATCAAGGGAATAATTCACGACGACTGCCTATACAATTTATACACACACTTTTCTATTGTGCATTGCATTTTATTATTATTATTATTATTATTATTATTATTATTATTATTATTTTGGTCGTTCAAGTGTCGAATTGATTCGAGGAAAAATTTAAGCTTCTTTGTTAAACTCGGTTACGATTAACGAGCGATGATAAAGAGAAGAGCGAAAATATTTTGGGTCTAGTGGTTACGGACATAATCGCACAGACGAGACTCTTGAGACATCGGGATCGATGCAGAGGTCGGATATTCAATAACAGAGAGAAAGAGAAAACAAAAGAGGCAGAGGAGAGAAATAGAAACTCGTGTGAATTGACTCTGTGTATTTAGTGAGGTCAGTTTGGGTGCCGAAGAATCGGCGTGTAACACGAAAGTCTTCGTGACTCTTGAAATCGCTCAACGTGGAATTTTAATTTGGACGACAAAAGTGCAGATAAATCCCCGTGATTAACGATATTAATAACATTTGTAATTGGGCAACGAACTCGAAGAAAATTGTGAATTATTGGCTATTTTGTTAATAACGATCGAGTGCAATTTTACGAATCACGAATTCGTAGCTTTTTTTTTAAACGTGCTACTTTTTTTTCTTTTTTTTTTTTCGAGTGACGCGTGCACGACACGTGAAAAGCAATGAACTCACTTTGTAAGTGGAGAACATTCGTCGCTCGTTGTGATTATTGATATTTTTCGTTGGTTTTTTTTTTTTTCATTTTTTTTTTCCTTGCCGATCGGTTTTTTTGAGACTTGCCGATTTTTCGGCTGGCCAACGGAAGAGACTTCTTTTCGGATATCGCAGAGTTAATATCGTCGCAAAAACGACGACCACCACGAGCAGCATGTACCCTTGGTACCGGGAGAGCGTCGCCGCGGCCGCTGCCGCGGGCCTCGGCGGACCGGTAGGCGTCGTCGGATCGGGATTCTGCTCCTCGGCACCTGGACAAGGTGCTACCACTATCAAAACAGAGAGCGGATACTCGGACTGCATGCTCGCGCTCGACTATGTACAGAGCAAGGTGAGTACCTATTTTTTTGGGGCGAAAAACTATGTTTTTTTGCCGTAGAAATCGGTTTTCGAAGCGATCGATTGATGCCTTTTTTTAAATAAAAATACCATCTTTTGTGTGGGGTAATTATCAATTTTTATTTAACGATAGGAATGAAAATTAATTTGGAAGAAATTTTTGTGTAACATACGTTTTTTATATTTATAACGTAATTCAATAATAAATATTGTAATAATTGTTTTAGAAAATCCTGTTTAATTGTGAAATAATTCGTCTTGATACTTGAAAGGAAAGTGAAGTTTCGAGAAATTTTTGCGAATATTTGCGATTAAAAGTGAATGACGGTTCTCCATTTGCATTATTGGAAAGCAGAGTCGTAAAATCCAATTAGTTTTATGAAATGAATATTTATGGTATTCGCTGATAATTATGAGCGACGCTGGCAATGCGAGTGAAATTACTTCGCTTTTGAGGAGGTCGATTAGGAAAATTGATTCTCTGGGTCTCGATGGTGACCAATGGGACTTTGGGCTCGGCCCTTTTCATGCCTTCATTTTCGCTCGCCACGAAAGCGCGAAAAGGTTTTGAAGTCGAGGTGAAAATTTCAACGCTCTGTAAAATACGACCAACGGCGGGGCAATTAATTTCTCCTGTTGCACAAGATAATCTCATTCTATCGAATATATGGTCATCGCGTTCTCTCGTTTTCTAAATAGCGAAAAATCGCGCGAGCGCGAAGTCGAACTTGGAAGGGGAAGGTTGCCTTTTTTTTGTTACTATTTCACTCGGAAGCTGCACTGAGAGAAAAATATCATTTTTCTACACCAAATTTTCGAAAAAAAAGTACAATTTTCAATGAACCAATTACGTAAAAAAAAATCAATACATATTCCATCAATAGAACCAATAAAAATAAATATTGGAAAAAAAAATGAGACTGACCAAAAAAAATCCAATTGTTAGAATATACCAAAAATAAATACTTCCTCTAAAATTTCAATTGGACCATTTCATCTCATCGACACAATATTTATAAAAAAAAATATGAAAAATTTTCCTGGATCGTTAAAAATTTGATTTCACCCAACGAGACGACCCATGAACATGCAATTATTGTTAAATAAATTATTAACTCAAATATTTTCAAATAAATTCATTATTTCTCTGGTCGTGTGAGTGCAAGTGATTGTGAAAAAACGTGGATGAAAGATCGACGCGATGCTGCGTGGAAAAATAAACTAAAATAAAATGAAATAGTGAGAAAAAAATGAACAGGGAACAGTTGCACTTGGGTCTGTCGTTGTGAAGTGTGATAATTCCATAAAGCTCGACCGAGAGAACGAGGAGAACTGTCAGATGTGTCAGTCTCTCTCGCTCTCCTTCTCTCGGTTCTCGTGTAAAAAAGCTTTGAAAGTGCAGAGAGCCGAGTGCGTTGCTGCTGCTGCTGCTGCTGCTGCACTTGATGCAGTTGCAGTTGGTTTCCCCTTCGTCCCGTCCCACCACTTTTCCGCTCGACAACCATAAGTACACAGCCGTTCATTAACTCCAGTAAAAACTTGGACATTATCACCGTTTCAGTCCAGGCGTACCGACACCTATTCTCTGTTGACTCTTTTTTTCCCTCTTCTTCTTCATTCATTCACTTATTCGCCCGAGGAGCTCGCGATCTTCGCCGCGACTATCTACTTTTTATTTCTATTCTATTTCCATCAGGGACATTTATTTACACCGTCAGCTTATCAATTAAAAAATGGCATTCCAGTTCATTGGAAATATCGTCGCGAAAATCCCACTAAAATGCTTCGTACAATTTCAAAAATTTCATTAATCGAAATGTCAACTGAGAAACAGTTGAAAAAAAAAAACGTTTTTTCCACTGAAATTATATGACGGTAAATTTCTCAATAATAAATGATCCCGTTTTTTTTAATTACATTTCTTTTTAGATGCAGGATAAAAAAAGATGTTATATTTTTTCGAGCCTACGAATTTGATTGTTAAAAAAAATTGTTGCCATTTTATAGTCGCCAGGTGTACTGGAAAAAAAAAAATACAAATTAGTTTTCTTGACTTTATTAAGTAGTAAAAGTGAGTATTGTAACAGACGCGATTTTTTATATCTCCACGGGAATTTTTCCATAATTTATTATTGCGGCTGGCTCGGCCAAAGGATTCGTAGCTGACCTAACAAAATATTATCAGAGTGTGGAGTATAATTAGGGAGATTTCGCGTGATCAAGAAAGGCAATAAAATGGGTAAGAGCGGCGCAAGGAACGTTTCGCACTGTTCCCTCGAAGAGCGGCAAAGGAGAGCCCTCGTAATATCGCAATTAATATAAATTTATTAAGCACTCGTTGTATGAATAATGATAATAACAATAATGATACAATGTTAGAAGTGGGAGCTTCGCGCTCAACGTGATAATTTACGATACGAACGAGTGTTATGAAGTCGTTTAATTATTGTCGGCAGTTAATTAGAGTGGCCGATGCCGGACGAGTGCTGGGTTCGTTGGGTGCGCGGTTTTAGCGCCGCTCCTCGTGCCTACCTATTATTACAACAACACGTGCCGGTCGTCGGTGCGCGAAAGCCTCGAAATGTTCCACAAGCTTTCGCCCGTTGAAAGCTCTCCAATTCATTTATTTTCCCATCAACCCCAATTAAATCATCGATCTTCATATTTCGGGTCGAAAACAGCTTCCGGTTTTCTCATCGCCGCTGAAGGGGTTAAAATTTCGGAATTAGAAATTTTTTATTCGTCGTAATAATTACTGTGATATTGAAAATGACAAATAATTATCGAAAATTATGAAATTTATTGTGAAATGACAATTATTTATTTTTATATTCGTAACGTTAATCGATAATCGTCACTTTTCATAATATTTATTGTAATAATTTGTTTATTGGACTTGAAGAAATTTGTAATTGATGATATTTATTTTTGGGGTTCCTTTGACTCAATAATACGCAATATATATATATATATATATAGACATACGTAGACCAAGCTTCTTGAATCAATTATATTTATTATGTATTTCAAATAAATGATATTTTGTTGAATTTTTTTATCCTCCGTCCTTGAGGTGCGGTGCTAAAACACGACTTTGACATTTTCCTCTGAGAATACGAGTAGCAAAGTATTTTCAAGTTTAACCCGACGATCGGCGTCTTGGATAATACGCGCGTGTGCCTCTTGACGTACGACCACAGAGTCACAGGCGAACCCTTAAATGGCTCCCCGTGCGGCCTGCGGGTTTCCAAATTTGGAGTCTCCGAACCAGCCGCGCTGTTTTTTTTTTTTTCTGTTACATCTCGCGGCTCGAATGCGAAAATGGCATCGACTCCTCCCTCTCTCTCTCTCTCTCTCTCGCTCCGATGATTCGCATGTCTGCCTTACACTCGCCGTGACTACTTGAGAGTATCACGAGTTCAAGGTGCAAATCTTAGCTCCAATAAATCACGAATTAATCAATAATCCATCAAATCCTCGCCACGTCAAAAAAAAACATATTATTCATATGCATGATATACAAAAAAACCTACGAAAATAAATATTTTCGCCCAATATAATTTTTCTTCCTGTACAAAAGAAAAAAATTCAAACAGAAGTTTATACCAAGAACAACAATCTCCAATTGCACCCTTAAAAAAAAAAAAAAAAATTACCAAATCGAATATTAAGTAGCCCTTTGCTATGATTATAACCTGGACCACCTTTCACTTTTATAACGCAAAGTGTCGGTCCGCTAAAAAAAGAAATAATAATAATAATAATAATTAAATGTCGAAGCAAGTGTCGAAAATTATAGGGGATGAAAGTGCCAAATTGTTCTCCGTTTTCAGCTCGCTCCCGGCGCGGGAATCCGGAGAGTTTCACGCAGGAACTTCCCCTCCTTCACCTCCTCCTCGATATAACCTCCACGAAGAGAAGATGAAGCTGAAGAGCACTGAGCAATACCTACCTATATATATATACATATATATGCGTATATATGTATACATATATATATATATACATAGCCGAATGCTCGGTGTTGGCGATCGTTTTCTCGCCGTGGGCGTGTCGCAGGTGCGCGTGGGTGGAGGGGCGTGGTCCTCTCCTGGGATTGGAGGAAAATCTCGTTGCTGTATACGTCGAGAAATACGGTACCGGAAGTGGGGGGATAACCGGGAGAAGCGGCGGTGGAGGTTCGCGGGCGCGTTCTCTTCATCCCCCACCCCACCCCCCACCTTCAAGCACAAAAACGCGATATATCGTCGCCGTTCCTCCTCGGCATCGGCGTCGGCGTCGGCGTCGGTTGCGTTCCCCTCGAACTCGTAGTACGCCG
This sequence comes from Clistopyga incitator, assembly GCA_947507545.1. Classification (NCBI taxonomy): domain Eukaryota; kingdom Metazoa; phylum Arthropoda; class Insecta; order Hymenoptera; family Ichneumonidae; genus Clistopyga; species Clistopyga incitator. The sequence continues at coordinate 7,396,965 of OX382186.1, forward strand.
CCCCCGGGCAAAAAGCAGCCAGGTGGCATTTCACCGTGTGGTGTGCGCCTGCCTTGCCTGCCTCGCTCGTGCAGCGCCTGCACCGCATAGTCACTTTCATGCCTTTTCATCCTATCCTCTAAATGTTTGCCACTAAATTCTCTCGTAATACGCCCTTTGTTGCATTGCGAGCAATGAGGCTTTGGAAACATTTTTTTTTTGGAGATAAGAAATCATTGGAGAGGGGCACAGGAAAAGGGAATGAATTTTGGAGCTTAAGAGGGCTGGTTAGGAAAAATAAAGAGATAGGAAAAAAAATGGTGCATCGGTGGACGTTTTGTCGTATTGCCAGGGATTAATGGTGGTATTGACTATGGGAAATTTTTTGGAAGATAAGGAATCATCGGAGAGGGACACAGGCAAACGGAACGAATTTTGGATCTTAAGGGGGTTGAGTACTAAAAATAAATACATGGGAAAAAAATTGTCTACTGGCATACATTGCTCTTGAAAAAAATGTAGGGTGATAAGAAATCATTGGAGAGAAGCACCCAAGGAACCGAATTTTGAGTCTTAAGGGGATCGCCCAAGAAATGAAGCGAAATATACAAAAATTCAACGTAATTGGATTTCTATTATATTTTAATTATATTTCTATTATTGAATGCCTTAATTATAAAAATAAAATTAGAAACGTAGCCACATTACAAGGAGTGGAGAGGAAGCCCGTCGAAGGGCCTCCTTTCCTCAGCCTTTATTACATTTGTTTGGCGCATTATTATTGTCAGTGCGATTAAGCAGCGATGCAACTCTGTATGCACCGCGTTGCAGTTGTTTGTGGCGGCGGCGGCGGCGAGGAAAGAGGCGCCGTGTATACGTTGCAGAGCACCGCATGGGAAACTCGGAGGCCTCCGGGTCTCGATCTCTCGATCTCGCACAAGATCCTCTCGTGATTATGCTAGGCCCTCGGCCGCGCATTACTTTAGCTGTCACTTAGGTCTTTAAGAAGGCGAAACAGGAGAGGAGAGAGAGAGAGGAGAGAAGATAAAGGGTGAGGGGTCTCACCGGATGTGCAAACTCAACAACGGGTTAAGACAGACTTTTTCCACCATAATTATATCACAACCTTAAGTGTCTGCCTATTTAATGTACGCGCCTATTATTCCGTTTTACTTGATTTTTCGTGGAAATTATTGTACGTCTACCGGAGATAATTCAACCTGGAGATTCCGTTCCCACATGGAAAATAAATACACACTTAAATACACGCGGATATAACATTTTTCTAATTCTAATATATTTATTACGTATCTATTACACGTAGGAAAATATATATGGGATTCGAAGTAAGGCGATAAGCGAATTAAAATTATTTATATCAATCAATTGTCTATTTTATTTTTTACGTATATAAAAAATGTTTTTTAATTAAAACAATTTCTCCATCTTTCGGAAAATTTCGGATTTTTGAAGTATCAATTTTTTGATGAGTAATAAAATTCATAATGAAAAAACGTCGTTAAGGAAAAATTGGAAAAAAATTTTACAATTTTTTTGTTTTGTGGTGGAATAGGAGGAAAAATAGCGAAAAATATTTGGCGGATTGGGGTGGAATATCTCATGTGGATTTTTACATAAGGATCGATTGCATCTCTTGGGAGTGAAGCACCGTTTTCATGGGGATATCGAAACGTGTAAGCACAGAGAGCACCGGGCAACATATAGAGAATTGGCCGCTCGCGCGGATAGGTATAAATTAATTAGATAATTAATCGTGTAATGGGGTTTAATTGGGAGGCTGGTTAAGTGTCAGACGGCGGCGGTATAACCCGCCACTGTAATCTTCTCCCGGGAATCTGGTTCGGTATACACACCATACTATATTGGACGGTGTGTGTACCGCCCGATCGCGGGACTATCGCTTCTCTTCGAAAGTTGCCTCGCGGGGTATGCGTGCGGTCGCGAGATACCGCCGACGACTTTACCAACTTGTTAGATTGCAGATAACACGAGATTTACCAGATCTGATATATCCATTGATATACCTCAGAGCAGACCATCCTGCTTATATCCTGCGAAAACCAACGAGCCGGCGAGCTCCTTGCTTTTCGTAGTTCCCAATGAACTTTAAGTACTCTGCTATTTTTTTTTTTTTTTTTTATTTTTTATTTTTTTTTGTTGTGGGTATATTATAATGCTCGAGAATATTGGAGGACTTATTATTATTTATTAGAGGAATTATTTTATAGAAAAAATAAAAATGAGGATTCAAATGATGAGATATGAAATTGGTTTTGTGTAAATTAAATTACTTGAAGTTTGTTATGCATTAAATAAATTTACAGCGCAAGTGCAACGTCAAATTTATTTTCGGTGCAGTAATTTCAATAATCGGATTCGATTTTAGTGCTCAAATTTCTCTATTTTTAATTTTTAATAATTGTGCCGACGAATTATCGTGAACCGACGGCGGACAAAGTACCGTGATGTAATTGTCTATTTTCAGGCCTGACTTCGAATATGCAAATCGTTTCTCCGAGTCAAGTGAATTTCAATTAGGATCGAGGAAAAAATTGCCCTCGGGAAAATTTTTTCAATCAAGAGACAATTAAAATCTTCATCATAATTTTTTTTTTCTATCAATAAAAATAAAAGTAAAGTAAAAAAAAATTGAATACGTGAGTGAAAATCGATGTAGAAAAATTAATTAATAAATATAGCTAATTAGAAAAAAAAGGTTAAATAAAAGTGAAAAAAAAAAAAAAAATCGTAAATTAAGCGACTTTGGAGAATTCGTCGTCTTCCTCAAGATCTTCGGTTCTGTACCATCCAAGCTTAGCTCTCTCGCCTTGGCATTCGTCAAAACAGTTCGGGGATTTGCCGTCGCGCGGCGTTACGTGGATCCTCACAGATTGATCATCATAGAGCAGACCCCAGTCGAGATTCAGCCTCGCTGGGTCACTTGCGAGCGACTGGAGTGGCTCCTCAAATTTTTTTCAGTCATATAAATGTAATTAATTAATTAATAACATTAAAAACCTACAGAAAAATGAAATCTTTGAAAAATACGAATAACATTTAAAAATGGAATTTGTTCCTCAAGCACCGAAAAAAAAAGTTTACGCTCTTCTTTAATCCAAAAAATGTCGAGATCCTCAGAAATTAGATTGTAAATTTTGACGAAACAAAATTTCGTAAATACTATTACAAATATTTAGTGACTGGTGAATAAATTAGTCGAGTCACTATTCCATCGCTCGGTGTATGATAAATGAAATTTAATAACGGGTTTGTTGGATTGTCTGCGACTAATTTGGAGATGAAGAAGAAGAAGAAGAAGAAAAAAAACACGAGCCAGACAAAAACGGGAAAGACACTTTGATTAATAATCGCCGCGGTATCCAAACTCCGAGGGACCATCAGGAAAAGGTCAACCGGATGTCGTTGCGTTAATAAAAATAAAAGACAAAAAATCCAAACGTTTTTTTTCCCGAAGGCCCAGTCAAATGATTATCGTCTACGATTATTGCAGGATATGCACTCAGAGTTTGTCGTATTTATTTTCAATTACAACCGCCGATTATTAATTATTATTCTGCGGGCATATAATTTTGTGGTTGCATAAATCCCACACATATTAATTACCGCGGTAAATCGTGAAATTATTAATTATCACTTCACGTGACTTTTTTTTTTTAATCCTTTTTCCACATCAGCACTTTCTTCTCTTCAGGGTAGACAAATTGCATCACGGCTGCACCTGAGACAATGTTTGTATTCCAATTAATGCAGAATCATCCCTTTCGTTTTGGCCTGAACGACGAGACCCAGAATTCCATCGAGGGTGACTTGTCAACGGAGAAGTTGGTGCGGTGGACTCTTCAGGAAAAGGATATTTGGTAGGATATAACGAGTGAGGGCTATTTAATCCGGGAGTGTCTGGCGAACTGTCGGCGGGTCTCCAAAGGTTCTTCAGCATTGAGGTAACCAAGAGTAGCAGCAGGGAGGAATCGAGTGAGTGGAAAGGAAGGAGGCGGGGGGGTTGAGGCTATCGCATTATGGGACAAGGGGGGTCCATGGCATTAGTATAGCACCCCGGAATAATTGGGTACAGTCCGAGAGAGCGGCTACCGTACGGTCGGCGTCTTTCATGAGGAGAATCTCCCAAGGAGGAGCATCAAAAGTAAAAGAGAGAAGGCCCATCACCAGAAGCCAGAATCTCCTCTTCAGCTTCTCTCCTCCTCTCTCCTTTCCCTTCTTCCTTCTGCCCCTCTCTCTTCTTCTTCTTCTTCTCTACGTCGACCCATCCACCGGCGCATAGCAGAGAGAGGGATCCTCTGTGGCGGCGTCGACCTCCTCCTCCTCCTCCTCCTTCTTCTTCGTCTTCTTCTTCTTCTTCTTGGCTTCCTTATACTCGCTCTACTCGCTCTGGATGATAAAAAAACGGGAGCCCACGCGGCGCGTTGGCGGCTAAGGGAAATAAAATAAGAAGAAGCCGAAGAGTAAGAAAAGCAAAAAGGAAAAAGGTGCGGGGACTCGGTTCTCCAGGTCTTCTTCAGGGTATCCTACGTTCGTCCTGCTGGTCCCCGGTTGTGTTCCTGAGGAAAGAGGATGAGGCGAAAGACCGCGGACACAAGCGAGTACAGCGGTACCACCGGGGAAAAGGAGAAGGAAGAGTTTTGGCGAAACAAGAGCAACGGGAAGCTCGCAAAACAACTGACGAGTCCGAGAGGAGAGTCATAACTGTCTCGCGATGGGCTGCACAGTGGCGCAAATGTCCTACGGATACTTTGCTCCTTCCTTTCTCAAGCTTCTTCATCTTCTTCATCTCGTTCTTCCACTTCATCATCAGCTTGCTGGGAGAATTTCTTCTTTTCTTTTCTTCTTCCTCCTCCTCTTCTTCTTCTTCTTCTTCTTCTTCGTTTGCCTCGTTTTGTACCTACGCCAGTGGCTTTTAAATAGCTTGTTTTATGCGAGCCCGAAATGAACGTGAAAAAATCACGAGCTCGCCGCGGCGACTCCTTAATGGAGTCGTAACTTCGGAGACGGTGAACCGGCCCATGAAGAGGGAATTAAGAGGAGAAGAGCAGAAGCTCCGCCGTTGATTCCACCGCGAACAACCCTTCCTCCTCCTTCTCGTTCCTCCCTCTTCAGCATCGTTGACAATCCTCGCCACTGTTTAGCGTTTGATTATTGTGTGGAGCCTCTTCAGGGTTCGCGTCCACCTTCTGCCGCTTCTTGTCACTGAACCTGAAGAGTCTGAGGAAATTATTCGTATGCCCCGGTGGATTGACCTTTGGAATAGCCCGTTCACTCGTTGGAAATTCCTCGCTGCCGATTATTCAGTGGTACCATTGGAAAAATGGTGTTTTTGCGCGAGAGGGAAACGAGAGGAGGTCTCTTCGGTCTCTCGTGACTGACGCTCGTTAAGACCACGCTCCACGCGTCCACTGCACCGAGAAACCATCAGAGACCCTGCAAAAGGGAAATATAAATCCTTTTTCCTCAGCATCTAGTTCCTGAGGAGTGAGAGACAGGCTTTAAATAGATTTTAACTAAACGCGGAAAAAAAAATATGTTCTCCACTCTCGGACGTCGTGAGTGAGATTCTTGAAGAAAATCTACACGAAGAGAAGATATTTTATCGACTCAACGAAGAAATGATTGATTTATTAGTTCTTTTAATTAGTGCCATGAAAAATTACCATTTTTGTAGTGGTACTCAGTGGCAAGAAAAATGAAAATTGGAGTAACTCGTTTCGGTGACGAAGATTTTTCGGATTCGACGAAATATTTTTTATCCCAGTCCAATATATACATCAACGGTGATAAGAAAAATGGCCGGGACCTCGGGACCCCGAGCACGTGGTCAGACACTGTCTGCCGACACGATAATCGACGAGACGTTCGATGGAGAACATGTGCCGGGCTTGGAACGAGGAACTATCGTCATGTGGGTTAACGATTCCCTCCCCCTCTTCAGGGTCCGTCGCACGAAACGCTCCTCTCCGTCTCCGGGCTATCGGCTGCTTCGTTTCACTGATAACAATAAGTCGCACATATTTTTTGGCCACCGTTCTCTCTCCCAAAGCTTCGCTCTTATTTAAAAAAAAAAAAAATTTTTTTTTTGGCCATTACCTTAAAAAAATGAATTTTTACAAAAATTCTGAGACTTAAAAAAAAATTCCCCAATATATAAATATTATTATTGATATTGCATTGCGTATAAAAAAATTGCCATTTTTTTTCAGGGTCACGTGAAACGGAAATAAAAGTTATCAGCTGCCTAAATTTTGAAAACGCTTTGGTGAAAATATATTTTTGTTCGCGTTGGAAAAATTGGAAGTTAGTTTTATGGATACCATGTGAAATTCTTGCCTCTTTCTCGGAGGAAATGTCGCGTGGAGATGTGAGCAGGGACATTAAGGATTGTATTAATCAAGCGGAGGACGTTTCGCTGTGACAAGAGGCAGAGTGTCGTGCGTTTGTCTCGACGGCGTGTCATTTGGGCTGGTGGATTCAAGCTCGGCGAGGAAGGGTCCTGAGGAGGGACGAGGGAGGTGAAAATCCGTCGCGGAGGAGAAAGCGAGAGAGGAGAGTGAGATATTTCGAATGGGACGAGAGCCAGGAAAGGAAAATCTCTTTTGGCGTGTGACACGAGAGGCTATAATGCCGATGACGTCGAAAAATGACGGAAAGAAAAAAAAAAACGGGAGCCAGACTAGTCGGCGGCTGTGAGCGTCGTGTGTACAAGTTACATAATACAAATTGCATTGCTGAAGAGGATATTGAAAATAATTTTTTTTTTGAATTTTTATGTCATAGAAATTACAGAATTGTCGTTGCTGAAGTGCTGCGTTAAATTTAGACTAAAATCATAGTCAATTTAATCAAGATAACTCTCAATTAATTTTTTTTTTTGTTACATTGGTTTTAAGCACAAATTTAATCATAATTATTGTAATATTAAATAAAATTATGAATATTATTGATAAACCGTGGATTATTATGTGGGGTTAAAAAATTGCATGGCGAACGGAAGCGACTAAAGTCATTTCTCATTTAATGTTATTTTGGTTAGCTTGTATTTAAGCACAAAGTTTATATCTGAATAGCAGTGCAGGTTCAAAGTTTACCATTTATTATTATTATCGTCATTATTATTAATAAACCGTGGATTATTATGTAGGGTACAGTTAAAAAATTGCGCGGCGAACGGAAGCGAGTCAAGAGGACTCTGGTTTAATGTTATTTTGGTTGTCTCGTGTTGAAGAGAAGAAGCTGCAGGCTCGATTATAATACGGGCCCTAAATAGAGGCAGGCGGGCCCAGGAGCGTGTTCAACAGCCACTAAGTATTTCCAATATCCTGCGGAGAGAAGATTCATCTCGCTGCTACTCCGCTCCTCATCTTCTTCTCCTTCTTCTGGTTCTTCAGCTTCTGCTCTCCTTCCTCTTCGGCTACGCTTTGGAAGAGCGTTCATTCATACCGTGCTCCCAGTGCTGGTGGCGAGGACCTCATTACCAGCGGTGAATGGAGTCCCTCCTACTCTTCACCTCTTTCTCTCTCCTCTCTCTCCTCTCTCTTCTCTATTTTTTTTCTTCCTCTCGCTTCTTCGTTCCTGCCACTCGAATTTTTCGCACTTTCAGCCTCTCCTTCTCACTGAAGGTGTGCACTGAAATAAAACGAAATAATTTCTTCAATAACCATCTAATATACGGGCCATTCCATGCCAATTGCGCGGGTCTGGACCTCGGCCTCTCGAATTTCGCCCAATTTTTTACTTTTCTTTCTTTACTCCGTTTCTCACCATTTTTATTACATGTTTCGTTCCTTCGAAATTAAAAAAAAAAAATTTTAAGTTGAAAAAAAAATTCTAAAAACTAATGTTTTTATTTTCTATTTTTTGAATAATTATATAAAATTTTAATGAAAAAGCAAATTAGGCAAATTGTATTATTGAAAATATCAGCGACTCACGATTCTCCGGTTGGTCCAGAATTAATCCAGCTCCAGCGGCATTAGTTTTTTTTTTTTGGAACGTTTCGTTGTTCGCGGTTCGTGATGTACTTCCGGGCTTGAATGGTGATCTTTTCGCGCTCTGTCTACCGTTACTCGATTCAGCAGCCGCGCCGCGGCAATCATACTTTGTAACGACAACTTCCGGTTGGCGAAATGCGCGGGGCGCTGTTTTGCGGTCTCGCGAATAGTCGTCGTCGTCGTCGTCGAGGGCCGCCGTCGGCTCGCGGCGAAACTCGCTGCGGGTTACTTACTGACTCGAGCCGCACCACCGCAGCCGTTTTCAGATCGCTAACTCGGACTCACGCACCTGCATCGCTTTCGGTCTGTCTCTCTCTCTGCCCTCGCTGCATAAACTCTAAGCCATTAAATTCGCTGTGATCTCGAGCAGAGAAATAATTCCGCTCGTTCATAAATCCGGAGAACGAAATAATGATTTCAATCGCTAGAAAATCATGCCATGTTCGCACTTTTACGAACACTGCACATCTTTTTAGCGAAATAATTGCATTAAATAATAATAATGATGATGACGATATTGAGAAATATTTTTTTTAATCAATGAAAAAAAAAAAAAAAAAAGAAATTTTTTTTGGAGCCGATAAAATATTTTTTCGGAGCCGACAAAATATTTTCTCCCGTCGAATGTAATGTGGATATGCTGCAAAATATTTTTCAGAAGGATAAATTAAATTACGGAGAATGGGAGAAAAAAAATGTCCAGCGATTCATTTTTTTTAATAATCTTCAATGTGATGACGATGGAAAATATTGCGATCCGAGCTGGGCTAATTTTTTTTTTTTTTTTAGTCCGGTGTTAGATATAAATAAACAAATTATTAGAGTCGAGTGACTTGAGCCACAAAGCTATTAGGGCTTAAGATGTTTTTAAAGTGTCGCAGGGAGACAAGAAAAAAAAAAAAAAGATAGGCGATAAAGAATGGCTACGATAATGGGCGATAATGACTGGAGAACGAAAAAAAAAAAAAATGTGTACACAAATAGAGCATCGAGTCGAACTGTTAAACCAGACAAAAGTGGTCGGTGAGCTTTCCATGCGACCTCGAGATACATAAATCTATGTCTGAAATGAAATCGTTTCGCTTGTGTGACTCACTTATTGGACTGTCTCGATTGATACCCCGTTCTCTTTGCTCTCCGTGTCGTTATCACCATCATGGTCCAGAGGAACGAAAGATTCCTCGTGGCTTATCGTCGCCTGACCTTCGAACTGCATCCCCAAAAACCTTTCGCTTATCTGCGCTCTTCCGCCGCTCAATTTTTTTTTTTTTCGCTCGCAGGTCCATTTTCACAAGCGTATTTGTTATTAACACAATTACTTAATTTTTTATCTCATTTAAATTATATATACATCATCCCATAATCATCGATTACGCAATCGCTATTTTTTTAATTAAAAAATACACAAACGTCCATTTTTAATTAAAATTTTCGTGATTTTACAATATTAATTTTTTATCCGTAATTTTTTTTTTAAATCACGTGATTTGTTCACACATTTTATTTTATTGTAAATAAAAAAAATCAGAAAGCGCGAGAATTTTTGGTCGTTTTAACAAAACGAAAGGCACAACCACGGGATATGGGCATCTTCGCAAATGCCCATCTTTTTTTTTTTTTTTTTTTCACGTTTCTCGGTCCAGTGACCAAGGCAGATACAGCGTGACCGAGTGAACTAGAAGAGAGAGAGAGAGAAAGGCGAGGAGAAGAGTCGAAAGGCATCGGAAAGGTAATGATAGCTCTCGTTCTCTCGGGTGCTGCCTCGGCTTCTGGATGAAACGAAGCTGAAGAGAGAAGGACGGCTCGTCACCTGCACCGCATCCAAGTAGCCATTATTATGGGTGCACTGGCCCCTTGGGACTCTTTGTTCTCTTCTCTCGATGCACTCTATACGTCGCAGCTCTCCCTTCCCGCCTCCTCCTCTCCTCTTCGCATCGAAAATGTCGCCACTGCATCAATTGTTCATTTCATTGTTTCCCAATCTCGTGTTAACCCTTTGACAAATTTCCTATCATCTCAAAAAAAAAGCGCGTCACTATCAATGACAACTTTGCCGGAGAAAAATCGAAATTGCGATGAAAAATGGACTTTTCAGCCCCGCGGGGCGAAAAGTCGTCGATTACCGACCAGCGGGTGGAAAAGTGCCTCCTTCGCGCCGGAAGAGTTACACACTTTTCGAAAATTTCTTTTTGGACCTTCGATTATCGTGAAATGTGGAAAAAGGATTTTTTTTTTTTTCTTTTTTATTATCGTCGCACACATTTCGATAAATTGAGGCAATTTCACCGCATTATCTTTTTCAAATAACTTTACGATATCTTGAGCGGAGCTTATCGGCTCGAATTACCTTAATCGTGTTACTCACAGAGTCGTAAGTATTCAGATCGCTCCGTACGCTCGCTAAGCTGAAGCGTATTCGGCTCGAAAAAAATAAAATAATAATCAGGCTTGCCTCGAAAAAAAGTGGAAACGAGTCATAATGTTTACTCATCTCAACTCTCACAACTCGAATTATTCATCCAGCATCAATCTTCTCGTTCGGTGCATCACTCAATGTTTTTTTTCTTTTTCCTTTTTTTTTGTCAATTAAATCTAATAAAATAAAATAAATCTTAATACATTATTATTGAATAAAAAGTATTTCTAATTTATTCAATACGATCAATTAATTTCCCCGCCGATTAAAAATTCGCCTGTACGAAAAGAACGAATACTTGTGTCATTTATTATGCAATTGCAACAAAAAAATTATCGTTTTTGTGGAAAATTGTCGTTGGGCACAATTTGCAAAATCAGAACGTGTCTTACTTTTTTTTTTCCAAGGACGTTTGTATCGGGCGATACATTTTTCTAAGGGAAACCTCGAAAAACAACAAGCGGCATTACGTAATATGTCCACGTGTACATCCTGACGTAATGTCTCGTTTCTGTGACGCAGGTGAAAAGTTAAATTAGAGGGAGATAGGATTTTTTAAATAATGAGAAATAATAGGGACGTCCGAGTGAAGAGCTAATGTCGTGAGAGTCGAAGAATTTTTAGATAATTTCGGGCCGTGCGCCCAGCGACTTCCGGTACGGTGGGCCTAATCTCTCGCCTCTTAACAACGTACCCAATACACGTTTTCTAATATAGCATTTGGTGAGATTGCGGTAAAAGCCGAGACCGAAGATGATTAACACAAAAAATACGAACTTACTGTTTTTTATCAATTTTTTTGTTTTTTTTTCTCGAAACTATTATGCAACACAAATTTTTTTATTTAATTCCACAGTTTTCTCGAATTTCGAAATTTACTAAATGGACGTAAATAATTATTGTTACGGAAGAAAAAAAAATGAAAAAATCCAAGACATTAATTTTTGGGGCCAATCACAAAAATTTGGACCTGAAAATCATTTAATTATTTATAGAATTTAAAAAATTCTTTTAATACGTGGAATAGCCCATATGATGCGAAGAAACGTTCGTGTACATAGTAATTTCAATTTAGAGCGTAAAACCCTCGTAATTTAGCACAGAATAAGAAAAATCTTTGTGACCTCATATTTATACCGGAAATTTCAAGTGATTTTTTAATTTACGAGGAATATTGCATATCAATAAATAATATTTTTCAAATGATTACAGTTCTTCGTATGTTTATTCAACGAGTGCGGTGTAATAAGTGCATATTGAAGTGCTAATTACGAGAGAGAGAGAGAGAGAGAGAGAGAGTGTAGGCCGCGTGGTGCAATTAGGCGCATCTGTGCTTCGCGTTTGTCGTCGCGGCGATGCATAATCAATTTATGCAAAATTTCTCAACATCGTCCCAAGATCGTCTTAATTATCAATCTCGTAAACGCGCACTAGTTATTGCACCTAAGCTTCGCTCGTAGTATCTGCACGACGGAAAAATTGTCGGTGTATCCTTGATACGAGCAACCACATGATTATTGATTAAATATGCACATGCATCGATTTCCGATCGTCGTAGAAAAATCGCAGAAAAACACGTATCGCCAATTTTCGTACAATTTCGATTTTCGATCGATCACTTCCTTTGTTATCGAAGGAAAAAAAATCGATAATCGATATTCAAAACAGTACGATTGATTGATTTTTCCAGCTCCAATCTATCGATTCCCAAATTCGATTGATCCTCCATCGAATTTCCCGACATTTTATCACTTCAAAAAAAAAAAAAATCTCCAATATTTCAATCAATCACAATTCGATTACCCACAAAAATAGAATATCGATCACTAAAACTCCAGAAAAAAAAACATATTTTGACTCTCCCTCAATTTTTCCAGACATTTATTCACTCAAACTAATTAATTTAACCAATAATTTTTTTTTTAATCCTCAATATTTCTATCGATCGTAAAATCGATTTTCGATCCTGCCAAAAAAATCGGCAATGCTCACTCCTTTGGTACCCTGAAGAAAAATGAAGAAAGGTCGATAAATAGTGGCGAAAGTGCGGAAATGGATCGATCGGTATGGGCGATGGGTGAAGCCCTCCCACCCCCCACCCAACGAGCGGTCAATCGGCGGCTGATGGCGCCTAATGTCTTTTGGACGTGCAGTAGGATTGCGTGCACGCTCTGGGCGGGTTTCGAACCCTAAGGCGACTCCGAGGTCCAAGGACTTGGCCGTTACCGAGAAAATCTCACCGACACGCGGTGCCGACGAGAGATAATCGGATCGGTCCGTACAAACGTGGATACCTCGGGAGGAGGGTGAGGAGGAGGAGGAGGAGCGGGAGATACACAGAGAGAAAGAGACCTTGGTGTTGTAGGAAGCTGCTTGCTCATGATACGCTACACTACGTTACAGTCACTACATACTAGCTCTAACTATCACCACACCATACACTTTGAGTACAGCCTCAGCCTCGCGCACGCATTAAATTCATTTAATGTTTTCTCCTCCTCATCATATACCAAACTAATAACATCCTCCATCCTCTCGATTATACAACTCGAGTATGCCCCTCGTAATTATATTGTCCAATGGAGCATACAATAATTTGAGTACATGTGTGTGTGTGTGGAAATATTTAGAAATTAACAGTTGAGAATATCAGTGATAAAGAAATAATTATGTGATACATTTTTTTAAAATGAGTTTAGAGTATGAATTTTTTGGACACTTTTTTTTACTGGGTGGACATTTTTTGTCGAATGTTGGGTATGACCCTCGGTATTATATTGTCCAATGAAGCATACAATAATTTGAGTACATGTGTGTGTGTGTGTGGAAATATTTAGAAATTAACAGTTGAGAATATCAGTGATAAAGAAATAATTATGTGATACATTTTTTTTAAATGAGTTTAGAGTATGAATTTTTTGGACACTTTTTTTTACTGGGTGGACATTTTTTGGCGAATGCTGGATATGAACCACGGAATTATATTGTCCAATGGAGCAAATAAGAACTTGAGTACATGTGTGTGGAAATATTTAGAAATTAACAGTTGAGAATATCAGTGATAAATAAATAATTATGTGATACATTTTTTTAAATGGGTTTACAGTATGCAATTTTTGGGCACTTTTTTTTCACTGGTGGACGTTTTTTAAGTATAATATTGGTATTTATAAATTTTTATTTAGGCAAAAGTAAGGATTTATTTTTTTAATTTTCATTAGTTGAAATTGAAAATTATTGAGGGGTGAATTTTTTTTTTTTTTCACTGTTGCAATGTGCACGAATCGTTTATAATAATGGGACTTTTGTTCGCGAGAGGATACGACGACAATATCAGAAATATCAAAGAGGAACCATCGTTATCTGATCGCTTTGCGGTTAGAGACGTAATGTGGAGTGAACGGTGTATAACGAGCCGATTAAAGTGTTCGGATCAGCTGCAGCTGCGCCATCAAAAGACCGGCAAACCGCCGTCGCGAAATCTACTTTATATTTTATATATTCCGTGGATATATTTCAATGTCCCGAAATAAGACGCGTGTCATACGTCACCGAGAAAGGAGCACTTCCGGAAAGGCGCACGCGACACTTTTCACCCAGAATTTTTTTTTTTTTTTTTTTTTACTAGACAGAAAATAATAATAATGTCAATACATTTTTTAACAATAATAATAATGTCAATATATTTTTTAACAATAATAATAATGTCAATAATTTTTGTTTTTTGAAAAAATAAAATGTTTAATGATCATTTTAATTGATATGAATCAATAACTATTTGTGTTGAATTATTTCTTTGGTTCGATAAACAATCGCTCGTTGTTATTCTTCATCTTCTTCATCATCTCACGCCCAGAAGTGAGTTATGAATCTCACGACGTTCCTCCATCGATTCTACATGCAATATATCGATCGCTGCGTGCCAAACGATTATAATAATAACAAGCTCGAGTCAGAGTCACCGCAGAATTACATAAATGCCCTGCGTGACGATAGGACGCAGAAATGTGACAATTATAAACGCGAGTTATGCGAGAGAAACCGCGAGAGAGAGAGACAGAGAGAGGAATTTGAAAAAAAAAGAGCCAGATTCACGCGACTTAATATCGCAATTGATTTATCATAATAATAACCAGTTCGGATTGTGGAGATGGCGCGAACGTCTATTATCACTATTATCACGTTGCGCGGACGATTCAATAATTATTTTCCGCAAGACAAATTTATTTCCTGATCAATCCTTCGTTTTCCTTCCCTTTTGACATTTTGAAAAATTTTTCGTACGCTTTTTTAACCCTCAAAAATATTACTCAATATCAGTGACGTTTAATTAATCTCAATTTTTTTTTAATTCACTTTAAAAAAAATTGTCCATGGCTTTTGAATTTAATTGTGGTACTCAAAATTTACATTTTTAATTATTCGTAATTAATATCGATAATCAATACTCGATAAAAAAAATTAATAAAACAGCAGGAATGACAAAAAAAAGGATGCGCGATTATTTGACAATGGTTTGAAAAATACATACCTCGAAGCCACTTTGCCAGACTAAAAGGGAAGAGGGTTGAACCCACGACTTGGCGAAGGGTCCCTAAAATAGCCAGGGTTGCATGATCACCCCTTCGGTCGTTCGAGTATAAGTAAGTAACCTGTGAGCTCTGTGCTCTCGAGCGCAGACCCGAGCTCATTAATTATTCCACATACGTAGTGATTTAATTCGATTTCTCGGCAACGAGCCACCGCGGAATTTCTAATTAACCCCCGGCGTCTAATCACCCTGTAAACATTGTCAATTATTTAAATAGCCATTGTCCAGTATGGGTTCGACCTTTATTTTTCCATATTTCGTGGACTCTCTTCGGGGTAAAATTTTCTTGGTCTTGGATTCTTTTTTCTTTTTTTTTTCGGGGTTGCGTTCGAAGGGCGAAATCATCCCTCCGCAGCGTTTTCCCTTATTCTCTCACTGTGGGATTCTCGTGAGGCGGAAGTGCACGACTAACTTCGGGCCCGACAAGATAGATGTGCGTCACTTCCGGCCACGACAGGGGCTGGCGTCTGCGGGGCGCCCTCCCACCCTTTCCTTCCCCTGACAACCGCCCCCACCCCCTCCACGTTGCCCAAACATAATTATCATTCTTCTTTCGCTCTCTCGCCAATTGCGGAGTATTTATTTCATTGTCACTAATCGATTTTCATGCGAAATGTCAGATTGAAAATTTTCGCTTAAAGGGCCAAGTGAATCCTAAAAATCGCCTCCCTTTTTTCTAAATAATCTTGCGTCTCAAGAATCCCAATAATTTATATTCTGCAATTACGTACAGTAAATTAAAAAATATTATTTACGGTAATTTCTCAAATTTTCATGGATTTTTATTTAAAAAAATAAAAATGTCTCATGGATCCCATAAATTAGTGGCTATGGGAACGAAAATTCCAGGATGGGCGATGGAAGGTAGAAGAGGTTGAAAATAAGAGTAAATCGTGAAAGGGTTGGAGAAGAAAAAAAATAAGATGGAATAAGAAGAATATAATTTCTCCCTCACTTTTCCTCCCCCCACCCCCGCCTCCCTCTCTCTCTCTCTCTCTCTCTCTGTCCTGCTCGTTATCGCCTCTTTGTCCTTCGCGTTTCTCGCTTCGCTCTAATGGTTCACCAGGAGTCGTTCCGGACATTAGCTTCTGCGTGCGCGGAAAGGAACTTCTTCGTCTTCGTCTTCGTCTTCGTGGTCGTGTTTTTTGTTTGGGCGACTCTTCTGCACCTTCTAAGCTTCGGTGTGTATACCGTAAGTACATAGATACATCTTTCCAGTTGGTCGTCGCATGGACGGAGCCTCGATGGTCGCTTATATGGTCCTGTACATGGTACACCGACTCTCTCCGCAGCTATTTTCTATTTCGCTCCTTCCAGCGCAGCCCGACGAAGTTGGTCCTTTTGAAAAATGACCCGAGCTCCTTTTCTCCCCCCCGAGAAATAAGAGTGTCATCATCATTAGCCCGGAGCGTTACACGAGGAGACCCTTCCACCGCCGTCGTACACGATGAACCTCCGATGAACCCACACAAACCTTAATGCGAACGCTTTGCACGAAACTCGCAAATGCACACACACACACACACACACACACACACACACACACACACTTGCAATCGCTCGGAAAGGAGGGATCAATCGAGACGAAGATGAGGTGTTTACTCACGAGCGGATCTCGACTACGGATTAATCCATTCGTGCTGGATACCTTTCATTTTTTATACTTCCTTCCTGTGGAAATTATGATTTTTTTTTGCGGGTGGGATCGAATTTTTGGAATTTTCAATAATTAGACAAAAGTTATTCCATTTCGTTGAATTTTTTTATGAAAAAAATTGAAGATAGGATTTTTTTTTAATAAAAAAAAATATTGATATTTTTTTTTGTCAGACTATTTTCCATGGGCTTTTGGTTCCAGGCGGAAAAATACATGGGAAAAATGATATTTTTCAGTAAAATATTGATTAAAAAAGTGAAAGTGTTCACTACATTTTTTTTTATCTTAATCAATTTTTTTTTTTTTTTTAATTACTCGAAAGTTATAAGGATGGAAATGATTGTAAAAAAATAAGGTGACCCCGGTGCGCGTAAAAGGAGTTAGTGTGACAAAAATAGAGCTTTTTGTCCAGACATTCCAATTAGACGGCGTGACATGGTGGGTTGGTTAAAAAAAAAAAAAGAGAAAAAAGAGCAAGAAGACTAAAGAGCGAGTGGGGGAAAACAATGATTCGGTCGCGGCATTGTTTGCTTCATTCTTTTTCCACGTGAATTACATCCTAAATCGTGCCGGTGCGATTCGCCTCGTTGGCTCTCGCATTCTCGCGATAATTATTTTTTTCGACGAGCCTCGAGGGTCCGGACGAAAATACAGGAAGCCTCGCCTATTCATAATTTCGTCGGGAAAAATATTTTAATCCGGTCGCCAAAGGACATTCCGACCATTTGGGCTCCTCGCGAAGCCCCGCATTTTTTGCCCCCTCCCCCCTCCCCCCCATTCAATGCACCACTTTTGTCCCGTCGTTTACCGACCGCTCGATCATTACCGACTCCTGGAAATCATTGCCGCGAGCACGTGCAGTCATTGTCATCGTGCAATTTGTTCTCTTGACTGAAAAACACACCTTTTTTCATTGTCTCTCTCATTATTCCACCAGAATCGCTTTTTTTTTACCGACGCTAAAAGATAACACGAATTCTCGTTAAGTCGTTCAATTGCAAATCAATCGACCGAACATCGGAAACAAAAAAAAAAAGTCAACAGCACTGGAAATTTTTGTGCCGGTACTCAAAAAGATTTTTCAAATATAAACAATTTAATATAACAAAAAATGTGATCTTTATTTATTTTTTTTTTTTGGAATGCAATTTTTGTTGAAATTCTATTTTAATATTGTGCGAAATAAATTTTTCCAATTTCTATATTCTTGAAAATCTATTGCAGAAGCTGCACATTTAATTTTGTGTGTGTTTTTTTTTTTCACCGATTATTTAATACCCGACGAAAAATCCAGTGGACAAAGTTGTGACAAAAGAATGGCGAATTCCTGCGAGAAAAAATTGCGAAATTCCAGAGCGCGGTGAGTGTCTAGGTCCAGGAGCCCTCGCAGCCTCCAGGAGAATCGAATACTCGGATACCCTACGACTGTTCAAACGAGGATGAAGAGTAAGAATGAAAAAAAAAAAAAAAAAATGTTTAAAGGATCCTCGCGGATTGGCATTTCTACGCGCCGAACTATTCGAGGTTTGACGAGAGATTGATGCCCGCGATTCTGGGCTCCGATGCCGATAGTCCGTGAGCGAATCTCGTGAGCGCGTTCTTGTTATGTGCGCGACAGACACGACGAAGAGAAAGAAAAAGAGAGAGAGAGAGAAGAGGATACGAAGAGAGAATTAGAAACTGAATGAAGAGAATGAGAGCAAGAGGAACACGAAGAGAAAGAGAAGGAGAGAAAGGGTGAAAGAGAAAAAGGAAAATAAGTGCGAGAGAAAGTTGGGATTCTTCAGGGCGGCTGAAGAGGAAGAAGAAAGGAATAGGCCGCGCGCGCGGCTTTCTTGCTAACCGAGGAAGGAGAAAAAGAAAGAAGATAACGAAGAAGAAGAGGAAGACGAAGAGGATGATGAAGAAGAAGATGAAGAAGGAGATGAAGAAGAGGAGGAAGAACGTGCCGACCGTTCGTTGGTCGCTGTGCACACGGATATACTTTGATACTCAGATCCTCCATATATACCTCTTCTCCTTTCTCCCTCCTCTTCAGGGTCTCCGTCTGTAACTGTTTTCTTCCTTTCCTCCGCACAGTAGTCACGACAAAAGGCACCGCCCGGAATTTTGAGCGTCGGCTTCACCTCTGTCGGATACTCGCCTCCTCTTCATCGTTCCTCCCTCTTCACATGCGACACACTCACCTTTCCGCAATCCTGCTCTTCTTCTTCTTCTTCTTCGTGAATTCACCGCCGCTCTGGTCGATCCTAAAAAGCGAAAATATTTTTCCAATCCTGAGACTCCGAAAGAATAGTGGATTATAAGACGGGACGTCGATCAGGCCGAATTTTGACTCTTCAGGGTGTAGATGCTGAAGAGGACTTTTTTTTTTTTTTTTTTCACTAATTTTTGCTCGGTATGAAAAATACTCGCCTCCTTTTCATCGTTCCTCCCTCTTCACATGCGACACACTCACCTTTCCTCAATCCTGCTCTTCTTCTTCTTCTTCTTCTTCTTCTTCGTGAATTCGCCGCCGTTTTGTCCGATCCTAAAAAGCAAAAATATTTTTCCAATCCTGAGACTCCGAAAGAATTGTGGATTATAAGACAGGACGTCGATCAGGCCGAATTTTGACTCGTCAGGGTGTAGATGCTGAAGAGGACATTTTTTTTCTTTTTCACCAATTTTTGCTCGGTATGAAAAATTGGCTTCGATTTTTCCAATTAAATTTTATATAATAATTTTTATCAATTTGGTGGTGATTAGATAATTTTTTTTATTAAGCAAATGATTTTTTTATTCCGTCCAATTAACGCAATTTTAATCGACTCGTGAATTAATTCCGAGCGAATGTTGATTTAGGGGCTGAAGAATTTCTTTTATTTTTTATACGAGCGCGCGCGTTTTTTAGGATTGCATAACTGATGTCCGAAGCTTGGGGATGCCGAAAAAGCCGCGTCTCCCAGTCGCGCCCGCTTCCGGTTTCCGGAAAACATTTTTTTCTCAACCAATCGGACCCTTTTCTCGGCTTTCCTCTCGGCGGCGATGAGCGCGCGAAATCCTTCGGTCCAACCCTCGCGACGTTTCCACCGAAAGATTTAGGGTGAGTCTCCTCATACGGCGATTAATGGTCCCTTCCTCGAGGCTCCGGCATAAACGCCGCTACTTTATTTATCTCGTTCGGCTCATGAGAATTACAGTGTCGATGGAAAAATTTCGCGGTCTACCAAAAAATCGAAAATTGTTATCAATGATTTTGTGCAATCTATTAAAAAAAAAAAAAAAAAAAATCAATCACGTTTTACCAATTTCATTAATTTTTTAATAATCACATTAAAACATGAAATATTTTCTGTGAATTCATTTGTCAATAATTTTATTGCCAAAATTCGATTTCTAATTAATTTTTATGGTATTTTTGGATGAGCTTAAAATTAGTGGAATTTAATGAAAAATTAGTTAAACCTGAAGAGGCGATTATTCGGTGATACGATGTTACATAAGTGATTGAAATATCGATTTTCGATCGGTCCCGATATTTACGCAATATACAGAAGTATCGATAAAGCGAGCGCATAATGTGGATTTTGATCAATAGTTGAAACCTGACCGTAAATTGGGACATTTACCTCAGGAACTTTCATACTCGAACTCTTTCGTAACACGCGTTTCAGTCACAGGCTCACGCACGAGTAGACAATGAGTTTCGCACTAGCGAAGTGTAATAAACATTGGCAAAGATTGTTGCATGGCGTGTATGTACTTCTATACATATATATAATTTTTTTTTGTTCCTCCGACAGCTATTAAATTTTTTGCTCGGAGTGTCAAAGCGTACATAAAATAAGAGAAGGGGCATTGGTCACGTGCTTGGCAAACAGAAAATCTCAGGGCTACGATACGATGTAGAAATTACATGCATCATCAATAAAAATCAAACAAACACTATCCAATTTTTTTTTATTCCCAAACCATTATTTCAAAAAAAAAAAAAAATCCTCGTCGATTTAAAAAAATGCACTAAAAAAATGCCCAAAATATGATAAACATCACTAATAAAAAAATGCTTCTTAAAGAAAAAATCTAAAATTGCATCACACTGCATTTAATTGCAGTAACCGGAGTAATATTGAATTTCCATCGTTTTTCAAGTGCCACATTCACCTCAATTGGATAATAAATATTTCTTTCGCTCCAGATGTCAAGTAAAACATTGATCCTGGTATTATAAATAAAATCAGTAATGTAATAACGCGTGTCCAATAATAAATAGGCCCCTGAATAAATTAAAAATAGAGAGAAATACAAAATAAAATAAAAAAGAGGCATTCGAGTGGACGAGTGTCACTCGGAGAAATATTATTGATAGTGCATTGGAACGAAGATTGCCGGTGAGGAGCGTGCGTGCGTGAATGCGTCGCAAACCCAGAGCCAGTATTAGCCGCTTACATAGGCGAAGCATTGGCTCTCTCGCAAGACTCCGAGGTTAGCTGCGAGTTCAATGCCGAACCGGTGATTGATAGGTAACTTCTAACCTTAGTTTGCATCGTAGATTACGAGCGAGCAATCGCTATATTGGTTACATATGTTAATGGGAAAGGTACGACGAGGGTCAGTCGCCAATAGTATGCGCACAACCGAGCGTGCGTTTCACTTCTCCGTCGATATTTCTGTGCGGTCTCCGCTCGTACCCTCTTCGCGTCCACCTCAATCGACTTGCAAATGAATCATTGATATCTCGTGCGGCGACTGGTGCCGCGGTTGCCGCTTATTCGTGACGTCGATTATCGCCATTCGAGAAGCCGAGTCCTTGCACCCTTAATCCCTGGCCCAGGGTTCATCCTCTCCGATGATTCTCCCAGTCTCCCATTCATTATGCGCGTTCTTTCTCCACACACTTTCGTAATTACCTTCGCTCCCAACGTCAATCGATTTATTATTTCATCGACGTATTCGATTTCCCCAGGTTTTTTTTTGTATTATTTTTTTATTGCTAAAATGCGAAATATACGCCCTTTTTTATGCATCTCCAGTGCGACCAGGATTTTTTTAGTCTCGAATTTCACTGGGAGATCATTGTCAAGGGTTTGTACATTTTTTTGCAATTAATTTTATCGATTGGTATGTTATTAATTGACTGGATGGGAAAATTATTCTTCGCAAAAATGATGATTTTATTTAGTTTCCGGTCAATATTAATGATCACGTGAATAAAGAAAAATTGTGCGAAACGTAAAGCGATGATTATTATTACGATGTCATTGAAGACGTTGTTTTTTTTTTTTTGTGCGGTTGCTGAAAGTGACCGGAAAATTTGGTAAATCACGTGACGAGGGTGGTTGTCGGTTAGTCGAGGTCCAGAATTACCACCGCGCGGTTCAGAGGGTCCCGGTACAGAGCAGAGCCCGAAGGATCCACAGGACATCCTGTGGTGACTCCTCCCGAGCGACGGAAACCCCGGGGAGCCTTTATCCCTCGCCGATAAGGTAGGAAACCACGGGGGTGACTATGGGGTTGCTCCGGGGGGTTGAATCCCATCGATTTCTCACCCTCCGGGGTTACCCCTGGCGTCGAACTGCGGAACTATCGTCGCTACGTCGTATACCGCTTATCGAGGCTCACAGGATTCTGTACTTTCGTTTGCCAACACGAGAAAGCAGTAAAGTACCATTTTTCGCCACGTTACATTCGACCGTGGCCATTGAATTAAAATGAATCAAATCAAAAACGTACTCGATCACTTAGAAATATTTTTTATCGTTTTAATTTTTTTAAATCACTTTTCCAAACTCACATGTGAAAATATTCAGGGAATTGGAAAATTTTTCATGTGAAAATATTGAAAAATCAAATTTCGAGGGAATGAAATACTAGAATATTTGGTTAAAATTTTTTAAAAAATATTATTATTAATTTGGAAGAATTTATTAAAATTATATGGGCCAAATGTCAGTTGATTTGAGAGACAATAAAAATTATTACGACGGTGGACGTCCTCGCATGCACAATAATGATTCATTGACAGCTTTGCTCTCTGCACTTTTGCTTTTCCTCTCGACTCGCTAAACGTCTACTTGGAATATATTGAGGAGGAGCAAAAAATAAATAAAAAAAATATCAAAACTATACAGATAATCGCACGTCGCAATTATAATTGCGAGGGGGAAAAAATGAGAGGGTTCCTCTCTCTCCAATCGCTCTTATCAACTGTCTGTCCGAGGTCTGCTCTCGATAACGCTCCTCTGGAGTAACATTCCGAGCTTCGTCTTCATTTTTCTCCTTTTTTCAGTCTCCTCGCATGTGCGTGTGAATATTCATCGCATCGCGAACGCTGAATGTTCAATTAACCAATTTTTCTAAACTATTTATACAATTTTTTTAGTACAGTAATAATTATCCCATTATTTTTCATTTTTCACTGTAAATGTAGAAAAAAAATGTACGACAAAATGGTATTTAATACGTACTCAGACTATTATTAGGCGGTAACTGACCTACAATTAACTTATAACTCGTTATTTTCAGTCCAGGTTAAATTTTTGTTTATGGACAATTTTTTCTACCAATTACCAAGAAATAATTATCAATTTTTTTTTTTTTTCAACATTTTTCGTTTAATGGTACGAATACATTTTTCAGGGGGTGAGTATCTGAAATTCGGGGGTCGAGTATTTCTCTTCCCCTAATAATAATAACAATAATTATTATTATCATCAAAATTAATTCCCAACTTTTTTAGTAAATTTTGTATCCACGTTAAAAAAAATCCTGCGAATTATTAATAAATGCATTAATAATTAAAAAAAACATAATTGCGGATGAAAAAAAAAAAAATGGTCTCACCCGCAATCCATAAATAGTTGTCGGTTAATAATCGCCATAAACTCGTCCTCGTAATTTACCTCGAGCGTAGAGGAGCTCGAATCAGACCGAATTTCGCGTCACACAGAATCGTTGTAGTGCTTTTGATATTGGACTGACTCTGTTTGTCTTCCCGGACGAGGCTGTTTATCTTTCGAAATTATACCCAGCGACCTCTCGAAAAAGATGGTAGCGAGGAATAAAATGGAAGGGAAATGAGAAAAGAGGGAAGGGGGTGGGGGGAGGAAAAAAAATAGACTATCAGAGGGACTCACTGCGAGGGAGGAACATGAGCAAGGAACGACCGGTGCCACCCCCAGGGGCGCAGTCACGTTATTTTTTCAGAAAATACCGTGTGCTGTTCGCCCATCTCGTCCATCCTCTCCTCCTCCTCCTCCTTTTCGAAAGAGAAAGAGAGCAATTTCTTTCTCCCTCGCTATCATAGTTCACTGTTGGAAGAATGGAAAAATAATATTTTTTTATCCTCTCTCCTTCGACAATTTTCCACTCTCTTTTCCCTCCCCCCTCTCTCCTCATATTCCCTCCCCCCCTTCTCCTCCACTTTCTTCGAGCCACCTTAATTGTCTACAGGCGAAAAGAAATATTCTCCGCCGACAAATATTAACGTTATTAATGCTAATAACCCAAAAAATTGGAATTTGTTAATAAAAGTGCCAATTTCACTCTACTTTCACCCTTAAAAAAAATGGAAAAGGAGTAAAAATGATTATTTGGAACGGATACTTTTGTTAAAAAATTTCTCTGGCAATTTTTTACACTGAAAATGAGGGAAATTATTTTTGCACCCTGAGGATTTATCTGTACGTCGTCTTGTTAATTAATTAAGGGATGAATTTTCGTTTAATTATTGCAGATTAATTATTAGCACGAGCGCGAAGTGAAGTTTGCTCATTTTTCTTGAGCCCGGTGGAAGAAAGTCGAGGACCATCCCCTTTAACTATGTTTTCGAGGGCATCCGCTTTAAGGGATGGGCCTTTATTTAGGCTGGAGTGGCTGGAGGCTCCAGCCCGGAATATAGGCGCGTCTGATGTCCCGTCTTTCTTCTGCCGTCGAATTTCTCGCACTTTCTTTCTCGAGGTCGCGTTTCGCAGGCTTACCGCCCTCCAGTCACCTACAGAAAGTACGCGTAGGAGGGCCAGAACAGAAGAGCGAACCAACGGCACAACGATGGAGCGGGAGGAGAGGACGAGGGTTATCGATTAAAAAATGTCTGCCCTTCAAGACGGCCTAGGTCACGACCCGTCCGCGTCACATCAGCTTCTCTGTCCTTCCACCATTCTCTTTTTTTTTTTGGTCCCTCTCTCTCTTTCTCTCTCTCTCTCTCTGCGTTTCGCACTGCGTAGATTTAACGCGGACCTTCCAAAAATCAGCTGGAACTCGTAACTTTTCAGCCCAACAGAAACTCGAGCCCAAAAATTGTTTTAAAAAATATATAGTCTCATACATTTTCTTTTTTTATTTTTTTTTTTTTTGGTTAGAGAAAATGCTCAAAGTTAGTAAAAAAAACAGCAGCCCTTTCAGCAAATTAAGGACATTTTCTTCCCTCATTAATGATTATACAAAAAAAAATGCGTTTTTGAATAATCACTTGGGAATAATTAAAATTGTGTTACACAAAATTAGGATAAAGCAGTAGATGAATTTTGTAAAAAAATATTCATTACTTCTCTAAAAATGATTAATTAAGAAAATACTGATTTAGGATAAAAAGGTGAAGAAATCTCAGACCTTCGATCCAACGAAAATCGCTAAATTTTCCCAGCACTGTTCGTAAAACAATCATTATCTCTCTCGGCAAAATTTGTATTTCCCCCAAAAATGATTAATTCAGTGAATAGAATGGGTCCGAAAAAAAAATTGATGTCTGTCAGTGCAGCTAATAATTTTTTGTTATCTCCTCTGAAAATTGGAGACCCTTAAAAAAAAAAGAAAGTCTCCGAGAAAAAATCGTATGAAGAATCGAAGCCAGGAGGGCAGATAGTTTCGCGTCCTTCTGAAAGCGCAGAAAGTGCTCCAGAAGGAGGCTGTAAGAGGAGGAGGAGGAGGAGGGGGAGGAGGTTCGTGGGTGCGTGGGTGGTTTGCGACAGGTCAGGAGCGCCAGAAGAGGGAAATGGGTATATGGGGGCGCGCGGGAGAAAAAGTTTGAGTCTGAGGGTGGCGGTGGCGACGATGATAGACGCGGGGAGTTCGGGGGGTGGGAGCGGGTGGCTTTCGTACACGAGAAAAGCGCGGGGGAGGAGGGGGCGGCTGGGAGTGGGAGGGACGCGAGATAAGATCGTCGAGCACGGGGAACGAACAAAGCTACAAGATAATCGATAGACACGGCTAGACGCCGCCCCAGACAACCTTTTACCTTAGCTTAGGAGACCCCGTCGCAACCCCATTCGGCCCACGCACCTTTGATCGATTCTGTAACGCCAGATTACGTACAACCTTAAGCCCTTGGAAATCGGGAGTAGGGGCAACGATATTTTCCTCGGAATAGTGACAGATTTTAGCAGCACTTTTTCAACCCTTTTGTGGATTCGTATATTAATCGAGGGAATTAAGTTTTTTTAATAATCGCATGATTATTTATTTATTTATTTATTTATTTATGCTTTGGTTGTATTTTTTTGTATTAAAAAATCTAAGTGACGTTTATTTTGTTCGTGGGTGAAATACGAGGATATTTTTTTTAATTGTGAATTTTATAATCATGGGGATGAAGCATTGCACTTTATTTCATTTTTTTTATATCATTTCATATGTGCAAGATTTTTTTTTTTTTTTTTTCGTCGGGCTCAATACTGACTTAATTATGTTATATTGTTTACCTTTCCTTCTTCCCAAAAAAAGCAGTTGCATAAATAAAGGATAAACAAAAAAAAAGGAAAGAAAAATGAGACGCATCCTCGTAACGTCGGAAATATTGATCGGAACATTTTTTTCTGCATGTCAGGTTAGATAGGAAATATATATATATATATATATATATATATATATATAAACACATATTAAAGCGAAAAATGTCTCCGTACCTAAACTACATATTTCACGTGTCGGTCGTACGAAAATGCGTAAATCGAAAGACAATTCAATATGTCAAATTCTCATTTTATTCTAAATAACAAACCCAAAAAAATTTTTTTTTTTTTTTTTTTTTTTTTCAATACCATAATTGCGATAACTTTTCGCGGTGTCTTTTTCATTCTTCGTTTTAGTTATTCTGTCGGTACTTTCATCGTGTACACGCCCTGCAGCACATTTACGGATTCTCGTTCCCTCCTTTCGGCCCATACATACATATACCACATATGTACTTGATACATACATAAATATGTATACATATATATATATATACTATATAAATGCGAGGGGGACACACATGACGTATGAATTCAAAATGGTTGCTGTGCTACGTTTGCCGTTGATGCACATGGTGCATGTGCACGATGGCAGCCCCCCTGCCCCCTCCCCCCCCCCTCCCTCCTCTTTCTCGCCCGTAGAATGTACGAACGAGAGACGCCCGCCACGCTGTAGATTCGCATTTTGCGATAAAGCTTCTCGCGTATATAAAGGGGGCGGGGGTGGGGGGGGGGGGGGGGGGGGGGGGCCGAGGGCCCCGTCCAAGCCGTCAACCAATAACGGCCCTTCGCGATTATATCGTTCCTTAGACTTAATTTATTGCGTTACAGTCGCGAGGGAGATACGATACGCATGCTACATTCACGCGTTGTCGTACATACGACAGAAAAGTATGGCCGCTCGGGTGAAAAAAAAAAGGGAAGAAAGAAAAAAAAAGTGAATTAACACGAGTGCTAAAAGAAATGAATGAGAAGTCGACAAATTGCGATTGAAATGTTTTAAAATTGCCACCTTTTGGCGGCGTTTTTGTTGCCCTGAAAAATGATTTTTAGTCCCCGGGTCGGAAAAGTACACTTTTCGGGACCAAGTGCTGAAAATATTCGATACTCGGGATAATTGATTGTTTTTTTTGGATTGTGGTTAAAAGAATGAATCCACACTGGTTGGAAAAATGAGTGTTTTCGCCCCAGGGTTGAAATGTAATGTTTTCAATCAGCTTTTTTTATCTCATTTCTCATACACACCTGCGGTAATTTCGTATGATAAATCTTGGAAATTTTTGTGTATCTGGGTTTTTTTTTTTTTTTACTGTTTGAAGGCGGTACGTAATATAATTTTTCGAGTTATCGGTACACACGCACGCGAATGGCGCGAGGGGGTGCAAAAACCTACCCCAAGGATAAAAGTTGAATGAGAGGGAAGGATATACTGGTCTCTAGTGGTGACTGCATGGCTCGCAATACGAGAGTTTAAGAAATAAGAGGAGCGAGAGGGAGCGGGAGGGAGGACAAGGAGACGCGGGAGATATCTGGGTCGAGACTCGTCGTCGCCAAAGTCCCGGCGCCAGGCGTCCTTTTCTTCGGTTTAAAGGAGCTCTTCCCGGGCTTTACGGAGGGAAGAAGTGGATTGAAAAAAAAGAGAGAAGATGGGAATGGGAGAATTGAAAAAAATAGTCTCCACTGTTCTCCGCTCGGTGCACCGAGAGAGGACGAAAAACAAACAATGTCGTCAACCAAATATCGATCCTGCTTCTTATCTCCAACAGTATCGTAATCATTTTTTTCTTTTTCTCTAAATTGTACAATTTTTTTCACCGTCATTCCAAATTTACCGTCAAGCGAATAAAATAACATAATTTTCTCCCTGCAGTCGGTTTAAAGAAAACACACATGTTTGAGAAGGCCTTGCAAAATTTTTCCATTAAAAATTTTGATTTTTTAAATTACAAAGTTATCACTAAAAAATTTACTTTTATTGTCAGAAAAACAAACGCATGCACTCATAAAAATACTGATTATCATCTTGTCTCCTATTCCAATAATTTCAATAATATTATCAATGTGAAAGTAGCTACTTTCACATGAGCCAATAAATAATAAATATATTCGTCAATTTTTTTTTAATTCCAAAATTATTCCCAAAAATGCACTTTTTTAGTGCATTGTGCAAAAAAATAATGATTATCACCTTATCTCCTGTTCTAATCACTCCAATGATATGATCAGCGGATTGATTGAAAGTAAAATTGGCCCATGTGAAAGTAGCTATTTTCTCGTGGGACTCGTGAAAGGTTTTGACGTTAAGGGATCGGATTTAATTTTCAAGTGGCCACGGTGTCGCTGTACCTCCCTCCCTCCCTTTCTCTCTCTCTCTCTTCCGTTATCACGCGTTATCTCTCTCAGCTGAAGCTCGGTAACGGGAGGAAGGCCACCGTCCGTTACGGGGAAAGTTAGAAGTTAGTTACACAGGGTTTTCCCCTCATCTGCATATCCGTGCGCGGTCTCGCACCCCGTCGCACCGCCTCGCTCACTTTCGCTGGTACGAGCGGCTTCCCGCTTTTACCTTCTCCGCTTGTACTCGCCACCCGCGCTCGTACCACCGACAGAGAGAGAGAGAGAGAGGACCTCCAACTGGTTCAACAAGTGGTTCTTCAGTTTAGCGCCTGGCTTAGTGCTTCTTTAATTTTCACCCTCGACCTACCCTCCCACCCCCTCCGGCCCCCGCCCCCACTCGCACCCTTCCTTCACCTTGCTCACGCCTCGTCGTAGCCTCTCCCGACCCACCAGACTTTTCATCCCTCCGATGCCGACATCCTTAAGTCCCTTTAACCATGTAACGTCACTCGGCGACTTGAAAAAACGTTGTCGCTCCAAAAATTTCGATGAAATTCGAGGCCAATGTGAAATCCGAGGATGGGGAATTATTTTAATAATTTTTTTTTTTTAATTGCGAAATTGTGAGACTAATTAACGAAGCGATATTTTATTTTGTGGGTAATTAAAATTTAGTTTTGGATTAGAGGAAGCTTTGTTTTCATGAAACATTTTTTTTTTTTTTTTTTCGAGATGTCATCGACCAAACACGTGCAACCCTTTTCCAAGTTCGGTTGGAACGACTTTCATCCCTTGTCAATTTTGAACGAGGTAAATGTGTTCACCAGTGCTGGGACACTTTATGATCGGTGTTCGGTTACTGGGACAGGCACGAAGAATCATGGTTCCTTCCCTTTTGCCCAAACGGTGCGTCCGGCCATTGGGACACTCACCTTAGCCCTTCCCTTTCGTAGGGTCTATAAGAAAATTACAGCACGTCCATCCCTCCGAACATATTCCCGTACTTATTCGCCGGCTAGAAAAAGGCAGAAAGGAAAGGCTTTTTTTGAAGCGGACAATTCGAGGGGTCGCTTATCACGCGACCTCACCGTCGAAACACGCGATGAGGAGACAGACCAACGAATTATTGCCGACTCTAGTTGAGACAGCCAACAAAAAATCATCCAACCAATTTACCATTCAATATTTCAGAGTCTCGTCTCGTCGCGAAACAAGCTAACTTCGCTACCTCAAAAAAAAACCCCCCCCATATTTTACAAACACTCGAAAAAATAGTGGTAGTCCTTCAACAAGGAAATATCAAAATCACAATTATTAATAATCATTGAATCTATCGAATCATTAATTACTAGACAAAAAATTAATCATCGTCATTTTTCCATCAACATTTCCTTGAATAATAAAATAATCACAAATCTATCAAAAATACATACATTAACAAAATTATCAATTATCAATTATTAATCCATACCCCCGATTCCATATTAATTTATAATTCACTAAATAATTTACTCAAACATTTAATCAATCATTTATCCACGCGACCGTTCTTCAAATTAATTTATAATCATTATAAATAAATAATCGAAAATCTTTATTCGAAAGGAACGAAAAATTAGTGGTCGATTTCTCCGAGTGCCGAGTCGTTGGGTCTTGGAAATGGGTAAGAAGGTAGGAGGTGAAGGTTCTCGAGTTCTTGGTCGCGTATATAGAGCCAATTGAATGTATACGAGAGGAGGAAGGTTCTTCCGGGTGCCGCCCCGAAAAACCAAAACACAAATAAAATATTGTGTGCACTCACCGCAATAGTGGAGCACACGTTGGAGCGGAGAGGGTGCGAGCGGTGTCTGCTATCCATGAGAAAGAATATATAAGGACATTATGCTTTATAGCTGCCAGTGGAAATAGTGGAATAAGAATAATGCTCGTGCACCGGTAACGTCGATAGGGCTGCTTATAGGGCGCCGAGGGAAAGGAAAAAAAATAAAATAAATAAATAAGAATACCGTAACATCCGAGCCGCGAAAGTGGATAACCTTACGCAGTGTGAAGCCATATGCATCTCAATGGGATAATGGTAATTGGGGATGCACCGTTATTGGGGTCCACATAAAAAATTCCGGCCCTCAAAGCCACTCAGCGATTGGCCTGCGAGCCAAATGCCAAAAAATCGAGAGGTACAAATGGCAATTAACAAATTTTTTCATTCATTTTTTCAAATGGCCATTTTATTTATTTTTTTTATTTAAAAAAATTATTTATTTTTTTTTATTTAAAAAAAATTATTTTTTTATTTTTTTATTTAAAAAAATTTTAATTCGTGTGCTTATGTGCGAAAATATTTTCGCACCCATTTAGAAAAATATTTTCCACGTTTTTGGATAACACGAAAAATATTATGAAAAATTTGAAAAATGTAGTGAAGGTGATTTTGAGTGGCAAAAAATAATCACCACGCGTGTTCAAAATATTTGATAAAATTTTATCAAATTTCCGGGGGCTTTAAAAGTAGAATGTACTTTTAATTACAGAACTTGTCCCGTTCGCCGACGAATAAATCACAGTGTGTGAATTTTGAAGAAATAAAGATTTTAATCTCATGGGGTGCCGATGACTGTAGCCGGGGCGTGAAGTAGCGTTGCTCCGGAGGACCCGAAGAGCACATCCCGAGGAATATCTTCGGCATACGGAGCCAGTCACGTTTGCGCATATAAATCCACGTGTGTGGGGTCCTGTGGTTGTTGGATTAATCGTGAATAAGGGTTTACAAGGTGGTGGAGTGGCATGGGCAAAAGGGTGCACGATTCTTACGGTACCACGTGGTCCGAGAGCTTAGCCGATGCCTTTTCATTCTCCCATTTCCTTCCTCCTCTTCCTGCATCGCTACCTGCTTATCTCTGGACCGGATTTTCATGGGTAATATGTGTTCCATGGGCACACGAAGCCAACGAGGCGTACGAAACCTCCGATGGTCTCTTCGGCCCATGCGAAATGAAGAAGAGCACCGAGCCAAGCTCTGGACCAGAGGCGTCAGCCCTCACATGTGAAGATCACCTTGATGAGATAGACGTCACATGTCGAAGACACATTCCATGACTTTAAGTGACTCAATAAACATTCTTGACCAACAGAGATTACCAGTTACGTGATTAGCACGTGGAAGTTGATGCGCTGGACGTAATATCGATGGTTTTGCAGGGCCCTTTGAAAATGGCAAGGCAAAAGGGCTGAAACCCTTTGCGCGGGCAAAGGTTGGAGAAAACTGTTGATTTTCTTCCGGATCTATTGACTAAGGGTTAATTATCTCGCCTCGATTAACCCAGGGGATAATTATTATGGGAACCATTTTTCTAAGGGTCTCTACGAGAAATAATTATCTTACAATTGGTAATTAAAAATCGAGTTAAAAAATGATATCTAACCTGATGCATAATATTGAGGGTAGATTATATATGTTGAATAAAAATGTCCAATTTTATATGCTATGTACATTTTTCATGTGAATAAATACACAAAATGCGGAGCTTTTTCCACCCCCCACCCCCATATGTATTTCCATAAATCTGTAGGGTCGAAGTGAAAGCTCATTTCGCAAAAGGTCACTGACTCGGTGGTTTAACCTATAAAACAGTGCAGCAAGTGCCACTGGCATGTGGGCTGAGCCTGTGATGCTTCAGAGGATCGTGGAGAGGGTTGATAGATGCCATAAGTGACTCATATGTGCTATGTTTCAAGCTGTAAGCGCTTTTGTAGGGTGGACCGAGAGTTTATTCATCAATAAACGGTACCGACTTTATTTCCCTCCCCTTCTCGATGATCACCTCCTCAAGCCCGTTTCGATTATTCCACACAAAATCACAACATCCCCAGTATATTTAATAGCCTCTCTAAGTGTAAGATTTTCCCAAAAATCAACCCCATCGACGGAATGATTTCTTTTTTCCGAATTTTTTCCTTACGTTCCCCGGCTCCGAAGAAAATGGCAAAAAAAAGGGTAAAAAAAATTCGAGAAACAGTGATATCACCCCACCACCTTGAGCCACCCCTTCGCGCCCAGTGTGCCAGTACCGTGGTGGTATCAGTAGCTGAGGAAAGAAGGAAAAAGCGAGTCCGAAAGGATAGTTCCTCCGAGGCCCTCTCACGGGGTTGAAATCTCGCGCAGGCTGCACTGCGCAACTGGCTGGCAAGCGCGGCGGCACCCCTTCTACCCCTAAGAGAACGTAGTAGTCTGCCACCGTCGGCTCCGCAACGGGCGCGCGAGGAAAAGAGGAGAGGAAAGAAGCGAAAGAGAGAGATGCCTCCTCCTCCTCCTCCTCCTCTTCATCCCCCAAGAGCAGCCGCAGCCGTGTACGAGGGTAGAGGGTCGAAGGCTGGCCCCCTCCCGGAGCCCCCTCCCCCTCCCCCTGCCCACCCCCTGTGAAACTCTTATTATTTCCATTTTTCCAATTCCTGCACGACGCCGACGGCTGAAAGAGCGAGATGGCGATGCCCCGAAGAGCAAGAGGGAGCAAACCATCGACGAGGCTCCACCACCCCCCCTGCAAAACCACCCCCCATTCTCTTCCTCGCTCTCCTCCAACGTAAATATCTATATTTATCTGTTTCTTCGCCACGACGCCAGGAGCGCAACGTCTTTCCTCTCCCTCGCCACCTTCCTTTTCACATTTTTCCTCCTCCTCCTCCTCCTCCCTCTCTCTCTCTCTCTCTCTCCTCCCTTACTCTTTTCCCCTCTTCGGCGTCTTCGCCATTTCCTCAACTCCCTCGCACTCTTTCGCCTTTACCGCCTCTCCCTCCCTCTCTCTCTCTCTCTCACTCTCTTTCCCCCGTACAATTTTTTTTCTTCCTCTTCTTCTTCCTCTTCCTCTTCGTTTTTCACTCCTTTTATTTTCCCCCTCTCCTCGTGCACCTTCGCCACGCTCTCGCTTCTTCCTTACTTCGATCTATTCGCCTCGCGCTCCGTTTTTCCTCGGCGAACGAAAAAATAAAAGGAATAAGAAGAAGAACGACGACGACGAGGAGGAAGAAGAAGACGACGACGACTACGACGACGACGAGGACGACGACGACGACCGCCGCGGCGGCGAAGCGTGCGCGCCTTTCCTTGGCAGCTCTTGCCTCTGTTAAGGAGAGAGACTGAGAGAGAGAAAGGAAGACGGAGAGTGAGAAAGTAGGCGAACGCGAGGAGAAGACGAAAGAGAGAACGAGCCCGCGCCGCCGGCTTCCGCTTCCTTATGCTCTGCCGCGGACTGCATCAACCAGTCGCGCGGTTCGCCCCCGGTCGCGCTCATATAAGAAACAGACTTTGCTACCTTAACACCCAAACAACGCTGAAGAGTCTCGTGTGCACCCGAATTATAAATCCGCCGACGTATTATCGATACTCATTGCCAGAATAATAATAACAATCGTAATATCAATCAACGCTTCGACCTTGAAACACCGGAAGAAGAAAATTTTCCCTTAAGGGCATAACTGATAATTTCCTCTTCAAGGTCCTCGCGCACATAGCAAGAGGACCCCCCCTCCCCCCGAGTTAAGGATCTTGACACTTAAGCCACGCGACACGTGCTCTTCAGGGTGGTGAATCCTCTCCTCCGGAGGGACATCCTTCAGCCACAAGTGACAACCATGTAGAGAAGAGGAGGATGAAGAAATAACAATCGCGAGGAACAGGTCACACCGCGACGATTGGCTATGCATATTTGACAAGCCTCGGGATGATGAAGAGCATCTACGAGAGTCTCGGTGTCTGGCGATTTCGGGAATATGCGGTGGATGGATCATTGGGATTTTTTTACTGGGATCGTCAGGATCGGGACGAGAAGATGAAGAGATCCGTCGTACCGAGAATACTGGAGAACGCGATTTTTTTATAATTCATCCGGGTTTTTTTTTTTTTTTCTTTTTTTTTCATATCATTGTTGAAGAAAATTGAATGGACCACGAGAGACGAAAACGAAGCCTCGAGATGAACGAAATCTGCGGCGCGGAATCGATTGGCCACACGAGAGTGAGTGCAGAAGGAACGACGTCGTCCTCTTCGTCGTCGTCACTGAGTTGGCTTCGTCGAATGTTAACGTGAATATATATATTTTTTTTTCGAGAGAGAGAGAGAGAGGGAAGAAAATAAACAGAAGAGGGAGAAAAATGGGACGGATAACGATCGTATGACCGGCAATTTCCAAAAAAAAAAAAAACAAAACGGGGGCGATGAGAAACGATAAACCAAAGTTCCTATTTTTCACGAATAGCACATGTACATAGAATTGTTAGAGGTGAAGACACACGGGGAGCATCCGGATTTGTAATACGGATACAGATAACAAAATAGAAACACGACTGAAAAAAGAAGAAGAAGAAGAAGAAGAAAAAAAACGAGGAAAATACGACGAAGACCTCGTGGCGAGCTCCCGCGTTAATTAGCCAGCCAATTAGAAGCAGCCCAGTGTAATGAGCTGCGCGCGCAAAGTTCCTAAAGAAAACGCACCGACGATGATCGTTTGTTAAACAAATAAGTAAACAATATAAGACAGAGAATTTTAAATTAAATATTGACTAGCGATAGAGGATTAATAAACAAATTTAAAACCAATAGCTCACATAAAGTAATAAATAACTGTAACTCAAGAGAGAGGGGATGCAAATGAAAAAAAGAATGATAAACCTGTCCAATAATCGAGATAAAGTGATTACTCTAGTCTCCTAACAATCATAGTCATAGCAGACACGAATATATTGAAAAAAAAAGAGCGAATAATTAACAAACGACGAAGAATAATATTAATAATAATAATAATAATAATAATAATAACAATAACAATACCAATAATAATCATAAATAAATCGTGAGCAATCGTTTAGTGAAATGGGGTCTACCAATGAAGAGATATATCCTGATATTTATACATACAATTTTTAAATCTAAGTGAATCTACCGATTAACCAACGATTTAAATTTTAATAAACATATTAATTAACATGCGAATACATAAAAATAATAATTTCGATGGAAATATGAATACGTCGCATTGAACGCTGGATTTTTTCATTCCAGTGCGTTGTATATTATATTTATTTTAAATATATTATTATACGACGTATATACATATATACGTGTACCTCTCTGAGAATCATGGACGTTGGATTTAGGGGTGGAATTTAAGATTAAAAAAAAAAAAGAAAAATTTTAATCATGTCTACGGTGAGTGTCGTGTCAAACTCGTCGGTCGAGGTCGACAGTGAGTCCTCGAACGACGCATCCTCGAGCAAAGAAGACGGTGCTGGTGGTGGTGGTTGTGGTGACAGTGGTGGTGGTGGTGGTGGTGATGGTGGAAGAGAGCAAAAATTTATTCTACCAAACGATTTGTACAAGAGTTTGTTGGCCAGTGCTGTACTCGGTAAAACGGTGTTAAATCGAAATCTCAACTTCAAGGAAAATTTGGCGAATTTAAAGGACAACCTAAGCGCCCTCGGCGCCCTTAAGGACCTTAAGGATTTAAAGGGCTTGACGGTCAGCAGTGTGCCAGCGTTTCCACGAAATTTGGCATTGCATCGCGAGGACATTGACGAGGTTCGACTGTAATATTAACCATTAACTGTGACGAGATTGTTATTATTATTATTGTTTCCTGTTTTTTTTTTTCTCTCGAATTAATTAAATATTAATCCGATGGATATTTAATCCAAGTGAGTTCATTCGGTCGAAAAAAAAAAATCGACTGCAAAATTGATTTATTTATGCCAACTGAATAATTGGCTCGATGAAAAATCCAACTAAGCCCAACTGGACACAATTGTTTCGGAGTCGCGTTCCAATTTTTCAATTTTGTTCCATGGGGTGTGAATAATTTCTTTTTTTTTGCAATTATTCGAAATTCGGTCGATTGAGTTGAAATTAATATTCGACTTAATTGGGTGAACGTTAAATGCCGGTTAATTGGATCGATTTTTTTTTTGTGTCGTCCAGATTTTTTTTTTTTTTTTTTAATAATAATGGTATTGACAAGCTGATTTAGTGACAGACATTCGATGAATCCCTCCACGAGTATTTTCCACCCTTGCCGGACACGTGACGAGTGTCCTTGGCACTCTAGAGATTATTATCATCTTGGCTCGTCTTCCGCAACTGCTTTTGGTACCTGTGCCAACGGAAGAGCATAAGGACTCGCTATATAGAGCCACATACTGTTGAGTTTTGGTGTCGAGAAGGTAGACAGATGGACCACTCATTTTGGAGTGGCTATCGTAGGATATCTTTCACCATGCTGTGATATATATTTTTTTCCCAACCACAAATGATGACTAAATTCCTGCACCGAAAAGAAAAAAAAATCTTTCTCCTTAAAAAATGAAAAACTATTAAAAGAAAGAATATTTTATACAAAATTATTTCGATTTGAAAAAAATGAAAAAAAAATGTCAATCCATTTATATGTAAATAAACGATCGGTTATTTATTACCAATTTTTTTTTCGTGCATTTTTCAATGTGAAATAATAATTATGTGATTGAGTTTGTTAGAAAAATTGACTTTGGATATAACTAATCAGGGAGTCAGTTGACACCGGTTATTAACCGTAATTAAGGTGGTTTACACGTCCAATTAGTTCCGAACAGTTTAGTTTTCTTAGTGAAGGAAAAAAAAATTCTCAGAGCGTCAACGCTGCAAGACCGTGATCGAAGCAACACTTCCGTGTTGCACAGCTGTTCCTCAGCTACTTCGCTAATTATTGCCGGCAATTCGCGCGCGCGCGCGCGCCCTCCCGTCACGATAATTGCCGAGCATTGACTCACGACGATAATTAACGTGTCTCATCCCCCTGGCGAGCTCGGACCCTCCAAGAGCACCCCTGCCAGCCCGGAGGGTTGAACACTCGTCGTCGTCGAGGTTCCTTGCACTCGGCATACATTGACATGTTGCCCTGGAGTCCACGATCCCCTTAACGAACGTTCCCACACTGAGAGAATATGTATAATTGGATACACGTACTAAATTTCGTTAACAAATCATTTATTTGAAAATATTTTTTTAAACCTTCCATTATTAATTTATTATTAATTACTTATAAAAGTGAAATTCGAAATAATTTCATAGAAATGTCAAAATGTTGATTATTATTTTTAATTAAATGTGCTGCAGGTGAAAAAATTATTTTAGCCGTGAATTAAATAAATATAAAGGAGCAAAATAACAATTGACTTTTTAACCCTTTCGTGCTGCTCGTTAAATTTCCTTAGTACAACTTAAAAATTTTTTTTTTAATTGCTCTCGGTACAAAGGAAATTTGTGAATAATTAGGTAATTAAATTTTGAAAAATGCTTAGAAAAATAATTATTTTTCAGTTAGTATTTTAATGAGAGATACATTTTTTTTTAAATTTGTTGTAGGAAGAAATAGGGATATTTACAGACATAACAATTAATACAGTATCCTGGCAATGTGTACTTTCAGAAGGCTTCCTTCGCGTGGTCCGAAGGAGGGGAGGAGGGCGGGGGAGGAGGAGGAAACGGCGGACCTGGTTCCGGCGGGACCGGAAGCGGTGGCGGCACCGGTGCTCCTTCGGGCGGCGGCGGTGGGCTGGCCCATTGGGTCAGTGTCATGGCGGAGCACATTCACAACCCCCATAACGCCGGGGGCGTCGGTAACGTTCACCATCAGCAACAGTCACCGCCCCAACCGCCATACCCATGGAATAATGGACTGTCCAGTGATGTAAGTAGCAAAAAAAAAAATTATATATACATATATACATAAGGTAGAGTAATTTCTGTCGGTAAATGTCCCTTAAGGGAAACGAGTCCACCATATAAATTATTTTTAACTAATTTTCAAACATTTTTTTTTTTTTACTTGAATATCCCCGAATTTTCGAAATTAATTTGATATTGAAAAAAAAAATTGTATTATATTTAATATGCAATAATTGAACAAACGTTGAGGTCGATGAACAAAAAATAATTCGAGATTTGCATGGTGGAATAAAAAAACGTCGTGACGGTTAGTTTAAAAAAAAAAGGGTCGCAGTGACGCGGAGGAAAAAAATTGATTAAAATAAAACGTCTCGTGCAGATGAGAAATATCGCGGCTGGTTCCGTTGGAACGAGGATAGAACAAGAGATGCTGAAGCGGCAAAAAAAATCGAAAAGCGGAAAGGAACGGGTTGTCCGCTGTTTTGATTTCCGTTTTTTTTTTTTTCTTTTTTTTTTTTCATCACTGCTAAGCAATGCGCCCTTCGCGTCGTGTGGAACCTGCATAATTTGGGTTTAGGCCCTTGTGGGATTAGAGGGCCAGGACAGAGGAAGCGGCCCTACGATCTAGTCTGTGTCTTCTCTATGGGTGACGCGTACCTAGACTACGAGAGACAAAAAAAAAGGGACACAGGGCGCGAAAGGGTTGCGGGCTCGCTTTGCATAGTGCGACGGGAGACAAAAAAAAAAGACACTGGAAAGTACGGACAAACAAACGGAAATGCGACGAAGGAATAAGGGCCAGTAAAAATGTGCGGGGTGAGAACGTGATGAGGGATGAAACAAAAAAAAATTCGGGGGAAGGAGGCAAAAAAAGCGGCGAAGATGGCTGCCGTTAATTTGAATAGACACGGAAAAAAAAAAAAAAATTGAATTAAATTCACGTTGAAATTTCAACGCCAAATTTAACTGTAAACGTCAATTTTTTTTTTCATAAACAATTATTCAAGAGAAAAACTGTTCGAAAAATCCGATTGAAAATCGTCATTATTTGCCGCATAAATAATTTCGTTAAAAAAATTTCGACTCCTATAACAGAAACTTAATTATCGACCTCAAGCTGAAAAAAAAATTCTCGGGTCCAATAATTTTTAATAACACTCCCAAAAATCCATTTTCTATTTAAAGAAAAAAAAAAAAAGAATTATTACCCAAAAAAATCTACTATCTCATGGTGCATCAAGGTGCGCATACAATTCGCCCAATTCCACCCCCCGACGTCGATCGCCTCGGCGGTTTGTCTTTTCCCAGCCCGAATATTCAAATACCCTCTGTACATACGTTTATATATTTTTTTTTTCCAATTTTTTTTTCCTCCAACTGTTCATTTTTTGCCTTCACCCTCGGCACCCTTTTTTTCCCTTAACCCACGAGCATTCAGTTCCGGTCCACGCAACCATTGTTTCTTTTTTTCATCTCTGATCATACGTCGCTCTTCTTTAATTTCAATCATGAATTCTATCCTTAACTTATGCACAAGGAGGCAGATGCAAATCCACACACACATCCACACCCATAAACACATCCCATGTGGGCATAGGATTTTTCGTGGCCGGTAAGGAGGGAAAATTTCGTCACGGACACCGCGCGAACCAGTTCGAATCGGTACCAGTGGAAATCCAGTGAAAGAAACGGTGCCAAAAGAAACGTTTGTTTTTTCAACAAGGAAATTAGGAGCACTCGTACATCACTTTGATCTGTTGTCTCTCCGTGCACCTCGGTCCCTCTTTCTTTGGACTGCAGGGCCAAATTTGAATGTGAATGGAGGGCCTCTCGAAAATCGGGCACCGGGAGAGAGACTGAGCATCTCTCGACTGCTTTGGTGTGTCCTGGATGTGCGGCCACTGGGTCAGGATCCTCTGCGCTCACTCGAAAAAGAGAGGGAGAGCGTTTTATCCACACACAGGCATTAATATATATCTTTTCGGTTGGTCCACGGTGTCTGTGTCTCCCCGCCGCAGGCAAGCGTCAAAAACAAGGCGAGGACGACTATAAAAAATGATTTAAATAATCCGCAGTATGCAAATGGCGTTGCACCGTGAGATTCTCACGCGACGGCCTCCGAAGGGCCTCTCATTGTCGGTCCCTTTCGTAGGTACTTGTTCTTCCTTCGTTTCTCTCGCGTCCTATTTGTTGTCGTTGGCGGCGCTCGAAGAGTCGCCGTGCGGGCTTATTGTCAATGCTGAAGAGAGAGAGAGAAAAAGGGAGACCTTGTTGAGGAATCTGAGAGTCACAAGACAATAAACCAATCTGCATTCGCCCATGGGATGCTCCATGCCGAGCGACGCACTCGGACCCTCCGATTTCCGGCCATTGCATTTTTTTCGCACGACCCTGAAGAAGCCGCCCGAATTTCTATCGGGTTTTCTGCAACGCAGGGGTTTTATTGTTAATATTAACAATTTTTTTTTGGAAAATACTGCAGTGAATAATGAATTTTTTTTTTTGTTTTCTGAAATGATTCTCATTGCAAAAATTAAAAGGTAACCTTGGTAACCCTCGGATTCCCGGCCATTGGATTTTTTTCGCACGACCCTGAAGAAGCCGCCCGAATTTCTATCGGGTTTTCTGCAACGCAGGCGTTTTATTGTTAATATTAACAATTTTTTTCTTTGCCAAATACTGCAGTGAATAATGAATTTTTTTTTGTTTTCTGAAATGATTCTCATTACAAAAATGAAAAGGTAACCTTGGTAACCCTCGGATTCCCGGCCATTGCATTTTTTTCGCACGACCCTGAAGAAGCCGGCCGAATTTCTATGGGGTTTTCTGCAACGCAGGGCTTTTATTGTTAATATTAACAATTTTTTTTCTGAATTCAATTTTTTTCTTTGGAAAATACTGCGGTGAATAATGAAATTTTTTTTTTTTCTGAAATTATTCTCATTGCAAAAATGAAAGGGCAACCTTGAAGAAAATGGACATTTAATTTTTGATGAAATCGAGGAAATAAACGAAAAAATTATTGCTCCGATAAATAAACAAATATCGAAGGGAATAGTCGTAACTCTCGGTTCTTCTGACTCGCTAGATTCTTATGGTAATCTTATGGTTAAGTATATTTGTGGCGAGGAGAAGAGTCTCGTCGTGGTCCTCGGTGTGAATGACGAAGCGAGCGATAAAATTTGTTTCCGGGCGAGTGGAGACGTACACGATGCGGTATCGTCGTGTCCCGAAAGCCCAACGGGCAACTCGCACTACGGAAGGGTTGCAAAATCGGAGGAAGCCACCCTTTGGCGGGCCCAGCGGCAAAGGGCAAGGTGGTGACAACGCGGTTGCCACGAAATGCGGCAAAAGGGAGCCATAACTTTCGACGGATCCAAATGTTGTGACAACTAACCCCATGGCCTTCTGTCGAGCTTTACCCGCACACTTTTCCTCGCCATACTTTATCGCCTCGACTCGATAACTCGAACGGGAAGAAAGAAAACAATGCCGAGCATTGTCGACGTCAGGAAAAATCGTCACTGCGGGGGACCAGACGTTCCTTCATTTTTTTTCCCATTGCTTGTCGTCATCCGGTGAAAACGTCAAAAAATGTGCAAGCTGAATAAAAGTTTCGCCATGTAATCCCCAATTTTCCATGACTTTTCAATAATTTTCTTTTTGAAAAAGAAACAATTTTTTATTCTGAATGATTGTGAGCATATATGGGATTTTTTTTATGTCACGTGGGAAAAATAGTACATATGACTTTTTTTTATTCTATGGGGTAAATTTTCAATATGTTTTTTTTTTTCAGGGGAAGGAAGGGTTAAAAAAATTTCAGTTTTTTTTAACGATTTTGTATGTTGAAATAAATCTTGATTTATTTTGGCGACTTGAAAAAATGATTTTTGCTCGGATTGGCATTTTTGAAAATTGTCATTTTATACTGTAATGATGAGCATTGCTCCGGTTTCATATGATCGACTATTTCGATCATACATTATTATAGAGCTTGGGGGCGCGAAAAAAAAAAAAAAAAAATAGAAGACGTTAGAAAAAGATTTGTCAGTCTGGATGATTTTAGAATACTCGATAATGTCTCTTCGCCGTTGGTGAACAGCTGTCAGGACGAAATTCCGAATCCAGACGAAGTTGCTATTTCTTTTTCTGTCGGAGGAGCGAAATCGCTCGGCCAGTGACGCGATATATATTCCCGATCGCCTCTCGTCCTTTCCTATTGTTCTACGAATTTGCCACTGTATTCTAGAGGGTGACGTATACGTTATGCATCCTCCGTTTGAACCCCAGACTAAAATTCATTAGCCATTCCACGAGGACATCGCGTCTAGTACATCGCACCCGGCGATTTTTTTTTTCTAAACAATGACACTTTTTTCATCTGAGCGACGACAAAAATACCGTTGCTCCGGATTTGCATTGTGAAAAAAAAGTGTATCGTGAGGAAAAAAATGCAAGGGTTAACGCGGTTAACCCTTTCGGTTCAGGGGCCATTATTTTATCGTCACACGTCCTTCGTTTTCTACATAAAATTAACATAAATTATCATTTATTAATTTTTCATTTAAATTTGAGTTATTTGAAAAATTACAACTCGTTCAAGATTTTATTCAGCTGACCCCGAATTTAACGAAATATTTTTTACTTAAAACAAAAAATGAGAGTAACCATAATTTTTTTTAATGAGGTAAAAAATAATTTTTCTTCCGCTCGCATTCAGAGCTCCTCGCCAGGATTATTTCCCGCGAGTCGTCATAAAATTCTTCAGCATTGAAACAATTTTTTTCGTTCATTCGAAACAATGAGCCCTTTTTTTTTTTTTATATTCGCCGTTAGTTCGAAGACAAAAATACCGTTGGTCCGGATTTGCATGTTGCCCGTCGAGAGGCGCGAAAAAAAAATGCATCGTGGAGAAGAGAGAAAAAAAATGCGTCCAAGGGCTAACCCTTCTTCCAGCGCGTCGTCGTCCAGGGCCATTATTTTAATTTTCAGTTGGCCCAGAGAGGGGCGCCGAATGATTCCGCTCGGTGGACCAGTCGCGAAGGGAGAAAAGGGAGGGGAGAAAAGAGCCCAAAGGACTTTAACTCCTTTACATAATCTTTCGAGGGTTATAGTTCTTCGAGGTAAGAACTCTCTCACACTGGAAGAGTGCGAGGTTCGTGTCGTCGTCGTCTCTTTAGCATTTTACGTAGCTTCGTTTCGCTCGTTTGGGTAGGGAATGGTTAGGAAGAGAAAGACGCCCGAAGGGACGAGTCACTATCCGACCCTACAGCATCCCGATAGTTTCTAAGCAGTGGCATTGCAAAAATGTATTCCAAACCCTAAGCGTTTTAAGGGATTATGTTCTTGGATGCGTAAAAAAGGCGAAAAGGGGTGGACCACCCGCTGGGCAAGCTCTCGAATCTCCGCGCAGGGCCCAAAGGGCTCGAAGTACGTCGTGAGAGGAAGTGGGACGAAAAAAATCCACTTCCCCTCGCCAAACCAAGAGATTACAACCTTTTTTCGATGTTTACGGGGATA
This sequence comes from Clistopyga incitator, assembly GCA_947507545.1. Lineage (NCBI taxonomy): Eukaryota > Metazoa > Arthropoda > Insecta > Hymenoptera > Ichneumonidae > Clistopyga > Clistopyga incitator. The sequence goes on from OX382186.1 coordinate 7,440,905, forward strand.
GAGAGGTTTTCTTCATCTTCTAGGCCGCCGGGCCCTTAAATAGAGGAGCCAACCCTTTCTCCGAGGAGCGTCAATGGCTCGCGAATACGCGACGCATCAATCATCCGCAAGATAAGCATATTATTATACTAAGTAATTCGCGAGCGTTGGTGCGAAATGGTTTTTCGTTTGGGCTATGGGAACTTTTCCCTTTTTTTTCTTATTTCTCTTCAACTGAACACACATTTTTCACTCCCTATTTTTTAATTTTTTATAAACATGGCTATAAATATATAAAAATTATTTGACTAAAATTTTTATTTTTAAAAAATACTCAAACGAAAAAAAATTGGCATATTATTTAAGGGCTCAAAAAAAATGAACCCTCTCTTCTTCAGGGTCGATAAAATCGTTGCACATCCAGAAAAAATTTTAATAAATTACCCGCGAGCCAAAAAAAATCACCGTCGCCATTTCAACTTCCGGGTGACTCGGCAAAGCGACGAGGAAACAAGAGAAGAGTATAAGGACGTGGCTAGACGTTTAAAAAACAATGTTAAAAAATGTTCTCAGTGAACGTGCGGAGCAGGGAGGCTGCGAGATAGAGATAGAGACAGGAGAAGGCCCTTGGCCCTCAGGGGTGAGGGAAGAGCGAGTTTCAGTCGGAAGCAAGGGTGCGATGACGATGCTGCTTGTTTCTGTACCTTCGGCGGCGATGATGATGATGATGATGATGATGATGGTTGGGTCGTATGCAGATCCTCGTAAAAATAGAGTATAAAGGGCCCATAGTCTCACGCTATTGTGGGGCCTCAGGTAAGATAAAGGTGCGCGCCCGCCCTTTACCTACGTACGCAACCTAGGGGCCCTTATATGCACACATACGTACGTAGATGACGCGCCTGTTGCTGGCCCTTCGTGTCCTGTGGACCGCGGAAGGGCCCACAAGCTTCAACTCGGCGCACCCCAAGAGACTAAGGGCGAGATGAAGGCGCCGAAGAAAGGGTCACCCCACCGAGCGGCCCAGTGATGTCTCTTTAATTTTTATTAATGACAGCGAATTTGAATTTTTGAATGTGTGATATGGGAACGTTCCTCTTCAGCCTCGGCCTCGACCTCCGAGAATAGGGACCCTCAAGAGTTTTGTCGTCTCGCGTACGTGACGGGTCGTCTCCTCGTTGCGCTTAGACGAAAACCCGGAAAACTAGAAACTGACGAGCGACTTGCGCCACCTCATCATCCATCATAATTATCCGGATGACGGAACGTCACTGTCAAGTTCGTAATTCAGACTCGCAACTTTCTATCGAATCATGAGACTTTTTACACGGCTCGTTTTTTTTTTCTGCGGCTTGTAACGATTTTTTTTTTTTTTTTTTTTTTCTAATTGCAATTGAGATCATTTTTTGAGAATTTTTTTTATTGTTTCGTTAGTCGATTATTTATTGAATTATTTTTATTATGCCAATCTTGCAATAATCAAAATTCTTTACTTTCTTTCATTCCTAGCAATTTGGTTTTTTTTTTTTTTTTTTCAATTCGAAAAAATGCTCCGATGACGAAAATAATTAAATAGAAAAATTGCAAATTTTAATGAAACCCTCAAAAAAATGAATACAGCGAGAAGACTTCAATTCTCATATGAATTTTTTTTTAAATCATTTCTAAAATGAAAAAAAAAATATTTTGAATGAAATATTCGGAAGGTTTGTAGTTAATTAGCGCAATTAAAAATTAATTAACCTCGAAATATCGTTGAAAAAAGGGAATTCGGAATAAATTGAAGGAGCGAATGCTCTGATTTGACGTTTAATTATTGGATAATCGTGGAGGTTGGCTAACGAGTGAAGCGGCAGAGCAGAAAACAGTGAAGTCAGTGTGTCCGTTTACGGCCACGTGTTTCCAACGTGACGAGAAACAGAAACGCACGGGAAAACGATTCTCGAGGGTATGTAACATCTCCGAGGCTCGCACGAGGTTCTATCGTATCGCGCACCCTAGTTTTCTCAATCGAAATATCTTGCGACACTCTTTTATCTCCGTTCCTCCGGATTTTCTCGTGGCCCATCGTTCAAAGGCCTTTTAACTCAGCCGCCAGCTTCTCCAAAGTGAGATGGAAGGAGGGAGAGGGAGAGGGAGAGAGAGAGAGAGGAAAACGTCCAGAGATATCCTCTTTGAGTGGGACTCGACGGAAATCGTCTCTCCATATTTCGCTCGTAAAAATCTTCGCCGCCACCGTGAAGCTGCCCCCAAGGTCAAGGCCAAACCATGGAATTAAAAAAAAATTAGCACCGTGACAACGTTTCTTATTTTTTTGATTTAAAAAAAAATTTTTAAATCATTATCATTGAACCTGGCAATTCGCGATGAGTCACTGAGTCGCAAAAAAAAATTAATGGCAATTGGAGAAATGTGTAATTAGGTTGACTACATCGTTTAATGATTTTTTAAAAAATGATTTACTCGAAATTTTCGAATAGAATCTTTTTTTTTCATTACTTTTCGTAGGTCGACTTTTATTGGAACCTCAAAATCGAGATTTTAATATGCGCGTGTTTACTTCTCCATCGGTAAACACAAGTCGTCAACAACATCCCGCACGATCGATGATTGGACACAATATTTTGACCATGATATTTTGATCATTTTTTATTAAACTAATGGAAACGCAAAAATCATGAATATCACGTCAATACTTAAATTTAAATAGGACAAAAAATGTTAATAATCATCAAAATCAATATATCGATATTTAATAAATTGGAGTATCGATGTGTGAAAAAAAAATCATTTACTCCGCAACTTCATTTTTTTATTTATTTTTTATTAAACAATTTTAAGTATCCATCGAAATAAATAAATCAATATTTTAAAAAAAATTAAAGCATTCTCGTCTCTTTCAGAACCTCCATCTTTTTTTTTAGGTCCTGTATAACAAGGACGTTAACTCGTGTCGAATAATCACCTTTGGTTTAACCGGGCGTGATCGATTTCCAGTTGGAAATATCACAACAATGATGATCGACTAATAGGTAAAAGGACAAGGGTTCGATACATTTTATTTTTGGCAGGTATAGTCACGGAGACCCAGTAAAAGGGGTATATAGATCGTATCCTCGTGTCTACACATTTCCAGGAGCGAGGACTATACCTGAAAATCTCGGTTGCGCTTTTTTCGCGTGTTCTTTGCCGAGCTGAATTTTTCTTCTTTCTTTTTTTTTCTATCCTGTCTCGAGGTATCTATTAATATCGATCGTATATTCCATGGTTCGGTAGTCATTTCGCCCATAGGAAGATTGATTCATCAAGGGAGCAACAAAAAAGGGTCGCACGCCTCCTGTTCACAGGTAGAAATGAAGACACGACCTGTTGTCGAGCTACCTCAACCATGTCCTGCTTTTCCAACTGACCAAAGGACAATTTCCATTGCCCTATACCTTCGGGCCCATATACACGAGCCCTTCCCCCTTTCCACGGCTCATTTCACTCGCCCTCGATAATTCTGACTGACCACAGTCCATATAAACCATAAACTTCCACCGCAGTCGGTCAACGACCCTTTTATCCCTTTACTCCAATTTACATTAACCATTCTTCCTCAATTGAGCCTTTTTTTTTTTGAAAATTTCTCTGATGTGATACATAATTGGGGATATCAATGGACCATTAAAAAATTATCCATGTGAATTTTTTCAGATTTTTTGGATAATTATTTCATTTTTTTTGTTGTGAATTTTGAGGAACAATTTGAAGCTGTGAAGTTGGAATTTTGGATTTATTTTGGAACCTTTTCTACCGGAGCGGTTTGAGATGGTCGAAATGAAAAGTGCATGAATTAACAGCGATTGCTACATATAATACATATGAAGGGTTTCTGTGTTATTTTTCCTCGTTTGTCAGGCCAGTCTGAAAAATACACAGAAGCTGACCTGGGCTGCTGCAGGCTTTGGTCACATTGCAACCGACCGCAAACTCTTGTGTAGCAGGTGCCACTCTTCTCTCTGTTCTGTGTTCTCTAGGAGGATCAGGGGCAGCAGGTCACGACACCTGTCTCTTCGGACTCACGAAAAATTTCTTCTTTTTGTATTTCTACATTTTGTCGACTCTGTAGTTTTTTTTGTCAGCCAAAATTTGTCTATCAGCCAAAATTTGTCTATCAGCCAGAATTTGGCTATCAGCCAAAATTTGTCTATCAACCAAAATTTGTCTATCAGCCAAAATTTGTGTCAGCCAAAATTTTTCTGTCAACCAAAATTTTTCTGTCAGCCAAAATTTGTCTATCAGCCAAAATTTGTCTATCAGCCAAAATTTGTCTATCCACCAAAATTTGTCTATCAGCCAAAATTTTTCTATCAGCCAAAATTTTTCTATCAGCCAAAATTTTTCTATCAATGTGCCAATTGGATCCAAAATTCTTCGAGAATATTTTTTTTCGTTAAAAAAAAAGGCACGGTCATTCCATTAAAGTGTCTTCGAGTCTCAAGACGGCGTTGTCAATTTTTTGGTGGTGCTGGGCGACAAGTGGCTGGCCTCTTCAAGTATGATATATAACGAGTGCACGATGCATTCTCTGTTTGTTGTAATAGCTCGCAAACACGTCGTTAGATAGCCCTCGATACAGGGCTCCGACTCTGTGCCCTCGAGTACAGAGCCTAAGATTTTTATCGTCTTGTAAACTGCTCTTACGAAGAAGCCCAACGATGTCGAGTGGCCCATCGGCCCAAGAGAGCATAAGCCGACGAGCGACGCTTCTCAGCTCACTCGCGAGCGGCGAGAGATGCGATTACACGAGGAAAAAGTAGCGCCCTTCAAGTTTTATCCTATAAGCTGATGATACGAGCCGTAAACCTCCATTTTTAATCTCAATCATCGCAATGACGTTCTCATGCTACAAAATAATGCCCATAAATTATATATAAGTTTCCTTATCGCCATTACTTCTGTCGAGTCAGTCAAAAAAGTCCTCTTTTCATTCCCACCTGTAAAAAAAAAAAAATCCCCCAAAAATCAAACAAACATTTTTCACCATCCAATCAATCAAAATTATATCATTATTACACAAAACATTTTTTTAAAACAATAAACTCTAAAAAAAATGTTACACAAACTTATTATCAAAAATTCCCCAATTTTCCACCTAACCAACAAAAAAAAAAAAAAAAAAAAAATGTACCCATACCTCGAACTTCAAACATCAAAGAAAAAAAAAAAGTCTGGTAATAAAAAAAAAAGGCCGAATTTAATCGTGGCAGTAAAACCCGCGAGGGTACAAAATTCATCCGGTGTTCTTCCGGTTGCGCAATATCCCGTAGTTTTTCCTCGCTGTTTTATCAACACAAACAAGGATAACCCGAGGAATTGGAAGAATTTACTGTCGAGACGTAGTTTCGGGGCGTAAAACTTGTTCCGGAGATTCCAGAACGAAATCGGTCGTCTACCCTTTTTGCAAGTGCATTTTATCCCCCACGTTGCACCTTAGCGATGCGGGGGCGGCGGGAGGAGGAAGATCCCCGCGCGTATCTCTCGTCCTCGTTGCTCCCGGCACCGAGACAGCCACCAACGCCGCCGCAGTTACCGAGTGCGCTGGTAAAACAGCCCCTTAAAACGGTTTTACTGCCCTGCACGGGGCGCGCAACGACGTCTAGACGCCACGGCCGTAAAGTTTGACCTACTCACCCCCAACCCCTTGTCGCGTTCCGTCGTTCGCCCGTCCCTCCTCCGCCTCCACCCCCGCGGCCCCTTTTCCTCCCTGCGCCGCTTGGATTCCCTTTCCCCATCGCCAGTAAAATCCCCGTCTACGTTTTATTTCTCTGTCTCCCTCGGTGGATTTGCGGGGAGGGGGTTGGGGGAGGGTGGGAGGGAGGGAGGCAGGGCAGGGGGGAGGGGCTCTCGCATTTATCATCTCCCTTCAACCTGCCGAGTTCGAAGGGTGCAGCAGCGAACCCTCAGCATCCCTGAGACGTGCGCGCGGCGAAGGGAGCTGCCTCCCGGCGAAGGGAGCGCGAGGGAGAGGGAGAGTAACCGCGGAAAACTAGGGCAAAGGGCACGGATTGCCCCGTCGCGGAGAAACGATGCAGATATGCATGAGGAAAAGGGCGCTGGGAAATCCTCGAGGCAACCCTTTCGGCCCTTTGGAAAATGTATATTTTCATTTAGCGAGCGACTGGAGTAATGGGGCTGCTTGCATCTACAGGACTCATCAAAATTAGGTGGCGGCCCTTTTTCAGGCTCCATGGATACTGAGTTTAGGGTCGTGAATCAGGCATTTTTTGGGGATCATTTGAGATCTCCTTGCAGGTAATTCGAAGATTTTTTTGTGTGTACATGGAATTATGAAGTTTGTGGAGAGAATATTAATGAGAAGTTTAATGGCTTTTTTATTTTAAGGGCTCATTAATGCGACGATGAATGGTGATTTTTTTTTTAGCGAGCATACATTTTTATGTTGTAAAAAAAAAGTTTTGTTTGTTTGTAGTAATTTGGAAATTATTGTCCGTGACAAAAATGTTCCTAGGTGATTATGAATCAACCTATATGCGCCTGAATTCATGAAACCCTTTGCCTCTACTTCTCTCAACAACCTTCGTTCAAATGCACCCTTCTTTTCACCCCAATTAACAACCTCCGGGAATGGTTGTAGGTGGCAGTGCAATTTGCAGTTGTTGACATACACTTAACGAAGGGTACGTTGCGTTGCCATCATTTTGCAGATATCAAGTAAAATTAATAAGCGATATTTCGATGCCACGAATTGACATTCTGCGTCACTGATATTTTCCATGCACCCTCACCAATCAAAACTTTTATTGGGTCGGAATACTCCGAAAAAAAAAAAAAAAATCAGGCTTTTAAAAAACGCCATCGGAGAAAATGAACGAAAATTGCTCGGCTAACGATCACCCAAGCTTCGTTTCAACTCCCTTAAGATTTAAAATAAAAAATGAACCTCCAATTTTGTAAACACATACAAAAAAATTGGTGAGCAAAAAAATATTCCAGTATTTTACAATTTTAATTTAAAAAATAATAATCACTTTACACTCTAATACTTTTCTAATACTCTTTTCGTACAATTTTTATTTATTTTTACCAAAATAAATATATACTTGCTGAGATGTAAAATTTATTTTTTATTTTAAAAAAGAGCAACACCATCAATTCATTTTTTTTTTAGGCCCCCTTAATGCCCAGAGAACCGAGATTCGAGATTAAGCTCGGGTTGTATGGACACATCAGTTTCTCGTAAATTTTTCTATAGACACATATTTTTATATGGGAGATGTAGAAGCATGTGGTTCCACTCGGAAAGTGTGGAGAGAGTGGGAGAGAAGTTGAAGTGGTAATTGATGGCAGCAGGGAGAGAGTCCTGGAGGCTCTTGTTCGTCTTGTATCGTATCACTGGGCCGTGTATGCGCTCACATACATATATATATATGTGCTTTGGCCAAATGCCTCAGCTGTCGAGGTTGTTCGGTATACATCTATCTTTCACTCACCCACAGACCTGCCTCGTTGGATGGGCCGCCTGCCCGAAACACTTGACTCAACGGCAAAAGCTCGATTCTCTTTCTGTTGGACGGCAACCCCACCATCGACCATGCACCACGTGTTGCCCTACCAAAGATTTTTCCATTACTTTGCAACTCCTGCTTTTTTTTAAAAATAATTATAATCCAGTGAATGGGGCAATTTTAAACAATGACAGAAATAACGTTTTGGTAAACTCGATTTTGAGAAAAATCTGGTCCGAAGTGAATGCGAAAAAATGGGAGAGATGATTTCGTCGAAATCAATGAAAAAAAAAAAGCCACCTCATTTCTTTGGAGTCAATGAATTATTTTCTCTCGTAGTATGCATCCAAAAAATCCCCTTCTTTCGAATCCGGATAAATAAAACGTTTGTCTGGGTTAAAAACGAAAGAATCGAGCAGACGGTAAAATGTTTGAAAAACCCCATGAAAATTTAAGGCCGCTCGGGGTGTCCAGCGTTGAATGTGGGAGCTTTTTCCTCATCTCCGATATCCTTCGGCGAGATTTTCGAGTCGGAGCGTCTGTGTCTCGCGGGCAGTCGATACATTTTTTCCACCCCCTTATCCCCCTCCTCCCCGAATACTCGCCGGACCGAAATATGTATGCGTCACCTACCGGTGGCCGATAATCGCAACACTGTCCAGACGCTCCGGGGAGACTCGACGAAAAATTTCGCTCATTTAATAATAATTAAGTATTAACCGAGTGGAGGATTAAATAAACGGGCTAAATGGGGTGAGAGAGTCTGGAGAGGGTGGATTGGCTCGGTCGGGTTTAACTCGGCTACTCCGCGTGCTAAAATGCATTTTCTCGTTTGGAGTAACAGCCTCGAGGCCCACCCACCCACCCACCGCCCACCCCAACCACCCTCCAGGGTGAAAAAGCTCCGCAGGGTGGCGTAGTGCTTCTGCCACGAGATTGGAGGCTTCTAGTGGTATAACCGAGACGAGGGGCAGACGTATGGGTTTATGGGTTTCGCGAGCAGGACTATCCCGGTCGCGCACCAGACGCGCCACTCGTTGGTGTTGGATGTTGGTGTTCGGAGTTGTGCACCCGGCGGGGGGTTGTAAAAATTTTACTGCGAATTGTCTGCAGACTCGCCGCCACCGGGAAAGCACCCATAGCCGGTGGGGTATGTATGCCCCCCCCCCGCCGATGTTATGGCCGGGAAAAATGGGAATTTCCACAATCTCCCCACGTCGCCACGTTAGCATGGTGCAAAAAGCCGTCTGGGTCAAAGTGGCCACTTCCTCCACTTCTCACTCCCTCGCATTTGGGTCAAATATCGATACGAACTGAGTCATGTATATATATCACCTCCGTCGGTTTAAACAATAATAACATTCTACTCGATTTTCCACCATACGAATTATGGGCATTTAAAAAAAATTTATTTCAGCTTTTTTTTTGCCAGGGGTTGGAATTATAGGCGGGCTTACGGGGGACTCATTTTCCATTCGGTATGAGGGATGAGGGGGTGAATGATTTTTTGAACAAAAAACAAATTTTCATGGTGAAGTAAATAAATTTAAAAAATCCAATTATGTCATGGGATGGTACAGGATTATTTGATTTTACGATAAAACTTCAAATTACCTGGAAACAAGTACCTTTTGAGGTAGGTAAGGTAGATAAGGGATAAGGGAAGGGATGTTGAGGATGCGAATCTCGTCACGTGATATTTTGATGATCCCGTGATTTCTACGGTGGTTTATTTGCATGGAGTTTTATGTCTTTATGTTTGTGGCACTTAAATGGATTTTCATCTTGACGGTTGGGTTATCAGATCTCGAGAATCTCGAAGGAGAAGAAGGCGGTAAGGAAAGCGATGTAGGAGTCACGGATTCGGGGCCAACTGTTGAGTTTTATCACCGTGTCTCCCCATCTTCTGTCTTCCTCTTCTTCCTCTCGCGTTCCTCTCTCGCTCTCTCTCTCTCTTCGTCACGCTCTCACTCATACCGCGCGCATATGTCGTCGACGTCGTTTCTCGTTTGGGAAGCGAGACAAGTCACACGCGAGATAGGCCACATGTGTACGTCTGCCTTTTGGCTTTGCTCTCGGTTTCGGTTCGACTGGATTCTCTTCGCTGGCCAGCCTCCAGTCGGTGACTTTCGACCGGAGGCTCTGGTGGAGGAGAAAATATATTTTTAAAAAATTATAGCGAGAGGCAGGAGGTTAAGGGGAAGGAGTGCGAAGCCATGGAAATGATAGAAAGCCGCTGTGTCGACTTTCCCACTCGCTACGATTATTTTCTTCGGGTCTGCTTAACGCCTCTCTCAAACTCGCTGAGAAGTCACACGTGTCTCCTTCACTTCCAGTGATAAAGTTGAGATAAGCTTGTGTCTTCTGGAGCGAATGAACATTTTGGGGTTCCTTGTAATGGTAGATTGTGGCGATGGTCGATGTCGACCATGAAGAGGCGATAGAGGACATAATTTGATTTTTTATTTTTTCTTTATTTTGTTAGGAGGGTTGATAAAGTGTGAAGAACTTTTGAGCAGATGTAACCTTTTTATTGCCGTGTGAAAGATGGAAGTGACTTAAGACGTTTTGTGTCTTGACAACACCATGGAATCTTATGGTAAAACACGTAGAGGTCCGCAAGGTAGTTTTTGAAATTTGGTTGGACATTCGGAGTTTGGACTTGCCGAAGATACGCGACAGCTCTTCAGCATCGGTTTCACCACGTGTAGGACAAGTTTACGAGGCCCAAACGAGGCCACGGAAAATTAGGGGCTGGTCGGTCTAACCCTTCAGCCAGTTTGGCTCTTCCAGCTGCTTTCAATTTGTCAAAACTGGTTCACGAAAAAATATTTGGACCTCCGGGGTTTCGGGATTTCGTCTGACGTCTCGTATTTCGGAATGTGTGAAGAGAGTATCATTCGCATTTGGGTTAGTGACCCACAGGTCCCTTGTTATTTCTCGGGATCGGTGGCCCGTTGGGTCTTCCCGCTCTTCGAGTTCGACGCCGAGCGCTTGCACCGAATTTTCCTCCTGGCATCTCTTGTTGTTGTTGTTTTTTTTTTTTTTTCCGTTCCCGAGTCTCTTCCCTTCGTTCCTGTTGGTTTTTCTTCCCTCCGTCCTTTCTCTTCTCCCTCTGGCCGGGTACGTACATATAAGAGGACCTCCCTTATCGATCGACGTCGTGGCCATCCCGACCTCTCTTCCTCATACGGCTCTGCAGCATGTCCATCCAATAACCTCTATTCCTTCGAGCCTCTTCCCCCTGATTTCCTCTCCAGAATCCCCGAAGAGACTATGATAGCCCAGGTCATGACGCAGGAGTAAGTATTCAGGAGAGAATCCGTAAACGGATCATCCTGGAATCATCATTTCTACCCTGGCAGTTTTTTAATCATCACAGCTATTAATTGCGGCAATAGCGAAGAAAGTGGGAGGAGGAGGATAGCCCGCATGAAAGCGGAGGGTGGGGAGGAGAAGTTGGTAAAAAGTTTGTAGTCTCCTCTTCAGGTTCTCTGGCGAATCCCTTGGCACGTTGCGTGTCTGTAAGTGTCTTCATCGAAGGAAGTGTTCCCTGGCAAGTGTGTCACCAAGGAAGATATCTCCGTCGGTGGCGAGACTCCTCCCCGACGAAGTGAGCCTCTCCCCGTGACGTCATGGCGTCCGTTTTGGGCTAGGTCGTGGTATCCCGCAAGCAGAATCCAGAATCCAGTATGAATCCACCCTCTTCTCGCGCGGTTCGAAGTTCTCGAGCCAGACCACAGAGGCGGCAAAAGAGAAAGCGGGAAAGGAGGAAGGAGGGAGCGAGGGAGAAAGGCTATCCAGTGGAGAGGAGCCCCTAGCGAGTCACCCCAACGGGTGAGGGAGTGAGGGAGGCTCGTGTATGCGATGCCCCGTTCCCTCTGAGCCTCGCCGTAGTTTTCAAGCACTCGTTTTTCTCTCCCTCTTGGTGAGGGAGGAGGGGGAGAGGCGGTGGTAGCTCCGTGCCGAAAAAAGCAAGGCTCGCAGAAAGGACGCCCGGCGTCGTGGCGCTCTTTGGCTGATCAATACGCCGCCGCCTCGTACGCGGACGGTCACGCATGTGCACGGGGTGTACTCGGGGGGGAGGGAGGGGTTCGCTGGTTCCTCTACCTCCTCCCTGCAACATTCTCCACCTCCTCCTCTTCCTTTCCTGCTAGGCTGCCCGATTTTTTTCTCTCCTTTTGCCCCGTACCCGTCGGGGTTCGTGCATTTTTTACGCCTTTTTTCCTCGGAGCCACCCCATGCAGCGCCCACATCGCCTCTCACCTCTCCATAGCCTCCTCCACCCTCTGACCGAGGCTCGCTCTCACATACACCCTTTCTTTCCTCCTCGCACTCGTGTTCTTCAGGTGGATAGAGAGGCTTTTCTATCTTGTGCTTTTTCTATCTCGCCGTTTGAGCGTCGGAGGCTGGAGAAGGAGGAGGAGGAGGTGGGAGGAGGCACGGTACAGCGTTTTCTCTCCCTCTCTTCCCACTACTTCTTCTTCTTCCCTCGTCTCTTTCTCTTATTTTTCGATCTCTCCACATTCTCCTTTCTTTTCTTCTTTTTTCTTGCCTCCCTCTCCCACAGCCTGGCCACCCATCGACCACCCGTTTTCGCCTCCTTCTCCTCCTTGCTTTTTATTTCATCCCCCTTCCCACTTCCTCCTCCTCCTCCCTGCCTGGCTCTGTCTATCTGTGCTACACGCTCTAGCCACCGCCGACGCTGCTGGGCGTCGGTGTCCTTTTGCTATCGGGGCCGCCGTTCTCTCTATCGTACATAACCACCCTAAACCCACCCACTCCCCGATCCCCCAACCTCCCCGGCACGTACGGCACACAAGCTCCAAGAGAAAAGAGCGAGACAGCCGACTGCGGACTCGAGAACCCACACATTCTCACCGATATATCAATACTAATACCCTTCGAGGGAGCTACAGAGAGTCCACACTTTCGCATCTTTCACCTGGTATCCTCTGTATCCCCCTCGTCCAACCCCTTCGACAGTATCCACGAGTGCACACCATCGCAAAGAAGCGTACACCTCGGGCTTCGCTTTCCCGACTGACGAATCCCCCCTCCTCCCCGCCCACTCCCCAACCCACCTGCCGTTAACTCCAAAGGGAACTCGCTAATTTCTTCTTTTTTCCCCACCTCCGCCCCTATTCCTCATTCTTCTTTCACGTGATTCCTTTTTTCTTCTCTCTATACTCGTTTTCTACGTATTAGGTGTATCGTGCAGCGAGTGGAAACGCGCTAGAGAGCTGCGTTCTGCAGACGATTGGAGAATTTCTCTCCATTCGCCTCCCTTCCTCCCTCATCCCCCTCCTCATCCTCATCCTCCTCCTCCTTCTCTTCTTCTTCTCTTCATGGCGAACTCAACGTCACGCTCGAAATAGAATACATACGCGTCGCGATGATGTTGGCTAAAGTGGATGTACGTTGACGACGCGATTTCCGGCAATGGCTTCCGGAATACTCTTTGGACCATCGTTCTCCTATCTCACGTTCACAGGATTCAGGACATTTTTCTTCACCCCTCCCTTTCACATCCTCCTTAATTTTTAAGAAAGAAAAAAAATCTCTCACCCCCCGTCTCTCTTCAGAGTCTTTCTCGATCCCCTATTCAGGATGAACTTCTCTTCCACTGTCCGATTTCGTGGACCTTGGTGAGAGCCACACTTATTTCCACCCCCTCCCCTTCTTCCTCCTCGGCGTAAATGCGTAACTTCCTTGAAGGAGATGCTGCATCTGGAGCAAGATGAAAATTTTCTCACAATAAGAAACGTCTCCCCTTGGTTTCTCGCGGGATCCGCTCTCTCTCTCTCTCTCTCTCTCGGCCTCCCACCGTCTGCTTCTCGTCTCGTCGTCGTCTACTCGCCGTGCGGATGCCACCTGTAGCGCAGGGCCAGCCGAGAGAAAACGAGAAGGAGGGCGAGAGAGAGAGAGAGAGAGATTCCTCCCTTTCTCGATCTCTCTCATCGACTCGCTGGCCCTTGTACTTGTACCTTGTCGCGTACCTGGTAATACCGCTCCTAATAATTCACCTTCCTGTCGTCGATACTCCATTTTTTCTCTGAGATATCCTATTTTTTATTGGATCTGCGCACGATTTAATTACGATCGGATTGAAATCTCCAATGACGTTACACGTAATATGCAGAGTAAAGAACTTCATTTCTGTGTCTCAGGACTCGATAGATTTTTAGAAATATTTGTAAAAAAAAATTAAGTGCCCAAGTGCAATGTTTTAAAAAAATAGTAACGAATTTTTTTAATCATAATTTTTCATACAATTGTTTAAAAAATTATATCAAGTTGTAATTAATATTAATAAATATATCTAAAAAAATGTAGAAACCTAATGAATTAAAAAAACTAGTGGGAAGGTTGGGAAACCTGCACTGTAAATATTGCGAGAGGAGAATTTAAGTGTGTGGACACACACTCGAGGAGAGGACTAAGGGCTCGAAGGGCCGTTTTCAAATAGGGCTAAACTAGAGCTTAGCAGGAGAGCGGCGGCCACGGGTGCCAATAGACGACGTTACGAGCGGGGAAAAAAGATATTAAGGGATGACCTCGTTTCCCTTCCCAGGACCCTTCGCTCGGTGGACGCCGCACGGATCGCCGGATCCTTCTTCGATTCTCCTTCTTGGCCTCGTCTCGGCCACCCCTCGACTAAGGCAAACCGAGCGACCTCCAGCTTCTCATATCTCAAGGGTCACATCGAAAATATCGTGTGTGGTCACGCTCTCGATTCTCCCACTCGTTTCATTCATTACACGGTGCGTCCGAGCAAAATCGCCTTCCCGTACGATTCCACCCAACAAAGAAAACCTCAAGCGATCGATCAACCCTTGCCTCACCGGCTTCCTCCAAAGTTTTTGCAACTTTCGTGAAAATACACACACGAATACACCAAAAATCCAAGCCCTTATCGATTTACCCATTTTATCGTAGGTCAAAATAAATACGCTGTCGCCCACCCTTAAGCTTCAATTTCTTTTTCAACTTCATGGAAATAAATATGAATAATTAATTGCTTCACAGATAAGAAATATTTTTATTTGTTATGTAATTTAAATAAAAAACCAAAATAGAATTTCGATTCGAATAAATTCATTGTACGTTTTAAATACACCCCATATCGAATTCTTCCACCCCCTTTTCATAGAATCAAAACAAAAAAAAAACGGAACAACCCTTACAACAATAAAAAAAATTAAATAAATCGAAAAATGGAAAATTGACTATAAAATAAAAGATAGAAAAATTTGAATTGGACGTTGCGTAGAGGAGGCCTTCGCGGGGTAGGAGAATACTTGCTCATCGCCATAGAAACGTGATGAGAGTGATGCCCAAGGTCAGAGAGGAGGCCCGCGAGCCCCGAACCACCCCCGGCTACGTCGCACGAGTCGTTCCCGTCTGTGTTGTGTCTAGACCACGAGCACCACCCTCCGATGCCGTCACAAGCGGCTGCCTCATCCCTCGTCACCCCCAGTCGTCAACAGCACCACATATACCTCACCGCGCACTCTCGTCACCCTTTTTTCCTCCCCGGCTTGTACTCGCACCCTCATTCTTTCCTTCTCGACACACACAGACACACCACCGACACCACAATCCCTCGGCGATGGTGCTACTGTGGTCTCACCTACCCAACCTCGCCTATCGCTCGCCAATTATTCCCCCGACATCTCTTTCATCATCCCCCGCGCGTAATGCACCCTCTCCATGCGCTGTCTGCCTCTCGCAAACCACCCCCGCTCCCTAATAAGCTCCGCGACGCTACGCAACTAACAGAATTCTCTATTACACCCCCCGCCCCCCTCTTCTCACGTGTGCAAAGTTCATCTACAAAAGCTCACGTGGGGCGAGCACATCCGAGCATCGAAAATCCTCGGGCAAAATTTCTTTCACCCATCGCATCAAAAGCATTTACACGACATTTTTGGGGAGGCTCAAAATCCGAATCGCGGATAATATAAGAAATAGCCAATAAGAAAAGCCATTTTTTTTTTTTGGAAATCTGATATTTTGTCAATGAGGGGGAAAAAAATTGAATAGCCGACATTTTTGGGAATTGGATTTTAATATTATGATTTTTTTTTTAAGGGAGTAAAATGTTTTTCATTGATTTCAATGGAATTGAATGGGGGTAGATAATATGTGTGAAGGGTAATATTGCTGGGATTTTTATTAAATTTGTGAAAATAATTTTTCCATTTTTTTTTTTTATTTGTTACAGCAATGCAACCCCCACGAAAAAGATACGGATTACTGGGGCACGGGAAGAGGCACAAAACAAGGCTACGAGGTGAGTGATATTACTGAGATTTTCGAAAAAAAATGTCTCCTCTACGAGCCAATGAAAGTATCTTCTACTTTGTGAATCGCAGCACTTCCTGTTGCAGGCCAAGATGAATGCGGATCATGGGCAGTTGCAGAAAGGTGAGTAATCGACAAATTGTCGAAACCATTTTCTTTTTTTTTTCATTTCTCATGGAAATTTAATTTTTTTTTTTAACCCCATGGAAATTAAAAAAATGTTTAAGCGAATTTGACGGTAAATTAATGACAAAACGCATAGAGAAACGTCCTTGACGCTTCATTTTTAGAAAGGGACCCTCGTCATCGTGATTTTAACTATTATGAGGATTGCAATTATTACTCCACGTGGCCTTGAATTTGCCGATTCTCAAAATCAAACACACGTAACGATGTAACTGCACACAACCAGGAAATGTGTGTGAGTTTTTTTTTTCTTCGATGGAAGCTAAAATCGTTACGCAGCCAAGTCACACGACCTTGATTCGAAGAGCGAAAGATGCTGGGCCGAGATAAGTTACCGAATACCTACACGAGCAGCAACCGACCGAGAGATAAAGTCCAGGAACCAGAATGAGTCCGAGAATAACGTAAACACACGCGAGCATCGGACATCAGCATCTCGGGTTTGGAGAACCGGTTGTGATTTTGCATCCGTCCTGACGTAAGATCGCCGATTAGGGAGAGGAGCAAAAAAAAAACAGCATTCGTGTGAACATCGTGAATACATTATTCGAAGCCCAGCGTAAAAAGGGTTGTCCGACATGCCAAAAATAAAATAACGTTATTCTTAACAACTCTGTCAAAATCGTCTCTACGTATTTCCACAAAAAAAAAAATTAATGACCCTGATATCAACACCAAATAGGTGTCCATTTTTTTAAATTTTGTTTAAAAATATCGTTTATACAGATTTTGGTTAAAATAATTGCATCGAAATTTCAATTTTATTAACATTAATCCACTATTTATTAAAATCAATATTTGCAAAATTTATTTTAAAAAAAATCAAAATCAAAGTAATGAGTAACAATGATCAATACGTGAATGCGAAAATTGCTAGAAAATTTATTTTTGTTTAAAAAAAGTGGTTAATCTGAATAAAAATGGAGAGGGTTTGTCATTTGGCGGGGGAAAAAGTTGAGAAATTAAATATTTTGTCAATGAGGGAGAAAAAATTGAATCGCCGAAATTATTATTTTTTGATTTTTATTAAAAAAATGTAAGTTGCAATTTGATGGTTAGTGGTTAATTTGAATGAAAATGGAGAGGGTTTGTCATTTGGCGGGGGAAAAAGTTAAGAAGGCGAGAGTGCTCTGCGATCGTACAACGAACTCTCTATCGACAGTGACCTTTGGTTTACCATTCGCAGAAACAGTCGCATATAAAGTCTCGTCGGCTATGTAGGCTCGAAGAAATTGAGTAATCGTCTCGTGTGGTGCGCTACGCTTAACCGCTGCTCAGCCTCGTAAAAGGTGAAGCACGTTTCCATAAACGCCTTTTCACTGCCAATGCTGGTGGTGCTCTTGCCTTAACGTACTCCAAGTCCGTGCTGGCACGCGCATTCACCTTCTCTCTTGCCTTATTCTCTTGCTCCCTGAAAACTCCAACGAGATGCTTTTTTTTTTTTTTTAAGGAGAGAAAAGAATTTTTTTCTATACACCCTAAAATTAAAAAAGAAAAAGGTGCCGATTTATTTGAATACCAAGAAGCCCTGAAAAAAATTATATATTCTGTTGAGTCAAATAAGTAAATAATTTAATGTATTCAATATACAAATTCGAATTAATTTAATTTTGAAAAAATCCGGTTTTTTTTTTAATTCATTTAATTAAAATAATGTTTAATTAATTTTGATAATATTCTTATTTAACATATGACATTTCTTTTCGTCAATATTTTTTATTTCATTTAAAAACAAGTATTTTCGTTAATCATTCAAAGGGTTTCAAGGGTTTTTTAAAAATATCTTCGAATAATTTTTTTTTTTTGAAAAATGAATGTATACATTTAATATGCATATTCGAATGAAGTCAATTTCCAAAAAATCGGGTATATTTTTACAATTAACGATTAATTTTGTTCAAATTGAATTAAGAAAATGAAGTATTATCTTTTTCGTCAATATTTTTTATTGTACTTATAAAAACAAGAATATTCATTAATAATTCAGAGGGCTCGAAGGGTTTGTCGGAATATTTTGGGACAAGAAAATTTTTTTGAAAAATGAGTGTAGCCATTTGAATATTTGGCGAGTGTGTGCAACACATTTTGGCGAAGTGAGTGCAAAATGTTTGGCTATTCCTGATGATGATGATAGCCCAGGGCATGGACGTTGTTCGCGGCAGCTCCTCAGCGTCTTCCTTTCACCGTCGGATGACCTGCAAGGAGACTCGAGGAGCAGGAAGAGAGAGAGAGAGAGAGAGAGAGCTGAATTAGCCATTGCGAATGGCGTACGTCCGTCTCATAATTTTGTGCGGACGCGAAACTCAACATCGTCCGTCGGTTCGGTTTATTCGTTAATGCACGGATCGCATGATGCCCAAATTCAGCGGAGTGAGCGAACGAGAGAAGCCCCCCAAGGTCTCGTCTAGTCGAAACCCAAAAGTCGTACGGCCGCCACTTAACCCGTTCGCTCTACACTCGCGATATTTACCGCAAGACTCTCCTTCGTCGTAGCTTCTTCCTTTTTTTTTTTCTTTTTTTTCGAAGATTCTTGTACAATGTGAGACGAATTTTATCCCCGGGAGATTGAGAGACGCTCTCTGCGCTATTTTTTCATACGCCAATGTCCCACTTGTCCAAAAATTGCTTCTTCACATGATGACCGATCAGTCTTCTCCGACTTTTGGCAACCTGTCTCTTCGTCCCAGTTTCCTCTCTTCAGCATCATCGACTAGACATCAGTCGTTTTAATTTTTTAATTTTTTTTTATCTCGCTTTAATCGAGCGCAGATTTAGCTTCCTTTCAATTTTGAATGGAGCGATTATTCACAACTATGCGATTTATCATTCGGTTACTTCGCCCAATTTTTCGACCATTTTGTTCCAACCGGCGACCAGAAGCAAGCGAATTTTTATTGGGATTGACAGAGAGAAATTTTATTTCCCTTCAAATTCAGTTCATTTTTCGAATATTAATTTTCATATTTTTCACGGAGGAATGTGGGAATTTTTTATTTTCTATTTTATTTACGTATTTCTGTAAATTATTTATTTTAGCCCAATTATTGGCCATAATTTTAATGAAGGTTATTTTGGACCTAAAACCCCCCTGAAAAATGTATGCACATGAAAAAGGCCGTTTGCTTATCGATAGGCTATTTGGAAAGGCAGATCCGGTCGTCGAAAAAAATGATTGGAAAATACGGTGCACTTATCGGTCAAAGGGAGGCCGCTTCTTTCTCTCCGCTGGAGATTTCTACGATGATGGGCGCGCGCATTAAAGTCATGCACCTGTTGTGCGCGGGTAACACTGGGGGCGGTTCGAATCCGCCGGAGGAACCTGAAGAGAGGCTGAGACAAGAGAGAGAGGATGAAAAAGGAGAATTGGCACATGCACGCAACACGAGACTGAAGCCCAATGGAAAGGTACATACGCAGTGGCGAGTACACCAAGAAGAAGAAGAAGACGAAGAAGAAGAAGAAGAGCGCGCTGAGGTCGCTCGGCGAGCTCCCGATCCTCGCCGGAGTCACTCTCTCGTCCCTGTAGCAGTATTTCATGTTTTTGCGTCAACGGCAAAGTTTACTGCCAATTAAAATGGTCGGCGTGCGCGCGCTACTGGCTCCCCGATGATGCCGAGTCTCCGGGCCCCCCGCAGCAGGGCCCCTCGCTCCCGCTCGACTCATAGAGCGTCCAGCAACGCCATGAAGAGCGACCGAACGCGAGAGAGAGAGAGTGGACTACGCATTTCCAATAGGCACTGTAAAATGTGGTATACGAATTCGATTAAATAGTCAATAGAGTCTGGCGATCGTCTAGACGACTTTGGTATCTTGGCTCTTTTTTTTTTTCCTCTCTTCACTTTCATTTCTTGCCAGGAAAAAAAACGGAAAGGCGGAAGTAGGGATGAAATAAAAGAGGACCGAAAAATGATTATTGAATATATTGGATTAATCGGGAAGTGTATCGATGCCTGGAAAATAATTGATTGGAATTGAAATTATGAGGTTATTTTTGGTGGAAATTTGGTTTAATGGAATTTTTGTATTTTTAAATAAATTTATTTATTTTATTTGGAATTTTTTAATAAATGCGTATATTTGATTGGTGGATTTTTTCAGATTTTTATGACCGTGACGATTTCTTTACTTTTTTTTTATTATGATGGTATTTTGGAAATTGTGTAGTTTTTTTTTAAATTTCAAATCGTGACGATTTTTGAGAAAAGGGATAAAGGGACGAAAATCACGTTTATTGTTAATTCTTCGGTTGTTACGATGCTGCTCTTCGTGGTTGGGAAGCGGAGCACTGCCGTTGGTGGTGGTAATCGATGAATCGACCACAAGACGCAACCACTGACATTTCCGAAGGAGTTATATTTGCATAATTCACACAGTACGTGTCTCTCGGTTTTGCTCTGCTTTGGCCGAAGAGGCGGGAGCATCGAGCACGAGGATGACCTTGGAATATTTAAAATACAAAAGTTGCGACGAGACGAGGTTGTTGTCAAGGCACGGACCTAAATTGAAAAGGTAACCCGTTGAGCACTCGAGCCTCTCAAATGCACGTTGTGCTCGAAGAGCCGCGCAACAAAATTTATTGATTACCGCCGATAAATTAAAATTTAATGAGCCTCGTGAAATTTCAAGCGAAAATTAAATTTCCCCAAAGTCTTTCGATTTTTTTAAAATTATTTATCGCGACGAAAATTACCAAATAAAATTCGGAAATGCCCATTTTTTCAGTCACTATATTTTTTTCTACGCATTTTCGATATTTCATCTAAAAATATCTGACTCGTCCCGCATTCTTCTTTTTTTTTTGGTGTCCTCTGTCGTTTATTTTTATATCGCTACCGAAATGGCAGACTAATCGAGGCGCACACTAATGTTTTAATTGCACGTGACTGGCCAACTTGTCGATGACCAAGAGCCTTTTATCTTGGAAATTTTTTTTTGTTTTTTTATTTTTTTTTATTTTTTTATACAGTCTCTCTCGAAAAATAAAAACATAGAGATTAAATCGAAGGTCGTGCATAACACGAAACGACTTTCGTTTCGCAAATAATTCGTCCCGAAATTTTTGTCTGAGTTCGCATTGAGGATCCATGCATTTTTTTTTTTTTTAATAATAATAATGATAATAATAATAATAAGCTTATCAAGTGGGTTAGACACTCGAGAACAAGGCAAAAAAATGTCTATAATTCTACAATATGTTACCGCGTTAATGCCGTGCATCCAAACAATGAAAATAATTGTCAAGTTCCCACGACCATAAAGTAACCATGACGAGTCTGTTAGCCGTGGACAGAGGCGAGTAAAAAGGGCTCATGTTTTTCTATGAGACTCCAAATCGCCCAATATTAATATTTCCTATCAATATATTTGCCCCGAATTATATTCAATTCCCATTTGCAGAATAAAAAAATGTCCCCTTTGCATTTTGAGGTGAAAAAATTAAAAAGGGCTCATGTTTTTCTATGAGACTTCAAATCGCCCAATATTAATATTTGCCACGAATTACATTCAATTCCCATTTGCAGAATGAAAAAATGTGCCCATTGCATTTTGAGGTGAAAAAATGGCCCAGGAAATTCCTGATCGAATCCGAGAGCTCAATTTTAAATGTGCCAATGGTCTTGCGAGTCGTTGAAAAAAAAGTTGATGGCTGAAATTTTTTAAAATATGCCGCGAACCCAGACCTAGCATATCACAAGCTGTGACTATGGTCGTGTTAATGTGCGCATGACGTCATCGGTCATTAAGGCTCTTTCGCGTGGTCTTTGGCTACGGAGCGGAGAAACTGGAGGAGAGAAGAGAAAAGAGAGGCTGTTTTATGCTGCGTGTATGAGATTCCGTAACAAACAGACTAGTTATACTGCGGCGAGTGTACATACTAGCTTCGCAGCCTCGAGACAGTGCTTACTGATATATGTATATATATATATAAATGGTGGATGGTCTCTCTTGACTTACAACAGCAGGAGCCATAACTCGGATGTATGCAAAGTCCAAGAAAACATGTATTTTAATATAATCACGAATGGTCTAAGAGTACACATGAGGTTGACGAGCATAGCGATGCTTGAGTGGAGGTTGCGTGTGTGTGTGTGTGCATCAACATCGTCAGCAACCGGGTGCACGGTCAAGTGTTCGCCAACTTTAGCGTGACGTGCGCGCTTTGGCATAATGCAGCCTTTTAGGGGGGGGGGGGATAAAAAAATTATTTAGTGGGTTAAAAAAAATTAATTGAAACCTCATTAAATAATAATTCCGAAATTTTGTTAATGCATGCACCAAAAATAGGCGAAAAATCATTATTGCGATTAATTAGTCGACAGTCTAATTTAATAAAATTTATTCAGTGACATTAGAAAATGGACATTGTTTAAATTATTACCCATTTAAAAAATGAAATAAAAAACAAAAAAGTTGATGCATATTTTTTTTCGTCTCGACGTTTACATTTGAATGAAAATAATCCGCAGGTATAAATTAACGGGCTGTTAGGATAATTGTTATTATGGACGGGTTCAAGAACATTGGAAAGATCGCGAGGAGAGACGAGAGAGAGAGAGAGCCCGGAGGAGAATCGAGACGGGGAGATCCATGAACGAAACACATCGTCACCGAGTGCGACTTATTGGACCGTCCCGTCTCGATATTACAAACCTGACGCAACAAATATGAATACAGTAGCGCAACAAGGCGTTTGCAGCGTCGTAACTCGCGGCATGCGAGCAAAGGGCAAGGATCTTTGCCGGCAGGTTGCAAGGACGACTACGCCTGCTGCCAATCGCGCTGTGCATTAACTATCGAGCATTCCGTGAGGCGAACGCTAGCCGATCGCCTACCGATCGCCTCTCTCGCGAAGGCAACCGGGAAAATCACTATCGATCTCGATCTTATTATGTTCCCCCACTCGATTAATTATCGCTTTATTATTATTCTCCAGCAATTGCATAGAAACACGATCGTTCTTAACGAGGTGAAAAAAAAAAAAAAAAAAACACACACACAGAAATTTATCATTTATTACCGATGATTTATTTTTGATCGAATTATTTTTTTTAAATAGTTCAATTATTATTGTAGAAAGAAATTGTTCCGGAAAAAAATTAAGCAATTGTTTATTTTTGGGTCGAGTGGTTTATGGGTTTAATTATATGTTCGAATCGATAGAACCATTTTTTTTTTAATAAAAATAAATCGATATATGCTTCGTTTGTAAATTAATTGAATATTTTGGATAAATTTTTATTTATTTTTATTCTCGTTTTTGAGTTAACAATATTTTGTTTTCATTTTTTAAATCGAGCAATTAATTTTACACGATGTAATTTTTTTTTTTTCATTATTAAGTGTATAATAATAATAATCATAGCCATAATGAAAAATTTTTAAGTTACATTTTTTGGGTTAATTAACCCTTTTACAGGGGAGGAGCAGTATCGCGGAGCTGGCGGAAGTAGCAGCGGAAGTCCACCAGCGAGTTTACTCGTCGTACCGCAGCCCCTGACAGTCAAGCCTTCGCACCCCTCTCACCTAAATCCCCACCTCGGAGGACCTCATTCTCACCCACCGAGAAAGTACCAGTGCAAGATGTGTCCCCAGGTCAGTTTAAAAAAATTCTATATCGCTTACACACAAATTCATCACGTACCAATAGCAATATTCATTTCCTGTTGAAGAGAAATGAAGAGGAGGCCAATTTGTAATTAATTTGTAAGGGCGGTGACCTTTTTCCACCTTCGGAAGGGCGATTCGTTTTTTGTAATAACGGATCGTTTCCCTTTTGTTATTAAAAATGTTATTACTTTTTTGATAATCGAAAATGGCAACGTTTAAATTTACATCAGTTTTAAAAAAAGATACTTTAACATTTAATTGCGCGAAAAAAATGTCCAATTGCAATTTGTCACTGGCAACGATTACTTTTATGCATTATTTCACTTTTCCATCGTTCCCTCAATAATGACCATGAAAAGTGAGGAAAAATTCGAGTACATTTTTGAGTTAATAGACAAGTAATATTGCCAAACGTGACTTCGACATCTCGAAACTACGGAAGAGAAAATAAAAGTACGGGAAAAGGGGGAGGGCAGCTTGGGGCAAGGATTAAGTATTAAAAAAGTAAGTCCTCAGAGTCAAAGGGTTGAAAAGCCGGTAAGCCCGCTGTAAAGGATAACAGGACATCGTCTCTTCGTCATTCGATCGGTACACAACTTTTTTTTTCTCTCCCCCTACCCAAACTCTCCCAAGTATCTGAAAATCTGTTGAGAACTCTCAGCATCGATAATGCCCTTTGCCCTGAGGGCTTTTAGTGTCTGTACATGCGTACTTATGTGGCGTATACTTTCCCTAAAATATTAAATTTTTCAGGGCAATTGCAACGTTCGAAAAAAAAATATAAAAAAATTATTGAAACAACCGTGAATATAAGCAATAAATAAAAAATCGACATTTCAAAATTTCTCATCAGGTCAGGCACCATAATTTTTTTTAACTCTTCTTAAAATATTGTGGAATATAAAAAAATTATATTTTCTACAAGGTGTTATTTTTAATCTAACGTTAAAAACTGCAAGAAAAAAAAGGGTGACCGCAGTTAAGGTCAAGGATTAAGGGTGGCAAAAAAAAAGGAGTGAATCCATCGAGTGAAAGGGTTGGAAAGGCAGTAATCCCGCAGTAAAGAGTAACAGGACATCCCCACTTCGTCCTTCGATCGGTACATCATTTTTTTAGCTCAATCCTTTCGTCCAGGACCTTAAGGGCCGATAATGCGCATTGCCGAAAATTTTTTTATGGCCCCTGTGGGTGCGTGGGTGCATTCTGCGTCAAGTATTTAACCCTTTACGGTAGTTGAGGCGATCGAAGAAATTGCCGAGCTTGATTTTACGTCTCCGCAGTCGAAGCTACGGAGGACCTTCGATGGTCTGCTTGTAAACCATCGTCGGAAGGTGCCCATTCACTGCTCGACCACTTTTATCTCCCAGTTCCCATAATATACCATGTTGGCCCATGCCCACCTTTCTCTCTCTCTCTCTCGCTCTTCATCAAATCCCCAGCTCTCTCCGTCACTCGTGCTCGAAGCAGGTAGCCAATAAAGGCAAGGGTTAGCGACGAGCGATTTCCACCCTCAGCTGACGACTGCCTCCTGTTTACGATGGTTTTACCCTTTTTTTTTTTTCACCCACAAGCAGCACTAACAATTTTTTTCTCCTCCTTTTAATCCCCATAATCCCTCAGCACTTTTTCCGTTAGTGCAACCCCATGAAAAGCGCGTATGCTAAAAAGTTCACTTTTCGACACATCGATAGTACGTTGTATCGAAAAAATCTTTCTCGATATAAATCAAATATATTGGCCCATATATCAGTACAAATAAATAAAAACTCATCGACCCCCCACATTTTCCATGTCTCAATAAAATATCGTTTTACCATTTTTCTTCAAGTACACATTTTTCGTTTTTCATGGTTTCTAATGAACGAGAAAACATTAATATGCAAAAATAATAATACTGGAGTATAGACGCTAGGCAGAAAATGCCGGGCAACTATTAATCAACTATTAAAGTCATGTTTGCATTTAACATTTTTTTTTTTTTTTTTTTCACATATACATATATATATATATATGAAGGAAATATTATGAGCTGAAGCGGTTACGAGAGTGCAGCGAGTGAATGACGAAGACGTCTTGGTGCTGGACGCCGGAGGGCTGAGATTCAAGTCCGGAGGCTAGTGTACCGTGACGGCACAGCATCCTGTCCTCCCCCTGCCCCCCTACCCCCCATTCGGCCCGCAACGACTCTGCGGCTTTGCCGCCCGGCCGCTCGGCCTTATAACCCCTCTTCGCGCTATCGCTCTCGTTTCTACTCGTTTCTTTCCCGCTATACGGGCGATCATCTGGAATCATACAGGAACGAGTCGAGTTATACACGCGAGAGGAAGAGCCGAAGAGGGAGAGAGGGGGGAGGGGGGAGATTTTCTACGAGAGCTCCTCTCGCGCGCTCCCGGTCTTCCGCCTTGTACTTCGTCTTCATCATCATCATCATTATCATCAGTATCATCGCGATACGGGGCTCTCCTTCTTCTCTTCGTCTCCTTGCGCTCCTCTTCAGCATCTTGAGCCTCTTCAGCCTTGTATTCCCGCCGAGGGAAGGTCTGTAGGTCCATTCAA
This sequence comes from Clistopyga incitator, assembly GCA_947507545.1. Taxonomy (NCBI): domain Eukaryota; kingdom Metazoa; phylum Arthropoda; class Insecta; order Hymenoptera; family Ichneumonidae; genus Clistopyga; species Clistopyga incitator. Next base: position 7,467,052 of record OX382186.1, read on the forward strand.
CAACAGACGTTGAAATCCGAGATATCGAAGAGCGAAAACGGGCGCCGAGCGCTCTGATTGGTCGCGGCCGCGCTGACGCGAAGACAACTTCAGGCTGTCGACGAGTTGGCGCGAAATTTGAATCGCTGGATCTTTCGCGGCGCCGCGAACAGGCTCACAGCTTGGAAAAATAGGTCCCCGATGTTGGTATCGATGGGAAATTTTTCGTGGATCATTGGTTGGGGTTTTTTTGAGACAGGGGATTTTATTTACCGCGCAAAGGGCAGAAATGTTGATTTCTGCTGTTGATTAATGTATCTGAAGAGGAGAGAGATTAATCGCGAGCCCGTGAAAAATGTATTCCCGAAGAATGGTGTCCGCTGGAGAGAACGCTCCGGAATATCGTCTTCGTGGTCTATGGAATTTCAGTTTTTGGGAACGATTGTCCGTAGCACGATCATTTTTTCTTTCTTTCTTTTTTAATAATCTTCTTTTTTTTTACATCGGTCCAAGCGATCACCCTAATTTATACGAGAGTGGCTCGGAAGGTACACTACCTACAATCAAGTGCGCGCGGGTTGTAAGCGGCGATCACGCGCGCCCGCTCCGAAGTGAAGAGAGAGAGAGGAGAGGAGAGGGAGGCCAACTATGAGCTCGTCCGGTTGCGAGCCAGTTCACCTGATGACGCGCCCGCTCAGCATTACGGTAGCGAGAAGCCGGTCATTTTTTTCCACTCTCCACAATGTCTCATTTTTTTTCTCTCTCTCTCTCTCTTTTTTTTAAACCCATTTGCGGCTATGCAGCAACGCCAACCGGTGTACTGCTCTGTTGCTACTGCTGTGCGTTGCTCGGGGCGTCCGGTAGTGACTTGCTCTGCGGTGAAGCTCCCGGAGAGCATCAATCGAAAGGTGCTAAGGGCCCGCTACCGTCCCAAAAACATCGGCTTAGATCTAATTTTAATCGGGGCCCAATCTGACCGCCTAACGTTCACCAATTTAAAAAAATATACGTGTGAGAGAGAGAGAGAGAAAAATTAGAGAAGACGATCACCTGTGGGACTTAATGCCCACCGGCCAACATATCTTTGGGCCTTAAAGGAAAATTCTCCTCCTAAGAACAGGATCCCACTTTTTTTGGATATTCACGATTATATCGATACTCGCGACGTGTAATAAATATCTATTGTTAATTCCGGTTGTTATTAACATTATCTTAGATGGTTGATAATTTTTTTTTTACTCTGCTATTCTTCTGAATGAAAATAATAACAAAGTTGTAGAGGCAATATTCCTTTTCTACCGTCCAAGGATTTTTGTTTTTGCGAAATGCAATTATAAAATGACAATTATTAATATTTTTTTTGCAATTAAAAGGACTGTACAAAAAAAATTTATTTAGCAAATATGCTTGTGATTGATTCGGAAAATATGATTGAGCGTCTCATATTAACTATTGGCATGTGTTTATTAATAAAAAAAATTATGATTCATAAGAGCCAGCCTCATGAAGTATAAGGCCCAAAATTATTTCCGTAAATAAAAGCGAACAATCTACGCTATCGAATCTCTTCAGGATCGAAAAATACTTTTCTTCTCTTCCTCGTTCGTCGGATCACATGTAGCGATACATGTGCACGAATACGACATGTGAATGCCGTGTATTCTCCATTCACTGAGAGGGATAAAGGGGGGAGGGGGGCACCTTTTCGGCTCGGACGGACGGACGGACGGACAGTTACATAACTCTGACAGGCAGTATTGTATGCGATAGTGGAGCTCCACTGGCGCAATGCGTTTACTGACGCGACGAGGGGGCAGGGGGGGGGGCGGACTTGGAAATTTCGTACATAGACAGTAAATGGGGTATCATGTTCAGTCTCTAAGGCTTAAAGACTTTTGTTTGGCGTGGGAGGCTGCGCGAGATCCAAGCTTTGGGCACCTGATCCGACCTAACCTAACCCAACCCAACCCCCCCCCCCCCTTACACCCGGGGGCTCGCAGCGGCCCCCTCTTTCTCAATTTTCATCGATGAGATTCCTTCGGGAACCCCAATAATTGACCAACAGCGAATGGACCAGTGAACGACCGAGAACTTTTTGATTTTTTCCTTGCCTAAATTCAATTCTCAAAACGAAGAAAAAAAATATTGATTTAATTTTTTTTTTTTTTCAACTTAATTTTATGAAAATCTTATAAATGTTGCAATTAGTGGTTATAATTATTTGTGAAAATACTTGTTCTCTTTGTTCCGTAAAAGTCGCATAATTTTCAATACTATTTTATGATTAGGAAATAAAATTGTAAAAATAGAAATTAATTTTTTTTTCTCTGAGTGATTAATAAAAATGTGGCGATTATTGCTAAGAGAAGAATTTTTAACAGCCTCGTTAGGATATATTGTAAAGCGCATAAATTGGAAAGTGAATTATTAAAAATTAATATAATTATTGAGAGAGAGAGAGAGAGAAAGGGAGGCTTATGGGGGCCCTTGTTGTCCTTTATGCAACTATTGGCCGCTAGATGGCTAGCGCGACGAACTACCTAGGCTTTTGTTCTCGCAAGCGGTCCGCACGCTTTTCGCTGGAATATATAAGCGAAACGGAACTACATGATCACTCAGGGAGCATCCGGGAGCCATGTTGTCCTTGCAAAAGCGGCCCATGGCAGTGGCACAAGCGTTTACAGCTAATTAAATGATCGATACTGAAAATTATGAGATATTGTCAGTGTTTACTTCAGTCCGTTGGTTCACTCCAAAAATCGAACGGACCGCTCGGATCTTCCATATTTTTGTAATTCCGAAATAACTTATTATTATGACCTTGATTTCCTTGGCTTATGTATTATATTTTACACATTATTACATTTTTTTTCTCGCATTTACTAAAATAATTTTCTCAATATTTTAACGTAACTCGATGCCCCTGACGTTAAAAATAAAAACTGCCTCTTATTTCACCCCTTTTCTTCCAAATTTCACTTCCGTTTCCTGAAGAGTCGTGTGGCTCTTCTTCAGGTTCAAATTTCACCCCTTAATGACGACAATTTTTTTTTTTTAATAATAATACTTTACACGAATGTAAAAAAAGTGATTCTAGTCGCAGTCGGTAGCTGTTGTGATGGTTGCAAGTAAGCCCCCCCCCCCTTTAACCCCCTTCCTCTTCTTGTGAAGAGAACGAGCTCAGAGGATATAGTAAAATAAGAGTAAATAATCATGGGAGCTTGGGTAGCGTTTGCCTCTGGTCGTAAATCTGTGGCGGGGCCTCATCACGAACTGAATATTCTTCCCTCTTCTTCCTCTTCTTCATCATCTTCTTCATGGCGTCCTTCGTCCACCTTTCAGCTGCGCTCTCGCCTCTTCTTCGCTTCTCCTCGACAAACTCATCGTCCTTATAGTAGCATATTTTCGTCGGCGACGAGAGAACCTGTCTCGCAGTCTCCCAAGTCTTCTTCTTCAGCAATTGGAAGCCTGGGGAGCACCGCGCCGAGGGAGAGCTTCTCCCCTCTCTCTCTCTCGTTCTCTATGCCCTTTTTTCTCTGTTGTTGTTGTTTTTTTCTTGCCGCTGGCGCGACTAACCAAAATGCTCGCCCCCTCCCGACGCTCTTCAGGGTCCAGCGATGAGTCCCTGAAGCCGGCCCACCTCCGGTAGCCGAATCCCTCGGAAATTGAGTAGCTATAAAATTAATTATCCGACGTGCTTTATCGCCTCGCTCTCCTCGCCGCTTCGCTTCCGACCGATTCTCTCTTTCTGCGCGGACATCAAAGATTAAAACGGTTGAATTTGCGTTGAGTAAGAGAAAAAAAGAAAAATGGGCCTTACATATTTTCCACATATTAAATAACAACAATCGTCACTTCACGTGACGATTATTCAAATCGTATACATTTTTAGTCCTCTATCAAATAATAAATATGAGTAAAAAAAATAAGCTATGCCCAAATAGTTGAACGGTCCCAATATTGTATTTTCCCATTGCTGCATCAGGCCCACGATAATATTCGAGTACAGTAGAAAATCGTTTCAAGCACCGGGCTTGAAAACCTTGTTTGCCGTCGTATCATACGCCCTGATGAGTCTTCAGGATTCCTATTTTCATCATTTTCCTCCCGTACAACTATTTCTTATGTGGGAATCAAAAGAAGAAAAAAAATTCTACGTGCTCGATATCCGCGTTAGGCTGAAGCAACGATGTGTGCTCAAGTGCAGCGAAGGGCCTCTTCTATCCCCTCTCCTATTTTCGCTCCCCTCTCTTTATTTCCTTGGGGCCCTACGGCCCAGTGAACTTTGGGCCCGCGCTCCGCGAGAGATAAAGAGTGGGGATCGCGATTCGGTAAATTCAATTCAATTTTCATAATTCCTCTTTTTTCTTTCTTTCTTTCCATGTACTTATATTTCTTATGGGGAAATGGAGAAAATTTTTACGTGCCCGATATTCGCGTAAGGCCCAAGCAACGATCTGTGCTCAAGTGCAGCGAAGGGCCTTTTCTATCCCCCCCTTCTACCCCCCCCCCCCTCTCTTTATTTCCTCGGGGCCCTATGGCCCAGTGAACTTTGGGCCAGCGACGGGCGCGCGCTCCGTGAGAGAGAGAGAGGGGGAAGGGGGCCCGGTGGAGGGGATGCAGTCCCCCGAGGAGCTCGCCCTTTACTTCCTAGGGATGCTGCCCGTCTCGAAGTCAGGTTCCCATGCCCCCATGGATTTTTCGTCCTCGTCACGCTTCCATGGGGCAAGGAGCTTCTATATTATTCTCCCCTCCCCTCCTCCTCGTCTACTATATCCATAGGAGCCGTCCGGCAGTCTGCCACCTGTCCCTTAGCCTCGAGAAAACATGGGAAGGAGAGGGAGAGGGAGAGAGAGAGAAGGGAAGATGGACGATATAATATGTACCCAACCATCAATGTCTTCCTGCGTGTAAAACACGAGAGGAGGATCGCCTACGTCGCTACCCTTCGCTCCTTCGCCTCCCTTTCTTCTGGGCCCTTTTCAGATAATCATCTTCGATGGAAGATCGATTATCGGAAATCACTGATTGTAATTGATAAAATAATTAAAAATTCGGCGATCAGGCGTCTGAGGTTATTTTTTGATGTTAGGGTAGATCATTTGCAATAGATCCTTATGGGGTGGGAAATTTGTTTTAAATATTTTTCAAATATATCACAAAATTCATATGTAAGATGAAAAAAATAAATAAAAGATTATAAAATAATTAAAAATCGTCAATGTATTAATATGAATAATGCGTTATTAATGAACGGACGAGACTTTCGACGTGTGTCTGCGGAGATGGAAATAATTTAGGGACATATGGAGCGGAGATGAGATCAGGAGACTATTTTTGTCGTGCCCTTAATGACCCGGCTTCCACCCGGGACCGCGTCCAGGATACGGTGGATGTTGCAGGGCCACCGTGTGTGCCCCTCGCTGCTCGCTGCTCGGGGGCACACACACGGTAACCCTTTTCTACTTCCCATAGGCAAAGTGAAATTAAAATTTCCTTTTAATACATACGTATACATTTTTTTTCTTCAATTAATCATCAGATCCAAAAATACTGAATAATTTCATAAATCATTAATAATTACCCCTAATTACGTATTATCCTAAAATTCCCATATAATCATATTTTCTCTTCCGATTAAAAATTATTTTTCCAGCCGATAAAACGTAATAAATAAATAAATTAAAAATCGGATAATTATCCACTCCACCACAGATCAACCCTTTAACGACCCTTGACTTTTGGTACACCAAAATTCTCCCTTAAAGAATTTGTCGGGGGGAAAAAAAAAAAAAGGGGGTTACCCAACCAGCTGATGATCCCGAGGATTGATTTAGCGGGCTAATGACGAACCTTCGCTCCTACCGAAGTTCGAAATTTCATAGGGAGATGAAAAAGACTTAGGAGCGACTAACGCAACTGCTGGTCGTGGGTATAGTTTACCTGGAGCCTCGAGATGATGGCTCAGCCTCGTCTAGCCCTCGACATCTGGTCAGATTCTCTTTCACAGGAGGAAGAAGAAAAAAACGAAACGAGAAAGAAAAAAAAAAAAGAAAAAAAATACCAACACCTTATCAAATATAGTGGAAGACATGGGGAAGGCCGGGGAGAAAAGAGAAATGCCACAGACGGTTTCCAGCGGCCGCGGAGCGACGGAGACAGCGAGATATACTCTCGGACGATCTGTGGGAAAGATTTCGAGAGGTTCACTTCCTTCCCTGGCTCTTCGCGCCAGCTCTTAAGCTATATCCGCCCCCGCGTATACACCACACTTTATATTCTCATTTTCTCACGTGAATGAACGAACTTCGGCGTCACGATAGTCATCGTCTCCAACCCCAATCATTTCCCTCTCTCCTTCTTTCTCCTTTTGACATTTAACATTTTTTAAAATTTTTTTGGTGGACCAAAAATTACTGTACATTGTTGATTATTATTTAGGTTTAGAAAATGTTTATTATTATTGCATGAAAAATTGGGTTAAAGACTATTTTCATATTAATTATTAATCACGTGTGCACATCCGGTATTCCAATTAAAAATTCCAAAAGTCACAGGTGCAGAGACACAGCAATAAAAAAAATAATAATAAAAAAATGTAAGAATTCTATAATCCTCAAGGCCAACCGCAATTTTTTTGCATTTTCGCTGCACAAGTCAAATTGGGGTGATGACTTGTTACGATGCCACGCGATAGCACTTTTTTTTTTCCTTTTTTTTTTTTCAAAACCTCTCGTGCCTGACATCACGCAGTGCACCCCTTCTTTTTTCCCCGTTTCAGCACGCGCCTGCGTTTTTTATTTCCAATTGCCCGTGATTTTTCTCGTGGTTACGGAATATTTGAGAAAAGCCCAAAAAAAAAAAAAAAGCCAGTCGCTTGCAGCGTGCGTCCGCTGTAATATACTTTCGGCTGCTAAAAAAACGAAGCAGCAACGACGATTTATCCCTCATGGTCTCGTTGATCGCACGCGCAACGGCTGCAACCCTCCCTTCAATATATATATATATATATATATACATTTTTTTAATCTACCTTGTCAATAGCGAAGCAAATTTATGTGAGGCATATTGAGCGGGGCCCGGATTTTTCGGAAACGCGGAAAAAGGGGGTCCTCGATGATCCTGGACGTTCGGTGTGCCCCTCGGTCTGTAAGGGCTGCAACGCTTTTTTCGTTTTTTTTTTTTATACCTTCACCTTCATTTTCCTTCCGCATATAATTCTCCCCTCGAGGTAAAGTGAAGGGGGGGCCAAAAATACCAGAAAAATACATAATAGATGTAGGCAAAAAAAAGAAGGGAGATAAAAAAAAATTTTTTAGGGCCCACTCGCGTCCGCTTCCTTTTCCCTTGACTGCCTCCTCTTCGTCTATCTCGACCACGCGCCACATGGTCCATGGTCGCGAGCGGCGTACGTTGTTTTTTTCGCAGTTTTTTCGCCGCTGATTTCTCGCATTGTGGACCGGGTGTTCTTTTTTGGGGGGGTAGGGGCCAGGGGGTCCCGCCCCGTGTCCAGCGCGCGTCCGGCGCCAACGGGCCCCGAAAAAAAAAAATAACGACGCATGGGTCTCATTCAGAATTTGCCTAACCGCTGCACGCGGACCCCATGATTTTTTTTTTTTTAATACATCGCGGCCTTTCGATGGAATTGAGGGAATGAAAAAAAAAACACTTTGAGATGCAACCGAATATCGGTGCTCTGTTATATGCACGTGGACCTTCGATGGAATTCATATTTCAGCGGTTATGGTTTTTTTTCTTTTTTTTTTGCTGAAATGGAATATTTTGTAATGCTTCTGTATTTTTACGGCAACAAATTGCGGTGGAATATCAATTATTGGAATATTCCTGTGATGAATTACAATTTTCAGATATTTTCTCACGACTATTTATCAGATTTTTTTTTTACTTTTTAAGTATGTGGATAAAAGTGGATTTTTGGATGAAACATTGGCGAATAAAAATTGAATTTTTATTGCCATTTATCGATTATCGAATCCAATTATTGTCACCCCTTTAAAAAGTAATTTTCAAGTTGATTTTATAAAAATTAATAGAATACAAAAATTCGAATGTCGAAAAATTCTATTTCAACGAACACTCAAAATTTCCACAATAGTATTTGTAAAATTAATAATAATGGTGTAAAATCGAGGGTAAAAAGTCCTGATTTTCCAAACGGTGCTTTTACACGCTTGGCGGATTTTTTTTTTTTTTTTTCAGTTAATCGATTCACAAAAGTTTTGGGGATGAAGGTTTTCGTACTCGAAAATCGTGGATCCCCAAACTTCTGAGCCGGCACGCTTCCGCATTATTATACTTTCTACCTCTCGGATCATTGTTGAAGAAAAAAAAAAAAAATGATGTGTGTCAACGGTGACGTTGAATTGCCCAAAATTCGTAGGTCCCTCTCTCTCTCTCTTCGACAGTTTACCTTTTTTCCCGGTGAAAGGTGAAAGGAAAATTTGCACACCTAAACGGATTACAGATGTTCCTCCGTGCCTCGGGATTTTTCTCGGCGAGTCCGAGGAACAATCGACGAAACTACGGATGACGGCAACGACTTTTATAGCTCACGAAAATTTCTTGACGCCTGTCGCTTTTGCATCTTCTGTATTTGTGTTATTATAATACCACATTTGTGAATGGCTATAATGCGAGCGAATCGCCCCCGCTATTCTCAGCGACAGTCCCATCACAGGGCATGAATAATCCCTGCGGCTAATGCTGAAGAGGCGCCTCTTCGGATGCCCAAAATTTATACCGAATTTTTTGAATTTTTTTTCTCGCATCATTTCTTCCAACGAATAAATAAAATTAATTATCAAGTCATTCTTACGAGTAATCTCAATTAAAACCCATAAACTTTCGCTCATTTTTGCATAATTTTAAGAATTTATTGTGTTATTTTCAATGTTGCATTTTAATTGCAAGGAAATTTTAATGAAATATTATAGACAAATTGAATTCAATCAATAATTAAATTGTCTGATCTTTGATTATCACTGCGACAGTTTGTGGAACAACTTGGGCACTTGTCTGGTCTGCGGGCCCAGAAATTTGGGACGAATGGTCGTAACGAAGGGCCGTAGGGGGTGGCAGGTTACCTTGGGCCCAGAGGGTTCCATGTTATTCCTTCCTCCCTTCTTCTTTACCGCACTTTTATGTTTGTTTGCCTGTTTGTTTGGAGAATCCGACACGCTGCCGTCCACGAGGCGGTGGGTCGAAAAAAAAAAATGTTCAAACGAAGAGGCAGCAAAAGATGGTGATCCTAGAGCGAGGATCAGTCTCTCGAGGATCGTAGAACACACACGAAAAAATCACGTCCTTGCGAACGGTCAATAACCCCAAAGAGTGAAATGAAAAGAAAAAAAAGAAGAATCGTGTTAAAGAAATTTTTAACGCCCTTAAAAAAAGTCCCATTATGTATTTTTTTTTTTTTTTATAAAGCCAGGATCAAAAAATCATCTTCCAAAATTTTCAAGGCCACGTAGAAATGACGACAAAAAAAATCCGTCGAAAATTGGCCGGTAATATCGTGTCTGCTAACCACAAAAGTGACTCGGGGCAAAAAAGGCCCCTTTTTGTATTATCCGGGGTGACGACAAGTAGACAAAAAAAGCCCACTGTTTATAGAGAGAAAAGAACATGTAGAAATCGATCTTTCGACTCTCTCGCACGGTTTTTTTAATCGTTAATCGGGCGATCGGTTTTGGGGCCTCATTCGATCGATACAAAACACACCGATGAATCGGGGCCTCTTTTTGGTACGTGGTTAGAGTCGGTCGAGAGCTCACGCGAATCCTTTGACATTTTCCGATCTGTAACACCTTGTTTTCGGGGATCGATTGTGTATAAGTAGGGGCCCGATCGAATGCGGTGGATTGAATGAGCGGGGCCCAAAATGCGTCGATGGATAGCGGCACACGAGCCACTGCTTTGGTAACACCAGCGAAAAGGGTTCACTTTGCCACTGGAAAGGGAGTTTTCTGACGCTTAGCGCATGGCGGTGAGGCCCCGCAAGGCCCATTATTGCTCGGGACGCTTTTTGTGTTGTCGCGGACGAACCAATTTGGGTATTGAACTGTGCGATGAAAGGGAATCGAGGTAGCGAAAGGTGAAGGAGGTGCACCAAGGGCTGAACAACATTTTGGGCCCTATCCCCACCACAAATTTATCCTTTTTCTTTTTTTTTTTTCTTTTTTCTTTCTCAATGCTTCGCCATTGTCAATCCTATTGAGCTATCAAAACATCGAAGGGGTTGCTACGCGACAACAGGTGAAACGATTTCTCCCGGCTTGTGGCCACATTGTCGACGAAAGGGTTAACCGGTTGCATCGACAACGAGAACATCCTTACAGTCGAGGCCCAAATATTCCATTGATTTTCTCGAGTTATTATCGATGACTCTTCTCACATTTCTTCAGCTATTCATCCACGTAACACGAGACGCAAACTTGACTCCCTTTACCGCCCTTTTGACTGTAATTCGGTGAATTAATAACCTCTCATTTTTGGGCCCTTATTCGCGACGCCAGGAAGTGAAATTTTAACATAATTTAACCATGAATAAAATTCTTTTAAATAAGATAAAAATTCCCCTACTCTTATTTTTTTTTAATTAAATTCAAAACCAAAATAAAATATTTTCAGAATCCCACAAGCATTCTCTACAAAATTAACAAATAAAACATATTTTAAACCCAATTTAACCGCGGATAAAAAATTTTTTAAGAGAAATTTCGATGACGCGAGGCGAAAAAACAGAAAATTCTGGCAGGTCCCAGGAGGGCCAATGTCACCGGTCAGAAAATGCCCTCGGGAGTATCGCGACGGCAATACAGGGAAAAGTATGTCGAGCGGCGAGTTTCGGTCCACCTGGCCGCTGACGTCACGTCGAAAACAGCAGATCATCGAGAGGGGTCCAGCTTCTCGGCGGCGGCCGGTGATCCCAGCGGCTAGAGAAGACCCCCATGGGTTCCCATGACCTCGGGTGACCCCGTATGGTGTCCCCGTACGAGGAAGAGGGTCCACGACGATTTTTCGCGGCGACTCCCGGTCAGAGGTCACGATGCATATGCTTTTCGGTCCGAGAGTCCGTTGCACGTTGCACCGCTGAGATTGACCGAAAATTTGGAAAGGCCCCCTCTCAACGGGTCAAAAGCGGAAGAAGTGGATCTTTTCCGTTTCCCCCCTCCACCTTCCTCCCATCGAGTGTGAGATTATTTTTCGTCCAGCCAAATTTTTTTCCCAGTCACGAGAGCTTCTCCTGTGAGAATACACAAATCCGTGAGATGCTGAAGAGGTATGCAACCTTGTTATTGCATTGTGTCGAAAAAAAGGGGGCGGGGATTCCAACGATTTTCTCGCCGCAATGAAAATGAGGGAAACAACAACAACCAAAAAATCCTAGCTTTTCGGTTGGTCCACGGAATCGCCGAGACCCTGAAGAGTCTGACCGTTGGTGACCCGACACGATGACCCAGAGGAGAAGAGAGAAGTGAAGAGGGAATATGATGAGTCTTATAATAAGAACGTCAATTTGTAGACTTCATCAGAAAAAAAAAACAAATTCTCCGCTGGAGAACCCCGAAGAAGACCTACGAAAAAACGCTTTGGTGGACAATGCTTTCGTTATCGGAATTCGTATACTCGTAACGAGAGTAGCCCAAAAAATTTCGACTACTCGTCCCGAGTCTCGACGAATAAAGACACGAAAAAAAAAAATCAAAGTGTACCACGAAGAAGAAGAAGTTCATCTGACTTTGTGACTCTCTCGTTGACCGTTGGTGAACTCTCCTCTACAATTGGCTCTGACCTCCTGACTTCACGCAGCGTCGTCATTCAATGATCTGATTTCTTAATTTACTTTACAAACTAAAAAAAAAAAACTTCTGGTACGTTGACATTTTTTGTATGGAATTGTTCAATTTCAAGAATTGGCTTCAAGGTCTTAAGAATGATTTTATTTTTCATTTTGTTCATTTAATTGTTTAAAAACTGTACTTACAATAAAAATCGAAATTCCTGGAAGGACATTTTTTTTATTCAAAAGCAAAAAGTGGGAAAAATTGCTAACTGGTCACTGGTCCCTTCAAGGGTGACTTCAGCACTCCCAACTTTTTTTCTTGTCATTCCCGCTGCAACATTCACAATTTTTTTACCCCGCCGATGATAGAACTAGTTCCTCTTTATTTTCAAATGGTATATCCTCAATATTGAGGCTCTCGAGGGAAGCTACAAGATTATTATGTCGCCATTTGACAATGCAATTACGTTAGGATCCACCGCTACTAAGAATAGGGCCCAATAAAATTTAACAGCGGTCCCTCTCCCCGAAGAGTCCCAACACAACGAGGCGCAGTTACAACTTTCAAGCCGGCTTACGTTTAATCCTTTGACACTGGCTTCCTCGACTCGCGACAACTTTCCTCCTCGTTTCGTGGCCGCGTACCGAGGTAAAGGATTAAAATAAGACGAGTGCCAAGAAAGGCACACACAACACAACACTTAAAAAAAAAAAAAAGTAAACTAACTGGAGAATTACTCTCCGTTGCCTTGGCGAGTATTATAAAGTGAAATTCGGCAATAAAACAGTCCACGTTCAACCCTTTACACTGCATAGCGGTTTCCTTCGCTAACTCGCCCTTTTTTTTTCTTTAATCCCTTCAAAACAGTGACAACCCTTTCTCAACTCCCTCAATGTCCAATACGTCGCTTGCTTATTTTTTTTTTTTTTTTTTTTTGCTGCTTTGAAAATGTCACTTCCGAAAGCCTGTACACAATTTGTGAAGGGATTCAACGCTTGACCTTTTTTTTTTTTTGTTGAAAGTGAAAATTTGCTGCTAACATTATGGAGACTTGTCCTCGCCTCGTTCGGATTTTTTTTTTCGAGCCCTCGACACTTTTTTTTTTGTTTACTTGGTCGCCCTGAAAATAGCAAGGGAATTTTCGAGAATACTTATTTTTAAATAAATAAAAAAACGCGAAGGGGGCTGATATATTTTCAACTCGAAATCTTGATTTAATTTTTTTTTGTGACAAGTTTTTGGGTGAAAAAAATTATTTTCTGATTTTTTTTTTGGGGTAAAAAGTCAGTGCTAGCGAAATGTCAAAATTGGTTCGAACGTTTTTGGTTTTTTTAATGCCAAAAATTATTCCTGCTCCAAGAAAATCCTTGGCACATTTTTTACTAATAGTTCGTAATGAATTTTTTTTTTTTTTTTTTTTCAATATATATATATATTGAGAATATATAATACAAAAATCACAAATTGTCACGAATTGGGGAAAGAGGGAGGAGAATAATTTTGACACCCGTTCCTAATTCGCTCTCGCAAGGCACGATTCAGAAAAAAATGAAGTAACTCGGTTTGGGTCCGCCGCTTAGGATCCTCGGTGCACTAGGCTACATTCATTCGACTGTGGAAAGCTCTCCGCATCATTCGAGAGGGTGTCAAGCCGTGACCGTGTAGTCTTTCATGCACGAATGAAAATCGCAGTTTTCTACTTGAAATAATATGGCGTGCGGTCAGTGAAGCGTGCATCATGCACGTTGTATTATTCCCCGAATTTTTTCACTTATTTACATCGTGTTCTGCGCAAGCGAAAATGACAATCGATTATTTGTCAATGATTGAGCAATTGCAAATAATTTATTCGCCGATTCTACAAAAATTTTTAATAACAATTTTTCCAAAATTCCGACATTATTTCTCGAGTTCATTTTGCTGGTGTCGATTATGAGAATAAAAAAATTTCCGTAATAATTATTTAGAGGCAAATTGATTATTTCATAGTACCCAAAAAAAATTAGAAACAAATATAATTAATTTCCCCGCAAATAAATATAAATATTAAAAAATGCAGAATAGGTGGAGTTGACCGAAATTGTTATCGCAAAATAAATTGCTTTTATAAAAATAAATAAGCTCCAAGAAAATGGGAGTAACTCTGATGCGGAAGTGCATCGATTTCGCAGGCGTAATACCGGAAGTCAGAGAATATCCCACGGACATAGTCGAAGAAAAATCGTGAATTAAATCACAGCCGAGCGTGAAAAAGTTGCGGAGCCGTGGCTTCGCTTTCTTCGGCTTTGCCCGTGCGGCTGAGTCATTAATCTCAGTGGGTTAAGTAGACGAAAATATTTGCATATCGGGTTGCACCGCGGTGCAATTTTCTCAACGTCCATTTTTTATTTCCCAACGAATGTCTCATTCAATTGCACCGGAGATTCGATCGATCATCACTTTTCAGGGAGATGCTGCGATCACCGACTCCACGAGACCTTCGCCCGAGGGAGAAACGTGAAAATCATCACTTTCTCGAGGTCCCAATGGCTCAGCCGGTCGACCTTATCCCTCTCGCTCTTTCATTGTCATTTAAAACAAGCCAGTGAAATCGGACCGTTGAAATTAGGGCGCAAAGATGAGAGAGGACCTCGCGTTGTTACGTCACAGCTCTGCAAATTTTTATGCATTTATTTTATCGACAATTGTGGAAAAAAAAAATTTCCTTGCAATTAAATTAAAGTGAATTGAAGTAAATAAAAATACTTTTTTTTTCGTAGTACCGTTTATTTAAATATTTTTGAATAACTGCTTGAAATAAAAATTCATAAATTAAATGACCCTTTCTTACAATTTCATTTATATTTTTTCCAATTATTATTATTATTGAAAATAATTATTCTCATTATTTTCTTCAACATTTGGGGGCCAGATTTTTTTTTTTTTTTTTTTTTTTTTTTTTTTTTTTTTTCCGTGTTACAGAGTACACAAATTCTGATAAAATCAAAAGCTTGGTTGATAATTAATGCAATGCATCGTCGAAATGTTTTTTTATTTTTTTAAAGTGAATATGAGTGTTCTCAATTTGGCGGTTCTACCGTACGTCCCTAAAAATGCTACTGCGAGTTCCCTGGGGATAACTGAGAAGGGGAAGCACAACAGAAGAGCACACTGAGAGTTAAACAAAAAAAAAAGAAGATGGAGAGCATAGGGGGATGTGCGACCTGGACCATATGCAGATTAGGCAGGCACAGATGCTTATTTCGGGCGTCCTATACCCCAGCGCCCTGTCGTTTCTCGTCTCCGAAGCGCCGGACCTCATTCACGAAAATCCGGTTTTTTTACCGAGCGAAAGAAAAAAAAAGGGGGAAAAAATGTCGAGGGGTGAAAATGCGACGAGTTTGGGGATGTGCGTAAACAGAGTCCAATGAATTCGTCATGAAACTGACCACAATATTAAAATAGCTCCCGATAAATATTAGCTTATTAAAAATAATAATTTTTAATAAATTATATATACGTAACTATTTTTATTTTTATTTACATTAAATATATAAATTTATATTTAATTGAAATATTAAATACAGATTTAATATAAATTTAATATAATTTGGATATGAAGGAAATAAAAAATGTAAAAAACTTCTTTATAATTTAAAAAAATCCATTATTTATGTTCACTTTTGCTTGGGGACGTGAAATTGACGTTAATGAGATTGCGTAAAAATATTTTTGAAAAGAAGGATTTAAAAAATGCAATAAATGTCATTGTCATAATTCCGATACTTCGAGGAGCAAAAAAGGAAACCACTCCCGCGTTATTAAAATCGGAGGTTCCATTGAAAATTATAATACTGTTCTATGCGATAGCTCGCCAGGAAAACGCTGCTCAGACTCTAAAAAGAGGAGGTAACAAAAACGCCAAGAGTGGGCCATTGCCAAGCGATTAAAGCGAATCGATTTCACTCCGTCAATCGTGGTATTTTATATTGAAAAAAAAAAAAAAAAAAAAAAAACGCTCGCGTCTTGCGGATAACAAAAGACCCAAGATCTCGAGGTTGTTCCTGATGCTTTTGTCACATCGACGAACAATCCATTCAATCAACACAAATTGCAACATTCCACGTGCAACAAAAAAATGTCTTCACTTAAAAAAAAAAACCTAAATTGCTTGAAAAAATACTAATAAAATTACAGAACATATCCAACCGAATAAAAAAAAATCTCAAATCCATTGAACCCAATAAAATTAATATCACTGCAACATTTCACTTGGCCAAAAATCCTTATTCAAATATCCCTCCAAAAAATATATTTTTTAAATCCCTGCTTAATTATTCAACACATCTGACCAAAAAAAGCCTTCCTACATAAAAAAAAAATCTTAATATCAGATAAAATTGCATCTCGAAGACAGTGCACCCCCTCCCCCTCCCCTCCTCCTTCTTCGTTTTAATCTTTTGTCCTACGAAATTCCAAGATAGCCTCGCTCGCGTCTCAGCGATTGGAAGGTGAGACTGTTGCACCGGGACGAAATAATCAGGAGCAGGAGGAGGGGGAGGGGGAGGAGGAGGAGGAACGCGCTCGCGGGGTTTCCACGCTCGAGCGCCTTTCGGTATTGGAAGTGCGAGAGGCGCTGCGCTGGGTGGCTCCGATGCTCGGTTCGCTCGTTCTAGTTCTGCTGACCACCGGGACGACGAGAGCGAGCGAGCGCCGATAGAAGCTGAAGCTGTTGCTCCTGCCGCCGCTGCTCCACAACGGAGAGCCCAGCGCGGGCCACGCTTGGTTGCTCCTAATCATAATAAACGTGCCAAGGTGGCCACTTGTGTGCGCCGCCGTCAGCCCGTCCGCTCGACGCTGCCGGACACCTCAAAGCCGATTTCTATCTCGGCGACCCGACCAAGAGATACAAGCTGAAGAGAGAGAGAGAGAGAGAGAGAGAGAGGGAGATTGTGACACTCTATATTACACTTCACTCGACTCTGCGCCGTTTCGGTTTCCTTTTTTCGCCGACACCTTCTCTTATTTTCCGTTGTCAAAGCCACCGGCGCGCACTCTTCAGGCTCATCCTACAGAACCTTCCGACTCAAACGGATATTAAGAACGTTCACTGGAAAAGCGCTTCTGCTTGGGATTGCAATACTTTGGGAAATGCATTTTGTTTTAACTAGAGAATTTTTGGGGCAGGGAACTCGACGATAAATTTTTTTTTTTTTTGGAGGGGAAGTTGAAAAAATTTTTGGAGAGGAGAATTTGAATAATCAGGGGAAATACTAATTATTAAAATAATTTCAGTTGAAAAAAAAAAATCTCTAGGAAAAGAACGAAGTATTTCGATGACTTTTAGGAGGAAAATAGTAATGATGGGATGGAACGCTTTTGGCTAGGAGTGTACACGTGGGGCACCTTCAAGTTCGAGGTGAAATAATGTACTTTACACGGCGTTCGCTTTACGAATCGATGAACGAGGACGTAACGACTGCGCGACCGTAAAATCCTTCGCTATCGACGAGATCTCCGCTCGGATTTTTCCGCAATATGAAAAACCGTAGAGCCCTGAGGAAAATTGGGGCAAGATAGGACGCGACGATACCTTCGGATAATGAAACGTCCTCCGCATTTTGGCGAATTTTCGAAAGAAGAAGATTTCCACGAAATAAAAGTGGTCCAGGTGAGAAGGAGGACACGACGGGCGTGAAAATATTCCAGGCGGAAAAACCGTGTGACCGGGGGACCGCCAAAACACCTTGAAAGCACATTTACTTTAAAATCCTGATTCCTTTCCATTGTCGAATATTTTGACTGACGAATAACGATAAATCCCCATAAAAACAAATTCGGAACATCACGAAAATTCGCCGGAAATTAAAACCACTTTTCATATAAAAAAAAAATTTTTTTTTCTTATTATAAATCATAAAAAATATTTTCCAACCCCTTTTCATTGGATTCTCCGAGTCGCAGAGTGTCCATTATTTTATTTCCTCACTTTATTATAGAAAAATGTCTTCGAGCCCTTCGAAAAGGGCTCGAACACATTTTTTTCCAACATTTTGTCCCTGGGCCCTGCGGCATGACCTTCCTTATTGGCTCTTCAGCAAGTATTCTTCGCGCGAATGTAAACACACATGCAAAAAAATGCGTCGCACCTAGCTTCCTAAGGTCAAGTGATCGAAGGGCAAGAGGGGAGAAAAGTAAAAGTAACGAAAAAAAAAAGAAAAAATGATTCCGACCACAACAGCGGATACAAAGAGAGCGAGAAGCTGAAGAGGAGGAAGCCTCCCTCGACGCGGGTAACCCGCCGAAAGGGACCGAGGAGTCAAGTGCTCGTGGACAACTCTTCCTCTTCTCATAACCTCGCCGAAGGCCACGAAAAAACGATCCCTTTGCTTAGTTTTTCTAACCGGCGCCAAAAACAAGTTTCCCATATTGTGTTCCTTCTTTTATACATATATATTTTTTTTCCCCCGCTTATTTATTCCCCTTCTCACACTCGGCGCTCTGCGCTAGACCAGAAGTTGCGCGAGATCAGCACGCGCTGTCCATTCGTTCCCTTCTCCTTCCTCGCTGCGGTACGCGCAGAGCAGTCGCTGCGCAAAAACCGGTATTCAACGCGTGACTCAGAGTATTAGCAACGCGTTCGCTCACCAGCCGCAGAATCGAGAGTGAGAATTGGCAGGAGAGAAAAAAAAATCAAATAAATAATAACAAAGGCGGA
Organism: Clistopyga incitator; assembly: GCA_947507545.1. Taxonomy (NCBI): domain Eukaryota; kingdom Metazoa; phylum Arthropoda; class Insecta; order Hymenoptera; family Ichneumonidae; genus Clistopyga; species Clistopyga incitator. The sequence goes on from OX382186.1 coordinate 7,485,535, forward strand.
GGGACCAACGTCTTCAAGGTGGTTTCTCGTGAATGGACGAAGAAAAAAAAAAAAAAAGGATCCAGCGCGTGCTGAAAACAGTCGGAAAAACACGACTTTTATGAAGACGTTACACGGCCCTGTGGACATTTGACAAATTTTAGGGCCTTTATTGACGATATAATGGAGAACACGATGATAATAATAAAAAATGTTGGAAAAAACACGAGGGGAAGATCGGGAAGATCGGTTAGAGGCGGTGTTTCTGAAAAGATTATGTTTTGGGACGCCGCCGATCGTTTATCCACGAGATAGATCGACTGTGCGCTTACCGATTTTTATTTTCGATTTTTTTTTTTCTATGGAAATCGATGCGTCATTTTTTTTTCTCTCTCTCTTTTCTTCATGGCGTGATGCGGGGAGGCCTCGGCTCGAAAATGATTTTTCTTCGTGCGAGACGATCGAGGCAATGCAACGAGGCCTCGACGATCGGTAGCGGCGAACCGATCGCGCTCGGTTGGGCAACAGAAGGCATCCGGGTGTGACGGTGCGTTTTCGATTCGATCGGCCTGCAGAGATATACTTATGTGTATGTATATATATATATATATATATATACGTATCTCTTCAGGGTTTATATCAGAAGCTAGAGCAACACGACGAGAGTCACGGCTCTGTGCTTCGATATCGAGGCACAACGATCCAATACCGATCTACGGTGATCCGACCATTTTACAAATCGAATCTCGAGATCGATGTGAAAACGATCGTCAACTCTGTTGCGAGCCGAGCACGACAAATTGGAAGTAAGGAGTCAATCTCAACGATTTCCGGAATTAAATATGTAAAATGTATTATTCCATAATATTTGCTAATTACAAATTCAATAAAAAAATTAATAAACAATATATTCTTACATTTTATCCAATTTAACAGTTGGATAAATTGATAGATAAATATCTTGTAATAAAATTATTAATATTATTTTTAATTAAATGCCAATTACTTTTAATTAGAATTGTCATTGCACCTGTAAAATCCAAAAAACGATGAATCTTGAAAAAATTACTATTTCTGCGTAGCAAAAAAAAAAATAGTTCTCCCTGTCCTCCGATCGATAATCCCCCACCTCGACCTCCAACCTACAAGCACTTTATGTTAATCGACTTGACGAAGTAACAAAAATCCTCCCTTCCCCTTCGCCAAAACCTGTTCCCAAATAAACATTCGCACAAATCCGACACCCAACCGCATCTCGGTTAATCCATCCAACCAAAACAAGCACCTGGCCCATAAACCAAGTACCTCGTGCACCACCAAAAAATCGTAACCCAAGCAAAAGCCAAAGCTTCTCCATGGCCCAGAAACAATCTAATACACCCCGGAAGTTAATTCACAAAAAAAAAACCCCTCTCATCAATCGCCCAGGAAAAAAAAAAAAAACGGTGTCTCCCTCCAATACGCGCCCTGCGCCCTTCGCCGATCGTCTAAGCGAATACCAAGCAACCGAGGAGAGAAAAGTCGATTCGACGATCGAAAAAGTCCCTTTCTCCCAATGCCCCCTCCCCCCTCATCAGAGACAAGGACAAAAATACACAAGAATACACTCCCCCCCCTCCTATACATTTCCATCTCACGAAAGAGAAAGAAGAAAAGCAAGCGCGGCACGATATGCCCGCTTAATTATCTCCCCGTCCCTCCCTTTCGGCCACCCCCCTCGCCCATGTGTGCCCTGTTGCCCGTGGATTTTTCTCTCCCTTACAGCGTCTCATCTTCCTCTCGATCCTCGAGGATCGGCTCTCTCCCTCGCTTCTCTAGGGCGAGTGGCGGCGCGGCGTTTCCGAGACGTGTGTGTTTGAGCCTCTCCTGGTGGGGGAAAAAAAAGCGGCGCGTACACTGCGTCGAGTAGCGCGAGGGAAAAGGAGCCCATGATTCGGCTTGCCGAACAAGAGAGAGAGAGAGAGAAAGAGAGGGAAGGAGAGATGGAGAACTTGAGTGGTGGGACATTCGAGACGAAGTGGGGCGCACCAGCGACGGCAGCTACTGCTTCTGCTGCTGCTTCTGCTGCTTCTGCTATGCTGCCGCCGCGCTGCTGCTGCTTCTGCTGCTTCTGCTATGCTGCCGCCGCGCTGCTGCTGCTTCTGCTGCTGGTCTGGCGAAGGTGCCGATAGTGGGGGGGACTTGCCGCACGCTAGTCGCTCGGCGCCTCCGACTCCGAGGGCCGCCACGGCGCAAAACATTCAGTCGGCAAAAAGTAGCCAAGGGGTAAGCATTACCCCGTGGTCGAAAGAAGGCACACGACAGAGAGAGCGAGCGAAACTATATATGCGCCACATATACCGTGTTGCAAGCCGTGGGTTCAGTGGTCCAGAGCTCGTACCGATAGTCTCGCACTTTTTCAATCGAACACTTTCGTCCCTGAGAGAAAACGCGGGACCACCGATCAGACACACGACAGTGCTTTCGTTGCTTATCAAAATCCTTACTTTTTTTTTTGACACTGTGGAAAAAAAAAGAGAGATTTTTTGGTTTTTTTTCTTTTTGACACTTCACTCAGTGCAATCGTGATGACCTGACGATCGCAAAACGCGGGAGTGATAACGTGTGGTGCTTTCGCGAGATAACACAGACGTTGTTGTTGTTGTTGCTTGTTTTTTTTTTTTTTTTTTTCGAATTACTCTTCGGGAATACGCGAATTTATCTTGTGCGATTTTTGGTTTTTCGAACTTTTTTTTTTTTCTTTCGGCGGGCAATTGAGGAAATCGGATTTTCGGTGATTTTGGAGAATCTTGCGGGACTGAACGTCACCTGCACGTGGTCCACGCACCCTGAAGAACGCGCTTTTTTTCGGTTGTTGTTGGTTACTGTTGTTGTTGTTGTTGTTGTTGTTCCTGTTGAAGAGGAGGAAATAGGATATTGTTGTGAGGGAAGTGGTGCGAACGGCTTCAAACTGGTTTATTCGGGGGGATATTCGGTTGTCGCGAAAATGGAGGTTCGGGCGATGGAGTATCGGCCGGTGGTCCCCACGGGGGTCGTCGCCGGTCTTCAGGATTATCACGCCGCGATACCGGACCTCAGCCCGCCGAGGAGCCAAGGCTCCTCAACCGGTGGTGCCTCCTCCATCGGCGAGTACGCACCCCGCATGTACACACCCCCAACACCACCCACACCCCACGAGGACGAGAAGGTAAATACAACACAACGAGTGTCTACATATATATATATATATATATATATGTTATTAATGTACGAAGAAAAGATCTGAAGGTGGAATTTGAGATGAAAAAATGGTGTCTTCTGTTCAATATTTTCAGGGGCAAATTTTTATTGCGGGACTAGGGATCTTTTTTAAAAACATGATTTTGGCTTCATTTTTTTTATGGCATTTCTGACACGATTTTTTTTTTTTTTTTCGTTGGTTTAGATGGTGATTTATTATAATCGATAAATTTTTGGACAGTTGAAATAACGCAATGCATTTTTGATATCCATTGATTCAATGTGCAGTATTTTTAATTGTATTGTTGAATTAAAAAAAAAAATAGGCATGTGAAATTTTCGTTCGATGAGTTGAAGAAAAAAAGAAAATCAAAATAGGAGATAAATGTTATCGAAAATAATAAATCAGCTGGGAAACCACAAAAGAGTTCCACGATTTCCACAAGAAAATAGTTTGACTTTCACTGATAATTAATGTCCGACTTTCCGAAGGAAGGCGACAGCGATTAGCTCAAATATTTCATGAAGAATATGATCACCACGAAAATAGACTTCCCTCCAATTCTGCATATCAGTTATCTGCTCGTATGACGTTTGACCCAAGGCCCGAAGTTCCAAGCTAAAACCTCAAAAATCCCATTATTAATTCAGCTACTTTATCAACATTTGATCCATCGATCATGATCAAGAAAATGCCTTTAATCGTCGTCTGTATCAAAATCCTTTAATATCCACAATTTAATCAATAATCTATTAATCTTAAATGAATAAAAAAATCAATAATCAGCCTGAATTCCAAATATCCACCGACAAAACGCGTGAAAAATACCCTAACGAGAAAACGATGGGGAAATAAATATCTTGACCGACGGTCAAGACGTTTTTCTCTTCCCCTCCACCCACACAATTTTCCCCATGGATAATTCGATTTATTTGCCAGGGTAAAAAGTGATACACCGTATATAACAAAAAAGTACAACGAGGCAGTGAGAAAAGGGCCCGAGTGTGTGTGTGTGTGTGTGTGTCAATGCTGAAGAGCATTCTTCGCGCGCAATTTTCGAGAAGTGGAGGACAAAGCGTCGCGCGTTGTCACAATAAACCATGAGGAGGTAAATGCGAGGGTCTCGTAGGAAAATAATCGTCGGTGTCCTTGTTCGGTAGCGAAATAAACGATACAATCGAAGCTTGTCAATACAAGACGTGAATAAGGAGAAGGCGAATGGTCTCGAGTGCCCTGAAGAGCGACACGGGAGAAGGGCCGAAAAAAAAAGAAGAAAAAAAATATATATATATATATGCGACGGGCTTCCTCCTCGTGTTCTCCATCCCGAAGAGGAGCCAAATAGCGTGTGGGGTGGGCGTGCGCATTGTGCCCTACACTGGCCCTCGGTAATTCCATTTGTCCGGTCACAGAATTCTGAAACTTGACCTGTTAAAAAGTCCTTTCATCCTCGTGTGTCGAGAGAACAAGAGCTATCCTCGTTGCGCCAACTCTGAGACGACACACTCTTCCACCATTTTCGCCAACCCTCCTCTCATCTCCGATTTTTATCTCAATCGCTATTACCAGTTGAAATCCCGACGATTCTCCAGAAATAATAGACTTCCGGTGTGAATTTTTCTGGCAGCCTATAAAAATTAATTTTTGTCAATTCTACGTTTATTATTGTTATTATTTTTTCATTTAAAAATGTACAGTACTTTTACAGTGGAATTAAAGAAAAATAGTAAAAATTGTGCCCAAAAATAATTCGCACTTGTACAGTGAATTCGATATACAAGTTTACGAATGAAAACTTCCGGTACGTGTGCACCGAATTTCAAGTAGATTTTTTTTTCTCGCATATGAGGATACTTATATTGATATACAAAATATAGTCTGCCGATGATATATTTCAATGGGAAAATTTTTTTTTTAACTGGAATACGAGAAATATTTATATACATATATGGGTATATATATATAGCTCTTCCGGTTTTAATCTTTAACAGAGGCCAAGTTCTTCCTTCCTCTCGTTCTTTCGCTGCTTCCTTCATTCCTTTCTTCGCGAGGAATTAACCACGAGGAGCTCGAGCTGGCGCGGGAGCCTTTTAGCCGGAACGACGCGACTAATTGAAACCCCTCTCAACCTCTCCTACTCTCTCTCTCTCTCTCTCCCCCGCTCTCTTCAGGGCTTCTTTTCCTAGCGCAGCGGCGAACGAACTAGAGGACTGGCGCCGAGTACACGTATTCTATACGAAACGTTGAAATAAAGAAGGGAAAAAAGGAGGAGAGAGAAAAAAAAAAAAAAGTCGAGCAGCGGCGGCTTCGGGGGCGACGGGTGCGTATTAACTTCTTCCAACGCGAAGCTGAGGAGCGCACAAGGCTCTCTCATAATACTAGAAGAGACGGACACACGCGAGACGTTGTGTCCCTCACAGGATACCATATTTCTCGCTCGTATAAAAAAGAAAAGGAAAAAAAAAAAACAACACCCGCGGGGAGAAAAGTAAGAGCGACGAAAAAACATAAAATACTTGAGGAAACCGCTTCTATTTTCGGTAGCGAGGAGAATCGAGGGTTGCGTCAAGAAATCCTTCGGCGCTCATGTAATAATAGATAAAAATATATTTATTTATTTATTCACCAGGGGACAAAAGATAACAGAACGAAAAATGGTGTTTTTTTTTTTCTGGAAGCTAAATTATTTTAATTATTGAAACAACTGGACTTTTCTCCACTTTCGTGGGTTGTATAAAATATATTTGATATTTATGCAACTTTAAGATGTGTGTTTTTTTTTTTTTTCAAGCTTAATTATTCAATTTAATTACGTAGCTATTGTCGTGAATAAATGTGCGTTGTAATACGAGCGATAAAAAAAATGTATGTTTTTTATAAATTCACTTCAATTTAACCGGTGCATTAAATTCAGTATATTAAATATCCCACGGTCTTCCCGACGAAGCCCCACGTATTATCAGAGCAGCATATTTTGTTAATTAATATTTAAAAAAAAAAAATCTGTACCGAGAACTTGAGTTTGGATTTTTCTTTGTAATTTCGAGTCTTTTCCGCCTGTGCTCGCTTCTAGTATCCGCAAAGAATGAAGAAGAAACCCGCCACATGTGTCTCGGGGTTTGCGCGCTCCGCGCTATAAAATTAAAAAAGGGAAACGTGACGAGAGAGAGAGAGAGATGGAGGTATAAAATAGAGAAAAAAAAAAAGAAAAAAAAATATACGAAGCCTGCTATGCACTGGACGTTCTGGGTCCGCCATTGCCGTCGTTCCTGCTTTCATTAAGGAATCGTTAGCGTCATCCTCGTCCTCCTCATCAGCAGCGTCAGGGCCAGCGAGGCAACCCACAGAGCAGCATCCTTCTACTACTTTTGCCGGGGCTACGATGCTTCAGTCTCCGCCGCCGCAGCTTCATTCTCTTTTCCACCTGCCCATCTCGATCAACTGGGTACAAATTCTTTGTCCCCCAAAAATGTACCCTCGGTAGACAATGTCACCCCAAAAAGTATGAAAAACATTGTCAAAACCTTAAAAATGTGAATTTTATATCAAATTTTGGGGGGAAATTGATTGCCTCCATTTTTTAAAATTGATCTGTTGGATTAGTGACTAAAAAATAGAGTGAAGTGTTTGAAGATAATATTAAGAAGGTTATTAAGTGAACTGTTAGCTTTCCGGCGCTGGATTTCTCTCGACTCTTTTTTTCTCACGCTCCTCTCTCCAATCTCAACACTTCGCCGCTGGTTTTGCGCCTGACGCGCCGACCGAAACAAAGAAATAACGATAAACGCGGAGGCCACGCTCGTCCCGATGAATTTCGCACTCGTTAAAGAGCCCTCCGCTGGATTGCGAGTCGGGCTGAGTGGTGAAAATCCACCTCGCGCTTTTTGCGACCCGTCAGTATCTCCTGCGGGTCCGTAAGCCGACGAGCTGCGCTTCCCGAGTAGAAAATACGCACTCGGGCGTTGAGGAGGAGCGGGAGAAGGAGTGAGAAGCGATTGAGAATAGGGAGAACGATGAGAGAGCGATTGATTTCCTCTGTAGATGAATTTAGAAGCGGCAGAAACGCTGGAGAATCAATCTAACCTCACTCTCCGCTCGTCTTCCGGTTGCCCCGACCAAACGGCTCGGAGTATCGAAGAAACCAAAACCATGAACCATCCCTGCCATCCTTCCGCACATCCTCCAAAAATTTCCCCTCTATCCGCCGAACGGTTCTCGAAAAACGAGCCTTTTAAAACTCGAGGTGAGGCGTGACAAGTGCTGCCACCGTCTCTCAACGCCCAAACGAGCGGGAGGCAAAATGGCGCGCGTGTTAAGTGCCGCAGCTTGACGAAATAGCGGGGAAATGAATTTTTCTCGTGACAACGACTCCTCTCTCATTTTTATCGTTACTCTGGTTTCTGTTGGGAGGAGAGAGAAGCGTCGGAACAAAAACAGGGAGAAAAGGGAGGTGCGCTTGCCGTCGGGCAAACCAACGGGCGCGTTACAGAGAATATATCCTTTGGACAAAGTGCAATTGGTCAGGTTTCTCCCTCAAGCTTCACTCCACAATGTTTAATTTCTTCGAGGAGGAAAAGATAAAAATAAATAATGAAAAAAAAAAAAAAACCCAACGAGGGCCTCTTGTTCAGTGCCCTTCGGGCCTCGAACAAGTACACCCGGCGATACGATGCCGAAGAGGAAGGAGAGACAACAACTAAAAAATGAAAAAAAAAAGAAAAAGAAAAAAAAACCCACGGCTTTATATTTCAATCTTGGCGGAGCGAGGAGAGCAGCGGTCCGCTCTACCTTTACGACGCGTAATTGTTGCAGTCGAAGGAACATTCCGCAACTCCATCGAGAAGTCGTTACACGGAAAAGGCTGGCAAAAATATGTATCCGTCGGTAGAGCGGTGGACGCGCGGTGCGAAGTTGTGTCGTTGACGTTCTCTTCTATCGACCATTTCCCAACTTTTCTTTTTATTTCCCGCCGAGTGTCGAACATCCACACTTTCACGCCCCGATGTTTACCCTGAGGATGTTTTGTGTTCCAGCATTCAAATGAACTTAATTTCCCTCCATTTGTCAATGATCCATGGATCCTAGATCAATTGCTTTTTATTCAATCTCGAGGAAACAGGAAAATTCAAATTGTGTTATTTATTAAACGACAAACTGTGTTTGAAAAAAAAACACAATTTGTATTAATTGTTTTGCAACATCCTCATACATTTTTTTTAATAAAAAATTTTTTTTTGAGGTTTTGGAATTAATTCTTCGAGGAGAAGAATTATTTGGGTGGGAAATGAAAAATATTGTGTTTAAGGAAGAGAAATGAGGAAGAGATGTAATTAAGGAAGAGATGAATACACGAAGAATTTCAATAGCAATTGGCAGGAAGAGGAAGCATCGCCTTTTCTTCCTACCTGCCGCTCTTCGCTCAGTAATACACAGCTTCTGGTCCACCTTATTATATTGTGCAGTGTATCCCGCTGTTCGAAAGCTGGCAGCTGTTAGGTGCCTGGGAAGATTTTTCGTTCTTGATCCGAGCAATTATAGATCACAGAGTCGTTCTTTTATCATTTTCTAATTTCCTGAGGATTCGACGAAAAAAGAAAACGATTAATTTCGATTTAATATAAGCTCGCATCTGAATGATGTTTCAATTAAATATAAATTGAATATTTATTTCGAATAATCTGAATAAACAATTCGTGATAATTGTTAGTTTTTTTTTTTTCATTAAAAACCCATTTAATTGGCCTTCAATAAATTGCAATATTAATAAAATATCGTTGACATACATTTTGCCATCGACCGAAAAAATCTCGGGAATAATTTTACCGTTTTTGTTATTAATATTCAGAGTCGACTTCGATTTCAATGACAATCATATGGAAAATCATGTACCGATTTTTACCGATAATATCGACGAGAGCGAACCGATCGGATCTGTGATTCGTTCACCGCATAAACAACGAGAGATGCAAACTAGAAAACCTCACCGCAAAATCACTGATCTCTATTTATACTCTGGCCGTTGTGCCGCGACCCTTTTCATTCGTCGGAGCGCGTGCGACCCTTTTTCCCATTTTACGTTGCCACGTTCCGGGTCCCCCGTTCGTTGCGTGGGGTCCCAGCGGCCCCGAGTGCCTCGTGAGCCTTCGGAGCCCGTGGCTCTGACACTTTGCGCTACAAACATTTATCGAAACGAAAGAAAATTTAGTTGCGCAATACCTCGACGTAATTGGCCAAATTCCGCGCGAAAAAATTAACATCCCCGACCCTGAATTTACGGTTCAATCCTTAGAATGTCGAAATGTGCTCCAATAATTTTTTTGCAATTATTTAAAATACCAAATATTTTCAATAAATCGAATACATCAGTTTATTTACTAAGAAAATGATGTATTTGTTTATTAACAACAGGGACTGGCAAAAATGAGACTGGCTCTTTATAATTCAGAGGATTTCATCCCCTGCGCAGGGGATGAAGAAGAAAAAATCCACAGTTTCCGCTATTTCACCGGGAAACAAGCCGATGACGGATGAGGAGAGGCCCAAGGGCCTTAAGCGAAGGTATAAGTGTCCGGTTGTTGAATATCATGGGCTCGACATTGTCGGCGAGGAAATTCTTCGGTACCCTCCGATCCCCGTAATCTTCTTCTGTGATTCTCCGCCGTTTTTGTTCATTTGTATGCGAAAACATTTTTGATTCTCCGGTAAAATGGGCCTATTTCACCGGTGGGGGAGCTCAGCTGGGCCCAGGAGCCACCGGAAGCCCTAGAGTCGATCCTTGATCCACTTTGGACGTAGGCACTTTTAAGTGTTGCCCTTGTTACCTGCGAAAAAAAAAAATATTAAATTCATTCACAATTTTCCTAGTTCGATTATTCATCGATAATAATAATTATTGTAATTTTTTATCGGTGCATTGATTGTTGCAAAGGTGAAAAATAGGTGCGAATGTGTAAATTTTTCACCTTCCGGTCGATGTTTACTTTGATGTCTGTCTCAGGGACAAAAAATCATCGTAGATCATCGGTAGACTCTTCAGGTATACATTATCATCTCAGATTGGCCGTGACTAAGAAAAAAAAAAAAAAAAGAAGCGAACTCTCGATCATCTCGGTTGCGACTCTCCGAGACACGGACGTCATTAAGGTCGTCCTGGCGAGGCGCATATTTAAATTGAATTTACGAGAGCTGGCCCCGGGCCATGAAGGCGACGGTGCGCGGGGCCTTACGGGACCCATTGCCTACTTGTTCTTCTTCTTCTTGGTAATAGCGTGTAGTGCGTTCCCCACCAATCTCAAATTTCCTTGGATCACCTCTAGCGCATTTTGATCTCCCTCTGCTGCTTCAGGTTCGCTCTTCAGCAATGACTTTCAGTGGTCCCCTTGAATCCATGCCCTGAAGACCAAGACAATATTTTCAATTTATAACCAAAAAAAGTAGTGTTAATGGAAAAAAAAAAAAAAAAAAAATCACTGACCTTCACTAAAGTACCTGTTTTCAAATGGTCCACGAAAAATAAATTCATCATCGACGATCATATAATCGTTACAGAGAATAAATGAAAAATGGTACCAGCTAAAAGGTCACTCTCGGATTAACAGATTACAGCAGCTCAGCCTCGCAGTCTAGCCAAGTTTCATTTCATAATTCACTTATTAATTGACCACGCAGACAGTCGACTTTATCCCATGACAATTTTTCTCATTCATTGTTCTTCGTTCATTATCCTACAGATGGAAAACATCAACTAATTAGCAAAGAGTGTGGGCTACGGGTGGCGGCTAAAATCAAGCCTTTCTTTCAACTCCTCAATATCCACAATTATCTATTCGTCACTTATACTCCTTTTCGCAATAACATCAACATCTGTAATATCCCAAATATTCTAAAAAAGGCATTAATAAAAACCTCACTTCATTTATATCCACACAACAACCCATCTAAATTTAAAAAATTAGAATTAAAAAAAAACAACTAAGTAACCTTTCGAAGATTAAGTAATACCAAAGTACCTGAAGAGCCCAGTTTAGTTTGAAGGTAAATGGGGCAAGGCCTTCTATAATTTTAATGCAAGGCTTATTAAATATACACACATACATATATATATATATACACACACGTAAAATCATTTCCGATACCGGAAGACCAATAATAATGTGCGATCTCGTCTGGGCCGAACGGGGACCGTTCTCTTGAGTCCCAGACTGGAGAACGGTGCCGCTCCGATCCCGTGGAGATATCTCGTTGTAAACGTTTCAGTATAAGCAGCCGAATGGCGAGTTAGAAGAGTGGGCGCGTGTCCGGCGTGCGGTGATTACGTGGGCCGAAAGGAGCAAAGCTGAGCCGAGCGTTGGACGTAGCGGAGAACGCGGCTCTGCGAGCGAACTTGACACCCGCAAGGACACCGTTCGAAAGGAGGAAATATATCTAAAAAAAATACACACATACACACAGACACGCATAATAATAATAATGAAAGAGAGAGAGAGAAAAAAAATGATTTTATGTCGCGCCGTTAAAGGACGTGCCGAGTCAGCTGTTGAATTCCTCTCTTCAACGTCGTCGTCGTCGTGTCAGTGACGATGAATGCGCGCGCCAACAACAATTCCTGTCTATCTCGTCCATAGTCGAATCCTCGCCGCTCTTCGGACGATTACGTAAGGCCACGCACGCGATTCGGCGCATTAACGAGACCGGGTATCGTTCCTGAAGAGCACAACCACACGAATTAAATAATACATTTGGCTTTACAACTTCGGACATTTACTTTGAATATTTTCATGTTTTTTTTTTCTTTTATTTTTTTTTTCCAGTGGACATTTTACATATTTTTATTATTTTACAACGTTCAGATAAGAAATAATTTTTTTTTACGTTTACTATTTTTTTAGTCTCTTTTCGAAGAGAAAAAATGAGAGAGAAAATTATATCGTACTTACATTTTATCGGAAAATTCGAGTAAACTTTTTTGTTACACGTTTTTTTTTCCAGCCTTGAAGATAATTGTCAAACTTGTCACGTGTACCACCTGCTGAAAATTCGGGCTAGCCGAAATAAGTAAAAATTCCTCGTGAGGTACGCTAGTAGTTGGGTTTAGTGCCTCGGGGCCGCAGCCGGATGCCCGCCTCTCTCCGAGAATTTTCGAATCTCGTGACTGAGATGAATTACTCGGATCCGCGTGGTTTATGATCGAAGGGGAGAGCGGCGAGTGGCGTGGATCGTAACGATCGGGGCGCTCCGAGCCTCAAAAATCTCACCTTCCGCTCTGTACAACAAATAACTGGAGGCTGGAGCGGAAAAATCGTGCCAATTGATTTGCTGGCTCGGAGAGACCGAAACACTGTGCGTCTACTTACCGATCTCCAAAAATCGGGCGAACGGTCCTGATAATTGTGATCCAACTGTAGGCTAAACCCGAAAAATCGTGGCTTCTAAAATCCTCGAATTAATTAGCCGATTCATCGCCACAAAAAGACGAATTAAATACCGTAGATCTACTTACCGATCTCCACAAATCGGTCGAATGGTCCGGATCATCCTGGATCACTATGTTCCAACCGTAGAATTAATTACCCGATTCACAGACACAAAAAGTCGAATCAAATAACCGTACCTCTACTTACCGATCTCCGGTGCGTTAGCGCACGAGCGGCGAGCGAGCGTAGCTAAAGCCAGTCCCGTCGGCAGTGGCCCGAGGCTACGATATGATAGACAAGGTCAGCCTCTCCCAAGTGGCACTGGTGTGTTGCTTTAGCCGTTGTCAGTGGACCGGCGAACGCTACCGATTCTCGAACTTCGCTGCGTAACTCATTCCCGCATTCGCCGTTTCCCATTAATCCACGGCCCACAATTACACGCCCAACTATCATTGTAATCCACAATTTTTCCTAAACCCCTTCAACGTAATTTCAACGTTACCACATTAATTGCACAACATAACCGGTAATACAATTGCCGATCGACAACCGATCTCTATTGAAACGACCAACTAAAACCCCCTCTTTACATTTTCCTTTCATCTGTTTCCAGATATTCGGCAGCAAAGCAGATCTCCAGTTGCACACGCAGATCCACATGCGGGAGGCGAAGCCGTACAAGTGTACGCAATGTTCGAAGGCCTTCGCGAATTCGTCGTATCTCTCTCAGCACACGAGAATCCATCTCGGTATAAAGCCGTACCGGTGCGAGATATGCCAGCGGAAGTTCACGCAGCTAAGTCATCTCCAGCAGCACATCCGCACGCACACAGGTGACAAGCCTTACAAATGTCGTCACCCCGGTTGCACCAAGGCGTTCAGTCAGCTGAGCAACCTTCAGAGTCACAGCCGCTGTCACCAAACCGACAAGCCCTACAAGTGTAATTCCTGTTACAAGTGTTTCTCGGACGAGCCAAGTTTACTCGAGCACATACCCAAGCACAAGGAGTCCAAGCACCTCAAGACCCACATATGCCAATACTGCGGCAAGAGTTACACCCAGGAGACTTATCTGGCTAAGCACATGCAGAAACACGCGGAGAGAACGGACAAGAGACCGCCGATAATCGGCACGGGACTGAGACCGGCGATTCACGCGATGGCCCATCACCAGGATCACTATTGGCCGAAGGTTAGTCCGGACTCGATGATGAGCGAGCTCCACGAGAGGCTACCTCATCATCATACCGATTATCATCAAACCCAAAACACCTCGGAGATGTTGTTACCCCCGCCGCACGGCGCACCGCCAGGCGGTGGTCACAACAACAACACGACACCCAGTAACAACAACAACAACACGAGCAACAGCAACAACAACAACAACAACAACAACAGGGACTCGATCGAGAACGACTCGAGGCAACAGACACCGCAACCGGGCACCGGTCACCCCAACAGCAGTTCGGCATTCACGCCGATATCCTCGATATCGATAAACTCGATATCCTCGATGCAGCATCCCCTCAACCCGCTCAATCATCTCCACTACCCGGCAAGTCATCATCCAGCGTCCAGGCCTTATCTGTACGAGGCCTTCAACTCGCAAAAGGCATCGCCGACCTCGTCCTCCGCCGGCATAACACCCGGTACCACCACCAATCAGAACTCAACGTCCTTCCCGAATCAACTGATAAGCCTCCATCAGATAAGGAACTACGCGCATCAACCGAACCTCGGAAATCTCGGGAATCTCGGGAATCTCGGGAATCTCAGTAACCTCGGGAACCTGAGCGCGAGCATGGAGAGCCACGCGCTCCTAGGCGGCCTCAAGGACAAACAGTAACTTTAGGATCACACTAGGAAATGTTAAAGGGAACGCGAAATAATTGCGTGGGCGGGCTTGTCGCGAGGAGCCCCGAGAGAGCCGACGAAGTATCGAGAGGAGTACCTCCCCCCTCCACCCCCCCCCCCCAACCCCCGGCGGATAACGTTGCTTCTCAAGGCCACGATGCAACGTCCACGCTCTTAATCCCCCCGATCACCGCACGGCCCACCCGAAACTTCCCTCGAGACTCGCGTGGGATTTGCCGTGTAAACGCGGCCGCGATCTTCGTGATGCTGTTTTTTACTCGAGATTTAGCGACAACACTTTGACCCAAGCACTCGGACGCTCTTGTTCTTGACGATGAAGAAACGTCCTCGCGTGGCTTTCCTTGGACTTTTTTTTTTGTTTTTTAGGGCCGGGAGGGGGGGCGGGGGGAATTGTTCGTTAACGAAAGGTACATTCACGAGGGCACAAAAATGGCGGTAGAATGTATAATAATGAGTTTTAAAGCCAAGAGGATATTACGGATTGGAGCGAATAGTAGAGTAGGTTGATGATGCCACGACGAGGAAAATATATTCGCGGTTAAGGCGCGCACCGTAGACTTAAGAGAGACTGGCTGAGGGCAGGAGAGAGAGAGAGAGAGAGAGGGGCGGACGGGGGGAGGCGGGGGGAGAGAGAGGGAGAGCCAGAGTGGTATGGAAAACCTCCTGTACATAACTATTATATAAATATATAGATAAATATTATATATTATTAATTATTAATATTATTAATTATTATTAATTAAATATTTGGTAGGTGTGTAAGGTGAATATAGATTTACGGAAAAAATATTCTACGTACCTTGTCTGAAACGAGAGTAGAAAGGGGTTCGAGAGAGAAAGGGGAGGGGGGGGGGGAGATTAAGAGGGTGACGCTGTCCAGACGTTTTTGTTTTCTTGAGAAAAAAACAAGCAAGTAAATAAATAAATAAATAAATAAATAAATGAATTCCGATCGAACGGTGAAGCGAGTATTTCGATGAACTTTTAAGAGGGCCCGACGATTTTCCCGAGTTTTTCGGCACAATTTTTCACTCCCAATGTCGTATAATTTTCCTTTTTGTTTATTTATCCGCTAAACGAGCTTCGATTTATTTTTGTTTATTTACCTATTTCCCGGTCCTCGAAGAAGGATTTTTTTAGGAGGACCAAAGACTCGGAAAAATCGTCGGCCCTTCAATTCGCCCGACGTGAGGAGAGAATTGTGCGAGAGAGAGAGAGAGAGAGTGAGGGGAAATGTAGGTGGAATTTGAAGAAAAAAAATAATGGAAAACTAATAAATTGTTTATTATCGACGAGGAAGCGCGTCTAGGGAATATTAAGGGAACGAAAACAACACTGTAGATAATTTCTTGTTACGGCGAGGACAGGAATATCGAGATTTCATCCCTGGCTGAGGATCAATTGTTTATCCGCGCGCTTAATATTCGTTTGTTATTAATTATATCTCTTGACGTTCTTCGTTAATTCTTAAGGCTAATCGCGACGTGAAAAAAAGAAAAATAAATAAATAAATAAACAGTTTATCATCATTATCTCATCTGTCCTCCGTGCATTTAATTAAAATTATCAAATATTATGCATTACTTATTTTTTTTTTTTATTTTTTTATCAAGCGCTTTTCGACAAACACAATCAACGTAACAAACGTGTGATGTCGCGTTTTTCTCGCCACGGGACAATCTCGATTTTCCAATCGCTCGCCTCAACTGTGCTCAAATTGTTTACTATTAGTTTGTTATTAAGAAAGTATGATATTATACCATTATTACGGATTATATTGTAGTCGTCACACATCGCTCTTTGGGTTTCCTAAAATATTGTTGCGCCCGGTCGCGCTCGAGTGAATGACAGAGGCGTGTTGTGTGCGAGATGTTGAAGAGGAATAAATAAACGAACAAGCGAATAAATAAATAAAACGTGAGAATTTCGGAAAATTTGAATGGGAGATCGAATGAACCGGATGAGGAAACGCTAAACGTTATAAGGAGAACGAAAATCATCTCATGATAATTTACAATAAAACCACAAATATTGTACACGATTTAAAAAATTATGAAAAAAAAAAAAAAAAAATTACATGCCGAAAGACACACACACACACACATACACGATTTTTGTTAGGCCGAAAAAGAGGGGAGAGGGCAAACCAAGGGACCTCGCGCTTTAATATGTGATTCTTTTCTGTCTATCCTTAGTTTCAATGATTCTGATTATAATTATTATGATTTCGTTTAATAAACTATCCCGTTAAAAGGAAACAATCGAAGAAAAACAATAATAATAACAACAAAAAACCAAGAAAAATGAAGAAAAACAAAAGCACCTTTCGTATTATTTGTTGCTTTCCATTTTCTACATCCTTAATTAACAATCGTTATTCCCGAGGCGACGCGACAGAGAATTTAATAAATAATCTGCGTGTCCCAAGATCCACACCGAAATTTTGTGCAGGTGAAATATCCTCGCTATTTCCTTTACATTTTCCTCCGCTTTTCACGTGTGAATGAAATAATTGATTTTTCACTCATTAACTTTTACGTTAAATTTCATATAATTGCTCTTATCAATGTAATCAATTAAAACAGCCTTTCATCAATATTTTCCAAAAAAAAAATTGACAATTTTTCCTCTGAATTATCGCAATTAATTGCTGATGACAATTCCACGCGGTAGATTAATGAAAATGTTCACAACCAAACTCATTCCATTTCTGACCCTCCCAATTTCTTAATTCACCGAAAAGCTTGCATATTTCACTTGCAAAAATGTTCTCGCGGGAGAATTGAGTCGCAGAAGAAGACAGGAATGTCTGCACGCGAAAGAGAGAGAGAGAGAGGGAGAGAGAGCACGAAATTGAGTGAAATGAAACAAAGTGACGAAAAATAAAACGTCACTGTAGCTAAATAATATAGCATATTGCGCGGTACGAACAGAACTGTGATATTTTACTGTGTAATTTACGAAGCGAGGAAAGAAGAAAGGAGAGAGTAAGAGAGAAAAACAAACAAAAAAAAAGAAGAAAAGAAGAAAAAGAAAAAAAAGCACAAGAGAGCGCGAGAGGCGAAGGAACAAAAATATAATGAAAACAATTTAAGGGGTTTAACGTAGCCAGAGATTAACCGTATTTTACATTGGCGTTGACCAATTTTATCCGTTAAATATTAGAAACCGGGCGAACCGATTGTTTCTATATTCGTGTATCTTTCTATCGTCGGGCGGATTAAGAAAATAGTTGGAAAAAAAAAATAACGATAAGTAATAAAAAATGAAGAAAAAAAAAAAGAAAAAAAACAACCGCGCCCTTAATAAACTCACTTCACAGTCCACGAGAAAAATGCTCGAAACTCGGACGGGGCCCCCGAAGCCTGCTCGGTGTCTTTTATCGTTTCCTGTTTGTATAAAAAGCTATTTACTAAATGTTTCATAAGATATTCTCATTGCGACGTATTCGAGCGACTTGATGAATGAGATTTAACGAGAAAATTAACATGTGAATAACCAACACGTAGGCCGAGAGAATCTATAGTTTCTAAGTAAAAGTAAATTTAAAAAATAAAAAAAAATAAAAAAACGAAAAGGTGCAAACGAGAGAAAAAAATGAATAAATAAATAAATAAATAACGAGGATCCTGATGTTCCGCTACTGAAAAGCACACAAGTAGGTAGTCTCGAAAATTATAATAAATAAATAAACCTCCTCGGTAGTTTTCTCATCCCTTAAGAGGGATTCTACTTTGCAGTATTTTTGAAAAAAATTTTTTTTTGCATTTTTATCTTTGGAATTAAAAAAAAAAAAATATCTTAGCCCGGTGAATTTTATTGTGTCGTTTTATGATAATTTTGTTTTGTGGTGAATAAAGAAAAATGATAAATGTTCGTGAAATTCTAACTTTTTTGAACATAAAATTTTTTTAAAAAATTTTTAACGTGAAGTCTTTATTTTTTTGTAATTTCCACCACTTTGTTTTTTTTTTCAGTGCAATTTTTACTTGCACAAGAAAATTTTCCAAATTGGCCGGGCTGAAATGTTTTTTTTTTTTGCTCTTGTAAAAAAAATTGTGGAATAATTTGGTTTTTGGGAAGCAGGATTTCCGCTTAATTTCACAACAGCCATCCATTAAAAAAAAAACGAAAACGTCGCGTGCAATACAACGACGTGAATGCGAGAATATTTTCAGTGAGAGTAATAAAAATTTTGAAAAAAAAAAGAGAGAAAATAACGAAAAATGTCGGATCAATTGATGTATAGTCAGAGCGAAAGAAAGTGAGAGAGAGAGAGAGAGTAATGCGCATCTGCTTCGAGTGATTGGCGCCCGATTGTGCGACTAACGAATCCGAATGCGTTATTATCGAACCATGGGAATTACTATTCTTAGGCATTATAATACATTAAGTAGAGAAGAGATAAGATATAGAATTATTCAACGGGCGATACGATCTTGCAGCGGATTAATTCGTCGTATGAATATCGCAATCGATATTTATCGATGAACCAAAAATCTGGGAAGCTCCAATTATTCCCCATTAATTCAATTCCCGGCGACAATTTTTATCCGGGTGGCCATTGAGTGAAATTTCACGGCGGGAGTCAAATTTTGTCAAAGTCCAACGTCCTTGAAAATATAATCGGTAATTATAAACAACAGTAAAAAAAAAAAAAAGAAAAGTTTATGATATTCCGACTATTCTATTTTTATTTCGTACAACAAATTTTTCAAAATAATTGTACTAATTAAAAATGAATAGTTTACCATTTTCCCGAGTGCCCTTGACCTTTATTTTATTTTTCATTAATCACACAACGATAACGACAGATTAAAAAAACATTAATAATATTCCGACTATTTATTTTTATTTCGTACAACAAATTTTTTTCAAAATAATTGCACTAATTAAAAATGAATAGTCTACAATTTTCCCGAGTGCCCTTGACCTTCATTTTTTTTTTTCTATAATCACACAACGATAACGACAGATCGAAAAAAAAATGGAAAATTTTCGCATGCAGGATCGCAGGCCCGTTAATCGTAAAAATCTATGGTTAACAAAAAGTAATCCAAGTAATAGGTATTCCTAAATGAAATTCTCAATGTCGTTTTAGTACCGATCCTTTCGTTCCCCGAAGCCCTCGTCGGATAATTTTTTCAAGTCCTTCGACGCGACGAAACAAGTGAGCCCCTGAGTGTGGACGTGATGTTGTGCGACTTATTTCCCTTCGGTTCGATCCCCCACGTCCTCTATTCGCCCTTTCATTAAATATAGCCATTTAAAATAAATGATTCTCCGAGCCCCGCGTTATTTCGCAAGCACGAGCGATGCCACCTGGCGAGGACTTGGCTCGTTGGCATTAACTCTTCGTCCTTTTTAACAAATATAACAAAACTTAAATCTAAAATGCGTTTTTTTTTTCTCTCTCACTCCCACGCAATATTGTCTACAAAAAAAAGTCTCTTTTATCCCAAAAATAGGTGCCACTAATATTTCAAGGTCAAACAAGACACACACAAAAAATGCAGTACTGAAAAATCCGAAAAATTTTGTGCGAATTCAATTTGCCAACTTGAAAAAAAAATAAAAAATACTTGCAATGAGATGATCGAAAAAAATCTGATGTCAGCGATTTCGCGTTTCATCGAATTCTGTTGGTAACATTTTTTTTCTTTTTTTTTTTTTTTTTTGCATTTGCGGTAATTTAACGAACGCTGAAGTAGAGAATCGTAAAATAAAATTGCGCAACATAAAAATTAACAAAACGGTGAATGTCATAATGTGAAGAAAGAGCAAGAAATAGGCGCAAGCCTTTCGCGCTGCGTGTATGTTGCGGAAAACACAAAAATATAATCACTCACCCCGCCCCAACCGGAAGCTGCTTACCATCGAAGCGCCGCTGATCGGAACTCGAGGCAGGAACAAAGGGAGAAGATGAAGACTTCAACGGCACAACACTCACTGATTCGCTTTAGGAAACGCGACTATTAGAAATTCCGGCGCGTTAGTTTTGTTTTGTTCTTTTTTTTTTACACTCACTGATTTGTTTTAGGAAACGCGATTATTAGAAATTGCGGCGCGTTACCTTGTTTTTTTTTTTGCACAGACTGATTTGTTTTAGGAAACGCGATTATTAAAAATGGCGGCGCGATGTGCTCAATTCGCGAGCGAACTCGTTACTTTTGTTTTTTTTTTTTGCACAGACTGATTTGTTTTAGGAAACGCGATTATTAAAAATGGCGGCGTGATATGCTCAATTCGCGAGCGAATTCGTTACTTTTTTTTTTTTTTGTTTGCACAGACTGATTTGTTTTAGGAATTGCGATTATTGGAAATTGAGGTGCGATCTGCTCAATTCAGGAGTGAACTCGTTACTTTTCTTTGTTTTTGTTAACAACACTCGTCCTAATCGTAAGACGCGGGATTACGGGCGACATGTAAGTCTCTTATGTTTCATAACGCGATTATTAAGTTTTCAAGTCGTATAATCCGACCTTCGTGCACTTATGACCCTTTGCCGCGTATAAGCGGATAAAGTTCGGTCTAAATTTGAAGTCTATGAAGAATATATGCGTTATTTCTTACCGTTGAACCGCAGCAACGCGAGCAAATCGAATACTCACGCCATCTTGCCACTTTTTCGCGGTAGCGTCGCCACCGAAGAGGCGGCAGAAAATGAAAGTAACAACTGCTGTTAAAAAGGAAGTGAGGCTTGCTCGGTCGGTAACGAAAAACAAGAACTCCGGTGGCGCTGCGGACGAAGAGGCGGCAGAAAATGAAACTAACAACTGCTGTTAAAACGAAAGTGAAGCTTGCTCAGTCGGTAACAAAAACTGTAATGAAGGTTCTTATCACTGATACTGAGATTTCAAGGTATCTAATTTTATGCTACTGCTTTTGAAGCTGTACGTACGAATATGCGTTAAAAAACTTGATTACAGTTTTCGTTACCGACTGAGTCAGACCCCGTCGATAAATGCTCTGCTTTTCGCACTCAATTTTTCGGTGTGTACGACTCAGTCGGTACTTTTCACGCGTATTAGAAATATCTGCAGTACGAGGTCCACCCTCCATGTACAATTTACCGAGTTCTGTCATAAAACTGTCAAACTAGCCTAAAAACTTTCGCTGTAACTGTCAGTCACGTAAAATTGATAAGGCAAATCGATGGCAAATTAAAGGGACCAAATAATCATCGTGCAGCGATGGCGTTTTTGGAGGTTTGTACATTTTTCGCTCACTAAAACAGCCACTCGACTAATTAAAACACAATCTATTATTCGACATAACCTAAAAGCGAATCACAAAAATGACAAAATGTGGGTGTAGTTGTGGAATAAAAGCCTGTCGGTCGTTGTCTTTAATTCCAGTGGCGCCGGTTCAATTTTTTTGACCTCAAAAAGGAGGTCGACGGTGGCAAGATCGCCGAAGCGCTCGCAGTACGTCAAATCCACAAACGATTCTTGCACAGGGGAACGCGCAATTAACAAATTTTCAACATACATTTTTATCCTCAGGGCGCGCAGGTTACCGCAGCCACCAGTGGAAATGGAAATCTCATTTTGGGCGACAACGCCGGCAATGTTCACGTTGTCAAACGAAACTATCAGGTTTCCACGTTCAGAGCGTACGAAATGAGCCTCGCGTTGGCTCAACAGGTTCAGCACTCGACGTTCCTTTTTACTATAGGAGTGAGTGCGTTAAACCATCGCAAGCATTACTCGTCGCGTTTGGTGCTTTAAAATATTTTGCAAAAGTGTAACACGTGCTTTTTTAAAACAACAATTTATAGCGTTTCTTCCGTGGCTCTCTATATAGCGATCCCATTTTCATTTCAACAGGAGGACGATCCAGGCTGCAATCCAACGATAAAAGTTTGGAATTTCGCTAAACTCGATAAACAGGAAAATCCGACGTGCGTGAGAATCAGCAGAGCGATACCAAGTTTTCGTGCGGTCGCTGCGACGACTCTTTGCGTACATCCCAGCATGACTCTGATGGCTGTGGGTTTTGCGGATGGTTCTATTATGCTCTACAGGTGTGAGAATTTCCAATAAAAAATGACTAATACAAAGCCAAGAATTATTATATTACTTCACAAAGGAAAATCGAAGTCTCAAAATTTTGTTTTATGGATTCCAGGGGAGATCTCAGTCGCGAGAGAAAGAACAAAATAAAAATCCTGAAGGACGGCAACACCCCGATCACCGGTCTTGCGATCCGAACTTCCGGCAAGCAGAATTATCTCTTCGTGTCGACGACCCTGAGCGTTTATCTCTACAATATCACGGTCAAGGACAAGGAGACCAAATCGCCACTGGACAACATGGGCTGCGCCTTAAAATGCAGCGTACTCGCCGAGACTAGTCAGGACAGTCATTTCATGACGGGACGTGGCGACGTGCGTATAAAATTATTAAAAAAACGTCGGATATCCGCGACAAATTTTTTTTTTTTTTTTTAATTTTCGCATTGCAAATTGCACAGAAAAAATGAGGCACAAACGTGCGAATTTTCGCACTTTGCAGCCTTTATTTAAAAAATATTTACCGACTCAACAGGATCTTGCAAAAAAAAAATATTTTTTGCATTTTGTATTGATTTTTAGTGATTGTTTTTGGGTAATTCGATACCAGCGTTATTGAATATTCATTGCAGGCCGTCTATTGTTACACTTTGGATGGTCGAGGGCCTTGTTACGCGGTGGAGGGTCAGAAAATAATGCTCGATTGGTTCCGCGGATATCTCGTTATAATCGCGAAGGAAGACGGGAACGTTCCGCGCACGACGACGACGATATCAGCGAAACCAAGTACAATTGAATCGATACCTCCGGGTGTCGATAAGCACGTGATAACTGTTCTCGATATACAGAATAAATTCATCGTTTTTTCGGCGTCGATGATCTCGGTTCAGGCGATTCTCTCCGAGTGGGGAGGTTTTTTCGTTCTCAGCGGAGACAGCAAGCTCTATCACCTCGACGAAAAGGATTTGCAATCGAAGTTGGCTCTTCTATTCAAGAAAAATCTCTACGACGTTTCCATAAGGTAAGTCTCCTCGATACACAACCATTTTTTTATTGCCCTCACACACCCGCAGTTTTTAAAGGGAAAATTCAGCGAATTTTTTTGACGTTTTCGTCGGGACAGAATCGCCAAGAGTCAACAATACGATGCCGAAGGTCTCGTGGATATATTTCGTCAGTACGGCGATCATTTGTATAAAAAGAGCGATCACAACGGCGCGATCGAGCAATACATCAGGACGATTGGAAAATTGGAGCCGTCTTACGTTATAAGAAAGTTCCTCGACTCTCAGCACATCGACAATCTCACGACTTATCTTCAGGCTCTCCACAAACAGGGCCAAGCGAGCGGCGATCACACGACTCTCCTTTTAAATTGCTACACGAAGCTCAATCAAACGGAGAAACTGAAGGAATTTTTGATGACGAAAGATCGGGAGGTCGATTTCGACGTGGAAATAGCGATAAAAGTGTGCCGCCAAGCTTCACCCGAAGACGCTCTTCTTCTCGCCCGAAAACACCGAAAACACGAGTGGTATCTGAGAATACAAATCGAGGACAAACGCGAGTACAAAAATGCCCTCGAATACATGGCTACGCTCGATTTCGAGGAGGCAGAATCGAACATGAAGAAATATGGAAATATTCTCATCGAAAATGTGCCGAACGAGGCGACGCAATTTCTCAAAACGTTGTGCACCAATTATCGGGCTGCTAATAGGCCGCTCATTGATCAGGTCTCAAATAATTATACGTTTTCTCGGAAAATTACTCAATATCAATTCGCCTTGGGTCTAAGCCTGAATTTTATTTTTAAAAAAATTTTTAAACGTCACATTAACCATTGCCTCGAAGAAATCTTTCGAAAAAGTGTTTGCGAATTTGTTATTTATCGTTTTTAGAACGTCCTGGACGGCACTTCGGAAGAGCACGTTGAACGCGCTAATCCTGAAGACTTTATTCATCTGTTCCTCAACAATTCCGAACGGCTAGTCGAATTTCTCGAGCACCTCATTAAATGCGAGAGCAAGTGAGTGATTTCCTTTTTTTAAAGTAAAATCAAAATTCGGTAACGGAGCGAAGATTTGAAATACAATTTCTGACGAATTTGAATACAGAGGAAATAAATGATTTTTCGAAGGTGGAGTACGTTGGTGTACAACACGCTGGTGGAGCACTATCTTCACGTGTGGTCGGCACTCGACAACGAAGTGGCGAAGGTTCAGTACGAGCAGAAAGTCATAAGATTGTTGCAGAGCTCCGAGGCTTCCTGCGACAAGGATCAAATTTTAATCCTCTGTCACCAGCACAATTTTCGACGCGGTCTCCTGTTTCTCTACGAGGAGCGCAAACTGTAAGCCATGAAAGTCCCCCAAAAATTATCACCCCTGACAAATGAAATAGAAAACAAATCAATGAAGGTATTCGCCAAAAAAAGTTTCCCCGGAAAATCCAAAAATTCGAGTCTCTCTGTGCAGTTATCAAGAAATTCTGCAGTACCACCTGCGGGAGAGTGACAACGAGCAGGTGCTACTAACGTGCAAAAGATTCGGTCATCAGGACCCCAATCTGTGGGTTCAAGCGTTGTGGAGCGTCGCCAGGAACAAAAACGCCTCGACGAAGCTTCTCGCGGACATTCTCGCTCACATTGGTGAGTCGATACTCCAAAAAAAATGAAAAATTCCGTGTGAAATTCAGAAAGAACGCATCATGTATTTTGTGTTTTACAGCTGCAGCAGGACTTTTGTCGCCGTTAATGGTAATCGACGCGCTCTCGACGTCCCTAACGTGCAACCTCGGCGACGTGAGATCCTATTTGAACGGCGTGTTGCAAAATGAGTACGAACAGACGCGACAAGACGCCGAATTGACGGAGAAATATCGCACCGACACTCAAAAGTTGCGGGAAAAAATAGACGTTATCAAAAATAGCACAATGATCTTTCAGGGATCTCGGTGCAGCGCTTGTCATCATCAACTCGAGCTTCCCTCGGTTCATTTCATGTGTCAACATTCCTATCATCAACAGTAAGTCTGAACGGTGCTTTCATAATTGGAGGGGTAAATGAGGGGCGGAAAAAAATCGAAATTTAATCATCTTCGCACGAAAAGTTGCTTCCAGAGTTTCTCGGAGAACGAGAACGAGTGTCCGGCCTGTTTGCCAAACAATAAGCAACTTCTCGGCATTATTCGCGACCAAGAATTGTCCAAAGATCTTCACGAGACTTTTCACAGTCTCCTCGATCGTGTGGAAGATCCTTTCTCCCTGGTGGCCGATTATTTCGGTCGTGGAGTGTTTAAAAAATTGATGGTCATCACCGACGCGGACAAGCCCATTTTGCCAGCTGCCCGACAAATTGGTCAGCCAACGGGCGCCAATATTCCTCCCGGATCACAGCAAAACACCGGCCCGAAAATTCAGGAACAAAAACCTAATTACGACGCTTATGGTCCCGGAGCGGAAGCGAAGATAAGACTGACCGAGGGACGCAACTCTACTCTCGGTAATTATGAACCAACAAATCATTAAAAAAAAATGATACTCTAGTAATAATTTTACAAGGGCAGCTCCTATTAATTTATTAAATTAAACACGATAGAAAAATAAGTTTCAAAACAATAAGAAGATGTTTCGACGTTTGAATTAATACAACGATTAAAGAATTTATCGAAATCGACAAAAAGCGTGAGTAAAAGTTCAGTGATACGGTCCTCAATTTTTTGTTTCAATGCACTAAACGTATGACAATCTCTTCATGCCGATCGAAAATATTCCCTCGCATTTTCCGCATTAACAAATAATGAAAAATCGCTTTTTTTCCAGTTAAATCCGAAGGGAGGAAAGCGGGAAACGAAAATTTCGGGTCTGCGGCGCTCGGAATTTTGGACGATAGGTCGAAAAAATTTGCAAAACCCGACATATACTCTTCTTCGCTGGAAGCTCACATGTCGGGAAGTGGGCTTTCGACGCCGCGAACGAATTCGCGAAAAACTTCACCGGTGGCGATGAGAGAAGCGAGAATAATAAACAATCCTAGTCCAAAGGCATCGCCGGGGAACAAGAGTTTCGTTCCGCCGAAAACGCCAATTGTACCGGACAATCCGTTCGACTACGACGACAAGATGAACCCCTTCGCCGAGGAGGCCGAGGAGGTCGGCAAAAATGCGTTCGGCGACGAGAATAAAAACGATTACAACGAAGAGCTCAACCCTTTCGCGAGTTAGTCGCTCACAGTCGTCGAGTCGAGTCATTGTTTCAAGTCCGATGTAAATAATATATCGTTTACTGTAAGATGCTCCTTAGTTTTTTTTAATTTTTATTATCGACATAAATATATACACATATACTATTTAAAATAATTAAGAAAAAAAAAAAAACCAGTCGAAACAGGAATGCATGATGTACAGATTAATTAAATATCAATAAAACTTGTGCAATTGCGAGTCACGTGAACGATAAATATATTATTTATTTGTGCGATCCTAGAAAAACCGGAGGGAGGAAATAAAGCGATCATATATCGTGATCGAGACTCTCTTTCCAGGCGAATATTCGATCGCTTATTTTGTAAGGATTCCAGATGTCCAGGACACGAGGACTCGGCGGTCTTGGGAGAACTGCTTTTCTGTACTCCTCGTCGTTCGTCGGTACAAAAAAATCCGTGAGCTTTGGCACCAAGTCCTTTTGACGAGGCTCCGGATCTTTGCTGCGCGTTAATCTCGACGGTAATTGTTTCTCGTCGATGCTGAGGTCCACGAGATCTTTATAAATGGCTTCGTTTGCTCCAAAATCTAGTGCGCTCGAAACCTAAGAAAATTCGTATTGAAAAATCAATCAGCGATTGATTGTTAAGCAATTTTTGTATATCGATTTATCTCCTTTTAATTTGTGGAGAATTAGAGGACTAGAAATATATATTGATTGAATTAATCACCTTTCCATTAACGAGGCCCCTGTAAACCGCCGGCAAATGTTCCAAATCCTTAATCACTTTTTCCTCCCTCAAAAACTGCATTTTCTTGATGGTCCCAATTATCGAATTGTATTCAGGCCGCGCCAATTTATCGCCCGAAAGAATTTCCGATCGGGATCGATGATCTTTAACGCGTGCTTCCGGTTCCGGAGAATTTTTTCTGGCTACTCCGGGTCCAACATAAAAATTCGAACGACTAGAGGAAATGTCTCGTAGAATTGTCTTTTTGATCGGCGCGCTTTTGCTGCGACCTTTGGTAGATTTCATGCAAGGCATCAGTCCAATTTCTCTCGTGCCCTTTTGAACTGGTTCTTTGTGTGCTTTCGCTGCCTTTTTGATCAACGCTTCCTTAGTCTTAGGCAAAGTTTCCCTTTTTTTGTGGGAAACTTGGGTAGCGTTAGTAGCGCTTGTTGCGGAACTTTGGATTCTAGTCTCGCTCCGTGTTCTCGGGGTATTATTTGGGACCGCAGGAACATCTTCCTGCGATTCTTGCGCTTTGCATACATTTTCTTTGCCTACACGAGTCGTCGATCGTCTTGTTTGCGAAGAGCTTCTCGCGACACTCGAAACCCTCGGCGATGGTTTTGTACTTTCAGGAAGAGACCGGGAGGATTTTCGCGTGCCTTTCGATGCATTCCGGTAGCTCTCGAGTGGCGGATCTTTTTTTGCAAGCCCAATTTCTTTGGGCTGCGATTTTGACGAGGCGACTCGAGTTTCGCTGCGCTCCTGCGTTTCTCTGGTATCGTAAATGTTCTTAGACCTCAAGGCACGATTTTCAGGTGTGAGAATTATCTCCGTCAAGCACGGAGCGGATCCGCCCGCAGATTTCGACGGACAGAGACGAAGGTCGTTCGGAGCATCGCCGGCGCAGGGCACGCGGTTCGTTTCCTCCGAGTCGGACACTTTGTCAAAATCAGCAGCGGGAGCTTTGAGAATTGTGAGCGCTGGCGTTTTCAAATCGACGATGCTTCTTATTTTGGGTTTTGAAAAAGGTCGAGGACCTTCGGGTGAATTCGGAGACTCGGTTGATTGCGAAAAACGCACTTTTGGTCTCGAAACGAGTGACTTCCTCTTGTTCGTCATTGTTCAAAATATGTTTGATGAAAATTTAATATGAAAATTGTGAAATGTCAAGTGTGAGTTTTGACTAACCTCAAATTGTCATGATTGTCAAACGGTTTTATCGTGATAAACTGAATCCGAGGTTACGAAATTTTCACCACTTCCGGACATTTCACGTAGTTTTTGTGTTACTTAATATGAAAATTTTATTAAACCCCAAACGAGAACACGAAAATATAACTAGTGTTTATTATTAATTGACACTTGCAGCTGCGCAATGTTGGCACTGCTTCTCCTTTTTAAAAGTTGTTGTCCTCATGTTGGTGCGCTGTCATTGGCTGCGCGCGTTATCCCTGCAAAGTTACCCGCGTAATTTCAACTAACACGATTTTTTCAATTTCTAATCGAAATTTTGATTTTTTGAAAGAACGCTTGACCACCAAATGATTTAATTAAGCCACCGATGACCACCGAAGGATCACCGATTGATTAGGAAATAGAATTAGTTGAAATTACACGGCTAACTTCACCGAGGTGCGCGCGTTGCGACGCCAGCGCCGCTGTTGGCGCTTTTGGGCAACATTGTATATACAAAAAGCATTGATTCTTATGATAGAAACATAACGAAACTAAGATTTCTCGATTATAGTAAATGAACAAGTGAAAATTATTATTAAAAACGAAATAATGACATTAAATTCGCAAGCTTCAAAATACGTTCACTAAGAAATACATAATAAAACGTTGAGGATAATAATCTAAGGTGCAATTGGAGAGGCGATAAAAATATTCCTATTGTAGTTTAATTGTTCTCTTTATTCTTTACATTCGTGCTCGGCCACTTTCTCTCAATGGGGCACGAAAAAAAGAGGAAAAAAAAAACGAAAAAAAAAGGAAATGCTGTCTTTACAAGTCTCGGAATCATGCTTCTTCCAGGCGCATATTTTCCGCTTTCTCTCCAAGTTCATCCTTCACCTGTATTAACTACTAACAACCGAGAATTGACATGAGATCAAATAGAAACGTTTGCAAGAGGTGGGGAAACAAAAATTCTCCTGATCGCTCTTGCAAAGTTTCGCGTGTATGTATCATTTTTGATATATAATATTTATATGTATTTATATATATGTGTGTGTGTGTGTTTGTGTGTGATGATAATCTAATCACAATACAATTAGCTAAAATTCAAACGCTTCGAAGTTCGCCGAAGGAATTGTTTCCTCAATCGTTTCTTACTTTCTTTGTCAATCGCGCCAAAATATTGATATACCGTCTTGAATGTTTATTCGTATTTTCTATGCATTGACAATTCGAGTCCGCCTAAATTCGAAGATAAAATTTCTTATCGTTTTCATGTCCATTTTCTTTTTCATTCATCTTTTTCGCTCGGCGTTCATTGAAAACATTCGTTTAGTCCTTCTCCCAATTCATTCTCTCTAAATCTCTCGCTCTCTTTTTTTTTCTTTTACACGTATATTCAATAAATTAAGAGACTAATAGCGATTTTATTGTTAGCCTATCGGTGGTTTACTTTATTTTTATTTATTTATTTTTTGCTTCATCGTTTTATTATTTTTTCACGAAGTCCAGTCTATAGCGTAGGAACTGAGACTGTGGGAATAAATAACGCCGTACACATTGTGCTAAAAATTTAAAAAAATGCATTTGAATTTTCGAGTTGAAATTCACTTGATTAAAAAATAACGAAAGCGTTTTGTTCCAGCGTTTTTCATTTGATAAACCCACGGCTGTTAAAAACGAGTCGAAAAAAGAAGAAAAAAAAAAAAGAGTCTCATCGAAAGCTCGATTTAAAACGCTCGTCGCTAATCGACGATGAAGCTGCAGCTAAAATAAGCGTGCCGCTCCACGGAGTATTTGAAAAATAATAT
This sequence comes from Clistopyga incitator, assembly GCA_947507545.1. Lineage (NCBI taxonomy): Eukaryota > Metazoa > Arthropoda > Insecta > Hymenoptera > Ichneumonidae > Clistopyga > Clistopyga incitator. The sequence goes on from OX382186.1 coordinate 7,515,960, forward strand.
TTTAACATTGTTAACGATATTGTTATTATTATTAAAACGTACGCTATATACGCGCTATACGCTACGTCTATTTTTTTAGTTTTGTTTTTCTTTTTTTTGTTCTTTTGTTTATTTTCTTTTTTGTAATATATATAAATATTTATGGCGAACGACGTTAAGTCCTATCGCTGCAGTTGCGACCAAACGATGAAAAATTTTCAATTCTCTCAATCGTTCGCTTGAATATTCGTATTCATTGTTAATTCATTCTCCTCAGCAATTTACAATTTTCGTCACATTTGTTACTTCCATCGTTCGGTCGGCTCGACAAATAAATTCATAAAAATGCTTGCGACGAGGCGAAAAACTGGATTTTCTCCTCAACCCTTTCTCTCTCACACTCTCTTTTTCTCTCGCTCTCTCTCTCTCTCTCTCTCTCGCTTTCTCACTCTGGCTCCTTAATCTCTATATTATTCTTAGGTCTAGCTTATCGATATCCCGGGATTACAGCGCCCGGGAGTGTTCATATTTTTGAGTCGACATTTTCATTATTTTAAACGTTTTTGTTGTTGTTGTAAATATGATATGTCGTGTAAATTAAGAGCTATGGGTGATGATTCACGTGTTCCTTTTTTCGTTTTATCGGTAATCCACAAAAAATGTATATCTATAGAATTAATTTAATGGAAAGATTTTTGTGGAAATGTATTTTTCTCTTAGGGTAATTAGCCTAACTGTATTTATTTCATTGATCTTTTCTTTGCCGCGCCTCTAAAGTCGCAATTTCATGATTTTCTTCAATCATCTATTGATTATGCATGTAGATATGAAAATTATGATCACTAACCGTGAAGGGACGTATGTGTTTCCGTTAAGAAGCTCCACTTAGTTGCTTTCTTTCATTGCATGTAATACGTCAATTTTTCTTATCATCGGTTTTCTTTTCAATTTTCAAGACCATGACAACCAATTATTATTATTTTTTTTATTGCCGTCCGATTTCACGACTGATATGAGCTTTCGCTAGTTTCTAGATCTTCGATACGCGAGGCGTATTTCGCAAGCATTGAGCACGCATTTTTGTCGAGCGAAAATCGGTTTAAATGGAAAACGCAAAATTTCTATAATCAGCTGGAGAGAAAATTTCTCGCCAGTGTATCTTCGGAAAATAGCATCGACTCGATCCTTAAAATATTTACTTTCGAATTTTTTCAGAGGTGGTCTATCGATATGTCGATTGAAAAGTTTTGATTTTTAATTTTTTTCTCTATCTCACGATTGATAATACGAATGCATGCTAAACGTCGATGAAAATCGCGCGAATTGCAATAATGGTACCAATATTTTATGTGTTTGGGAAATCGCGATGAAGAAAAAAAAAAAAGAAAAAAACGTTGGTTAATAAATAAGATAAGCGACGATAGTCGATATTAACGGTAATTAAATTTACAACGGCCACCGATTTTTTATGCACGTTCAGCGAAATACGTAAAAATTTTCTCGGCAATATTATTTTACACGTGTTTTTTTGACTTGTCCTTAACAGTTATAAAGATTGCTAAGAGTGTGTCCCTGTCGCGATAGTCCGACAATCATAAGTTGCATTAGTCAGTCGAAGAAATTCTTCAAATTCGAATCATCACCTTCGTTACTTCGGCTTACGTTTTATCCATTTTTTTTTTTTCTCACTTCCGATCGTCATCTCGACGAATAGTTTTTGTTGTTGTTGTTAAAACGTTGATCGCGCGGGCTTCAGTCACTTTCCCGCCCAACCTGTGCGTTTTTTTTTCTCTCTTTTCTATCTCACAACTCGACTAAGCGTTTCGTTCATCTCATTTTTCCTCGATCAGAAAATACAACGTAGAAAAAGGCTCTCGACCCTTAAGGTCCGGTGCGGCAACAATTATGCGCATCTTGAGAAGAAAAAACGTCAACCGACAGTTCAAATATTTCCCCGAAGATTGCGAATCGAAGCGAATTATTATTAAATGTAAGAATTTTCTTCACGCACAATTTTGAACTTGAAATATTTTTCATTAATAAAAAACAAAAAAGCCAACGATTCTTCAGAGAAATTGAATTATTTTTTAGTCCCCGGAGAAGAAAAGTGTTCCTTTTTATCACGCGTTTTTCGTTCTCGAGGGACGACAAATTTTGCCTATCGATCCGACGAAAAACTGTTACTTTTCGACTGAGATACTTTTTGGTTTAATCTCGGCGTCGACTTACCGATTTCCAAGCGGTTGCCCTCGATTATTCACAAAAATCCGCTGAATTACGTCTTTTCAAAATCGCCTTGTGTCTTTTTCTTTTCTTTTCTTTTTTTTTTTTTCTTTCGTTTTTCTCCCACCGTTACTCCGAACGGAAGCAGCAATTCGGGGAGATTTTGTTTTTCGCTAACTGGCCCAGCAGTTTCTTCGCCAATATTTTTACAAGAAGACCGTGTGCGTGTGCGGTAGCTTGAGTGTCGCGAGGCTCGCTATGAGAAGCGCCGAGCCGGTTAGCAACGCGGGAGCGATGAGCGGAGCGCCTACGAGCGTTTGATAAGTTGCCGTTCCTATGAGACCGGACAATCGGATACCGGCAGCCATGAGACCGAAACCGGTGCACCTTAAAATGCAAACGAGCGCATAAATTCATTTGCAGCGTACAACAATTACCATTTAAATGTTCATAATCCTTATCCCCGCTTAAATCCAAACATAAAAATGCTCGAAAATGAAAGCTCATCGTTTTCACTGACAATTATCGGCGATAAAACTTACCTTAAGTGAGTCGGGAAGCTCTCGACAGTTACAAGAGTGAGCGATGTCCAGGCGACAGCAAAAACGGCGATAAAACCGCCCTCAAAGCCAAGAACAGCTCCGCTGTTAACGTTTACCAGCATCAGACAGAGGGCGGCAACGGAGGACAAGAAAAGCGACAAACCTGCAGTGAAAAAAATATTTTAAAAAAATTATAATTCGTATTGGAGTATTTTTTTTTTTTTTTTATTAAGAGGCTCGAGTCGGGTGAAAAAAAATTCTGTGGATTGGAGTGGATTTATATTTTTTCTCTGTGCGGAACTTACCAATCATTTTTGGCCGCTGGAGAACCGTAAGTGCTAAACCGGCCAGTGCAGCTGCTGGAACGAAAGCTAATTGGGCGACGAGATGACCGTGCAACGCTTCCTCGATATAAATATTATAATCGAGATCGAGGGTCGGACATGGACCGCTCAAGCTCAAGTCCGTATTGTTCTCGAGTCTGCATCTCGTGAAAACCTGAGCCGACAGATCCGTGTCAACGAACCTGCGTTAAACGAAGAGATTTTGTTATAAACTATTTTTTTTTTTGGTCGCTTAAATGTGCATTTTCGGGCACTTGGAACGAAGGAAGTATTTACTTCGAATCGACGATAACGCTGTCCGTAAAGTGCGTCTTGCTCGATCTTATGCTAGTAAAATCTACTGATTGGAAGGTACAGTTGTCGAAATTCACGTGACTGAATACCATCTTCGTGAATCTGAAACGTATTTCAAAGCAGATTCAACGAATATTTCGATTTTTCATGTTAAAAATTTCATCAACGACACGTTTTCTTTACTCACTTGCAATTTAGGAATCTCGAATCTCTGTATTGTTGATTTTCAAGCGAACCGTTGAAAGTTCGGTTGTTGTATTCCTTATTAATCAAACGCTCCGTTTGTCCCTCGTATTCTTTGGCACGAATGAGCTTCAGATATTCCGGACACCAAACCATGAGCCCGTAGAGCCTGAACATCATTAAAATTACATTAATCTCGTTTCATTTATTTATTTTTTCCGTGTACAAATAAAATTAATCATAAATCATTGGTAGATTAATAAAAGCGTTTTTTTAAAATCAGGATAAATCTTACCCAAATGATATTGCTGACCAGATGATAAGAAGCACCACCGTAACTCGAAGATAAGGCATCGAGAAAAGCTCGAGAAACGAATTCCAGAACTGTGAATTTAAATTACGCACTTTGTACTAAGGTGATCCGAAAAATCTATGCACGCGAAGTGAGTGCGAAAGAGAGGAAAAAGAGAATACGAAAGATACAGATTTCACTCTTCACAAGCCTCTCGGAATATTTTCCTACTTCATATATTTCATATACTTCGCTTATTGAATTTACGTACGATATGAATATTTTCCTTATCATTCTATCACATGCAATTAAGGCGATACGACGTAAGAATGAAACTACTGCACTAAAAATCTCTTAAACACACTCAGAATTTATCTATTGCAAATTAGATTCACACGAAAAGTGAAAGAATCGAATAAGCTTTTATGATTAAGTAATTTGATGATTAATTTAATTATGATATTAAGTAATTTGAAAAAAAAATGCCTCGAGGTACGTAGCATCGCCTTAAGGATTAATTCACACTTGAATTCCCAGCCAAAAGTTTCGTTAAATCAGGAAAAATCTGCGAAACAGCAATCGAAGAAGCTCAGAACATTGATTTCGTTGGTGAACCTAAGAAAATTGGAATTTGATGAAAAAAAAAAGCCGGCGAAATGCCTCGAAATTCTACTCGAGCTTTTGGGTGGCTAAGTCCGTGTGAGATTTTCTTAAATATGAAGAAAAGGAGGAGAAAAGTGTATACAACACCAGTGAATTACGTTCTTTGCTTTTTTTACCATCTCAATGGAGTACATTATATCGGCGAGGACGCTCGTGTGATTCGCTGGCGAAGGTGGAGCCAAACCTCGAGGTCTTTTGCTGGGTAATTCGAGTTCCGATAATTGGTACTGTGCACCGACGACGCCTTTTCTCGCGTTATTTCTCTTGTATATCCTCTGAAAATGTAGACGAAAAAAAACAAACCCACTAGCTTAACGAAGATTTTCCACCGAAAAAAATGCATTTTTGTCCAATGCAAAAATGCTTTGAGTTGTTATTTACGAAAAAATCGAAGACGAACCTGATAAACCATCATAGCCTCGACATCGTGACCAGCCTCAACGAGATACCGCGGGCTTTCCGGGAGAAAGATGAGACCAATCGTAGCGCAAAGAGCCGGCAAGCAGCAGAGAAGTAAAAAGCGGTGCCAAGCGCTAAAGTGTTCCTTGTTCTCGAGGACGACCATTTCCCCGGTCGTCGGTACTATTGCCCAGGCCAATAACGCAGCGTAAACGCCGCCCAGGGCGCCCGCACCCACCAGAACGCCTGTCCATCGACCGCGACTCGTGCAGGGACAACATTCGGCTAAATAAGGAAACGCCAGTGGCACGCTTCCTCCTACGCTGTTAATAAATATTTTACCAATTTTTAACACGATTTTCAAGCCACTTTTCACGATATTTCCATCGACAAACGTCCATCTGATGGACGATTGTTTTTCAATTATAAGGATAACTTTTTTTCTGACCAAAGGAAAATGTTATCGATAAATTTCAGCCTTCGAAAGGAAATCGAAGAATTTATTTGCAAAATGGACAGACAATTGCTTCGTTATCAGCATTTTTTAATCTCTTTTTCGCATACGTGAGCTTGAATATATTTACCCAATGGCGGAGCAAAATCTGGCGGTCATAAAAGTGCCGTAGGTTGGCATGAAAGTCGCGACCCCGCTGAACAACGCGTGAACCGACATCGCCGAGAGCAGAGCTCTTCGTCTTCCCAGTCGATCGCCCAGTCCGCCCCATCCTAGTCCTCCTATTGCCAAACCGACCAACGTTATGTTTCCCAACCATCCTTTCTCGCTGTCCTCTATGCACAGCTCGACCTCCGCGCTCGGCAATATGTACGGGACGACGAAAAATTCTACGGTGTCCGCGGCCAGGCTGAGGCCGGCGCATAGCGCAGCCAGCAATTGGAAGTAACCGACGCCGGCCTGTAAATCAGAAGAAAAAACACGACTTTTCTTAGATCTCTTCGCAAATTCGTACATCTAAAAAAAAAAAAAACTTTCATATTTTTTTGCGTGTATGCAAATGACTTTTTGCAATCCAACGCTAAACATGTGCAAAACCAATTTTTAAAAAAATCTTAGCCAAGTTTTTGCTTTTTTTTTCAACGCAAAAGTTAAAATATGAAATTACTGATTTAGTATACAACTTTTATTAAAATTTATTCAGTATATAATAAAATTTGAGTTCGGCATCTATATCGACAAATTGGAGCGGCTTTTACATCGATTTACAAAAAAAAAAACTGAAAAAAGCTTGTTTACAGGAAAATCCTGAAGATATTCCGCCAATTCTCGGGACGTCGGTTTCAATTTGACAATCGAATCGTCGAGATCTTCGTCCATTTTCGGTCAGTCAAGGTTTCGATAAAAGGCACACACATATAAATAAAAAAAAAACTTAATGAAACGTGAAAAAGAAAATAAAACAGGAGAACACAAAACGGAGTGCGAGACGCGTTCCGCCGGGGCGCGTTGTTTTGGTTATGTTTGACGACGTCGATGACGCATCTTCCCTAGCAACCAATCAGAGCGCTCGGGAAAATTCGGTCATCCGAAGTTCGGGATAATTCATTGGCCCCGCGGACGAATTTAATTGCGCGGGAAAATTCAAATTCAACTTCAACCCGCTTTTAGCAATTTTACAAATTACATCGATAATTACCCACAATTTCATCATGTTTTGTCATATTTACCGCGAAATATTATATTATCATTATTCCAGATGAAAGTATGTGAAAAAATTGAGTCAATTTAAAAAAGTCTATAAAAATTTTTCGGGAGATTTTTAATTGTTTTTCTTTAATAGCTAACAATGTTTTTTGAAGAAAAACCAATTATTGAATTTTGTTAAAAAAGAATAATTTTGCTTTATGAGAGAATTACAGAATTTTTTATATTTTTTTCAGGAAATTTTTTTTTTTTTAATGTTCAATAAAAATGTTATGGCTCGTTGAACCTGTTTTATTGCGTCTTCGTGAAATTGAGCGAGAAGCGTTGCATCAGCGGTCGTGTCGATGAGATCGTGTTCAGCTGAATCCGCGGAGGCCGGACCTACGCCGGCGGCTGCCGTCGCCTCGTTCGGTTGGGTGGTCATCTCCTCGGTGTAGAGGGCACCTCTAGTGGCACCTGAACGTTCCCCGGCTCCGGGGAGCTGCACACCTCCGGGAGTCGATAGCGTACCGCCCCCGCTGCTTACCAGCCACTGGCTTTCCTCCTCCGACGGGGGCATCACTGCCACCAACCATCTGAATGAAAAAATTAAAATAAACACATTATTTAGACTCATCTAATTATCATAACAAGCCAAAAGTTCAATTTAAAAAATTTCTCATCATTGATTATATTCAAAAGATTTATTACGATTTTTAAAACCGTGCATTTAAACAACAAATATTACAAGTAATTGTATTAGGAAATATAATTGAATTAATTTTTTCAGGGGAATATTTATTTTCAAGGCCAATCGATTTTGCTAGTAATCACAGGTTGTAATCTAATTTTATAAAAATTCTTTTACAATTTAATACATCCTTAATATTAATAAAAAATCAATTGCATATTGTGTATAGATACTGCAAATGAAAAGGTGCATTTATCGTAATTATAAATAAACAAGGACAAGAAGGTGAAAAAAAAAAGAATAAAAATAATGCCGGACAGTATCGGACACCTCGGCGCTAATGGGCTAATCATTATCACCGCTGCTATTATATCATCTATGTTATGACGTCAGCGCTCGAGTGAACCATTCGAACAGCTGTTACAGCACGATGAACGGGCCGTAAGCGTGTGCTTTGCAGACGTGTTATTTCAACCGATAAACTCAACTGTTTATGAGGTTGAATTAATTACTGGCATTAATAAGAAAAATCGCAGAAATAATGTTTGTAATTAAAAGCCTTTTCACTGCAAGCTCATTTTCATTTTACCACACGTAGATTAAATTTCAATATTCTTTTCTATATTAAATTTAATTTTCTGCACGGGTTGAGTAAAAGTACGATCAATTAAATTATTATACAGTATGTGAATTATTTAAATATTTTTTATATTGTAAAAAGAAAGAATTTGCAAAAAGCATCATTATCAAAACATCAAGTGTTTTTTTTTTTTTTTTAAAGCTGTCCTACTATAAACCTGTCCGACTATAGATACCGGTATCTGGTTCAGTAGTTCGTGACGCGGAAAAATACACGTGCGATAATTCTTGCCACTCTAGCCGATTAATTGGTGGAATTAATGAGACCATACGCGAGGTACGTCCGCGGTCGTAACGACCGCTACGATACATAAGCGCATCAAATGCCGGCGTGTGTCTCGTGTCTCTACATACTAATTCATCGATCTGCCCGTTCGGCGATGTTGCCGCTCGTCGGCGACGCTTTTCCTTTTATCAAGTTCGTACCTTGTCATTCAAAAAACAAGTAATGTTAATAATAGGCGTTTATAATTACGGTGTAGAATATCGGAAAAGGAATTAGAAGCGCATGAGAAGTACGAGGCAATTTGTTTCATCAAATTCCGCCGCAAACTCGTCAATGTCTATCTAGACACTAGATAGACATAACAAAGAAAACTTTTTTGTTTATCGATAAAAAACGTTAAAACTTTGAGGGTATTTTTCCGCATGCCCGACGCGATTGTGGTAGAAATTTCGTCGACTTTTGCCAAACAGTACCAAAGTTATGCGCGAAAGATAAAAATTCACTGAAAGCGCGAGGCTAAAAAAACGATGTTTTAATCAGCAACTAAAACCGGTTACCGCCACTTATCGTTAGATACGATCGTGCATAAAACTTCCGCGCACCACCGATATTGTTCGTCCTCATCTCGATTATTTATTGCACCGCTGTTTATAGCGAAGCGCAAGGTTCTGCCCGTAATTAGCAAAAACCATTGTGACTTATGATCGCACTCTTGTGACACGTGAAAATAGACGATAAAATTAATTTATTGCACAGCAAACTACTCGCTGTCCTGTTGAATTTTTTCTATAGTATTTCCTCGATCATCAAACGCACATTACTTCACTTATCATCGAACCCACTTTAATCCAAATATAATTGCGCAACCATACATTATCTTTTTTTTTTTAAATAACGTTCTTAGGTGAAGGAAAAACACAACTTACGCCTTCAACGACGCTAGGAGTATCATTGCTCTTTGAAATTTTGATATTGCAAACTTTTTCATCAGCTATATTTCCCTCACCTTCACTCGCTTGCGTCACTCACACATACTCACTAACACTAACCCCGTACGCTCATCGAAATTGCGCGGTAATTTTTTCGAGCAAAATTCAAATTTAAATTCAAAATAAAGCGACGAAAAGGGGAAAAAAAAAAGAAAAAGAAAAGAAAAGGGATAAGAAATCCGGAGTAGCGACGCAGGGAAAACGTCCGGCGTTGGACAAAACGCGGAGAAAGTGTTTCGAGGTTGATATTCGTGGAATCAGATAGCGACCGCGAACTCCCGCAAATATTGAACGAGCGCCACGGCGATAAAGTGACTCTTTACAAGGCTCGTCGTTTGCTCCACGATATATCATGATATACATGTATATCACATATACGTGGAGCATTAATGAATGCGGGACACGCACACACTCACTTCCTTAGAACCTTTACGATTGAATTATATGTGGAGGGTAGGTGGATATATAGGTAAATTGATAAATTTAAATGGCCAAACTCTTTTCATGTAAAATGTATACGGGGCATTCCGACCCAGGCAAACATGAGGGTCAATTTTTTATTTTTGCCCCTGGAACTTATTTTGACTTTTAAACATTAAGTTGAGCTCTTCACTTTAATCAATTTCATCTAAAATTAATTATCATTGATTCAAAAAAAATTCTATATTTTTTAATATATTGCAAAATTTATATTTTATTAAGATCCGAGTGGAAATGAGATTTTTTATTTTTTTTTCGTGAATGAGATCGCCTAAGTCGCAACTCCACATTAATATAATATAGAATCTTGCCGACGAAGTTTATGAGCTTTATTTTCCGGTTAACTAAGGGTGAACGAGGGGGTCACGTGAGACACGTGTCGAAGTGCAGTATAATTCGCTTGTAACCACCGCAGGGGATTTTGCTGCGCCACAATTCGATCCCCTTTCGGTTAACCTTAAGCTTGTGAGCTTATTAAGAGCCTTATTCGCAATGTTTCTCGATCCGACGGGCGAACAAATCATTGACAATTTAATCATTAAAATTAATTCGTGCAAAAGAATAAAAGTTTTATCTAAAAATGCTTCGTACATACATTTCCCCGGAAAATTTTCATTCCATGAAAACTTAAGGGCTTCATAAGAGAAGAGAAAAAAAAAATCGTGGGCATTGAAGATATCGAAAAATAATTTTTTACAGATATATTAATAAACAAATTTTATTAAAATCTTGAATTCATTGATATTTTGAATATTCAAAATTTTGTCCACCATTTCCAAAAAAAATCTCATTTCAATTTTGGCCTTGAAAAAGTATTGTTAGAATTTATTCAATGTTATTAAAACTTTTGAAAAAAAGTTTTGCCAGGAAAATTCATTTAATATAAAATCCTCCTTTTATCGATTCTGTCGAGGCTGTATTTTTTTTTTACCGCTTTATTAATAATTTTATCGTCATTATGATTATGCAAAGTCAATGTTTTCAATATCCTCGATACTTTTTTATTCTCCTCCCACAAAGTGTTGAATTTTCCATAGAATAAACTTCCAGACGAAAACGTATGTGCGAGAGCATTACGAAAAAAAAAAAAAAACCAATGCAAATAGTGCAAAAACTTATCCTATAAATTACCGTAATGTTTTTCTTTTGTTTCCTCACTGACCTGGTTGAATTATTTCCGATGGAACGATATTACTGTTCAAACACTTTTTAACTTCCGCTTAAGGAAATCCGCTATTTCTCTTTCCGCTTCACAATTCGTTTACACGCGGCCCGCTCACATAACGAACAATCGATAAAATCGCATGCGTTCGATCGGTAACGAAAGCCTCGTCCTCGCGAAAGATGACCATCACTACAAAAGGACATCAACGATGAATTTTACATTCACAACTCGCAAATCCGTAATCATAAAATGACATCAAAAATAAAAATATTCTCCTGACGCGTAGCGATTGATATAGTCTATCGAAATTTTTTCAAAAATACTGCTTCTCTTCCTTTTCCTTGAACCCAAGAAGAAAAAAAAAAAAAAAGAAAGAAAAAAGCAAGAACGCAATCTTTAGACTCTACTCCAGTTTAAAATCAATAACATTGAATTATTCGCTAGCGAGTCGAAAGATTAATCTTTTAACGTATACAATTTTATGAAGATTTAATTTTTTTTTTCTGTTTAGGATGCACTTTTGGTGGCGTTTTTACCTCCCACTCGATTTTTTATATATGCATATATCACTCTTTCCGATATATATACATATACATCACTTTTTGCGTTTCTCTCGTTGCGCCTCTCCGGTTCAATGGGATGAAAACGTTTGATTTCCAGCTTTCGAGCTCAATTTCACAGCGATTTTTCGAGGGATCGCACTTTTCACCAGGTCCTCAGGATCCATCGCGACTCTTAAGGCCCTGGAATATCGGCCTTCGCCCGGCGCACCAGATTTTTTATCGTTTCTTCGACGTTGACACTTCGCCGGGGGCGCAAACCCTCTCACCGCTTATCGAGATGACATTTTCCACGGGTTGCGGTGTACGTGGGAAACATCGTGTCTATCGATTCTGGAAACGCTCGGGCTTACTATCCCGCAGTCGCACGTCGACCCTGCGTCTCCCGCTGTTATCCCTCCACCCGCTCCTCTCTAATATATTTGTACCGGCGCAAGTCCTCGGCGCAGAATCTACAATCCGCTTCCACTCGCTGGTGCATCTGGAAACAAAAAACCTACGACCTTGTGTAAAAATTATTTAAAAAAAAAAAAAGAGAGAGAGAATGTCTCTTGAATTCTGTGCTAACATATTTTTATTTTTATTTTAAGACTGTGTGAGATTATTGCAATTTCGTTGGATCGCATCACCTTAAGAACATGAAAATTCTGTTCTCAAGGTTCATTTCCATTTTGGGTATTTTGGGCTCAATCGGTACTAAAAAGTATCGACCCTTTTTCGGGCATTCATTTGCGGCTTCGAAAAACGTGAAGCTCTGTTAAAAGTGTGAATTTTCAGTGTGTGTATGTGAAATTTTGTATATTTTTTTGCAGTTTTTATTACCGACAGCGGTATTTCACATGGTCTTAAGAGGGAATCCTCGCTCAGTCGGTAGGAATTATTGTGACCATCTACGGATACTGAATGTGTATTTTTTTCCATAAAAGTACAGGTTTATGTAATTGGTCTCTTAATTCTGCAGGATCTGAGAGTCTAATTTTTCTGAAAATAAAGAATTAAGTCTCTGGGAATGTTTGGCATTCCCTTAAGGTGATGAACTTGTGATTTTTTGGTGCGAAAAACTTTAGGGACTGACTATATTACATTGCGATTTAAAGATACATTTTTTTTTTTTTCGTTGGTTTTGTATTCACTCACCGTTATTAAAATTAATCCATTTAGAGTATCGAGAACTCATTGCAACTGAAGTTAAAGGCACTTTTTACAAATTAAATCACTTTTGTAATGATATATCGATAAACGTCACTAATATCCACTTGAAATCGAGAAAATAAACACCATAGTTCATTATAATATCACTTTCAAGCACAGTTCATGCCAATGATAATAATTTCATTGTAGAATATTGAATAAAATTGCCTTTGTAATTCGCTGACTTGGAAGAGCGTCGATCGATCCGAATTAAAGAGTAATGATGTTAAGCTCGTCCCGGTTTACTGATTACTCGCTTATCATTCCCGAGGTTAACGAACGCAGCTGCGACGACCTCAACTGTTGAGCAAATTTCTCACAAACTTTCTCCACCGTCTCATTGTCCACAAGATCTCGATTTTCAAAAACTCCTAAAACTGAACGAAAAAAAATGCATTTAAATCCTGCAACTAAACCTATCATTGATATCTTCAAAATTTCAATTAAAAAGCCCACCTTTATCAATCTAAGGTCTATCAATTTTAAACAGTGACGAACAATTAAAAAATGTAGAACACAATTTTGAAAAAATTAAAAACACTTTCACCATGACTTTTGGAAAATTTGAAGAAATATTTTAAAAAATTAGCATTGAGCGTACAATTTAATTTCTCACTATCGCAGTAACCGATTAAAACTGTGCCCATAAATTACGGAGAATTCGAAAAAAAAAGAAAAAAAAGTGTACAGAGAAAGCTGCGAATGACTCGCCAACTCGTGCGCGTTTCGTTGCCGTTATTGCGGTCCACTAACGTCCGGTAATGACTGTTGAGTTGAAGCTCGCGCGTTCTGACCCCACGCACCGTAATCGCGTGTGTCCGAGCGGCTCGTATCGTCCGCCCTCGCGTACATAATCGAAACGACCGAACAAATTAGTTCTAAGCCTCGAGATCGCTCGGCTGTCCGTGAGGGGCGAGCGCGCGCGGTTTCGTGCGTAACCAAAGGGCAAATGTATCTGCTGAATTAGTTGAAAAATCTGAGAAAGCAGAAAAATCGACACACGCGTTATTTTTTTTTCGTTTTTTCAAAATACGAAGAAGAAATAAAATTCTATTAAAATGCAAAGTGCGATTGAATATTTAAATACTTTAACTCTCAATATATTTCGGCTTTATCATTATTATATTAAGAATATAGAAAATCAATGCTATCGTCGTCCGCAAAAAAATTTTCTATACTCGCACGCTAAACGATTCGCTTAGATTCCATATCGTTATTAATCGTAATCCGATAAATTTCTTCTTTTATCTAATCGGCAAGGTCTCGCGAAAAAAAAAAAAAAAATGCGACCGACGTTGAAAAACACACCGTTTTTGCGCCTCTTTACAATCCCAACATTGTTTCCTGCTGTTGCAAAGTTATTGGCGCTTCCTCGTTCGATACAACGAGCGCGATAAATTCAGAAAGCAATTTTGCAACGAAAGCTGCAGAGCTTTTTCCCGAAGGTTCAAGCGAAAATATTATTTTGCAATATTCAAAAACTCAGAAAGATGAGAAAGTATAAATTCTGCATGAATATAAGTTATGAAAAATCCTTCGTGACGTTAATTTCTTTACTCGTTTTTACCCAAAAACGAAGAAAATGGGACGGAATTTCAATCGTTTGCATCAAAATATTTTTAGCGATAAAAATATATGATATCTTTATCATTATTGAATCAAAACGCAAACACACTATCACCGATTATCAGCGACTACTCTCAAAGAAATCGTTATAGTATAACTGTAAATTTTAAGTAAATTAGCTTTTCAACGAAAATTTCGTGACTTTCTATTCTGCAGCGTTATTTAAGCTACCTCCGCAAACATCCCGTTAAATAGTTGGATCGTAGCCGCGTAGCCGAGTGGGCAGAATACGTGAAGGTTCAATAGGTCACCGGGACCGTAATTATCGCCTCTTATCGGGCAGATCTTCGTAGGCAGGAAAATTCGTAATACAGTTTCTGTTAATTGGAGCCTCGTATCGTCCTGAGATTATTTACTTCTTGTCTGTCTCTTTCTCTCTCTCCGAGAGAGAAAGGCAATTTTCAGATAAAATACGACAACGGCTGACTGCAAAATTCTGACGCATAATCGGGCCGTTCTCGTATTTTGTCCCCACGATGATTCATCTTTGCTGACAGAGATAAACGTTTTACATTTTTATTTATCGCCCGAAAGGTAGCGCATTGTCTTAAGGACATGTGAAACTATTCGGTGGATAAAAAAAAACTGTAATCCGAATTTTTCTGTCACGATTAATAGTCGTTTATGTGTTATATCGATTTTTCTTAATAAATAAGATCCGTTGTTTCTCTCGCTTCTCTCGTTGGAAAAAATAGATTTTTCAATGCTTGGATTTAAAAAGAGCATGAGGATTTTTTTTTTATTGCGGCGCATAAAGATTCCAGGGAAATATTTCTTACGATAAATCTAGTCGTCGTCGTCGTCGTTTTCGTTAGCTGCTACTTCAATTTGTGCATTTTCGGTCTCCAATCTCGTCCTTGCGATGAGTTCCTTAGCGGGATTAAATACTCCGTTTGTCTGAGCGTTGCAGATGAAGCATCTCGCACTTTTTCTGTACTGCTCGAGGGCGCATTTCTCACAAAAATAGTGTTTGCATCTGCGGAGAAGGAAATAAAAATTTTCAGGGTCATGTAAAATGACTTGGATAACATTCGTCGTGTGCAAGGCTCGTTAAATCCTCACTTGGTCACAATGGGATCTGTAAATGCCTCCCGACATATGAAACACTTGAACGGCAGATTGTCCTCGTCGCTGTCGATTTCGTACTTCTTATCGTCCTCGTCGCCGCTGTTATCGTATTCGCCATTCGCAGATTCCCTCTCCAATTGCCAGCCGAGCTTGTAGTCCGATCGATCGTGAAGAAATTTGCAGCTGTCTGTGCACAAAAACAATAAAACATTGTGCAAATTACGGTCATTCACTTATTGAGTGGGTTGAAATTGTTTTTTTTATTAATAACGGCATATATTTATGTAAAAAAATTTATTTTGTATTATCGAGTTTGCAGAAAAATCGAGATATTCACCCCCAAAACCGCAGAAACCAGTTTCCTTGTAATCCTTGCAGATGTCCGGCTGGTAATCCCATCTGACGGTGGC
Source organism: Clistopyga incitator (assembly GCA_947507545.1). Classification (NCBI taxonomy): domain Eukaryota; kingdom Metazoa; phylum Arthropoda; class Insecta; order Hymenoptera; family Ichneumonidae; genus Clistopyga; species Clistopyga incitator. Next base: position 7,531,563 of record OX382186.1, read on the forward strand.
TCTGAGATTCGCCGGAGCTCTTATCGGTCCCTTTCTCACCATTCCGCTGGACGCGTTGCCAGCTGCGGTATCTTTTTTCTTGTAGTACTGAGCGTAATTGTTCAAGCCCCGATAAACTTTGTCGTCTTCCTTTCCCTCGAGCTCTTCGTTTATCTTCTGCGCCTTCTCAAAAATTGCCTGAGCGTCCTTGTCGACTTCCGTTTCCGTTTCTAGGATCGCCGTCGCTCCTTGATCGCTCGGACCCGCCAACATAGGCGTTCGCTTGCTCTTATAAGATACGGAGATGCCTTCCTCGTCACTGCTATCCGCATTACCCGCCGATTTATCTTTGCGCAGTTTTGCGCTTGTCTAAAATCCCCAGTCAAGAATCTATTACCCTTCGTCTTCCACTTCCATTTACTTATCGTCTTTATTATTTAACGAAAAAAAAAAAAAAAAAAAAAAAACACGCAATAAAGAGAAAACAAAATTTGCCTTTACAATTGGTATCGTTATTACATGGAAAAAATGATATACGTGACGACGACTTACACTTTGCCTCAAGGGATTTTTGTCGTCCACTTTCTTTTCCTTCTTGACGACCGTTGTTTCGTCATCGCTGCTTTCTGTCAAACACAAAAATAACGATAACCTTATCTAAGCATTATAATCAAACTGTTTTCACTCAGTTATTGCATTATGTACGTAAAATTTTTTGTTCATAATTCTAAAAACATCTTGTAATATGGATTTTTTTTTTTTCAAAAATATAAAATTGGTGATAAAATTTGAAATTGGACGTCCAGGGTCACGAAAAACAGCGTCGAAAACGTGTGTACATCGCAAAACGATAAATCATAAACATAACCTAAAAATGGTTAATCGAATTTGCTTAACAGAATTAAATGGGGTATGAAGGTGAGATGATGAAGAGTTCAAGGAATTCGAAAATCGCTCACCGCGCTCGTCGTCCTCTCCGCGTCTTTTCCTCGCAGCGTTGTTGCGAATTTTCCGTTTCTTGAACAGAAAAGTGCAGTTCTTCTTGTCCGTTTGCGTCTCGCTGTCGGCCATGTTTGTTTTGGTTACGAACATCTGACTTTTCGGGGATCCGGCGTCCCTTTAAATAAGCGACGCGTCTCCAACAATTACACGTTCTCACGCTTTTCCGACGAGATATAAACGCCCGTGTTTTTCATCTTCTCGCCGAGTTCCTCAAGAATATTCATTCCTTCGTCCGATTGTCACGAGCGAAAGGTGAGTGAATATTTTATCGATTATTCGCGCAGCGCTTCGTCGAATTGAGGTTATGTCGGATCGAAATTTCACATTTCCGCGTATTTCTCATGTTTTCGAACCGAGGGGATCGAAAAAATGAGCAGGAAATGCTCGAGTGATCGAAATAATCGATTTGCGTCATGTTCAAGGTCGCCACTTCCCTTTTTAAGGCTTCTACGCCAACCATAACCTCAAAAATGCAAAAAAAGGATAAAAAATAGTTAAGCCATGTTTATTGATTTTCCGAAGGCGCAATTTTTTTTCTAAAACTCATCGAACGTAACGATTGGGCATTATTCCTCTCTATTCGCAGGTGAAAGCAGCAAAAATGAGCAAGAAGAAGAATATGGCGATAGATTTTCAGGACAACATGATTCTCCTGACGAGGAAGTACCTCAAACGGAAAATCATGTGCCCCGAGACAAAGTTCAGACATCACGTCAAGGAACGCCTTCACGTTCTCGAATTGGTGAAGAGAACCGTCGAGTCCGGAGAGAGCAATTCCGCTCTGCTCGTCGGGCCGAGAGGAAGCGGAAAGACTACGGTACAAAATTTGCTCGCGATTATTTTATTCATTTTTACATCGTTTTATTCAGTTTTTAATCGCCTCTACTAAGCGCTTGACAATTTTATCCTCCAGTTGGTCAACAGCGTGTTGAAAGAATTGTCGGCTTCGAAAAATTTCAAGGAAAACGCTCTGATAGTGAACCTTCACGGTTTGGTCCATACGGACGATCGTTTGGCACTGAAGGACGCAACGCGACAGATGCAATTGGAGAACGTGGTGGGAGACAAGGTTTTTGGTACCTTCGCTGAGAATTTGAGTTTTTTGCTCGATTGCTTAAAGTCCGGGGACAAAAAGCGCTCGAAGCCCTGCATCTTTATTCTCGACGAGTTTGATTTGTTCTGCGCCCACCAGAATCAGACGTTACTCTACAATCTATTCGACGTCGCGCAATCGGCTCAGGCGCCAATTTGCGTATTGGGAATAACATGTCGTCTGGACGTGATCGAGTTACTGGAGAAGCGAGTGAAATCGCGTTTTTCCCACCGGCAAATATTCTTGTTTCCGGGGGACACGACGGCCTCGGAAAAAAAGACGACGCCGTTCGACGACAGGCTCGAGTTGTTTCGTCATTTGTTGAGCATTCCCGACGACGAGAACGTCAATCGAATCGAGCAGCAATTCGACGATTTCACTATCGACCCGCAATTCGGGACAATGTGGAACGAGTACATCGAGTCTCTCGTCGGCAACGTCACCATGATCAATCTCCTGAAGCGAATGTATCAGATGGACGTGAACGAGAGGAGCTTCCGAAATTTTTTGGCTGTTGCAGTCTCGACCCTCGACGAGAAACACCAAAAACTCGAGGTCAACGACTTCGTCGAGGCCAGCAAAATCTTCTCACCCGATGACAAAGTTCTCATGCTCGAAGGCCTTTCCGTTCTCGAGCTCAGCTTGGTCAGTATTTTATTTCTCTTTACCCCATTCGATCGAACCAAAATAATTGCTTTTGTCAAAACCGAAATCACAAAAGTTACACGCCTTAAAATCCACCGCAGGCTCAAATATATTTCTATCTACGTCAGAATTTCGGAGAATTCTTTCGGATTAAGCAAGTAAAATAACCGAGAGGAAAATTAAAGTCCTTGATTATCGTTACAGATAATTGCGATGAAACACGAGACAGAAATTTACGATGGCGAGCCAATTAATTTCGAAACAATTCTCAAGCGCTACATGAAATTCGCGAATCAAACATCGGCTGTACAAACCGTACAAACGCCAGTTATAATGAAGGCTTTCGAACACATCAAGGTACAACGGAGAACATTTTAATCGCCGATTATTCGATTATCCGTAAAACGCAAAACACGCACTAACGTTTTTCGACTTTGATCAGAATTTAGAACTGTTGGCGCCAGTCGGAGGCACGAATACACGAACGGAGAAGGAGTATCAGTACTACAAGTTCCTGTTGACGCCTCAGCAGGTCCTCGAGGCAGTGACGAATTATCCGGGACTGCCAACGGAGGTTTCACAGTGGGCGACCAACAGTCTCCAATAAATCGTCAATTTCTCAAAAATTACGTACCCGAGAAGAAGAGAAAAGAAAAACCAAAAAACAGACCCGGAAAATCGTGAATAACTGAAAAAAGTAAAGAAAACAAAATGAAATGCGATGTAAAGGTGAGTAGATAAATGTAAGAACGGAAATGTAATTCGATGCAGCGACGAAAAAGAAAAGAAAACGAAAAGAAATAACAGAAACGGTGGAAAAGGAGCGCAGGTAAACCACCAGGAAAAATGTGCCATTTAACGTAATTATAATGAATGAAAAGAGGAAAACAAAATCACATTTAGTAATCGCCATAATTTAAGACATTTTTCGAAGTTCCGATTGAGAATCGGTGAGGAAAGGGGGGGAAAACTGAGAGAAAGAATATAATCGACTCGTGATGCATTATTCAACGAACGATTTAGATGGATTTTTAGTGGCAACACTTTTTTTTCTTCGTATCTAGAACGACTTTTTCTCAGATTAGTCGATGCTTCCCTTGCCAATGGCATAGTTATAGCGCATTTAAACAAATAGAAAGTTTTTTGTTGTTGGTTTTTTAGAATAAGATTAGAAATGTCGATGAGAAATGAAAAAAAAAAACAACAAACACAAACAAAATCGAAAAATCTTCGCCGGTTTCGTCACGACTGTATGTGTTCATCTCGTAAGTAAGTTTAGCCCCGAATGAGAATAATGATAATAATGAAATCGTCGACATATCCGCGATAGCGACGATTTTATTGCCCTGCCCGATTTTATGTAGTCGAATTCGTTCCTCTTCTCTGCCATTTATTCTTTGTAATAGTCGAATAATTGACGTGCATTTACGTAGCTTAGATAACGATCGTTAAGATCACATATCGATAGTTGTCCTTTCGTCTGTAAATCTTGTGTGTGTCTCGGTATTTCTGTCCCCTTTATTTCGTTATTTACTTCAGCGCGTTAACGAATGTTTTTTTTTTTTTTTTTTTCTATCTTATTACTTAATGTGCAGGTAGCGATTGAACAAAATATTTTCTTCAATGGAGGAAACAGTCGTCCCGAATTTTTTAACAATCGCTATTATTATTTATTTGTATATAACACGAGAAAATAGTGCTGCAAGATTCGTGAGGATATCTTATGTTTGTTCTATTATAAATGAGATGAAAATTAATGGAAATGCAGTAAAAAGCGCAGAAAATAATTGGCCCAGCCGCCTGAAAAATGTCCGTTTCAAAAAGCGACAAAAAAGAACTGTGAAAAATTTCCACGCATGATTTTTATTAATATAATTTCCAAGAAATTTTGAAACATTGGACTCGAAGAATTTTGCAGTTCGTATATACGTTTTTTTTTTTTGAAAATCTCTCCACATTTTTCAGACGACATTCGGTTAACAGTTATTTGGAAATTTGTGAATTTTCATGCGGATGGGCCACGAATTTCTCGCTGACTTATCGTTCGGTAATCACAAACGATCGTAGAAAAAAGGTCAATAAGTTATAGCACCTAAAGGGTAAGGTGAAGTCGTGCGGCAAAACACGGCCACGGAGTTCCTCATTTATCGATAAAAGTAATTAAACGTAAGCGTAATAAAGATATCGAGTTATTTGGCTCGATGAATCTGACGATGAATCCAGAATTTTTAGGGTAAGCGATAAGATAAGCGAAGAAGAAAATCAAGGAAAAAAACAACAAAAAGAGAGAAAAAAGAGAAAAAGAAGATAAATTTACGTCCATGGGAATTCGTCCTTGAAAATATTAATAATAACGCAATTATTGCTACGGCGCATTTCGAGTATTCGTAATAACATTAATTGGTAATCAACATAGTGATTATTATCATTATTTTACGTTATCATTGTGAATTTATAGCGGGAGTTAATCGTTGCTGCGGATATTCGCAAAATGTTTGTAGATTCGTGGAGTTTTGCTTGAATAATGGGCATCGAATGAGGCACTTTAAGTCAACTTAATTAAGCAACAGCGTTCACACCGTACCATGTATTATTTATTATTATTTATTCATAATTTAAGGCGAGCGTTCGTTAATTAAGACAATTTTCGTCGTTTATAACGACGAATACGAAGAGACTGGGATCGAACGATCGGTGGACACGTGTATTCCTTGTGGATCCGTTTATACGTTTCTAAACCGATGTTGTATTTTTTTTTTTTTTTTTTTATTTTTTTTTTCATCGTATACGTACACGAGTGAGAATGAGTGCTGTCTGTCATATGAAAATAAAGTGAAAATACATTTTTTTCTTTTTAAAATCTTTTCTCCTCGTACTTTCTTAATTCTCGATCGTCAATTAAAATCATAATACGAAATATTATAATTCACGTAACCCACGATTTTTTTTTTCTTTCTTCTTTCAAATCAACTCTTCATTTTTAATCGATCCAAGCCAAATGTGGAAAGTCCTTTTTCCGCACCACCGACGATTCCTCATTCTTTTCAATCTTCGCATCTTTAGCAAATTTCTTCTTTGCTTGACGAGTCATTACTTTTGCGAGATTATTCATTTTTTTTGCACGATTGTATCTCGTTATATATGCATCATGGCCTAATTAAAAAAAAAAATTAATCTTTAGAAAATGTTTTTAGGTAATAGATGAATTGGGTTTTAGAAAAATCAACTAGCCTGGATTTAATCCAACTGCTGCTACATCACGCAACATACTTTCTCCGGAAAATGGACGAAGAGCGGACATGGCTCGACTCACGCCAACCTGAGCACCAGAATTCATAACGTTTTGTCAATTTACCTCTTTTGTTGCTCATTCTCAATAGAATAATTCGATATACCTGCATGTGGCGTATTCGGTGTTCAACTAAATCAGCTCCAAGCAACTCTTCATGGGATTCCATGCGAATGGGTATCAATTTATCTACACACTAAAAAAAAAAACATTATTTCAGCAAATGGCATGGATCAATTGTTTGTCAATTAATTACAAAAAAAACCATTAATTTATGCTTGTCTCACCCACAGCAAAATGATCGATGAACAAAAGCTCCACGTCGATAAACAGAGCACAGTGAGAGCTTGAACACCGAGCAATTCCCAGCCTCCACCTCGAAAATTCAATCGAAATTTGTATTTTACAGTTGTCAATTAATTTTCGTATTACAAAATAACGAAAATTTACCTTTGAACAAACCACTACGTCCGCTCGTTGTGTCCAGCGGATGAGGATTGTCCGCGAAAAAGCCAATCGCTAGAATTCCCCAAATTCCGCTGGCACCTTTATCATTAAAATTATGAAAAGAAGAAGAGGTATAATTGGATATTTTTGTTCAAGCTTTTTTCTTTTTACCATGAGTCGCTGATGCACCGACCGGATCATCGATGTAAATTTTATCCAATGCAGGCATTGCAAAACAAGTTATAAAACCACCGATCATACCCACGACCATCGCTTCCCAAGCCCGGAAAAGGAAGCAACCACCTCCACAAACCATTCATTGTTGTAAGTATTATTTGCATTTTTTAAAAATATACATGGATCTATGTATATATATTTTTATTTTACCAGTTATGGCGACCAAAGCACCAAGGATTCCATTGATCTGACTGAGGATATCAATTCCCTTTGGATTCGTCAGCGAGAAACCCAAACCGACCAAACCACCGCCCATGCTGCCCATCATCGTCGAAACCGCTGCCCGAGCTGCGTATTTCCAACGATCACCACTGATACCATAAGTGCTGCCGCTGTTGAACGCCAACCAGCCCCACCTTAATTATTTACAATCAAATCAGACAAAAATTTCGGCTAATTAGAAAAAAAGAGTCATTTAATTTTTTTTCTGCACCGTTTTTTTTTTTTTAACACTGCAGAATTATAATATTTAGCATGCACTTCACGAGGCTTAAGGGTGACATTTTTTAATGACTCTCTTCGAGTGAATCCTTACCACAAAACGAAGAGACCCATTATCGCGTTCACCGGACAACCGAGGGGAAGGGGATCGAAACCTTTGTCGTATCTTCCAAGTCGTGGTCCAAGCATAATAGCACAAGCAAGAGCTGCTTTTTAGTTCCATCGAAGGCGAAAAAGAATAGGAATCAAACGCTGCTTGATTGAATTTTAAAAAAAATTGATATGTCCGTTCTAAAAATATTCTCACCGGAAACACCACCCACGAGATGGACAGTCCCCGAGCCCGCGATATCCACGGCTCCCAGATGCTTGAGAAATCCATGGTCACCCCAAACCCAACCCGCCGGTATGCAGTAGACGATTGTATTCAGAAATGAAAATAGGCAGTAGGCTTTGAAGTTGCATCTGCAAAATAGAAATTTCATTCAGATTTTCCGAGTCAAATGTGCCAATTTTCACGTGCCACTCTTCGACATTTTGAAGTTGAAACTTAAGGGAGAAGAAAAAAATGTCTAAAGTGAAATGATAAATTTAAAAAAATGAGTTTATGACCTCTCTGCCATCGCACCGCTGACGATGGTCGTTGAGGTCGTCGCAAAGCTCAATTGAAACATAAAAGCCGCACAAGCTGGCCCCATCAGTGGCTCGTCGACACTCGGATCTATAAAAAATCCGCTCGTACCGACAAATGAATTAGTCGGCTCTCCCCAACCGAAACTCATTCCAAAACCGAAGGCCCAGTACGTCAAGCCACCGAGCACAATGTCCACCACATTTTTCATCATTATGTTCACCTCGTTCTTCAGGGACACGCACCCGGACTCGAGCATTCCAAAACCTTAAGTCCCCAAATCATAGAACATTTTTTCCCAACACCATTAAATTTCCTATTATTAATTTACTTATTCTATTCCACAATATTGAATCTTTTCATTCTAATTCCTTGAATAAAAATAATTATTAATGCAATTAAGCAAATGAAAAGCCAGATTTTGAATACTTTGTCAAAGGGTTTGAAAAAATGGCTCCAATTTGAGAATTAATTTTTTTTTAATGGATAATAATACCAGTCTGCATTGTGAATATGATAAATGAACTTGTAACGATCCAATTGCTGTCCTCCATGTTCAAATCGAATATGGGATTTAAGTATGTCCACGTCTTGTTTGTCGAATTTGCTTCGATGGCCCCAAAACTTTGGTTCTCCATTTTTTTTTTAATTTTTTGAAAAAAATTGGAATAGTTATAAGTGTCTCTCCTCTTTCCGACGTTCTCGGGTTAAATAAAAGTCTCCCATTCGCGCAAAGTCGACTCGCAGTATTGCAAAGAGAATTTTTCGCCAAGGGACTTTAAATCTTAAGCATTTGCATCGGTCGTGAGTTTGACTTCTCGAAGCTCTTCTGTCGTCAAAATAATCAATTATTTAAGAATCTTATCACAAAGGGAATGAAGAAGTGAACGAGACATGTTTACTCCAAGTTTATGTAAAAAATTAATCAGGTCGATAGGGAGAATGTAGCGAAAAATAAACGGTATTTAGTCCACAGTGAAATAAAGTGGGAAAAAAGTGTAGTTTTTCTCCCTTCAATTTTGATTTATTTCTTTTATAATCGCAATGTAATTAATTAATGTAACTTTAAAAAAAAGAAGAGATTTATAGATATTTAAAAAAAATGACGTAGTCGTTGTGATGTGAAAGTAAGTGAAAAAAATTGTGGTAAAATGAAGATAATGGTAATATCTAGGGACTAAAATGTAGGTGCGCTGAGATAATCGTTACAAGAGCATTGCTTGCCTCTGCCACTTGTAATCGTGAGTGATTAGATACGAGGGAACGTGAGTAAACTCAGGAGCACAGATATACTATTTATTTTCACCGTCTAACGTTTATTCTACTTTTAAAATTCTGACGTCCCTTGCAATTAACAACAATCAATAATACATTAAATAATGAATAAGTATCTTACCGGACATTTGCACAGGATAATTTAATTGAATCAGTACCGACCAAAATAATTATTTCATTTTCAACCAGGATCACAAATCAAAATATCCTTGTGATCAATAAATAAATAAATATCGATTACCATAATCGAAGTCTACCCAATTCTCGGATTGAGATATAATTGGAGTTCTAATTGCGATTGCGATCACAAGGAAAGGACGTTATCACAAACGCGTCTCGTTGCACGTAATTCGATGATACGATTGGAGGAATCGATCTCATCTAATCTTCTTGTACGTGTTAATTTTTTATTAGACTTGTGAACAATAATTACCACGTCTCGTTCCTCTAAAAATAAACTGTGCCATCTCTCGAAGATCATCCTTGATTAATTCGTAATTCAACTAATTTGATACATAATATACATTTTTTAAATAATTTTTTTCATCAATAATAATAGTAACGTAAGTGACTTAATTATTTTTTAAAATCCTTTCGATAAAACGGGATTCACGTGGAACGTCCCGTATGTGGGTATGCTGCAATTATAATAATAATATTTCCCGGATTCCCCGACGAGAAAATTAGTCACATCTATTTTTTTCCTTATCACATGTCTTCGCGTATTTTTCATTGTTATATTGTGTTAAGCCACTTTTCAGACCTCCGTGCAATAAACTTCCAAGCAAAGTGACTTTTAATGCTCTCCTAGCGCTGAAGTTACGTAACGCGGAATTCGCCTGACCTTGACCTTCTTCAATGTTTAAAAAAATAATTTTCAACAAAAACAAATTGAAAAACTGATGCGGTATATTTGATCAAAGGATGCAGGATATTTAATTGGAATATTCAATTTAAATATCGTTTATTTGGTGTCTGAATAAAAAAGCTCGACTTAAAATACTCTAAATATTCATTTTTTTCCCTCAAATGAAAATTTTTAGTTAAATAAACGTCTAATTTACTGTTTAGCTAATCAATTATTTATTTGGCATTTTTTTCCACAATTTTGGTATTACTTATAACTTAACTTTATAATAACAAATTAAAGAACGTGATATAAGTGGTAACTTAAGATATTATAATTTTTTTTTTTAATTGAAAAATTAGATGCAAATGCATCCTTTTCATAATTCAATTAGCGTTTGCCCTCATTAATAAGTTATTTTTTAAAAAACATTATTATGTTTTTTAATAAGCAGCTAAAATTGTAGATTTTTCAAAGCAGACAAAAATTCAGCCACAAATTCATAGTCGGGGACGTTTATGGTCGCTGTACAAACGCATTATCTCTCACTTTCCGTGCAATTCCGTGATTTTGAGGAGTGGGAGGGCCGAGCAAAGTCTGTATATTTCGTAGCGATGGCCAATCGCTCAGTCGTGGCGATTCGTTCGTTCGGAAAACAAGTCGCGAAGGGGAATCGAACGCTCGGCTCAAAATCGCGCGTTTTTCGAGTCGCGTGCGCCTGTTTTTTTTTTGTTTTTCTTTTAAAGTGAATTTTAATTTTTTTTTTTTTTTCAATACTCCGACAAAATAATTTTTCACTAAATCTCAGAAATCGATAAGTTCAATAAGAAAATAAAGGAAAATCCAATTGTCATCTCACAAAAGTGCGGCGCATTTTTTTTTTCTCCGCCAGGAAAAACCTCTTTATCCTAAAAGTGGAAAATGACGGAAAATTGATTCCGAGGCTTTCTCTAATCGCAAACCGGAAGTTCACGTGAGTGGATTTAACGAACCCTGAACGAAAAAAAAGGGCCACACCATCTGTTCACACCGATAACCTTCACTTTCCATTTTCCATTTCTTTCCCGATCGAAGATCGATATGTGATTTTTGCCGTTTTTATAGGTAATCCGCGTAATTGTCACGCGCTATTTTCACGCGTTACGTCGAAAATCGACGCGCCCGCGTCGATGTTGACCTGAGATTTTTGGCGAAAAACGAAAGTTTCGAAATTTTGGATTTTTCGAAAATCGAAGGGAAAAAATGGAATTTTGTGCATTTGATTAATTCGGAATTCGGGGACGTGATGTGCAAATAAAAATGTTCATTCGCTTCGAACATAATAATGTTCCCCAAGATTTTCTTCGAAAAACGAAAGTTTCGAAATTTTGGATTTTTCGAAAATCGAAGAAAAAAAATTGGAATTTTGTGCATTTGATTAATTCGGAATTCGGGGACGTGATGTGCAAATAAAAATGTTCATTCGCTTCGAACATAATAATGTTCCCCAAGATTTTCTTCGAAAAACGAAAGTTTCGTAATTTTGGATTTTCCGAAAATCGAAGGGAAAAAATGGAATTTTGGGTACCCGTGGCGTGTATTTGAGTAATTCGGAATTCGGGGACGTGAGGGGCGAGTGAAAATGTTCATTCGCTTCGAACATAACCTCAAAATTATTGGATCCGTTGACCGTTCACCCGGAGAATGTAATTGGACAATTTGGTACTTGTGATTATGTGAAAGGCGATTTGGCTGTTTAGGCGATAAGATACACAGCGGAAAAATTAAATGAGTTAGAGTCGGCGCTGAAAAAAACTCTTATCTCTCGTATTTATCATATTCAATTAACGTTTGCGCGGTTGTGCAACGCGAGGGAATTGTTTCCCGTGAAATATTAGCCGTTGCGTCGATGATTCATCTGCGAATCTGCAGCAGGAAAAAAAGCAGCGCGACTTGGACGTAAAACCCGTAGATTCTTTGTTTACAGTATTAGGAGCTCTAAGGAGCTTAAATTTCACATCTCGTATGCGTTTTTTTTTCTTTGTATCGCATCATTTAGATTAATACCTTTTACTGTACTTACTTTCTTTTCTGCTTCTTTTTAACCTATTCTACGTTGTTCTTTTTTTTTTGTGCTGCTCAGGTCCTTAAGGGGGATTAAAAATCCCAGGACCCAATGAAAAAATGTATTATCTATTATCTATTATCAACTGTTGTGTTGTCTTTGGCCGCGAGGTTCGCATTGTCGTTTTTTAATGTCGCGACGATTTTTTTTTTTAATTTTCAAAATATCGCGGACTGAATGAAAAATGATTGAAAAAAATCGCATATTTCGGCAATTTGGTTTGTTCGTTATCAGTATTATGAACTGTTGTCTCTGGACGAGAGGTTCGCATAAGCGTTTTTTAATTTCGCGACGATTAATCGTTTTCAAAATATCGCGGATTGAATGAGAAACGAATTTTTGAAGAATCGCATATTTCGGCAATTTGGTTTATTCTGAGATTTCTTCTTTTTTCTTCGCTTCGGGATTTTAGTGACTGTATAAAAAATTTAATGAAAAGTAACAGACTTTATACGATGTAAATAAAAAATAAAAAATCTAAACATAATTAGGCGAATAAAGAAAGTAAATTCGGAAATTGTAAATGTTGCTATAAGGATAAAATAAAAATGCGTTTCGAATTGTCATTACAGAGAATCGCAATGCCGGGGATGAATGGAGAATCGAGCGGCGGCCTCGGCGGAAATGGATCGCTGGAAACGTCGACGATACCCCACAAGCGGATGCAAGAGATGCAAACGCAGAGTAATGAGAAATTGGACGAATCCTCGGCTTTGTCGCCGAACGTCGATCAGACTTACTACCCGGAACAAAAAATCCACATACCGGAAATAGACAGCGTGAGTCCCGCTCGCAGACGCACCGATTTTCCGCGGAATTTTCTCATTTTTTCGTTTTTCTTTTTTTCTCTCTTTCTCAGACTTCATTCAGTTTTCGAAAATTATGGGCATTCACAGGACCAGGATTTCTCATGTCCATAGCTTATCTCGATCCTGGAAATATCGAGTCCGATTTGCAGTCTGGAGTTTTAGCGAAATACAAGGTAAAATATTGAATAGAAAAAAAAATAATAATTATAAAGGATAACGATGTCTAAGTGTTTTAGATATTTTGCAATAATTATCCATTAATTGGAATGAAAATCTTTCGTATTTAAAGTATTGTAATGCAATTAAAATAAATATGAAATAATTGTCATTTAATCAACGAAAATTTGATATTCCAGTTGCTATGGGTTTTGTTGAGCGCGACGGTTCTCGGTTTGGTGATGCAGAGGCTGAGTGCGCGTTTGGGCGTCGTTTCCGGTCTTCATCTCGCGGAAATGTGCTACAGACAGTACAAAACGGTGCCACGAATACTTTTGTGGATCATGATCGAAATAGCGATTATTGGGAGTGATATGCAAGAGGTCATAGGAACGGCGACGGCAATTTACCTCTTATCGAACAAAGTGTGAGTATATATTCCGGGTACTAATGACCGATAATATCGCTCAATCGCTTCTGCCGATCGACCGAGCAAACAGGTCAATCAGATCGATTATTACAAGAGTTTCGTTCACATTAATTTCTCATCACAAATTTTAATACTCAATTCAAAGAAGATTCGAAGTTTTCAAACGATTTCCCAAAATAAAGGGTCTGATATTATTCCCAAATTGGGAAGAAAATATTCTTAGGAATTCGGAAAATAATTTTATTTTTTTTTTAAACCATTTTATTTAATCCAGGGTTCCGATATGGGGCGGCGTTCTTATCACCGTCGTCGACACCTTCACTTTTTTATTCCTCGACAAATATGGTCTACGAAAGCTCGAATTTTTCTTCGGCTTTCTCATCACTGTGATGGCTGTTACTTTTGGCTATGAGGTAATTAAAAAAAAGCACAAATTCCACTGGTTCTTAATTACTTCACATTAATTTTTCTAATCAACAGTACATCGTATCAGCGCCACCGCAAATCGAAGTTATGAAGGGCATGTTTATACCGATGTGCGAAGATTGCGACAGCAAAGTTTTGTTGCAAGCCGTTGGAGTTATAGGCGCGGTTATAATGCCTCACAATTTGTACCTGCACAGCGCTCTCGTAAAGGTAAATACCATTGAATAGGAGAAAACATAGTACAAATGATTTTTGGGCCGAAACGTAAAGAAAAAAATGTATATTCGATGCTTGCAGTCGAGGGACGTCGACAGAAAAAACTCCTCGAAAGTGAAGGAAGCCAACAAATATTATTTCATCGAAGCGTCGGTCGCGCTCTTTATTTCCTTCCTGATAAACGTATTCGTGGTTTCGGTATTTGCCCACGGATTGTTCAAAAAGACGAACGCCGACGTGGTGAGTGTGATTCATGAATAATGCACGCGAATCATTAATTCGTTAAATAAATTGAAGCAATTGTCTCCGCTGAATGACCAATTCGCCGTTTCCTTCCATTTTCCAATTTTTTTTTTCAGTACGAAGTTTGCGCGGAATCGAATTACACGCTGGGACTCGAGACTTTTACGGTGAGTCGTCCAGGAATGAATATTTTCTTGCAAATATCCATCGAAATTTATTGTTTCGTTTTGCGAAAATTCCTCCATTTTTTTGTCCACTTTTTATTGTGGAAAATTGGCGCATTTTTCGAGTAATATTTTGTACAATATAAAATGGAATATAATCGTGGATAAATTTTTTTTTTTTTTTTTCACACAGAACGATACCGAGATTTTCGATGCCGAACTCTACAGCAGCGGAATTTATTTGGGCTGCCAATTTGGCGCAGCCGCGATGTTCATATGGGCCATTGGCATTTTGGCTGCCGGACAGTCCTCGACAATGGCCGGAACTTACGCCGGCCAATTCGCCATGGAAGGCTTTTTAAATCTGCAATGGGTTCGCTGGAAGCGAGTTCTATTCACTCGAACCATTGCCATTATTCCCACTCTTCTCGTCGCCGTTTACGCGGACATGAAGGACCTTAGCAAAATGAACGACATACTGAACACGGTAATGAGCATTCAGCTGCCATTCGCCACGCTGCCTGTTATCGCCTTCACCAGCAGCGTTCACATTATGGGAGATTTTAAAAATGGACTGTAAGTTTTTTTTTTTAATTAAAATACCCAAAATCGTCCTCTATTCGTTTCGTACATTGACAATTTCTCTTACAGCTTCACGAAAATCATCTCAACGACGTTATCCGTCCTCGTGATATGCATCAACATTTATTTCGTCAAAGATACCGTCGAGGAGAACGGAATCGGAGCTGAAAATTGGATTATCTTGCTCGGTATTGCGATATATGCTGTCTTGTATCTCCTGTTCTGTCTCTACCTTTCGATTCACATGGCAATTGCCATGGGCGCCTCTTCCCTCGCCAACAACAGGGTTCGTACTTTTTTTTTGCCTTCAAAGAAACGTTTTTTTTAAATTAAATTCAAGAGCATTTCGCAGGTATTATGTTTTTCTTGATATACATTTTTTTTTGCAGTTTGTTGCGAAATACATCGGCGGTCCAACGAACGCAAGTTTCAGCCTCGCGAATCCAGCGGCGTATTCGAGGTGAGAAATTGAGCAATAGAAAATAATTCGAATTTTCGAATTATCATTCGTCAGGATTGAAATTTTCAAAGTTTTACGTAATCGAGCTTCAGTTTTGTCGCAATGTGTTGCAAATACTGTTTGGCTAAGGCCGCGTTTGTTTTATGTGAAGTTTCGAAATTTTTTGTCATGAAAAACAAAAAAAATAACTGGAAAATTGGAATTTCCCTCATAATTAACAATCCATTTACTGTTTGTTGTTATGTTGCTGCTGGTAGTGGGGAAATGGCGCATTAATTCGAGTATTTCCTCGGGTTGGCTTTGAACTGTTCATCCGAATATCCTCTTCACGGTGGCTGAATCCTTAATCACTTTCCCACTTTCATTTTAATAAAAAGGACAATTAACGGAGGAGACTAAACAATAATGCGTTCTGCGTTATCTCAGGGACGTTCAAAAAAACGCAGACTGTTTTTACCCCGGCGCGACGACTTTCCGTGTGCTCCGAATAATAATCGTGCGATAATTATTGCCAAATGCAACGAAGTTCAGTTATTTGTTACGAAGTATCGCCGCAATTTCACGAAAATAGCGCAGATTTTAGATTAATTTATTCCTATGGAAAAATAAGATTAGATTTATAAGAAAGTTTGAAACGTTTCGTTAGCCGCGAGAATTCACGAAAATTCTGCCGAATTCAAATCGACGAACTGAGCGATAAGAGCAACGTCTTATCAACGCATTCTCCCAAAGAATAGAATTAATCCAGTACTTCTAAAGTTATTAAAAAAATGTAATCGACGAAATTCACGTTGATCGTCCAATGCAAAACAGAAATAATCATTTTTGTACATTATTTTCATCGACAAAAGCTGTTGTTTCAATATCATCCATAGGATCCACAGGAATCATCGAACTTTATGTACTCACAATCGTAATAACAATAATAACCATTGTTGTTAAATAACAATTCGGCAAGGGAATATTATAATCGCTTTGTAAGAATGACATAATTGTTTACGCATTCCCTTCTCTAACATACGTTAATTCTTCTCTCTCAAACAATTATAACAAAATGTACATTGAAAAAAAAAAGAACTTGTTTGTATAAATCGTCAAAAAATCCTTTATAAAATAAGTTTTCTGCGGTGGTGGTTTTCATCGTTAAAAAAAAGAAAAAAAAACATCTTCCTCCGCATGACTAATGATTAAGAAGCTGCGATGGTTCGTTTCGGCATCTCTTCAGTCGCTCAAAGAAAAAATTGGCTGCGATTGGTTTAAATTGGCTCGAGATTTAATTGGCTTTAATTAAGGGGCATGAAGTCGACTTGTGAATAGAATTAATATGGTCCTCAGGGTAAATTGAATAGATAATAAAAATAAAAATAAATTTTTCGTACGTAAATGAGAAGATATTAGTTTTGTATTGCATAATTTTATCGGGACGTAGAAATATTATGTCTATTATCTCCTCCTCAGCTTCGAAAACAGCTCGGAAACATCGCTAGATTCGTGAGGAGCCGAAACTTTTCGTAGCTTCGGCTTCTCGCCACCAGAGTCTCACCATGTAACTTACTACCTTCGCTGCTCTACCGTTTTCTCTCGCAACGATCGAAATGCCATCGCCTCACATAAAACGTATGCTTTACTCGTATCGGCATTTTCGTTTTATCGGCATGATACTCATTGTTTAAGTGGTATGTACTGTTTATCTAGTGTTTTTGTGTTAATTTACGAGAGAATGTTGTCACGCGCCCTCTGCAGTATGATTCTGTAACTAAAATGCGCGACGTGCGATTTTCGCCAGCCAATCACAGCTCTAGATTTTTGGACATTTTGCAATAGCGATTATAAATCGATTGGATGCATGAGTAGTTCATTTTTATTTATTTTTTGGTACGTTTGTGTCCTTTTCTTACCATTTCACTAGAAATTTTTTAATAGAAAGGTTAAATAACCATGACAAAAATATCGTTTTAGTCATTTTTGTATGAGTGATGGATTGATTATTAAATAACTGTTTTGTGTTGTACTGCAGCTTTGCTGTCCTTTTTGTTTAATGTTAATCGTGATTAACAAATTACTGATTATGCACGCGACTAATGGAATTATTCATTGCATGACAATTTCTTCTATTTATTCTACTCCTTCTTCCTCCTCTTCTTCTTCTTCTTCTTCTTAACGTGATGAAAAAGTATGGCGTTACGACCGACAAGCAAGCACGCCAATTCAGTAAATTCTCTGCGCTAAAGGTAAGAAATCCGTTGACATTTTTTTTCTTCATCTTCTAGTAAAAAAAATATATATTCAAAATAATTTTAAAAAATATGAAGTCAATAAATTGATATTTTTTTATCGATCCCTGCACGTCTCTATTACCGCTTTTCAATTAAAAATAATCCACGTCTATTTCCCAAAAATTTCTGGCATGTTTTTCTTCGCATCTTAATTAATCTCAATCATTAACTATCCACTAAAGTGGCTTGACTAAAACGAAATTTTCATTGATTAACCAAGACAAATGTTCTCATCATTCATCACTTTTTAATAAATAGCCATTATCAATATTTTTAACGCCATATATTGAATTGTATTGAATTTTTAATGGCTATTTTCGTTTCCTTTTTAGTACAACCTTCGATGAACCATACAGAATAAATCCGGCGTTCTCCATACAAGAAAATCTGGGCGGGAGTTTCACGGCTATTCCGGAATAAGGACTTTACACCCTACCAATGTTTTTAACAATTTACATTTTACTCATATTTCTGGAATATTTTTACCAACTTATGTGATGGCAATTGTTATACGTAATCTTGATAATTTTACTCGGTGCACTTGCCAAATTTTAATCTTCGCAATAGAAACACGTGATACTCGATCGACTTCCTTTATGTCGTTGTAAAAATGTTATTCCTAAAGGCTCAGAGAAGCGCCATGTGTGTAAATAAAATAGATATATATATTTTTATTAATAATCGCGTATACGTTGTACAGTTATGAATAAAATCTGTTGCAAACTTGTTAAACAAATAGTCGCGATCCCGATGCCCTTTTATTTCGGTCTTCGATGGGAGGAATAATTGCGTATGGTTAATTGATAAAATAAAAACGGCAGGATTATTATGCACAATCGTATTTATTCTTTAAAGTTAGAAACCTACTTTAAATACTAAATCACAATGTCTCGTTACTTATTTATGCACAAGGCGAGATTGAACGACAGCACAGAAAACAAAGTTACGATATTTTCAAATGCATCTTCCAGTCTCGATGACGATTTAAATTCATTTAAATCGGCAAGTCGTTCTCATCATTTTCACACTCATTAAATCTAATAGTTTCTCTCGTTCTCCTTGTAATGCCGTTTTACCTTCATTTACTCACAGTGAAAAATAATTCATTTACAATTTACTATAATTAATGGTACATTACGCGCCGCGTAAAATCAAGAGAACGAATAATGCAGTGTCAAATCTCAGACGGGCGTTCTTCTCGTTATCTTCACTTCGCTGATCTCCGCTCAGTAACATTAACATTTAAGTTATGACTAGACATCGAAAAATCCTAGCGCGAATGAAAATCGATCGAAGAAACGCACGGTTCCATTTAATTTTTACAATTCATTGAAAATACTTGATTTCTATCAAGTACTTTTCTTTTTTTTTTTCCATGATCCGAAAACAAATACCGACAAAAAATATGCGTTTTCCTTTTACGTTCAAGAAAACCGAGGAATTAAAAATCGTGGTCTAAAAATTACTAGAATCATTTGGTTTTTCGTACCTCTTTTCAGTCTTGAGTCTTGATGAGATTTTGTAATTAGATAATAACACTTTAAGTCGTGGACCGCTCGGTTATCCGGGATTTCTGCCTTCGTCTTCGTTAACTCTTTCGCGATTAGTCGGCGCTTCGTTTTCTATCCCCTCAAATTACGTTATATCGGATCCGTTGACAGTCGTAAATAATACTGGCTGTTTCCTCGCTTGTGGAGCGAATATATGAAGGCGAATATCAAGAGGACCAACGAAACTAGGAAGAGAATCGACCACGCGAGGATCGCTGAAAATCAGAAGGGAATTCGGCATTAGAGAATTATTGCCCCATTTTTTTCTTCTCCTCGACCATTAATTGGCCAATTTACTCACCGATTATCGCTGAATCACTGACATTGTATCCGTAAATCGAGGAGTCGATTAAACACTCTTTCTCCCAGTTTTGCGGCACAATGCCTTTCGTTAACTTAACGAAATCTTGAAGAGGACAAAGGGTCAGACAGCCAGGAATCGTAAGAAACATTGGCTCTTCGGTAGAATTTTTGTAAGACACCTGAAATACGATAATATTGTTGTACTTGATTTTAACAAAGAATTTCACTTGATTTCGTTAATTTCCGAGTGAATTTTTGACGAAATTTCCGCGGTTTTCGAAGGAAAAATTACGTACGGTGACCATGTGTTGCCCCTTGGAATTTTCCCGGAGCTCAATGAGAATCATAGAGGCATAAGGTGGACAGTGAGGTTCAAAAACGCCCAAAGTCATCAATACATTCGCCACGGTTTCGTCGTGAGCGCTGTATACCCACAATTTTCGGTCGGGTACCAGTGACTTTTTCGATTTCTCCTGCATGTGCTCGATCATTTCGCCCACGAGCGATCCTGCAAAAAAAATATACGTCGCAATCATTTTATTCAAGGAAATAAATACAACGTTTCTCTCGATTTCTGCAGGGGCCTCTTTTAAAATAGCATATTCTTACCGGTTTTTAGTCTCTGAAGAACTTTGTTGTAAGCCGGAAGCGTGAAACTAAGAGCAGCCAATCCTTCCAATTTTTCCGGAAATACAGATCTTGTCCACGCTGGCAGCGTTTTGTTCCAGAGATTCTGCGATAAAATTTTATGTAATACATTCTCAATAGCTCAAATTATATTTTTGTACGAAAAAAAAATTGTTTCGAAGCATTTCTTCGGTAAATAAAAATGTATTTTGAAGCATTTCCACTTAAAAATGAAAAAAAAAATTGAAAAAAAAATAAATGGCAAACCTCAATGTAGAGAGTGCTGTAGAAATACTCCAGACTTTCGAGATCCGCTATTTTTTGCCCAGAATGTTTGGTCACGTAGCGATAGAGCTCAGCGTTCTGCTTATCGATGCGTTTTATTTCCGGCGAATTGAGGACCTTCGATTTTTCGTAGTTGTACTTTGGGCAATATCGTTTCCCGGCTAAAACGTGATCCTCGAGCTCGGGGATCGTGTGAACCGGAATTGGCATCCAATCCAATTTATCCCAACGCTGATTACCTTGCGGCGGATACAGGCCTGCGAGATTTGCCTCCGCGGACATCAAAGTGCGGTCGACGTCCGTGCTCATCACGTAAATATCGTCGGGTGAGTATTGGGCGGATATTAGGTGACTGTAACGATTTCGCAGCCATCGGCCGAGCATCAGGTGCTGATGTTTTCCCACCTGTTTTTTTTTCCATCAGAAAAAGAATAGCATTAAAATTTGAATAGCAGAAAATTTTCAATTAAAAAAAAAAAGAAAAAAATTAAAATTACAATAATGTATTAGTATTAAGTGCATTTATGCTCCGCAATAATTAATTTTTTTTCAATATCATATGATTAAGATAAAATTGTACGCATTTGTGCAGCGATAAAAAGTATCGGACAATTAGAGGATGCAATAAATTCGCGCTGGTTAAAATATAAATTTTAAAATAGCAAAAGTCCATACAATTTTCACAATGATAATTTTTTACGAGGCTGAACAATAGCCGTCTCGTTATTTCAGTAATAAAAAATAAAATAAAAGGAAAACATTGAACTTCGCACATTGCGTTTTAGTTGCAGAGTTGCGCATTATGCACAAGGTCATTAGCCAGATAAGCCGTATCTGTTTTAGCGCAACGAAGTCTGACCGAATTCCGTAATCCCCAGCGTGATTTACTCGACCGAATGATCCGATTAAAACGGTCAATTAAAATGAACAGTTGTACTGAAGATAACTGCATTTAATTCGTTGCGATAAAGCGACTAATTAGCGACTTTTATTCATTTTATTGTCAATTACTTATGTTTCGGTGTAATCGTCATAACTTTTTGAGGGATGAGACGTGGAATTTTTTTCTTTCGCTGATATACTACAAATTTTTTATCGACGATAAAAATTCAATTTGAAGCTGAATGAATTATGCGTTCATTGATAATCGTTTTTTTTTTTTCATGTTCGACAGATATTTTGTACAATTTATCTCTATTTATTTTATAAAAAAAGAAAGAAAAAACAAAGAACTTATTCAGGAATATGGAATATATTATAGTCGTCGCCAGGCCAACTGTTTTTTTTTTAACTTTGTAGATTATCTTTGGAATAGAACGTTCATGCTAAATACACACGTTTGTCAACTGGCCAAATGGAACGGGCCAAAGAGACGCATTATTGTACGGATCCGTGGGATAAGGATGAATA
Source organism: Clistopyga incitator (assembly GCA_947507545.1). Taxonomy (NCBI): domain Eukaryota; kingdom Metazoa; phylum Arthropoda; class Insecta; order Hymenoptera; family Ichneumonidae; genus Clistopyga; species Clistopyga incitator. The sequence goes on from OX382186.1 coordinate 7,553,490, forward strand.
GGTGTCCGATCGCCGTGCCTGTAGAGCTGGAACAAAAAAAAAATTTTTTTGAGCATCGAAATAAAAAATGTTCAACACATTTATTTTTTAATATCGAAATAAAAAAATGTTAATAAATTTTTTTTTTATTAACCAAATAAAAATTAAAAAACTAGAAAATATTCTTGTACTTCTTTGGATGTTAATTCAAATTGAAATGCATGTTACTACGAATCAAGAAAATTCAATAAACCATTTTTTTAAACATTCGTTTCATCTATTTTTGCAGTATTGTTGAAAATCTCCGATTTTCGTATCTGTAATATTATCGATTTTTCTGTTGTCATTTTTGCCTCGTTGTGAATCACTTGTTTTCTTATCTCGAAGGTTACGGATATTAAGCATCCTTGATAACAACGCATTGAGATTGTTTTCCTAAGTAAATCTACAGATAAGAAAAATGGCGGCTAATACAAAGAGTGTCATATTTTGTAGCATTTGAATAAGTGACAATAGACTGACGATTGCTCCCGCACACAACGCTGACGTGTTCGAAATTATGTACACAAGGAGCATATTTTCAAAACAAAGAACGCCAGACTCTTATCTCATATCGCAAAGGCGGCGAGATAAGCGCCTGAACACATGTCAAACGCGCCGTAAAAAACTCTTCCCTTTGTTTCAAATTATAAATTCGTGTACAAAGTATTCTTGTTAATGACACACGTCGGCTTTATTATTTTTTCGCTTATTTTTTGTATTTTCAATTTTTCGGTTATTTTAGAATTTCGGTTTTTCGGTTATTTTAGAAATTCAATTTTTTCGTTTATTTTAGAATTTCAGTTTTTCGATTATTTTTACATTTTAGGTTTTTCATTTATTTTAGAATTTCAGTTTTTCGCTTATTTCGATATTTTAGATTGTTTTTTTTTTTTTTCTTTTACGTTCATCCTGTCTCTTAACTTTTTGTAAATATTTATTCTAAGCATCTCTTATGTGCAAATATTAGTGCAATATCTCGCGTTCCGATAAAAAAAGTGACGATTTTAGGTGGGCTGAAAAAACAACAATTTCTTTTCGATCAACAGGCTTTTCCGAAGGAAAACACGTAAGTTTCGTCTGATTTCCAGAAAATCCGGGAAACATTAATCTCAACAAAAAAAAACCCTAACAAAAAATTCGCGTTTAATCAAACCCAAAAAAAAATTCCATAAAAACGAATAAACGAAAAAGTGCATTTACACAACATCACAAACCGAATTACGAAAGATTCGCGTTCATAAAAATAGTCGTTGGCCTCCGGAGCTGTTATAAAGTGAAAGTGACATAGAAAAAGTCCATTAACGTTGTTAAAAATGTCCTCCTTCGCCTCCTCGTTCCAAAAAAGCGCTAAAATTCATACGTGACACCTTAAATTTCCCACAGAATTATCGCCAAAGATAAAAAAAACAAACATTTCCACAAGCCCACAAAAAATTCGCGTTCAATTAAACCCAAACAAAAAAAAAAGAAGAAAAATTCAATAAAAACGAATATACGAAAAAGTGCATTTCCACAAAATCACAAAGCGAATTACGAAAGATTGGCGTTTATAAAAATAGTCGTGGGCGTCCGGAGCTGTTATAGAGTGAAAGTGACACTGAGAAAGTCCATTGACGGGGTTAGAAATGTCATCCTTCGCCCCTTCGTTCCAAAAAAGCGCTAAAATTCACGTGACACCTCAAATTTCCCACAGAATTATCATCAAAGATTTAAAAAACAAGACAAACATATTGATACTGACGATATTGGCGAAGATGACGGTCCCGAGATCGATATTTTCGGCGGAGAGGTTGCCAGTGGTCGTTAGAAAAGCGACGAGTACCCTGAAGAGCCTGTGCACCATTTTTCCAAATTTTCAATAACGCAAATTAACGAAAAAACTCGCCGAGAGGAAAGCAAAGGAAAATGTTTTCCCTGGCCGAAGGACGAATCATTCGCGCCTCGCACGACGAGGAACGTCAAGAGCCCCGAACGAATGCGCTTAACGTTCCGGGAAAACAGACGAGCACCGAACTGTCGTCTGCGACTACGAAACCTGTGGAATACTGCGCGCCAATAATAATAACAATACTAGCGCACTTAGTAGTAATAATAATAATAGTAATAAGAAGTGGAGGAACAGATGGTCGAGGCCCGACCTTCTATGCGCTCCGGCGAAGAGTCCCGAACTTGGCCGAAGTGATCCGACGCTCCTATTGGTCGTCGCGGGATTACCGGACTTAAAAGGGGGTAAAAACGAGATTTTCCAAGGGAGGAAATTACGGGATTATTTTGAAGTGACGCTGTAAAAGTCCATTGACGGGGTTAGAAATGTCGTCCTTCGCCCCCTCGTTCCAAAAAAGCGCTAAAATTCACGGGACACCTCAAATTTCCCACAGAATTATCAACAAAGATTTAAAAAATAAGACAAACATATTGATACTGACGATATTGGCGAAGATGACGGTCCCGGGATCGATGTTTTCGGCGGAAAGGTTGCCAGTGGTCGTTAGATAAGCGACGAGTACCCTGAAGAGCCTGTGCACCATTTTTCCAAATTTTTCCAAATTTTCAATAACGCAAATTAACGAAAAAACTCGCCGAGAGGAAAGCAAAGGAAAATGTTTTCCCTGGCCGAAGGACGAATCATTCGCGCCTCGCACGACGAGGAACGTCAAGAGCCCCGAACGAATGCGCTTAACGTTCCGGGAAAACAGACGAGCACCGAACTGTCGTCTGCGACTACGAAACCTGTGGAATACTGCGCGCCAATAATAATAACAATACTAGCGCACTTAGTAGTAATAATAATAATAGTAATAAGAAGTGGAGGAACAGATGGTCGAGGCCCGACCTTCTATGCGCTCCGGCGAAGAGTCCCGAACTTGGCCGAAGTGATCCGACGCTCCTATTGGTCGTTGCGGGATTACCGGACTTAAAAGGGGGTAAAAACGAGATTTTCCAAGGGAGGAAATTACGGGATTATTTTGAAGTGACGCTGGGAAAGTCCATTAACGTTTGTTAGAAATGTCGTCCTTCGCCCCCTCGTTCCAAAAAAGCGCTAAATTTCACGTGACACCTCGAATTTCTCACAGAATTATCAACAAAGATTTAAAAAATAAGACAAACATATTGATACTGACGATATTGGCGAAGATGACGGTCCCGGGATCGATGTTTTCGGCGGAGAGGTTGCCAGTGGTCGTTAGATAAGCGACTAGTACCCTGAAGAGCCTGTGCACCATTTTTCCAAATTTTCAATAACGCAAATTAACGAAAAAAACTCGCGGAGTCCGGCGATTTATTCGGGAAAGCAAAGGAAAATGTTTTCCCTGGCCGAAGGACGAATCATTCGGGCCTCGCACGAGACGAGACGAATGCGCTTAACGTTCCGGGAAAACAGACGCGCACCGACTGTCGTCTGCGACTACGAAACCTGTGGAATACTGCGCGCCAATAATAATAACAGTACTAACGCACTCAGTAGTAGTAATAATAATAATAGTAATAAGAAGTGGAGGAACGGATGGTCGGGGCCCGACCTTCTAAGCGCTCCGGCGAAGAGTCCCGAACTTGGCCGAAGTGATCCGACGCTCCTATTGGTCGGATTATCGGACTCGAAAGGGGGTAAAAACGAGATGTTTTAAGGGAGGAAATTGCGGGATTATTTTGAAGTCTACTTAATTATTTTTTTCCACCCAAGTTCAATTGGAAAAGTTCGAAATCCATTGGGTGCCATTTTACCTTGGAATAAAAGGTCGGACTTGGAAGGGGGTAAAAACGAGATTTTTTAAGGGAGGAAATTGCGTGAAAAAATTGGTCCCCTTCAGATCGATTTTTTAACCGTAAATCTGGAAAATAGACAAAGTGAAATTTTTTTTTTTGTTCGTGTACGCGAAATATTAACAGGCGAAGTGTGGGAAAAGAAATATCGCAATTATGGGCAATTATGTTTGCGTCAACGGGTTAAGGAAAGTGTGTCGTGATAAGCAGGGATAATTAGTTTCGTCGGGTAATTTTTAATTGCATGTCTTCGTTTTCTATATTTTGTTGAAACTCTCTCGCGTTTTTTGCCACCTGGTTGATTTTCATTATTTAATTTGCAAATTTACGTCTTCGTAAATCGAAGAGGGAAACAAATGTTACTCCGTTATACGCAGCGAAAATATTTGCGTTTAGTGGATACGTTGTGAAATATGAGTTGGAGCAAAAATCGGAGCGCAATCGCCGGTTTCTTTCACTTCGTTCGTATTTCCCTTCACTTTTCCTGCTCATAATTCGATCTTTGCTCCGCTGGTACGTAATTTTCATCGTCGCGTTTGCGAGGAGAATAATCGCGAATGAGCAATATTGTTAATATTGTTTATCTTAATTAGCAATAATCAAAAGCACAAGACCAATAATCGAGCGTGTAACAATTCGTTTCTATTTCCTAAACCAATAACGGGCGATATACATGAATAGAAAAGATTCTGTTTATCCCACGTAAATATATAATAATATATTACAATTGTATTGTATGCATATGTATATATGTATATAATAGTAATCATTTTTGTTATAATACAATTTGATGCACCTTAAAAACCAGTTTGAATGTTGAATATTTAAACTACGTCTTTTCCCCGTCGAGCTTGAACGTCGCGTGAAAAGTTTCGCGATTTCATTATCATTTTCAATCGTTATTGAACCGCGATCGGGCGGTTTTTTCGATTACACTCGAAGGAGACCTTTAAACAATATATTTATCTCTCTCAAACGCCGATACGTGAGAATTTGGAATGCGCTATCAACGGCGAAATTTTTATTTCCTTTACTATTTATCTATTTGAATACGATAAAAATGTACTTCCGGTTCGCTTTAATTTCGAGCTATTCAGAGACTGGACGTCGTTTTCGTTTCCACAAATTTAATCTTTAACACTTGTCATTTTTTCGTGTCGCACGAGAAATATAAAATTTATTTGTAAATCGAGTATCATTATCGTCCGCGATATTTCCTCAGTTTTCGTTTGCTCTTCTTCCGACGTATGAAACTTGGCGTACTATCGACTCCAATTCGAAATATTTATTTGCCGACTCTTTGCCAATTCATTTAATTATTTATTCATTCGCGTTTGTTCGTTCATTGCATCGTACGACTTGGAATATTTTCGACAAAATTCGTAGAAATAAAATGACGTGGAGGGTACCAATTGTCACCTATATTTACATCGATTCAATCGCATTCGACTTCGTGGACAACGAAAAAGAAGAGGAATAATCTAGGCGTTCGTGCGGACGTTTCACGCTGGTCAGTGGACATTTTTTCAAAAATCACAGCTTTCGTTGTCGGTAGCGTTGCACGTAGGAAACGAGGCCTTGGGCGACGAATGGCCAGACGATCAGGAGGGCGAACATTCGGGGCGAGCATTCGTCCAATGGCCACCATCGAGGCTGCATTTTCCTCTCCGAGCGTTCCTATTCACGGGTCAACAAGATAGAACATTTATTTCAAGAGTATTGCGATAAAATATCAACGAAAAAGTAAATAAATATGCTGGACAATTTTGAGGCGAATAAAAAATGGATTGCGGAAATTAACGGACCGGTTGCGGTGCAAGGGCTTTGAGCGCGTGCCCTTCGAGGCTCCTGACTCTTCCGGTTATCCTGTCCAAGTCCCGCTGAAGATTTTGCACGGTGCTCGTTATTTGATTCAAGAATTCGGCGTTTTCTCGATTTTCCTCTCGTTTCTCGCGCGAACGGCCTCTTTCCTGTTGACGATGCTTCGCTTCCGGTGCGGGCTGCTCGTCGGAAACATCGCCGTTTGTCACGTTGTGATAGCCGTTCGTTAAGTTCTTCGAGACGCACCCGTTGACGCTCTGTTTATTGTTCCTGGCGGTCGGCTGTTTGTCAGAATGCAAACCGTTCGAGACGCCTGACGTTTGCGGCACGCCGATCGAACTCTTCGTCACTTGGGATTCCTTCAGCGATTGTTCGGGTGCCGACTGAAGCACAATTTCCAGTTTTTACTCTCGTTAACTCGAATTATCAAAAATTAATCGAAATCAACGAGGAGCAACGTTAAAAAAGTCATGAAATACACGATATCTCCAAGTTCCAGTGAATCCGGCGAATACATTTACAACCGGAAGCTACATTTCTCAAAGAATTCAACTCCCCGTGAAAAAAAACCCCGCGGGTATTATTTTCACAGGCAGGAAAAAGCGGAGCATTCATTTTTCATCCAAAGTCAGAGGACGAAATAAAAATGTATTAAACTGAAATTCTTCTCATGGAATCTAAGTTTTAGTTGCAAATGTACGGGTACAGTGTCTTCGATCGAGTAATTACTGGTTTTTTGGAGCGATCGTGAATCCTGAATGCAAAGTGTGAATAATTATGAACGAATTCGGGCCTCTGACCTCGAGGGTATCCTTGAACTCTTCGTCCTCGCCGTCGGTGTCCGGTGGCAATGGACTGGCGCTGTGACTGGTTGCAGGACTGGTTTCGAGGCTGCTCGTAATGTGCCTTGAATTGTTATTGTTTCGCACTCTGTGTGGCGATGTCTCCCTCGAGCCTGCGGAGAGATTCAACAAAAAAAAAGCGATGAGTCGTTTCGCCAAAGTAGAATTTATATTGTCGGTTGTAAATAATGTGCATTCAACCCTTCGACCACGAGGCCGCATTAAATGGAACGAAAAGTGACGACAAAACTTTCCTGCGCGTTGACGCATACAATGAATATTAAAATATTGGAATGAACCCTCACCCAAAGGCGAAGCTGAGAGAGGTGATCCAGGTTGCGAGCGAATTCTCTCCAAGACCGGACCAACGAGGAGCTCCAAATCCTCCGCGGGCACATTTTCGTAGAAGGAATCCAAGCTCACGAGAAAACTTGCAACGTTGTCTGTGTACGACATCGTCTCGACTATCTTAAATTTGTTTAAATAATTAAGGATCTTTAGTACAATTTTTTTTTCAACTTCTTATTGAATGCCTTTTTATGTTGACGACAAAATTAACTTGGCCTGTTGATTAATTGTGGTAATTAATTTTATTTGAGCAATTTACTAATGTTTTCTTACCTTTTTCAACTCCTCTACATAATTTTCCATCGCTTCTGTGCGACTCATATTTCCCAATCGATTCCAAGCGTCCCACTTTGCCTTCTTAATGACTTCCCAAAATGCGGGCTTGGGCTTTTGACAAGGTCCTTCCGTCGCCTGTTTGTAATACGAGTAGAAACGCAACGACAACTCATTGCTGGGTTGATATGCTCCTGCAATTAAAAATAGGGGATCTTCAACAGAATTTCTATGTTAATAAATATTTATCATACGATTAGGTAACGTCATTGGGATAATTTTAAAAAATTTCGTACACAAACGATACACCGGGGTTACAAATAACCCCACAATCGTTTTAGTCCATGTTTTCATTTAAATGGTCCAGTAGAACCTTACAATTTTTTTTTTTTTTTTTCCATTTTTGTGGATATTATCGTCAGTTGTAAAATTAATAATCTGCTTTTGTTATTATTTTTTTATTCTGTTTTATTATCAATCATTTTGTTTGGCACAGTGCAAATGATTTAATCTCGCGAAAAGGATGATTTACTGGAAACTTTTTGTTTCATTGTTACAAATTTAAATGTTACTAAACGGTACCAACTTTTGTCGGTTTATAGCGCAAATTATTCGCTTTCCAATTTCAATCGACGAGGAACGGCACGAGCTGTTTGTGAAAGTTACCGGTGTCAGATGATTAACGAGGCTCTCATGAGTCATGTAATACACATAAGCAAGAAGATTGGATTGATGAAGAAAAAAAAAAAATAATAATAAATATTTTTGGGTTCATGTGAATTTACCCACAATTTTATTGCGTGCACATGAATTGTTTATTAAGCAACGAAGCTTCTCAATAATTATTAATATAATTTTTTTTACACTCCCACGAGAAAAATAAAACAATTTAGTTCCCAAAATTATTTTTTCTATTTTTTATATGAAAAAAATAAAAAGATTTGTTGAAATTTGTGCAGATAAATGGTAAAGAGCGTGTGAGGAAAGTCTCGTGAATCACTCGAAAGCGAATATCGAATCTCCTTTCATTCAAAGTGGCTCATCAGAAAGTGAAGTTGCATCCGAAACGAGAAATTCCGGTGGGGAGAATGGGACTCGTCTTCACGAACGTTGAGACGAGTCCCATTCACGTGATTTTACCTACGACGTTTTTCAAGACCCATTTTATTTATTTATTATTTTAAATATGTATTCTCTTATTATTTTAAATATGTACTCTTCACGAAAGTTGAGTAGAGTCCCATTCACGTGATTTTACCTACGACGTTTTTCAAGACCCATTTTATTTATTTATTCTTTTAAATATCTATTTTAAACGCGTTTTTTTACTGGAACAATAATTTAATTTGCGATAAGCTCTTGTTCACTTATTGCAATTAATTAATGTGTAAATTAAGTAAATTAATGTAATTAAAACAATTAAACGTTGAATAGAAAATTGTATTTATTATTGCTGAATCTTTTATTCGAATGTACGAAAAAAAATATTGATTTCTTGCGCCTCTTCGCTTCGTCGATCAACAATTGATTCCCCGTAAAATCTTCAGGTGCAGAAATTTGTTTTTTACGACCTTGCAGAGGCCTTGATCCCACAAAAAATCGTGACGCGTCGTTCACCTCGTTCACATTCGGGAACGAAAAAAGCGAAACACGTGGTTCTTTCTTTTTATCGCGCGTACATTTACAACGAATAATACATAAATTGTTTAAAAAAAAAAGATGAAAAAAAAATCGCATGATCCGGCGACGCTGGATTATTTGCAGATGCATTAATTTCGACAAATTGACGTCACGCGGAAGAGGAAAAACGAGAATTCCAGATTTTCTGACGTTGTAATATGCTGATTATTATTTGTATTTTTTTTTTCAGGGTTTTTCCTTTCACGCGCTAATTTTTTTTAACTGTAAATTGATGCAGAGATAAAAAATGCTAATGTCTCAAAATATTGAAGGTTTCTCTTGAGGCGAAAGACAACTTGTTTTTTAAGCCCTGTGAACATAATTTAAAGCTTCCCTTGGAAGATCTTCTCTCGGCTACAGAAATATTTACATTCAGTCTGGAGGAATTTTGTTTACACGAGCCTGACCTGCAGCTTCTTTATCATCGTTTTTTCTGCACTTTGCACTCCACAATCTCCGCTTATCAGTACCTAAATGCCTTTGTGTGGCACGAATATCGTCTAGGAGTTTTTTAAGAAATAGCCGCTCGTGATAATCGCTGGTTTTGTGATAGCGAAACGCTGTGAAAATAGCATCTCGACCGCCTGGAACTTAATGCCTGTCGAATATTCTTTTGTATCTGCATGTACAACTTTATCTTTCCAAATACCAGCCGATAATTGTATCAAGTATTCGTACATAAAATACGAAATTTATAGCAAAAAATAATTTTATTGTATTTTTTTATTTTTTATTTTGTTATAAAGTGCTGTAACTTAAGTTAACTCAAGTTCTTATCGTCTCCCCATCTTTCCAAATGAATTCTATACCCCCGATTATCCCAAAAACGCATTTTCCACATCACCCCGCTTGAGCGACATGAAAACCCGGCTTAATCCCGATTACAAATCTGGCCCTGGCCAGTTTTCGCAATTCCACCGAAACAAAGCCCCGGAAAAGCGTGTATCATCAGGGAATCGCCCTCTGGAGGCGCGGCCGTCAAGCTTATCGACAATGTGCGCGTAACGATGACAAGAAGTCCATGCGACGCGATAATCGATGCGTCGAATCAATCGAAGAAAATTCGTGTTTGTCGCCTCGCGGACTTTGGAATGTCGAAGTCCCTCGCGACGAGTGTCGAGGCGTCCGTGGCGATGATTCGTGTTAAAAAAATACGTACGACGTAATATTTTCTTCGCGACAGGCTTCTTTTCGTCCGCGCTCACGAAAAAACACGCACATCGAAACAGTCAATCATCACATTCATTCAATTCTCTCAAAAATACCATCTAAACTTAAAAGCAAACGAAAAAAAAAAAAAAAAAAAAACGCAAACATAAACACCAAAATTTTTACCATCTTTCGGCAGATTCTTGATAACGTTCACCGCAGCGTCGAACTTTTCCTTGGTAGTCATGACGCGATTGGCTCTCCGCTTTTCCCCCGCCCTACCCCCCTCCGATTTTCCCGTCTTTCCGCCGTCGCACCACAAGACACTCGGGAATGAAAATTCGTCGCCGATTTTCCTTATCCTCCGTGATAATCACTCGTTGTTGTCTCTTCTTTGCGGCGCTGATTCACCTTCACACCTCGGCGATGTTTTTTTCTTTTTCGCTGAAGGCAAAAAAAAAAAAGGAAGAAAAACTTAATGTTAGGTGCGGTGGAGTGAAACAAAAAAATACACACACACACGCAGACACAAAGTGCTTTAAATTGGAGGAAAAGAAGAAGAAAAAAACGGGGGAAATGATGCGTCAAGGCTCGCTGATGTCGTACCGCTTCCACTGCGGATTATGGCAATTGGGTAATTATGTCGAGTGTTTGTATCGCACGACACTGACGTGAACGCGACTGACCCGCTCACCCGACTGCTCGCTGTGGCCACCACTGGCCCCGCACACAATCCAGTTCTCCAGTCGCCTCGTTTTTCCGTCTCTCCGTTTTTCTTACCTATAGCTTCTTACGTTTTAGCGGACCACCGGCGACCCCTGTCTTCAGCCACTCGAAATCACCCGCCGCACGACCGAATCTCCTTTGCCGACGAGTAGAACGCCCACGATGACGATGGTCGTTCGGGCATGGGCTGTGACGATGTTGATCGGGACCTGCGCGCTGATTGGTCGGTGGTGCGAAGTAGAAGCAGCTGCTGTACTTGCTTCACGTACAGGAGGAGGAGGAAGGGGTGGGCGGTGTGGGGGGGGGGGGGGGGGGGGGGGGGGGGGACTTGTTTCCGGTAGCCAATTGGAACCGATGCGTCATTGGCCGCCGCGGGTTTGAACATTTTTTTGGGTACCATTTTGGATTTTGGATCGTTGAACTTCGGCAAGAGGAGGTTTGGGCTTTTTGGGTTTTCTCGGGGTTTTTTGGTGCTATCTTTCACGCGCAGGGTTGAGTTACGTGAGTTACTAAGTCCGAGGAATATTCGGAGGTGTCGGGATAACGCGGAAAATGAAATTTTGATTTGGACTTTCTTTTTTTTCGGGCTTTTTCGGGAAAAATCGTTTGGATGATATTTTGTGTCGCGATGAAAAATCGCTCGCGAAAAATGGGAATGGTAGATTGTTTTTTTTTATTGAATTTTGAATGCTTGTCAATTTGAGATAAGAGAATTTTTGAAAAAATCCTCGATTCAATTGAAAGGCATTTTCCGTTTGAAAAGAAAAGCGCGCGAAAAGCGTTTAGCGTGTTTCGGGGAGTTTGAATTTGCCGCGTCGAGTCACGTGACTGGAAGAAAGCGCGGCGGCGGGGGAATCCCCGCAGTGAGCTTTCTCGCCGGGCTGCTTTCCTGCTCTCGAAACATCACTTTCGACCCTTTCCGTTATCGGTTTCGTGTCACGCCCCGGTGTCGTCTCTTCCACGACATCCGATTCGCTTATCGAGGCCATTCCTTCGATTCGCGCGGTGCGCGAAAACGTGCCACCCTCGTCAAAGTCCCCGGAGGAGCACTTTTATCTTCGGCTCTCGTAGTGACACTTGGTTAACGCGCGGCGGCCGCTTTCTCAAAACATATTCGACCCTTACGAGTGCGCCGCGATTACCTCGACGGCCTCGATACATCGAACACCGGTCGCCGCTCCATCGATCCTCCTCCCGCGCATGTTACCCGGATCCTAATTTGTGGATTTCGTCCCTTTCGGACGCAACCCAAAGTCCGTGAAAGCGGACTCGGTCGAATGACCGAGAACCCACGAAGACGAACGAAGAAGCGAGCGAAACACGCTGATAACAATAATGCCAATCGAAATGTAATATTCGAAAGCACCTAAGCGAGTCAAGTGACGGTCATTTGACCGGCGATCGTTCGCCGATCGAACTCGAATGAAAAAGAGCGCACACTATAATCGATAATATGCATTATCGATCTTCAGAAAGGATATCTAAAAAAATAATTGATTTGCGTTAAAATTTATATTTACCACATTCCAGCTAAGATAAACAGTCGTTAATTGGACTAATTTTCCGTTGATTATCAAGGTTATCATGTAAAGGAGGTAAAAAATAATGGATTTTTGACCGACATTTGTTTTTGAGCGTATTTGTTATTACAGTGAATGCGTAATGAATGGAACTGCGATAAACTACGACTTGGGTAATATGACCGGGAGTTGGTAGATGAGGAAATGTTTCGGGGTATCAGGAGCCGAAGTAACGACGTCGGCGCGGACGAAGCTCCTTTCGGGTTCTGTTATCCGGATACAAAATCCCGTATTTCGACACAATTCTGTCATCTGAAACGTCAAAATGGAGGGAGCGGGTGGCGCGTTGCTCGGTTAGCAGTGGCATCGGCTCGTGCTGAAGAATGCAACAGCATCGAAATCGAAGCAGTGTGCGCTCGTGGACGATCGATGGAATCGAAACATCGAAAGTGACGAGATGAGGAGACTGGCGGAGGCGGAGGCGCTGCTCTCCACGCATAGTTATAGGTTATGTGCTCCGCGGTTCGACCTCTTGCTCCTCTCCCGTCATGCTCTCCTGATACCAAATCGACCATTTTTGAGCCATCCCGCCACCGTGGCGATCGACTCCTCATTGGCTGACAGCACGAATCGATGGAGGGGCGCGGGAAACGCGCGCATTTTTCCTCGCATTTGAATTTCTCGAGAAGAAATTGACCGGAAGTAGCCTGAATGGGTGCAAAATGTTATTTTTTATTCTCATTTTCCATGGAAAATTTCCTTGATTTTTTTCTTTTTAAATCATCGATAATCGAAAAAAATTAATATCACATTATTGGTAATTAGTTGAATACAATTATTGATATCCAAATTTTGAAGAATTATCTCGAATTCATAGGATAATTTGATTAGATTCCGAATAGAATGAATTTTGGGGATCAAAGAACTGAAAAGAATTTTTAAACAATTATTTTGTCGCTATGGAAAAAAGGACGCAATTGTTCTTTCTCAATATTTGTTTCATTTATTATTCGTCCTTCACCCTCATCGTCACTTTTATTATTCGTACAAGAGCCGTCATCATATCGTATATCACCCATTTAATTACAATATGCCCGCGTTTTTATGCTAACAAAATTGCGCGCTTGTATGTACAATAGAAATACACGTTGCTACTGTTTTTCGTTTTAGTGCCCCCGTTCGATACCAAACTTATTCCGTTTTCGCGGATTGAACATTCGTCGTCTCTTCTTTCGCTCAGGGTTTCGTTTTTAAAATTAATATTTCCTCGTAAGTCGTCTTACAGTACAAATTCCTTTCGCAGTCTATATTTACTTAACGTTATATTATTTTTTAAATATTATGTTTACGGCCGAAGCGTGCGTCGCGTAACGCCAATGATTTTATCGGAGCTACGCCGTCGGGCCGATAGCTCCGTATATAAGAAAATAGCAAAATAATGGAAAACCCGATAGCGAAAATATCGCTCTGTATTTTTTTTTTTTTTTTTTTTCGATAGCAATATTACAACGGAAAATATTACGATATTTAATCTCAGTCGAAGCGATTTTCTCTCGCAAAATTGACGGAACAAACGATAAGAAATTACGCGGAACGTTTTTTCGTTTTTTTTTAAAATAAATACATTGAATCGCAATCGTTTCCTCCTTCAAAGCGATTACACGTCATTTTTCAAATCACATTTAAAAACAACAAAATTTTCGTACACAATTCGGTAATACGAATGTTACGCGCGTGGTAAAAAAACATTTATCGGCTTGAGCGTCGTTTGATATATTTCATTTGAGACAATCGAGATTCCGAATGAAAAGATAGATCCCAAAGAAGCTCTCGATTTTTTTATCGTTCACTTCGTAATAAACGAATGAGGATAACCCGAAATCTCCGAATTCCGGTTGCGTTAAATGCATATTTAGCTCTCGCTGCGATCGCGATTTCCGGTTTAGCGTCGATTGCCGATTGTCACCGGCCGATCGCGACAATCTTCGAGGTCAGTAAAAATCCGAGTCCGAGCTGTGCTGCGAATCTCCGCCCCCGCCGGCGCCGCTCCCTCCGCCGCCCGATCGTCCGTTCAAATACACTTGCGACGTTTGCTGTATCGATGGCGATTGTTGAGTCGTTTCCCCATTATTTCCTGCGAACGATTGCACAAAAATACAATACAAATTGATTCATAAATGAATTTAAACATAGCAAAAAAACAAAAAAGCGGATAAATTACGTTTATTTTGTCTCTACGACGAAAAAAAAAGCATCTAATGTCTCTAAAAAAAAATGATGTCATACCATGAGCAGCGAGGATCGTGGCGAGGCACCTCGCGACCGCAGGATTCGGTGCGCAAGCGAGTGCCGGCGTAAGACCATCGGCATCAGCGACAACGACACTCGCACCGAGTTGCAAGAGTCTCCGTGTGATCTGCGAAATGTTATTGAAAAATAATTGCAAAATAGTGAATTTCCGAGCATGCCGTTAATTGGCTTTCAAAAATGTTTATTAACCGTGACGAGTCCGTTGCTGGCGGCTAAATGAAGCGGCGTTCGCTGCTGCTTGTTAACCATATTTATAATCTGCGCTCGGTGATTCTGAGCCTTTTGTGGATTGTCGCTCGTGTTGCCGAGATTCTCGATGTGATCGAGAAGAAGCGCCGCAGCTGCGGAGTGTCTTCTTTGGCAGGCGAGATGCAAGGCCGTATTATTGGACGAATCAACAGCTCGAACGTCCGCTTTCCATTCGAGCAGCAGTTCTGACATAAAAAAATAGAAAGATTACATCGTCAGATGATCAATGTAATGGTTTTTCCATTTTTTTTTTTTTCGTACCGATTGCGTTTGTTTGGCCGGTTATCGCAGCGTGAAGGAGGGGCGTTCTTCCGGCGTAATCCTGAGCCTCGAGTCCCGCGAGTTCGGGGCCCACGGCGCTAATAATGAGCCTCGCGCATTCGACGGAACCCGCGGCGGCGGCAACGTGCAACGGAAGTCTGCCTCGCGGCGTGTCGCGAGGTGCAGCTACCGCCTGACCCCCGAATTTGTTTATCAAAAGTTCCAGGCAATGCGCGGAGCCTTGATGGACCGCGCAGTGAACCGCGGAGAAAGGGTTGCCTGCGATCGAGCGAAATTCGCAAGAAAATAACGATTTCGTACACAAAAAACGCCTCAAAATCACCGTAAACTCTCAACTAATTTCGTTAATCACCTTCCAACGACTCGACGAGATTTTGCTCGAGCAAATACTCCACGCAGTTCGAATTCCCGTTGTAACAGGCCCAATGAAGAACAGTGCATCCCTGATCGTCCTTAAGAACCGCTGCGCTCGGATCCGCGTTAACCAGAGCCGCGAGAGCTTTTAATCTGCGTAAAAATAACGTACAGTTACAATAAAACACATTTAAGTATGGAAATTATTGTGAAAGCTAATTATCTTTTCTATACAATGTACGAAGAAAAAAAATGCATTTACAATAAAATATGTTTAACAATTATGCGTTAAAAAAATAGTGTATTTTGGAGAAAAAATGTATGTATACCTTCCGCAAGCGGCTGCCAAATGCAACGGAGTTTTTCCGTTGGAATCCTGAGCGGAAACTTGAGCGCCATTTTCCAGCAGCAATTCGACCAGAGGATGATCCCGCTCGTGTATAACAGCGCGGAATAGCGGAGTGTGTTTATTGACGTCGGGTATGTTGCAGTCGGCCTTCCATTTGAGCAATAAACGAGCGCATTCCAAATGGCTGTTCGCAACGGCCAACGCGAGGGAAGTTCGTTGCTTGGCGTCGCAACGATCGACGACCGAACGATCCTCCGCGTTTTTCAGAAGTAATTTCAGGCATTCCTTGTGACCCATCGCAGCGGCGCAATGGACCGGTGTTCGTCTTGTCACATTGTCCTGTTTATTTGTCGATTTATTTAAGTTTTTTCATTTATTCATCAGGACCTATTCGCATATTCTGATCGTCACTCACCTGAACGGAAACGAAGGCCGCGCAGCGCAAAAGTTGCCTGACGCACTGTTCGTGGCCCCGATAAGAGGCGAGATCGAGGGGCGTTTTTCCTGTGTCTTCCCTAACGTTTGTGCTCGGCGAGAGCGGCAGTAAGAGCTTCAAGATTTTTCCGTGCCCGTGATAAGCCTAATGTTCAATAATCACGAAAACTTTTACTTCGACTCACATTTCAATATTTCAATAATTTTAGTCAAGAGCTTTATTTTTCCAATGATTTTTGAAGCTGAAATGCATTTTTTTTTACTAGACTGTGAAGAATCTTGGTTAAAACAAAAATTAATTTGTAATGTAGAAAAGTGAGATAAAAAAAGTGTACATTAGTGACATTAATTTTTGGAGGTCTTACAGCGAGATGTAAAGGTGTAATGGCAGGTGTTGGGGGATCCTGACGAGCGGATTTCGGCGCGGGAGCGGTTATCGCGTGAATTGCCGAATTTCCTAGGACAGTGTCGTGAAGAAGCGTTTCGAGAACGGGTTCGTTGCCCCCGGCGACCGCGTAATGCACGGAAGTGAATCCTCGCTTGTCGCGAATTTGAGGATCCGCGCGGTGAGCCAATAAATATTTAACGCACCTAAAGGATAAACGATATAATTGGAAGGTACATTAACAACGCCAAAAAAAAAAAAAAAAAAAAAAAAAAAAAAAAAAAAAAAAAAAAAAAAATGAAATTGCAGCTAGTAAATGCGATTGATAAAACTCACTGGCCGCTGTCGTCCGCGTGATTAGGCGCCGCAGCGGCTAAATGCAGAGACGTTGCTCCGTTGATATCCTGAGCGTTTGGATCACTTCCGTAACCCACGAGCGTAAAAACACATAAATAACGTCCTTGACTCGCGGCGTAATGAAGCGCGAGCCGATTGTCATTGTCGGACAAACGAAAATTCGCGCCGCTCGACAGCAAAAGATCGAGACAATCCACGGAGCCCTGGAAAATCAGTGAATTCGCCGTTATCTTCAAAATATTTCACGCCTCTTGAATTTCAAGATTGTCAGAAAAATCAATCTAAAAAATGCATTTATTCAATTCAATTTGCTATGAAAATTAATGAATCTCTTCGGTGGGAAGATAAATTACGTTAAAAGCGGCGGAATGCAGCGGAGTTCGTCCGCCGATGTCGCGGGAGTCGATTTTGCGACTGTCGACTTGCAGCAATTTTCGGCAAACTTCTATGTGACCGGCTAGACAACTGAGGTGCAGAGGCGTTCGCTGTTCGGCGTTTCTCGCAGCTGGCGAGGCGCCGCAATCCAAAAGCGTCGTTGTGAGGCACTCCTGACCGAACCTGAAGAGATTTCGCATTCGTTAAACGACAGCGAAGCTTGAGGAATACGATTTTTCTCTTCGGATCTTTTGACAGCGAAGAAAAAACTACAATTTGTCGCTTGTATCATCGCTCACCAAGCAGCAACGTGCAACGCGGTGTTTCCATTTTTGTCTCTGGTATCCGGAGACGCGCCGGCGTCGAGTAAACTTTTCGAGCGTGTGAAACGCCCGTGAATGGCGGTCATGTGAAGCGGAGTCCTGCCATCCTCGGATTGCACATTTATACACGCGTCGGCCCTCAAAAGAGACTCGAGACAGTCGACGCCTTGACTACTCGCTGCCGCTACGTGAAGTGGAGTCTGACCTCTGTAATTCGCGGCTTCTAAAAAATAAAAAAAAAAAACCATCGCCACACTTTTAGTTCCAGATAAAAGTCTAATAAAAAAGTAATTACCACGACGAAAAAATGTAACAAAATACAAATTGTTTTTTTAAGAAAATGCGATAACAACAGGCACTTACCAATGTTCGCACCGTGACGAATAAGTTCCGCCACGGACTCGACGTGGCCATTCAAGCACGCAATGTGCAGAGGCGTGTTCCCGTAGACATTTTTCGCCTCGATGTCCGCACCGGCTTCGATCAACATCCGGACGCAATCGACTCGACCCGCAGCCACTGCCGCGTGCAGCGGCGTGTACAGATCGCGATCCTTTTTCGTTTGAAAGAATAATGTGTTATTCCACCGAGTAACAATTATTAGAAAAAAAAAAAAATGTTTTCAATGGAGAATCAAGAAAATGTTTTCTCTGCAAAATGATCAGCAATTATGAACGTACTTTCACGTCGATATCAGCTCCTTTGTCCATGAGCACTTTGAGAACCGCGTCGTGACCCATGTAAGCCGCGAAGTGCAAAGCTCGACGATCCTTCTTGTCGCGCGCGTTTACAACGCAGCCGGGCTGAGCTACGAGTAATTCGGTCATTTCCAGGTGACCGTTGTAGGCCGCGTGATGAAGACTCGTTCTTCCCCCTCTGTGTTAATTTCCAAAGGTTTTTTAAACGTTTCAAATTCCGGGATAAGCGAATTAGAGCGATCGTCGTTTTTGGAGTACACGAACGAATTTTCAGATGTTTCAGCTGCTTTTTCTTTCCGAAAATATGGGAAAAACAGTCGTATAGTTTTCTGAGAGTTTGATTCACCTGTCAGTAACGTTTATGTTGAAGAGCCAGGGAATAATGTACTCGGCGCACTGTACAGCGTTGTTCGCCGCTGCGACGTGCAAGGGACTCTGCCAGTTTCGATCTCTGACGTCCACCTGAGCTCCGTACTTGAAGAGAACCTCGAGCGCGCGGTGATTGCACGAGCGGCAGGCTCTGTGCACCGGAGTCAGCCATTCCTTGTCCTTGTTGTTGACTTCCGCTCCGCACAGCAAGAGCGTCTCTATTATCGTCGGATCGCCTCTGCGACAAAATAAAACGTTCCGCCGCGTCGTCGATGGTAATTGCGTTCGGATTGAATTGCGACTCGTAAAAGGGAAGGAACATTGAGTACCTGTAAGCAGCGGCGTGCAGAAGAGTCCGCTGCTCCGAATCCTGCCAGTTAACGTCGGCCAAGTCGGTGAGAAGGGCGCGAACCTCTTCGACGCTGCCTCTGAATATCGCTTGGAGCAGAGGTGGCTGTTCGACGTAAAACATTAAATTCGCACTTCGTACGCTGCTCCAAAAACGTTTAAAAAAACCAACAATCGCTATTACCCAAACTGCTTCAAATTAAAGCGATCGAAACTACCAAAATTCTCGATAAACCAAAAATCTGCAGCCAAAAAAAAAAAAAAAATCTGCATAAACAAAAAATTAAATTCACAAAATAGAAAACGCCAAAAAAATCCAAGACAAATTTTTGTTTTTTTTTTTTTTTCGCTCCCACAAATTCACTCGAATATATAAATTGAAAAAAAAAAAATGTGAGCCGTCGCCGGGATCGCGTTGCGATTGGACGTTTTAAATAAATAAATAACCCGTCGAATATCCGGTAGGTTAGTCGAACCTAACCTCAAAAGCCTAGCCGAGTGTTTGATATCAATCGAGACTGTCGTTTGATAGCGCGAGGATGAAAAACGTCATTTACGCTTACCTCATCGGCGATCTCGCGGACGTTCATCATTTCGCCTCGTCCCACGATTCCTTGGCAGTCATTTAACGTTTTTGTTAATGTTATACGCCGAGGTGCGGTTTATAGCGGGGGCGAAAGTGGATAGCTGTCAGCGTGCTGCTGCTGTCGCTGGCGCAGCTTAAGATGCCGCTGTCCGAAAGTCCCGGCATGTCACCCTATCACCGGACAACAATAATACCGCATTTATTGTGATAAGGGCGGTCGGGTCGCGGCTGGGCGGTTATTCCATCGATTATCGGGGTCTTTGGACGTGCGAGGTCGTCGCCTTTAAATCGCAAGAACAATATGCTAATATCATGGAAATATCCACGCAGAGAGACAAAGGATGCATCGATGCTGCTCTTTGCTCGGCTCTCGGCTCTCCCCAATATCTGTATTTTTAGACGTGAGCGCTACCAACGCATCACCCCCTCCTCCTGGGCCGCACGATCGTCTCCTCTCTCTCTAACTCACGCTAAGAGCCATGCCATTCGCGTCTGTCTCACTCGCGCACGTGATTCGACACTGAGCAACGCTCGCGACGCCTGGTGGCGCTCCGCCGAACTCATTTGAATTTTCCCGCGCAAAATGATGTTCGCTTGATTTTTCATGGTTCTTGACGATTTTTATCGATACAATGGAATAGAAATGTTATTCGCATTGTTACTGTATATAATGTAGATTGAAAATAGGTGTTTTTATACATGCAGAATGTTTTTTTTACTCAACGTTCACGTGAATGTGGAGTGAGCTTAACGTTTTGTTTATATAAATTCGTGCTCACGAATGTATGAAAATATTGCGGATGTGGCGTGAAAAATGAAGAGACGCTGAGAAAAGAAGACAGCGCTAATTCGAAATTCGCGCCAAAACCGCAAGGCGGCGCTGGGAGGACACCACGTGACCATTTTCCCGCCAAAAATTGTGTTAAGCATGATGTGCACTCCGCTGCACTCGATTGCTGTCAACGGGTCGCAAAAAACGTGAATTTGCGACAGATACAAATTTTTCGAACATTCGTAACGAAAGGTAAACGATTTGTAACTTGATATTTATATTTATGAGTTATGGGATTTGTGGGAAATATTTTAATAAAATTTTTGACAGATGGAATTCGATGACACTTTCAATTGCAATGGCAAAGTTAATTCCAACGATTGGCAATTGAGCAGGACAAGCTTTGTGCGAAGAGGCGAACTGGAAAATATTTTTTATCCCCCGAAGGAGTATCGCTTCTCCGAAACGAGTATTCGTCTCTTCGATCATGTCGTGTCAGCTTCCGCTGCCGCTCTCGGTCTCTCGCATTTCGCTAAATGCATGGAGTAAGTATTAAATTGGATGCCTGAAAAGCTGAGAATAAAAATTGTACAAATAAATAAATAAATGAAATTTTTAATTGAAATAATTTTCTACAGAATGCAGCTAAAAATACTTAGTCGTCACGAATCGTACGATCGCATAGGTTTTGCGGCGAGGAACAGCGACCAGGATTTCTATGAAATTAGAAAATCGGTCTGCGATTTCGTATCCTACTTAAGAGCTTATTTACACAGGTGAATATGCAAATTTTTCGCTTAATGGAATATAAAACTTGAGGGAGGATGGGGAGTAATCAAACAAAATGTCTCAGCATGGAACAACAATGCCACGAAGCAAATAAATCGTTTCTCGATATGGAAACTGAGCTCGACGATACGCTCATGGTATTGAGAAGATTTTTCGCACGCTTGCAAAAAATTCCGGACTCCACTTTTCACTATGCGGCTTCGAATCTTGGCAACAAGGTGATTTTTTGAAAAATTACCATCCTTCGTATTTGGCTTGAGAATAAATGGATAAAAAAATTAATTTAATCTTTCAAGTGTTCTCAACCAGAATTTCACATGTATCACATGCATTTGGAACTTCGCTGGCTGTTCGTATCGATCGTTCACTCGAAAACTATTTATTCACAATCGTTGGGCCTTTCCTTTGAGGATTTGGACGATACATTGCAATTGGTTTTCGACGATCTCGTTTACATCTCTATGAAAATGTTCGAGAGGGTGATTATCGCAAATTTTTCCTATTATTCCATTTAAAAAATTACAATTGTATTTTTAAAAACGATATATTTGCATTTGAATGGTAATTCTTTTCAGATCAATATCACGGATTTGAGGCTGAGAAATCCATACAGTTGCACGTGCGCTCGCGAATTATGGCTCATGATGCAAATATTCCTCGAGGAAGCAGTTGAACGTACGAGATGCAAGGTTTTTATCAGTACCGATTTCTCAAGCGCCGCCTAATTTCAAGCTTGAAGAAACGTTGAAATGCTTTCAGAGTTTTTGGGAGTACGTTAATTCGTCGCTGGACAAAATTTTGAGCAGGATCGAGGGAAGACCGGGGCAGAAAGTTTTTTGGCATCGCGAGGAAGATGCGGAATTGCCACGTTCGAAAAATCCCGAATTATTCGCCGCTTGGTTGATATATCATTTGGCACTTTTACACGGTTACGATCGGTACGGTCATTACATAGGAACCACCTCAAAAAGGGTAAAAATCCTCCGTTAAACATATATTTATCAATAACTCATTTTTATTTGAAAAATCTCCAAATTTTTTACAATTCCTAAGCGAACCTTTACATTTTTTTGAAGCTACTCTACGATATTTCCTTTTTTTGTTCAAAGATAGCTCCGAATTATGAGCAAATCGATCGAATTCTGAAAGGTTTCGTAAGCAGAGGAGGCAAAGACGGGGATCGCGATGAGCTGGACGAGGAATTACGCGTGATGATTCCTCTGGTTCGCGTTCTCGTCGACGAGTGGTGGCCTACGCGGGTGCAAATAATATCCTTCCTGTGGGATTGTTTCCATCGACGCCTCGAGCAGCCTTTTCTCCTCCAAACGACGGGTCCTTGGTCCGTTTCGATAGAGAAGTAAAGCTCTTTTTCATAGCTTCACAACTCAATCACGAAGAACGGCATAAACTATCATTTTTTTACCTGCAAAACAGAAAAACTCCTGGCGACATATTGAAGCAAATTCGCGACAGAATAGACGGGAATTTTGAGCAGGCCAAGGAATCGAGTTACGGAATGTTTTTGCGTTTCGTCGGTGAGCTTTTTTCTTCAATCTCTTTTTTCAAAAATAGCGCTTGAAAATGATGATGATTTTTAATCGAGATGATATACGAGCAGGTACTTTTTTGAAGAAGATTTACGATAAAAACGACACGCGTCACTGGAATCAGGTGAAGGGAAGAATTTACTCGAAATTTTCGAAAAACAAAGTCCAGGAATACGGCGAAGCGGGTCTTTACAATTTTATCTCGCTATTTTTGACTCTCGCGGTTACAGCGGACACGACGAACGTTGTAAGTTCTTAGGGTTGCTCGTAGAGGTTGATATGGAAATTGGAAAATAATTGGAATTCCATTTTTAAGTGCTCTGTGATGTTAGATCTACTTCCGCCTGTTCAAGAAGCGAGCAACGAGAACGGACGTCGCTACAGTCTCAGTTGGAAAGGCGAACTCGCTGTTCTTCTTCTCTACAACGAAAATTCATTGAATCTCGAGAGCATCTCCGGCAACTTCACCAAAGTCGTAAGAATCAATCGTCGAAAATTTTTGAACGAAAATACTTTTTTTTTTAAATACAAAATTCGGCTTCCAAGATTTTTTCTTCTTTTTCTTAGATAAACGTCATAAGCTGTCGCAAGGACGAAAATGCACGGTCTATGATGGCCAGTTTCGTCGACACTTTCGGGCAAATAATATCGTCGAGTGAGAAGCTCGACAACGGTGAAGATTTATTCGTCGGCGGATGGATCGACAGATATCTTCTCGAGTGTCCGAAAAATCGTATCGGCGTCTTGATTAAAATATTAATCGAGATATTGGCTAAATGCTCGCGTTCGGAAAACTGTCGAAACGATTCCGGTAACTTCTTTACTTAATCATTAAATTCCATTAAAAAAAAAAAAACGTAATTTGTGCCATTTCCTAATTGTATGAAGTTTATAGGGATTTTTAAAATTCTGGACGCCTTGTGGTCATTCGTTGCCAGTCGAATTCGTCAGCTAGTATTCGAGCCGGCAATAACAGGCGATAATTACGTAGATCTCGCTAAACTCGCGGTCGCTTTTACGACTGAAGCGCTTCGAAATCCCGCGGCAGCGAAACGTCACAAACATTCGGCTGCTTCGCTTTTTCAGCACTTCACGTCGACGGTAATCGTCAAAGACGTCAGGTAATTCCGTTCGAAAGACGATAATGTCAATTATCCAGCCGCCGAAATTTTCCTGACTTAAAAAAGGTTTTTTTTTATTTATTTTTTTTTACAGAATAACGAAGTCCTACATCGCGACTATTTTAAGGGATGATGGGATCATCGAAGATCTGAAATCCGAAGTGAAGAACTTCGACTTGATAGTTATCCAAGTAAGTCTTCAGATTTTCAACTGATAGGATTGTCAATTTGATAGGACGACGAATACGTTGATTTGTGTTCAAGGCATGGATAAAATGCTGCTTTCTCGGACTGGAAACAAATCAGAACGACGACACGAGATATTTCAAGTCTCGAGTCTTGATTATTCCGGAAATCCGGAGATTATTCGCGAGCCAGGCGGAAGTTCTTGACTTTGAAAAGAGCGAGGATTCGATATTTTCCTTCTTCACTGCGATCGTCAAGCTCCGAAATTCTTTGCCGGTAACGACGATAGATTTTACACAAATTGCGCAGTTTTTTCCTTACTCCTTTAAGAAAATCCATTTTTCTATAGCCTTCTTTGCGTTTTTTGTCAGACGGAACAGGCGAAAAGTGCGTTGGATGCGAGAGTTCGACTTTATTTCGTGAACGTCGATAAATGGGCTCTCGCGTCGATTTCGGAGGAGAGCAAGGAAACCGATCTCGCCTTTTGGATCTACAGATGCGTCGGAACTCTAATTTTGTACTGTTCCACAATATTGTATGTCAAGGTATATTTTTTCAGCTTCAAATTGCACTTATTCCGAAGCTATTACTCAAAATAATTTCTCAATCACGCGATTTTGTACAGTATAATTATATCTCATTTTTTTTTCAATTGTGCGGAATATAATGACATTTTATATATTGCAGAATCAACAGAACAACGCTTTGCGAGTGCTGGTGAGTAAATTTGTTCTTCCCGGAGAGCAATCACCCCAATCTTATCTGAAGCACTTGGGAAAGCGAATATTTTCGATGATTTTGCTGGGAATCGAAACGCTGAGTGCCCGAAGCGATCTCTCGCTTCAGGCTCTCATCCGCGAACTTTTTGAAACATATTTGCCGCTTCTCGTGACGGAAAATTCGGGAAATTTCAAAATTGCCGATTCCCTTTTGCGGTGCTTCGCGGATGCAAACATCGACTTCTCCTGTTTGATCTTCGAACAATTGGCCGCTAGCTTTATCATCGTCTCCGGCGACAATGCCACGCACAAACATTGTTATTTGGTGAGAAAAAGAAAGAGAGCAAAGAGAGAAAGGAAGAGAGATCGTTTTAATGAGTCGAATGATTTGCAGGTGATGCTGCTGCTCAGAAACCTGATAAAATCCGGAAGAACCTACGGGAATCACGTAATCGAATTCATCGTCGCAATTTGCGTGCCAAACATAATCGCTTGTTACTTCAAAGTTCACGATCTCCATCCTCACAAGCAGCAGACTTTCGACTTTCTTTCCGACGTCACGGCGAATTCTTACTATCGCGAAGATTCTTTGCTCAGGTATCTCGTTACATCGAATAACTTCACACGAAAAACACACGAAATTTACGACTTTTTTCTTCGCTTTTCAGAGATAAATTCAAAAATGCCGTCGTCGCTGTGGTCGTGAAATTCCTCACATTTCATTCGCAATGCGCCTTCGATTTTCTGCGCTCCATTGCCAGAACGAACAGCGAAATTGTGGACAAAGCGCTGCCCCAAATCGAAAAAATCGTCGCCGATTTTGAGAAATCGAGAAGACCGAACGCCGCTGCGCTCAGGTTAATTGATATCCAATTTTTCTTAAAAATCCCTTACAAAATTCACCGATTTTCTTATTGCTTCGGAAAAAACCCGCTGAAAATCTTGTAAAAAAAAATATTGTAACATTTCAGATATTCACTGACTCAGCTGCAAAATGTTCGTAAAAATCTCTGAAAATTCGTGAACCTAATGAATAAAGTAAGTAAACCCTACAGTTAATTCCGTTTATTCAATAATAATCGTTTAGCTTTGACAGTCTCATGGAATTAAAAACTAGAATTGAGGATCACGATCATTTGGCTTCGTGACGGGATGTTAAAATAATAAGGTCGACAGCTGATAAATAGCAAATACGATGATCGTAGGACTCGCGTTTATACCGAACTTTCGATAACGCGAAGGAATATATATCGAGTCTCGCGGGTTGATAAATTCTTACATTAGGATACACGTTTTGATTAAATATAGTGTTGCATCGTAAAAAAAAACAGACAAAAAAAAACCATAAATCAGTGTGACGCACACTGAGAATATCGACACCAAAAACTGTAATTCAATTCATCCGGAAACGGCTAAGGACATTTTACACACAAATTCCCCAAAAATTTTTTAAATCACCGATATACTCACATATTCAAGAAAACCAATCGTTTTTCCCTTTCGAACTTAATACGATTTCGCGTAGATTTGCATTACAGTCTTTGCATGTCGATTGCCGTTTCAAAAGTTCAGTTAAATCGTTTTAAAAAATATTACTTTCGATGCGAGTGCCGCGAACGATGATGTTTTCCCGTAGCCGCGTTTGTCGCGGCTGGTGTCGTTGTCGTTGCTGTTGGCGGCGTCGTCGAGGGCGATCGTCATCCAATTAATTCGAGACGCGAAACCGCGGCACGCGCAGCGCTTCTCAGCGAAGCTTCGGCATTGCCGGCTAACAATGTTTCGAGCCTTTCCACGTAGCCGTCGATATTCTGGAGGGTCGCGACTTCGTGGGAGCCTTGAATTAGACAAATCGATTCATTAAATATTTCGATTATTCCAATAATAATTATTTATCAAGGAGGATTTGCATGATTAAAGTCCTGCATTTTTTTTTTTTTTTTTTTGGAAACGGTGAATTCGATGTGAACATTTCGTAGATTACCTGGAAGGGCGACCGTCGAAAATGAGCCAGCGAGTTGCGAACGCAAAGAATCTAAATGACGCTGCAAAGACTGATTGGTTGTTCTTTGCTGGTTCGTTTCAGACTCAAGCCGATTAACGGCGGCGTGGAGACTGTCGACGTGTCGCTGGAGAACCGCGTTCTGCGCTTCGTAATCGGACGTCGCTTTTCTCAGCTGGCGCAGCTCAGATTCGCAAGCTGAATCACAAAAAACACCGATTTTTTTACATTGTTTAATACGGCGTTGATTATTCGATTGTGAATAATAAAAAAACAGAGGAATTTCGTTGAGAGTTTAACGAATTGATCCTTACCCTTGTTGTGATCGAGGAATTCTTCGGTGAATATCGGAATATCGAAACCCGAAAAATCGTTGACCTTCTCCGGCTGCGCGTCCTTCGTGAAAAACGCAAATCGACAATACGAAATTGATTAATTTCATTGAATCTCGAATTAAAAGACTAAAGTCTTCGGAATAATCGTGGCAAGTTTTACAATTTGTTCGGGCGGTGGTATTTCCGTTCCGTTTCGCTCCTTCTTGCTGCTCTCGTTTTGCTTCTCCGTCGATTGACGCTCGCTGAACAGTCTGTAAGCTTCGGTTTGCTTGTAGTCGCTGAACTCGCGATTGTATCGTTCCTTGTCCTGCTCGGCTGCGTCTAAATATTGCTTCAGGGAGACAAAAAAAAAGCGATATTTCGTTCGATTTAATTATAGCCGAGAGTAATTTAGGAAGCAGACCCGAGAATGTTGGAGAGAATGAAGATTTAATCGACGACATCAAACCTGTTTTTGTTCGGAAGGCAATGAGCTCCATTCCGAAGCCAAGAGCTTCGTTATCTCGGCGAAGGGCATCGTCGGATTTTCCGTTCGAACCTTTTCTCTTCGATCGTTCAAAAATCTTGAAATTGAAAAAAGGACAGTCAAGCTCCGAGCGATTGTGAAGCTGTTAATAGCGAGCGTGCGAAGGTATCAAACCTGAAGTAGCCAGTCAGCGGTTGTTTCGGCGCAGTTGCGTCGCGTGGAGTCTTCTTTCGTTTCTTCGCTCTGTTCGCATTGTTGTTTGGTGTTCCCGTCGGTGTTCCCGGAGTATTAAGGCCCTTTTTAGCTGCGGCGTCCGACACGGAATCGGGAGCTTTGTCCTCTAAGCTCTCCGGAGATTTGTCTGTTGCAAAAATTGGCGTGTATTTATTTTTCTCATTTTTAGCGCCTGTTCTTCAAGCGAACCAGCGACTTTTCGTACGTTCGTTCATAGTTAATTCAAAATCATCGTCTAGCTTCAATTAAAAAAACAAAAAATCATAATCGTGGACTCGTTACTGCTTTTACTCAGAATCTTAATCGAAAATTAAATTTTTTAATAAATTCAATAAAATGTGGAATAATTCTATTCTCACGAGAGTGATCTTCCGATTCGCCGTTGAAAGCGGGTTGTTCAGCTGCTCCGTTGCTCTCCGGAACATCGTTTGTCGCAGGATTTTCGCTCATTTCCTTTTTATCGACGAGTCACTGAAACAGCAAATAAGCGATAAATCTCAGAATCGAAAATATCTCAAAATAATAATAAACCTACAGAAAGCACTGAAATATTGTTTAGCAAAACAAGACCCACCTTTCCATCAAACCCTAAGAAAATTTCTTCGCTAAACGCGAACCTAGTTCCCTTTCCCTGAAAGCAAAGCAAATATCGCAACTTTTGCAAAATCTTGACACGGTCGTGCAACGCGAAATGTTGTAATGACTTAACGACCCGGTTAACAACAGCTTAACTCTAGAAACAAACTTTTTAGGTTAGATAATTAATATCAATGCGAACCGTCGGCGGCAGCACTCGATTTTTTCCCCCGATAACGCGTAGATAACAAAATTCTCTGCCTTACCGACAGACGATGAAATCCAAAAAAATTCCATTTTTGACAAGCCAAACCTTCAAAAAACCTTCAATTAGGTCGAAAAATTGCAGAAACCTTCTAAGAGGTGAAAAATACCATGAAAAAAGTGAGGCTTTGCCGTCGATGGGGAAAAAAACGAAACCTCATACATGGTTTCATAGTACTGCGAAACTTTTGAACGCGACTGTACCTAGATGTACCGAAAGTACTTGTGAAAAGTCCGTGTGTGACTGACGTACACAACCAACTGCCGGAATTCTGTCATTTCGCATTAAATCAACGCGCTTTTTATAGACCATCTGGATATGGTATGAAATGGTTGGACAATGGTTCGCGTGACGTTTTTGCATCCGGACTTAGGGATCGGCGGGGCCGAGAGATTGGTCGTCGATGCCGCATTGGCACTCAAAAACAAGGGACACGAGGTTAACTTCGTGACGTCTCATCACGATCCCGAGCATTCGTTCGCGGAAACGAGAGATGGAACGATACCGGTCACCGTGGTCGGCGATTGGCTGCCCAGGCACGTTTTTGGAAAATTTTACGCGCTTTGCGCTTACGTGCGAATGGTGAGATTTAAAAATTCTAAATATTGTGGCTATTCCTATTATCATTTTATGTCTTTTTCTTGTGTTGCGTTAAAAAAAAAAAAGTTTTATAGAATCGTGCGTTTTGCGATTATTGTTTACAAATAAATCGGTAATGAAAAGAAATGAAGAAAAAATAATAATGACATGGATGTAATTGATTCTTTGTGATTTCAGATTTACGCAGCGATTTGTATATACTTTTTGGGCCCGAAACCGGATGTAGTGTTTTGCGATTTGGTATCGGTGTGCATACCGATTTTGCGGCTGTTCGTTCCGCGCGTTATCTTCTACTGCCACCATCCGGACCAGTTGCTGACTTCCGGAGGAGGATATTGGAAATCGGTGTACCGCGCGCCGCTCAATTATCTCGAGGAGATCACTACCGGTCAAGCGGACAAAATATTCGTGAACAGCGGCTACACGCGATCGGTATTCAAAGACACGTTCTCGCGATTATCGGTAGAACCGGAAATCTTGTATCCGTCGATAAACACGAATTTTTTCGACAAAACCGCTCCCTTACCGATCTCCGAGGCTCTCCATCGAGACCTTCCCCCCGACGCTATTTTTCTCTTGTCGATAAATCGGTACGAACGCAAGAAAAATTTGTCCCTCGCGATAGAAACGCTAGTCGAGCTGGAAAAAATATTGGATACCGATCTCTACGATCGCGTTTATCTCGTGATGGTCGGCGGCTACGACGAGAGGGTCGAGGAAAACTTGCAGCATTATTCGGAGCTCGTATCGCTCGCCGACGATCTCAACGTTTCGAAAAAAGTGATTTTCCTTCGATCCCCTTCCGATACCGATAAAATTTCACTTCTCGCTCACTGCACTCTACTCATTTACACGCCGGCTAACGAACATTTTGGTATCGTTCCCCTCGAAGCTATGTACTGCAAAAAACCGGTCATTGCTCAGAACTCCGGAGGACCGACGGAATCGGTAATCAACGGAAAAACCGGGTATCTCGTTAAGCCCTCGGCGAAAGCCGCTGCCGATTGCGCCGCTATTTTGATCAAGGACGAAAACTTGAGACTCGCTTTCGGAAAAGCTGGGCACGAACGATTCGTAAAAACTTTTAGCTTCAATGCTTTTGCCGGTCAACTTAACGAAGCGATCGAGAAATTGATCAGTCAATGATCTTTTTCTAGACTCACGATTTATTTACCTAATATTATGTATTATGTAAAATATTTTCTGAATAAAGCATTTGTTACATGTTTTTAAAAGTTATTCATATTTTTTTACTCTAGATAAGATTTTTTAAATTGTATCCTTCGTATTTTAGATAATTATTGCTATTCGAAATCGTAATTAAAACTTCCGCTTGATAATTACTTTAAAGGTATAATCCGAAAATTGGAAAAAGGAAAAGTAAAAAGCCGTCGCGTTCAAGATTTTTTTATATATATTTCATCGTTAAGATCTAATGCACAATGAAACGGTGGAAAGTATCGCCGACTCATTTCTCTTCGGGTTTGTTGAAGACGAGCGTGTAACCGCATTTGCCGCAGTAATGACGGTCTTCCATCGCAGCCATGAATACGCCAGCGCCGCACTGTTCCGAAGGGCATTCTCGTCTCAGACGATGAATCTTTCCATTCTCGTCGACCTGAAAATCCACAATTTCTCTTAAAATCTCTCCGCTTTTTATGCTGAACTCAAAATCGAAATTCTGTTCAATTTTATATGAATAATATTAATAATCCAAACGAACGAATAATCGAAGGGAAAATGTCCGGAGGTTTTCTCGCTTTCATTTTATGATATTTCGTACAAATGAGTCATTTTATTCTTGATTATTTTGACGAACCTTGTAAAACTTGAGCACAGCGAGCTTGACCTTCTTCTTCTTGTGCTTGATCTTCTTGGGGGTCGAGTAATTCTTCTTCTTGCGTTTCTTGGCTCCACCGCGAAGTCTCAGCACGAGGTGAAGGGTGGATTCTTTCTGGATATTGTAGTCGGACAACGTCCTGCCGTCTTCGAGTTGTTTTCCGGCGAAGATCAACCTCTGCTGATCGGGAGGAATTCCTGCGTTGATTAAAAAAAAAAAAATTAACAAAATTCGCATTAAATGAATATACGAAAGTGCATTTTACTCAATAGATAAATTTCCATTGGAGAACATTTTCATAAAAAATCAGAGGAATGTCGAGAAAAAAAATGATAAATAAAAGTATATTTACCTTCCTTGTCCTGAATTTTGGTCTTGACATTTTCGATAGTGTCAGAGGCTTCGACCTCAAGGGTGATGGTCTTGCCCGTGAGGGTTTTGACAAAGATCTGCATGATGGGGCAGTGTTGTCACCGATCCACTGAAACAACCATAAAAAAACCCGCAAATTACCTTCCAATTCTATCAATCCACATTTATCTTGAAATTTCGGGAGGTGAAAATAAATCGCTAGAGACAATGTATGTATAGAAATGCGTTTTTATTTATTTATTTAATCGGAATAATCAAATGCCAAACAGAATGATTTATATTAAGAGTACAGCGTTAATACATCCGTCGTTTTCCGGATTATTCGTAACTTGTGCGTATTTTCCCCAGACGACTTTTCCGGATTGTGTGACGAGGCCCAATTCCGAGATGTTCACCTCGATGATCGTTCCCTTGGTGATAACGCCGAGGGTCGTGTAAACCGACGAGTTTGGATTTTTCTTAACGCCGATAATCGGCAGATAAAAGGTGGCCTTGAGCTCGGGATGCGTGACGTGAGCTTTGCGAAATCTGAGGGCCATAGGCCTGATGAATCTCTCGAATTTCGGTGGTTTTCTCGTGAAATTTTCGCCGACGTAAGTGACTTTGGTGACCATACGTTTCCAAGCGTTGCGCTTTGATTTTCCGGTTTTAACGACCTTGAAAACCTCGGATTCCGAGGCTGCCTTTACCTTCGGAATCGGCACGTCCCATTTGCCGGCTTTTTCCTTACGCTTTTGCTTTATCATGTTTGAGAGGATTTTCGAACGGGTCGAGACGTCGCGGTCGAGAAGGTACACCGGAAGTGCACCTTCCGGGGCTCTGTCCGCGACCTTCTTGTCCTTCTTCTCCTCGTGCGCCTTTATCTTCTTCTTCATCTGTATCTTCTCATTGCGACGCTCCTTGTTGAAGATCTTGGCCTTGATTCCCCGAAGACTTCGCGCTTGTGCCGCGCGTCTGTGCGGCTCTCGAGCATCTCTCTTCCGTTTTCTCTCCTCGTAATCCAATCTTCGCCCGTGGAGCTTCCTGTGACGCTCGATGTACTCGTTCTGTGGCATTTTGTCGGATTTCTGTCTCTAATTTTCTTCGAATCCTCTCTGTCTCTTCAGCCGGACTTTGAGACTCGTCTGAAACCATAAACATGAAGAGGAAGTTGCATGAATTTTTCTTTTCTCGAGTATTGAATGATAATATGCGACAATCGCTTTCTCGTTTGTATAGAACATGGACTAAGATTTTGTAATTGCAATTTAACGAAAAGTGCTGCGAATTGTTTCCAATGCTTTAAGAAGACCTTCGCAGCACTGTGTGTTTTTTAATTTTGGTTTTAAATACCCTTGGTTCTACGTAAATTACGCTATCTATGTGGGAAAAAAAAACAATTTATGCAACTTCCCTGTGTACTAGTTTTGCGGAAAAAATTGAAATTGGAAAATAGGCAATCACGCGAGATTCTAATAGCCATTGAGGGAACTTACCTTTGGTTTCTCTTTTTTTCTTTCAACTTTTTGTTTTGTTTTTTTTTGCACATTTGACCCAAGTAAAATCCAATCTTCACAATATATTTCCGCTCGAAATTACAGTCGCTATTTCGTAGATAGGAAATTCTTTTTACTCATCCAGAAATAGCTGTGCAATAATTCATCGTCGGTAAACATGAATTTTTCTTAATATATTATTTTTCTAAAAATTCAGTCAACTGCTTTCCCGATGTTCGCATTTTTTAGTTCAACTTTTATCTCTCGCAGCCCAGTCATTTGTTGTCATATATCGAACGACAAATTTCAAAATTATCTTGACAATAATAATAATAAAACATTACAATGTTGAAATGCTAATTTTTTCTCCTCCGTTTCAGATTATATACGCAACTCATAATATAAAAAAAAAAAAAAATGTTCCATCGCTGCCAATTTCCATTCATCGATTCAACACGCGATCGTCGAACGAAACGGAGCACAAAAATTCTTGCTAAACATAAAAATGGAATCAGTGATGAATGAGAGAATCGCTCGCTTGTCCAGTGACTTTTTGATATTTATAAAATACTCCATTTACAAAAAAGAAAAAAGAAAAATCACCAAATTTCCATTTACTTTTTCTTCATAATATTCCGATGATAACAAAGCAGTATTGAAAAAAATCTTCGATACCCTATTGAAAATCCACCCAACAAGTGTTAACGCATTATTGCGGAATTTCCGGTGAGTTTCGTTTGCGCGACGACGAACCTAACCTAAAAATTGTCAAGCCCGACAAAAAAGCGATAGGAAATTTGTGCAAAGCGAAAAAAACGTTTGCTCAGGTAAAATTTTGGAGAAAGCGAAAAATTGCGAATAAGCATAGCGCACGAAGTGTCAAAGCAGGACGTAAAATGTCCTTAATAAATGAAGAATTTCGTGTGACAATGTGAGCATCAAAAACGTGGTCCTCAGGAACGAGGGTAGCTAAGTTAATCACGAGTATTAATATAATATTGCAAATGTGTGGTTTTAAATCACCGAACGAGAATCGTTGAGCGAGAGAACATCACGGAATGTTTATTTGTCAGGAATAACGCACTTAAACACCTATTATTCATAATAATTTGGTCTTTTGATCGAACATACCTTCGGCTACGTCGCGGACAACACGGAAAAGAGCGTCGTAAACTAAACAGCCACGGAGAGAAGTCTCGAGCGGCTGTTGTTGGCACTTCCGGTTGCCGTTCTGCTTGCGTTTGCGCCCGGATATCAGAGATGGCGCAACGATCGCCATTTTTTTGAGCGGTTTCCACAAACTGCTTATGTGACAATACCGTAATATTCTCCCTAATTAAATTACCGGGAAACGAAAATTTGATTTGACAGAATTTTTCTAAAGTTTACTTACCTTTCTTGTAATTAACAATTTCTATATTTACATTTTTGTACAAATTATCGCTCGTTTCCGCGTTTTTGTAAAAACTCTCATTTCACTTCGCAATTTTCATTCGGTTTTAATTAAATTTTTTGGCTTTGTGTGTGAAAATTGGCTAATGAGGAATTTTGTGAAGTTTTGGAATATGTGAGTGAGTATAAAACAGTTTTTAAAGATTTTTTTAAACGATATTTCTCTTTATAAAAGAAAAAAGAGTTCATTGCCTAAAATTTTGTCGACTCAGGATCAAACTGAAGGACAATAAAAAAATGGTGTTCTTTGGACATCAGCTCTATTTGTTTCGTTTAAAAAAATTGCATCCAAACGACATTTATTTCTATTGATTTTTCAAACAAAAAAAAACGTATAAACAAAATCTCGTCGCTGAATAAATAAGGCGAATTTTTATCAAATTCTTACGGCATTTTGCCGCTTATTTCTTTCACAGCGCACTCATACATGCCGAAGAGAAGAATAATGAAAAAATGAGATACAAAAAAAAAAAAGGAACCCGCACAACGTGAGACAAATTAATCGCCGGCTTTTTGATACTGTAATGTTATTTATTATTATGTCAATATTAAATATCGAGCCAGGGTAAGCCCGCTTATAGCTGTGGTCCAGAGGTTCGAATTGGCGATTTTAAAGTGTCTCTTCACTGCTCGTCGCGATTAGTCGTCGGCGGTGAATACGAGGACGATCGTTCCATGCGATGCCTCGAGTTTCTCGATTGGCTTTTCGACTCGCTGCGCGATCTCCGTCGTTTCACTTTCTGCTTCTTTTTGCTCTTGTGTTTCTCCTTGGAACTCGATTTTTTATCATTTTCGGAATGTCTCGATGCGCAGCTCGTCAGATCCTCGTCGTTTCTTCTCGCGTGATCTTTTTTACGTGCCCCGTTGCTTCTCGACGCGTGATCATTGATTTTTCTCCCGCAATCGTTTCCGCTCGGTTGATCGACCTTCTTCCGCTCCTGATCCACTTTCTTTCTCTCCTGCTCGCTCGTCTTTCGTTCCTGCTCGCTGATCTTTCTCTCCTGATCGTGACCCTTCGAATTCTCCTCTTTTTTCCTGCCATTCTCGTTCCTGTTCGCCTGATCGTTATTTCTCTCACGATCGTTTCTCTTCGCCAGATCATTTTTCTTGCCCGCGTCGCTCGCCCTCGTGGAGTGTTCTCTCTTCCGTCCGCGTTTCGAGATCTCTTTTCTCTTCGCCTGATCGCTCCTCGTTTCCTGATCTCTGCGCCTGGAGTTCGATCCTCCCGCGGGTCTCGATCTCTCGGAATCCGAGCTCTCGCTCCTGATTCTCCGCCTCTTCGCTCCGTCTTTGTGCCTCGAGCGTTCTTTCGCTCGCGTTCTCCCGGATATTCCGCTTCCCCGACTATTCGACTCGGCGGTTGTCACGTCGGATACGCTCTCGCTCGCCGAGCTCTCGATTTCCGGCTCGCGTTTCGTTCTCGCCGAAAACGAGCATCCCTTTCTCTCGTTACCGTTTCTACTGCAGCCCGGATTGTTCACCGAACCCGAGTCCTTTCTCTCTTTGTAATCGCCGCTCGCGTTACGCCGAGTCGCGCCCGTTCGCGGCTCGGTTTCGCTGCGACGCGAAGACGACGAACGACTGCGACTCCGCGCGCGCAACGACTTTTTTTTCACGTACCATTCGTTCGGTTTCGTGGAATCCTTGCGCAGTATCGTCGCGTTAACCGGCTGCTGCTGTCGACGACGACGCGATGACGTTAATTGCCCGGAATCCCCGGCATTTCCTTGAGGTGACGCTTTTCGTCGCGATCGCGCGCCCCTTCGTCGTCTATTCGTCGATTCTCCGCTCCACGCGGTGTCGCTGTCGCTGTTGTTGACGCTGCTGCTGCTGCTGCTGTTGCTGTTGCTGCTGCTGCTGCTCGTGCTTATGCTGCTGTTGCTGCTGCTGCTGCTGTTGCTGCTGCTGTTCGTCGAGGAATATATGCCCGCCGATCTTTTCGTCACTTTTTCCTTGCGATCTTTTGGCTTACGTGCTCGCGACACCAAACTGCGAACGCTGCTGCTGCGGCTGCTCGCTCTGCTGTTGTCGCTCACGCTTCTGCTCGGTTTACTCGGGCAACTGTCGCTCGCCGAGTCGCTGTTCGCGAGACCGAGCTGCTTGAACGTTTGGGAACGCGCGTGATTACCGCGGCGCAATTTACGGCGCCTATTTAGGTCCAACGAACTGGAAGGGCTCGCGGCTGCGGCGTCGCGGCGACGCGTGTTGCTACGGCTACGAGCCGGACTCTGGCGGTCGTTTTCCTCGCGCGGCTTGCGGCCCCGCGGACGAATCTTCGCGCGGTGAGAGGACTTTTTGCGGCGACGACGCGCCGCCCGCTCCGGCTCGCTCTCGTCGTTCGTGTTACTTCCGCTTGTCGTCGAGCGCCGGAGCGCCGAGGAACGATGCTGACGACTCAATTTACGCGCGCTTCGGCGACGGTCCTCGTGCGAGGGACCCGCGCGGTCGCCATCCGGCTCCCGGGACTCGCAGGGAGTGCGGCAGCTGAAAAAGATCGTTTTGCTCATGAAAATTCGTAATTCATCCACCTTTGCCAAGGGACAGAGAACTCTGCGGATAATCGATTCGCAATTTCGAATTTCTCAGCCTCGAAATTTGTCATTTCTTGATTTTATCGAATCGCAGTGAAAAATATGAAAAAAAAAAAAAAAATACTCACTTGGCATCGCGATTATTGGCCGGCTCGACTCCGCCGTCCGACGACACCAGCTCAATTATCTCCGGGGTTCTTTCGTGGCGCGGCTTCACGTAACCCACGACTTCGCACTCGTCGGAACTCGACGCGCTCGAGGATATCGTGAGGATGTCCGGACCGGAAGTCATTCTCGGTACTTGGAATGTCTCCCCTACGGTGCTGGGACCTGCGTATAATGAAAATCATTTTTCGTTCGCTTTTTTTGTTTGTTAAAAAATCCACTTTTTTCAGACTCCTTCGTGTAAAACACGAGGCAACGAGTTTTTTCAAAGACTCTACGTCAAAATAACGTACCAGGCATGTCGATTACGTGGGGCCCGACGCTCGGAATATCGACGCTGATCCGCGAAACGTCGATCGTTTGGTCGACCACTCGAACGTCCGAATCATCGGAAGACGTGCTGCTCACACTCGAAACCGGTGAAACCACACGACCCACGTAATCGCCCGACAAACCTGCGGAAGAAAGTGTTTAAAAAATATTTTTTTTCGCCTTTTCTCTTCCTGTCGTTTGAGTATTAAGGCAATTATTCGAATTAACGAAGTCAATTAAAGGCGTATCGTCACGAACCTCGTCTACTAGCGGGATACGTGACGTACTGATCGTAGCCCACGATGTCGAAGCTGGTGCGAGCGTAGTTCAGAAGTTCGTGAGCAAAGTGATCGGTGTACGGGCCGAAATACGGGCGAACGGTGTCGCGAAATTCGGGACCGCGTATGTCAAAACGCGAGAGTGAATCCGTGATGACGTTGAGAACGTACGCAATGTGACTTTCGTTTGCATTCAAAAGTACCTGGAGCTCGCGATTGATCCACGGTATCAGACGGTTCAACTCGTGCGGATTTCGCCTAAAAAAATGGCTCTATTCAATCGAAATACCGAAGGATACGTTGTTTTTCATTAGATGGAAGGATAATTGAGATTCTTGCCTGTAATACTCGGCACTGCATTCGCGCAAACGACCGTGAATGTTCGGCAGGAAGTTGGACCATTCACCCAGCTGATAAACGTTTCGCCTGTAACCCGTGGAATTCAAGCGACGATATCGCCGCTCTTCTCGGGATACAGACGGTATTACGCTCGGTATTTGCTCGTGTCTCGCCACTTGGTCAGGATTCAGGAGCACTCCGTAACGACGATTTGGAGTCATCGTAGTCCTGGGAGATGGAAAATGGAAGAAATGTAATTTGTACGAGTATCGAGGCGTAAAAAATGAAGATGTATCGAAAATATCGTGAATTGTAGTGTAACGGAATGATCGTAGGACAGTTTTTATGATCTGTGAATTAAAAAAATGATTCGTAAGATGAGCGAAAAATGGAGTGCAATTACCTGTAGACGAATCGTCGAAATTGTCCCCCGAAAAGCTCGAAATTAACGTCGAGGGCGGCGATTTGCTGGGTCGGCAGCTGAGAGGCCAATTCCCGAGGCACATGGTACTGATCGTAATCCTCCTCCGATCTCACGTTGTGTATTATCGATTTGAACGTCTGCTTGCACAGCGGACACTCGGTTTTTATTTTCGACCATTGTAGAAGGCAGGTGAAGCAGAACTGGTGCAAACAACTGTCCGTAAAAGACGTGTTACGCAATTTTCCAAGGCAAATACTGCAGTTCGGCGGAGGCGACGACGCGCCCTCGCTTCGCTCGCTCGTGTCCGGACTCGGCACTATCCCCTCCGTCTTCAAAGGCTCCTTCGCCGCTATTCCCACAGCGGCGTCCTTTCTTTCCACTGGTTCTTCCATTCTTATTTATCTATATCAATATCCATCAAAAGCTCTTTGGCTTCTGAAACAAGTTTACGATAATCCCATAAATAAATAAATATTTCCTCTAATAAAATGTCACAACATTGCAAAATACTAAACCAAACATGCATAAATTAATTCGCTTTTGACCAGCAAACAATTTATCTATCATAAATAATTTAATTCAAGATATACTCCAAAAAATCATCCTTTCAAAAAAAACAAACAAACTGTATTAACAATTTTTATCTATATTAAGTATGTTTTTCAAATATATCGTATCAATTTATTGAACCTCATCAAAAATCCCCCCCCAACAATTTCGTAACTACTCAAAAAACCGCAAAACGCGTAACAACAGCCAATGATAAACGGAATCCGTTTGTAAAATCGCAGTCAGCTGTTGTCAAAAGTAGTACTCGAGTAGCAGCCAATAAAAAAAGCTGTACAATATCCTGCCAATATAACGATAATAATCAAATCGTTGGAGAACCAGATAATTATGTCAGTGATTTGAAAAATGTGCTCCTAACTGAATCACCTCCAGTTACGCAAAGTAATATGCGTACTGAATATGAAAAACATTGCATTATTTATATCGGCGATGAAAATTTCTCGCTGGAGCGTAAAAAGAGACTTTCGGAATTTCGCAGTAACGCGAATACGTTACTCCCGATAAATTCGTTGGGTGAAAAAAAAGGGTCTTTGGAGCCCAGGAAAAGGGGGCTTTTGTCTTTGGATCGATCAATCGGCCGTGGGTATTTTTGCGGGGCCGAAAATTGTCGCAAGGGAATATGCGACGAGGAACTTCCATTTTCGCGAGCCATTCGGTGAGCGTATCTTTGCGATACGCTCGATTTTATTCGCGTTACGCGGTTAATGTCGAATTATTCGAATACACCGGAGCAAAAAATATTCCGTTTCAAGGGGGACGATGTAGTGACAGTCGCTTGCTCACCTCTCGACGGGCCAATTATACTTCGCTTGATCGTTAACTCGATCGGGCTGTGCACCTGACGCGCGACACTCTCTCGCTCGACTCCATGTTGCATTCCCGTCACTGGATGCGTCCACGAATTACCGAAATCACGGAGAAGTCCGAGCGCGGAGCTCGTCGCGAGGGTCCGCGTGTGCTGCCCTCTGCAGGCTCGCGCCGAGCGCGCGAAATTCAAATCGTGGGTAACACAGACCGATTGTCAGACGTTAATGTAAGCGACGTGAGTATCCGGAAAATGTTGTTTTTCAATATTATTAATGTTGTTTCAACGCCCGGGGAAAAAGTAGTGAATTTGAAATTTCTTGATTTTGATTTCGTTCGCTTTATGTAACGTTTTATTTTAACGTATTCTTTGTATGTTTGTTTTCGAAATTGTTGGAAAATGCATTTAGAGGCTTGTTTAAAACATTATTTAGTTATTTATGTAATTGCTGTGTGTAATCAGAGATGAGTCGGATTTCGTAGAATGGCGAAGAAAGAGGAGGGGGAAGAATCTTGGCGAGGCGGGCGCTCATTGGTCAGCACCCATCCCCTCCACAGCGCAACCGAAAATTCAAACGTTTCGCGTCCCTAACGACAATTCGGTATCTCTGTGCGTCAAAGTCCCACGCAGAGTGATAATAAATGTTATCCTGACGATTTAACGCACACTTCGTGTCTCTGAGCAGCGATTTCGAAGCCTGAGAATCTCCGAGAAGCACCGAGAATGAAATCGGCGTAAGTAAATGCATGGCAACGTAAAAATCGAAGTTTTAGCGAATTTTTGAGGTTAAGCACTTTCGTTTTGACTTAAGGATTCAAAATACACATTGGGACACAAAAGAATTCCCATCCTAAAAATGTCCATTTAATTTCCATGCAAAAAGCTAAAAAATCCATAAAATTAGAATCCTTTCCATAAAATTAGAATCATTCTTCATAATCGCGCAAAAGGATTTTTCAAATTCTTATTATTTTTATAATCAGCGTCAACGGCAATGATTAACAAAAATAATTAAAGTGGGCGTAATAACAGAATATCAAAAAATGGATGTGGTTTGGGAAACATTTATTCTCCGGAATTTCAGACGTCCAAAGCCGCCGGTATCGGCACGGAAGCCGGCGAGCCGTCCGCGTTACGCGTACGCGCAGTCCAAGGACCCGGTGCAAGTTTACTGCAGAGTTCGTCCGATGCAGTTTCCGACGGACAAGTCGTGCATGCGAGTGATATCGGACACGACGATAGCGATAACGCCGCCGGAGTCGGCGACGAATTTTCGCAACGCGGCGCAGAAAGAGATACAGACGATTTTCACAAAGGTCTTCAAGCCGGAGGTGACGCAGCGAGAAATATTCAACTGCGTAGCTCTGCCTCTCGTCGACAGTCTCATCAATGGAAAAAATGGTCTGCTGTTCACGTACGGCGTTACCGGAAGTGGCAAAACTTACACGATGACCGGAGAACAACAGGACGGCGGAGTCATGCCCAGATGCCTCGACGTTCTCTTCAACAGCATCACCAACTACCAGGCCAAAAAATTTGTCTTCAAGCCCGACAAACTCAACGGCTTCGATGTCCAGAGCGAAACCGATGCCATGCTCGACCGGCAAAACGAATTACACGCCGGCTTGGTCACACCGAGGAACAGCAAATTGGGAAAACGAAGAGCACCCGCCGACAGCGACAGCGACAGCAATCCCATGATCGTTCGCGAAGCCGACGAGTCACAAATTCTCGGAGTCGACACCGACAACGTTTACGCCGTTTTTGTAACTTACGTCGAGATTTACAACAACAGCGTCTACGATCTACTGGACGATGACGATCCGAGAGCAAAGTACGTTTCCTGTTGGCTAACAATTAATTACAACAAAATTAATCCACCATTTTCGGTGAATATTGTGTTGTTAAAAAAGACAATTTGCATAATTTAGAAAAAAACAGATTTTAGATAAAATTTGTTTAATTTAACGGTAAAATATTTTGTTCAACTGTACATTTTTATTTGGAAACCTTGAGTGTTTTTTTAACATGTGTTAAGGAAATTTATTGTTTTTTTTTTAAGAACCTTGCAGAGCAAAATAGTTCGCGAGGACGGAAACAAAAACATGTACGTCCACGCGTCGACGGAGGTGGAGGTAAAAAGTGCCGAGGAGGCGTTCGAGGTGTTTCAACGTGGCCAAAGGAGACGTCGCGTCGCGCACACCGCGCTCAACGCCGAATCCAGCAGATCGCACAGCGTCTTCACAATTCGTCTCGTACAAGCTCCGCTCGACTGCGAAGGGGAACAAGTCATCCAGGACAAGCGAGTCGTTCGCGTTAATCAATTGTCGCTCGTCGATCTCGCGGGCAGCGAGCGCACGAATCGCACGAAAAATACAGGTCAACGTCTCCGCGAAGCAGGTAAAAATAATACAAAAAAAAAACATTTTTAATTACAGTCAAACGAATTTCATTAGGCGGACGACAAAATTCATTGATTTGGAATTGCAATTTTTTACGATGTGTTTTTAAATGAAATATTCAACATTTTGTTCACCGATAATTCGACTAAAAATTCATTTTCGAAGGGTTTGTTGAAGAGAATTCGTTGTATAATTTTTCTAATTCTTGAAATTCGATGAAAGGAAACATAAACAACTCGCTGATGACGTTACGCTCGTGTATGGAAATTCTACGGGAGAATCAGGCCCAGGGAACCGCGAAAATGGTGCCTTACAGAGACTCGAAGCTCACTCACCTCTTCAAAAATTATTTCGACGGCGAAGGACGAGTGCGAATGGTCGTCTGCGTTAATCCGCGGGCCGATGATTACGACGAGACTATAGTGAGTCACAAAATACCTTAGACGAAGAAATAAAAAGCGAGAAAGAGGCTCGGCTGCACTGATTAATTCAATTTATTTACGAAACGCCTTTTCGTCGCTTTAGCAAGTCATGAAGTTCGCTGAGATGACACAGGAAGTGCTCGTCGCAAGGCCAACTCCCAACAAACTCGACCTCGGCTTCACGCCTGGACGACGACAAGCCAATAAAGTATTTTCCTATATTTTCTTTTTACAGTTACGAAAAAACGATCATTCAAGTCATCGTATCAATTCAATAAATAATTTATTTTCATTAATTTTCTTTCTAAAAAATGCGAGGAAACGCAATAAACAATAGTTTTCTTTTTATTACTATTCATTTACGATTGATTTTTGTTAAAAAATTCGATTTTTTAAGAAAATGTGCTGAAAAAAAATCCATTCTTTAACGATTTTTCTTCATTCTTTTTTCCCGCAGATATTCAAAGAAGCTCGAAGTCGTTTGGAAAAAGAAGGTCACCCCGAGGCAGCGGAACTCGATATTGATTTGGGCCTAGTTTACAGGTGAGTTCCCAAAAGCGTAAAAAAATAATGTTTAATGGAATTGAAATTTCGTTACTATCACAAAAATGTATTTTAATCAGTCTCGGCGGTCCGTTTCCGGAGCTCGAAGTCACGTCTCCCCACAAGGATCAAATTATACCGCAACTCGTTCATTTCCTCGAGCAGCGCATCAACAAACGGAACATCCTGCGTTCCGATCTCGAGCAAAAACGTGAGTCTCGATTAATTTTCAACGCGCGCTCGAAAAACCGCCACTTTTTCACAATTTCGTGCATTCTCTCTCGCAGAAAACGATTTTAGGAAGATGCTGCTAGCGATGGAGCAGGAAAACACAACTTTGAAGGTGGAAAATGCGTCTCTCAAGGCGTGCAGTTCTCAGCAGAAGAAAAAAGTGTTGGCACTCGAGGGTCACGTGTGCAAAACGGAAACCCAAATCGACAGCCTTTTGCGAAAATTGAACAGCGCCAACGACACGATACGCAATCTTCAGCAGGAGGTGAAAGACATTAAAAAAAGCACTAAAAACAGCCTAGATTTTTCGAAATTACGCACTTTTCGTTAATAAAAGTCGTCGATTGCCACAGATTATCGAGTAATTATAGAAATATTCTATTTCTTATCATTCAATTGAATTTTAATTTGCATTTTAGCTGCGGGATAGAGACATGGCGTTAAATCAACGAATGATAGACAAACAGCGAGTAAAACAAAAGTACACGAGCAAAATGCAGGCGGAAACCGACAAAATGAGCAGAGAATTGGAGAACAAATTGCGCCAGCAGCGTCAGCATCTCCAGGTTGATAATTGGCACTCTCTTTTTTAAAAAATTATAACATAGACACTGTTATAAACAATTTCTCTCAATTTCTCACGATATATGTTTATATACAAATTTTTGTGACGAAAATTCGTAGAATCAAATGAGGGAAAAGGACGACAAGCTGAGATTGGTGAAGCAGATTCTCGTGGACGACGAGCCAAATGTAATAGTCAGTCAACTGCCCAAAGAATCACTGGGAACCGCAGCGACGAGCGACACTGGAGAGCATTTAACGAGCGCGAAAACGCCGTCAGGAGATTCGCGTTCGCGGAAGGTAATTTATACGCTTTTAAAATGATAAAAACATTTTTAGCCGCGTTTTTTTAAAGCTAGTTCATCAAGAACAAAAATTCCAAAAGTATTTGCCATGCGCTTTAAAGTTAGAAAAACAAAAAAAATAGTAGTTTTTTTAGAAAAATTCTTCTGTTAAGTTTTAAATGCAATAATGCGATTCGTTTGTAGGACAGAATTGCCGTGGCAAATCCGCGGCATAGACGATCACAAAGCGCCGATCGTTGGATCGATCATCGACCTGGTGCATTAGTTCCGATCGGCACGGTTCTTCAGCCTCATATGCGACGAAGACGAAGCGTCACGAGGCTCACGGACCCTAAAGAAGTAACGGACGGTGCCTCGAGGTACTGCCTCGTGGCTCAGGAACTCGACACTGACGGTGAACTCGAAACTAAGCTCTACAA
Source organism: Clistopyga incitator (assembly GCA_947507545.1). NCBI lineage: Eukaryota > Metazoa > Arthropoda > Insecta > Hymenoptera > Ichneumonidae > Clistopyga > Clistopyga incitator. Next base: position 7,598,110 of record OX382186.1, read on the forward strand.
GGTCAGTGAACTTTTTTCGTAATTCAAAGGAAAAATCGCTGAACCAGACTACATAATTGCGTTGAATACGATTTTTCAAATGATATTCCAATCCTCCTTTGTTTAATCTGAAAGAAGCAATTATAATTTAAATGCTACTTCGTTATTTCATTTAAAAAACGACCTTTTTTCACGTTGTCCTTTTGATTTTCGTCGTTTTGAGAGATTAATACCGCAAATAAAATAGGAAGTTGTCAGGATAATGCATATTTTAATCGATTAACTCGATAATGAATAAATGGTGAATTCGCAGGGTGATATCGTTCCGACGAGCGGAGGCGGAGCTCAAGTTATCCTCAACGACGTCGAGTGCCTGAAGCAAATGTCGCCGATGGCGCGTAGAAAGCGCAGCGGGCCGGTCGCCGTCGCCGCGGATTCCGAAGAGCAGGGTTCGTCCGTTCCCGAATTGAATTCTAAGAGGCCGCGCGTCTATAATTAAGCAAACGACCGAAATATTCTCGTCTTCGTTTTGAGCGATACCGAAGTGTCCCTAACTTATCTCACGTCCTTAAGTTATCTCGCGTTCTAGTATTTTATTTAACAGTCGCTCCTTTTTTTTTGTACCGTTTCAAATCAGAGAAAAGCTGACAATAAGCTTTTTTACATTTGTGAAACGACGTTGAGAAATTAATAAATAGATAAAGTAACACGAATAAATGCTTTCGATTTTTTTAAATGTTTGCTTTTGCAAGTTATTTTTGTAGCGCGTTTTTTTTTTAATTAATTTTTCCCTGTTTTCTCCTTATTATTAATTCCCTTTACTTGATTTTTTTTTTTTTGTTAAATCAGAATTACCAGCTTAAATCATGTGATTTACGTCAGGGAATAATAAATTCACTCTGATAATTCGTAATATTTTAATGGTTTTATTTACACATCTCTCGTTTTACAATGAAAAATCTAGAGCTACGATTACGAAACTAATTAGCTCGAAGTATAGTCGACGTCCGGCGTTATTATACCGTATTATAGACGGTCGACGGTAACTCGGTGCGTCCGGTTTTCTCGTTCTCTCGCATTAATGTCACTTGTTACATGTCAGTTACATCGCTGCAACATTATCTTTTTTTTTCACTGAGTATATATACATGAATATAAAGAAGACGAGCGGAAGAGGATTAATCGGGAGATTCTGAAACGCACTTGAATTCGATTACTCAAGTTAACGAGAAAATCTCGAATTTAGAAGTTAATTTTTCAATAGCTTCCCCTTCAAGCCGAGAATTTGACTCACTATTAATATCGGATAAATATCGAGGGAGAAAAAAGTCGGGCAAACATAAATTCGATCTCGACCGAAACGCTTTTGTTAATTGTACAATTTTTAACTAAAATTCAGTGGGTCGCGGATTAATGAGATCCGACGGAAATTTCGTCTTTGCGTTTGAGGATCTTCGTGTGTTTTCTGTGCCGTTCGAGGAAGAAACGGCTTGGAAATTTTTGGAAAATCGAATTAATTAAGGGACTTGGACCCGGCGAGTTTAAGGTCAACGACGGACACGCCGCGGTCATCTTAACGTCAGGTCATCGTCCAACAGCTCCGCAAATGTTGCGGTCCGCTGCGAAAAAGCCCGCCACAGGCAACAATTACAATTCTTTGGTGATCCAGCTACACTTCGGACTCCCTTCAGTCGGTCGCATTCGGATTCGTGTACGAAAAACCCCGGAAAACTCCCTGATCCATCGAGGTGAGGATCTGCTCGGGAACCGGCGTGAGTCTCGGCCTCTCGGCCGTGAACGCGGTGTCGAAATACCTCGTGTCCAGGGTGTGCTCCAGTGCGGGCTTGAATGGAGGCTCCAGTTGCCTTCTTTCCAGTCTGTCCCATTGCATGCTCTGTTGAATCAATTTTTCTCGGCGTTACCAAATTTTCTCAATTTTTTCACAATATTTCAATCATTTCTGATCGAGTAAGAAATTTTTTTAAAACGTTCATAACAAGAATAGTTGTGAACAACTTTCAAATACGCAGTCATTGAATTTTTTTTTAAATTTCTGTACAGTCGATTCGCGACAATGTTACAGAATTGTTGTTTTTTATTTAACAAAATTAACTCACGTGGAAAAAAGGATGAATTGCAATGTCATGAGCAAGTGGCCTCTTTCCGGCGTCTTTCTCCAGCAAACACACCAGCACGTCCATCGCTTCCTGACTCAGATACCTAGGGATGAACGGTCTCTCGTTGCAGATACTCCAGAAAAGCTCGTCCTCGTCGCAGCCGGAAAACGGAGACTGGCCGGTCAACATTTCGTAGAGCAAAACGCCAAACGACCACCAATCGACCGCCTGGTTGTACTTGAGTCCTTTGATTATCTGGGGAATGAAAATGGACCTCGTTAACTTAAAAATATATTAAAAATATCCCAAAGTCGCTGAAACAAATTTTTCTTTTTCCATAAAAAAAAAAAAGATTGTTCCTCATGAAGTGTCTGTGTTTTCAGGTGAACCAATTGAAAATTCAAGGTGTACCTCAGGTGCCATATAATCCGGAGTGCCGCAGAAAGTGTCGGCAGTTCTGTCGAGGAAAATCTGAAGTTTGCACATTCCGAAATCGGCGATTCTGATGTGGCCCTCGAAGTCGAGAAGGACATTGTCCAGTTTGAGGTCCCTGTAGACGATGCCCTTTTTGTGGAGAAAATTGAGGCCGGACCAAATCTCGGCGGCGTAAAAGCGCGCCCGAGACTCTGCGAATCTGCCGGATTTTTGTATGTGAAACATGAGATCGCCACCGTTGAGGTACTCCATGACGAAGAAAAGATGCGAGTCTGTCTGGAAGGTGCAGAAGAGGTGGCAGAGATATGGATGTCTCGTCGCCAGGGTCAGGACTTTTCGCTCGATAAGAGTGCACTCAACGTCGTCATCTTCGAGGACCACGTCCTTCTTCAAACACTTAACCGCATAAACGCAATCGGTTCGTCGCAATTCAGCGAGCAATACTTTGCCAAAACTTCCTTTACCCAAGACCTGAAAATGTTGACATTGTTACGATTAATTATAATTAATAATAGGATCCGGGGTCGATAATTGGAAGGCTCAACAAATGATTTTCACGCACGCGTGTCTTCGGAATCGAAGGTAAACGAATTTTCGAAAGTCTTACTTTGAGAAAATTAAAGTCCAGGACTGTGTACTTCTTGAACCTCGGTAAATTAGTTGCAGGTGGTGTGATTCTTCCGCTGGCGTGATGATGATCCGATCCATCGGAGTTTCGATGATTGTCCGAAGATTGTGAGGGCGCTGCGAGGAAAAGAACAGGACGAGGAAATTAGTGCGAAATTCGAGGGAACGAAATGTTTCGTTGCAAAAGCACGGCCTAATCGGTGTTCTACAAAGCGCGAGAGTTCATAAACTTTCACAAAATGCCTAATTATTCATACGGTTGCGGTTTCAAACACGAAAGCTTCTCAAAAAACGTCATCCTCAAAGCGCGTCCAGGTCTAAATTCCGGATTAACAAAATTTAAGCGCACCATACTTGCCAAATAATTACCAATTCACACTAAACTCGGCAATCCGTTATTTCGAACTGTCTGCAGGGCGAAAAAACTGGTGTTTGTGTGGTGGAAAATTTCCCATTTACTATCAGAGCAAATTTTTGTAGAGTGATTTGAGAAATATCAACGGTACTTAGTATACAAATTTGGCATATCGCTTCCTGTACTTTTCAGAAATTCCATATAGGCGCGATTAAATGTAACTTTTTCCCTTATTTTTAATCCCTTACATAATACGGCGTAGCATTATTTTTTAAGACGTTCACAGAAAGCGATGCACATTCACGAACATAAAAAATATATATAAATCTATTATTATTGACAATTCATTACACGTTTTTTTAAATGATCTATTCGCTAATTTTATTGAATTTCAATTTAATGCATTTGAACATTATAAAGCAGGCATTTAAAATTTGAAGGCGTTAAATTAATCAATTTTTTAATAGTGTTTGTGCTCTCTTAGGAATATTAAGAGTTGAAAAAATATATTTTCAGCAATTTTCATCGCCACATACTCTAAAGTGGATTCCGGGTCTCTTCAGGGTCTGAATTTATGGAAAATTAGGTTTTTTTTCAAAGGGTTCGAGAAAAATGGTCCGGTGTAAAATCTGTAGCGAGATTATAATTACGTTTCGGGTTAACGCTAATTTAAACAGCTTGCAGCGCTCCGCGATCCTTAAAATAGTCTCTCTTTCTCTCGGAGAGTCGATTCGATTACAGAGCTGGCACTGCGGGAGTACCTAGCGCACACAGATCGCGACTCAGAGCAAGGTGCGCGTTTGGCTGTGTGACATTCTTCGAAAATAGACGGTGCCAGCACAGAACATTGCTGCTACCGCAGCTAGTAATGACGCTATAGCCAGGAACGTGCAGGTGCACAGCGCGGGTATCGCCACGCGTGTAGAATTCGGCTTTATTTGCAAAGCGTGTAATATTAACGAGATTTCCTCGCGTTGCGATCGTCGGATCACGGACAAGTGGTTTAAAAGCGGCATAGTTATGAGAAAAGGTGATACTGACTCGGGACACGTACACTTATCTACCGAAAATACCGACCAAGAATCAATTATTTTTGAAAAGTCAGAAGCTCAGCTGATTTCTGCCACAATTCTGCACATTCTCTCAAAATTTCAGCTCAATCCGCCGAGTAGTTTGGGAGAAAAGAGCTTTTGAAATTGCGAGGTGGTCGTCCATGCAAAGCTTCGAACGAGTGGCGCTGCTGCTCTCAGCGCTTAGCCACTAGAATTCTCCACCTCGCAATTTAAAAACCTCTTTTCTCCGAAACTACTCGGCAGATCCAGCTGAAATTTTGCGATAACATGCAGAATAATGGCAAGAATCGACCGCGCCTATTAGCTTCTCGAAACTCCGAGCCGTTTGCTCGAGGGAAGCGAAAAACAAAAAGTGCGCTTAGGCGCAAGGGCGACAATCCTTGAATAAACGATAACTTTCAATCTATTCGTCTAATATTAAAAATCCTTCACAATAATTTAAAGTTTTTTTTTTCCTTTCGCGGAGCTTGCTACCTAATTGAATAAATAATTTAAAGCCAAAACAGCACATTTTCAGCTCAATCGGAATTGACAAACGAGATTCAAATATAGATCTAAATGAATAATAGTCACACGCCCGGGTAATAACATTCCAAAAGCTCGCCGCTTCCCTCATCTCGCTCGCTGTCGGCATCAGCATTATTATTGCCGCATCTCGCGTTATTAATATCGTCATTAATGATGATAGAAGCATTTCTCGGTACTTAGAGACGCTTACATACGGCGTACAGTCCAAGACACCGAGGTGAGATAGGCCCGAGCTTTAAATATCATGCGCAGCGGTGTTGAAGGAGTATTACATACTCTCGCATGTGGAATGAAATTGCATAGTCGGGCGCATACGGAAGTGAAGTTGAAGAGAGGCAAATATGCGGGCGAGAGAAGTATCGCCGACTATAAAATAAACAGTCCACTCACTTTGCAGTTATGAGTCTTCGAAATAGTTCGAACCGACGGCAGAATGATAATGACCGCGTCCAAAGCTCTCTTGATTTATCTCAAAGCTCGAGCTTCGGTGCTTTACCAAATTAGACGGAAAAAGGAAAAAAAAAAGCTCGCGACGCAAGAAACGCGCTTCCGCCTTCACGCGAAACCGCATGAAATTCCTCTGCTTTTTTTTTCTATGAACTTAAAATAATTACGCGCGATAATCAATTATTTATTTTTAATATCTCGCAAAATTATGTATATTCCGTCGTTGCGACTTTTATAATTAATAATTTTTTTTAATTGTTGAAAAATTGAGGGAACAAAATGTTCTTTGAATAGTTATAAACATGGCAATAATTAGGACGTCCACCTTGGATCGCATTAATAGCCTTCACCAATTGTTCCTATTTTTCTTAATAGCCAAAATAGTACGGGACCAAAAGGAATCACTAGCGACAATATCCCGAGTACTCGAGGCAGCTGCTGGCGCGATTCCTCGTCTGAAGTTGAGTCTCGTAGAGTCGCTCTCGAGCGCGGTACTAAAATTGGAAAAATTTTCTGGCACCGCGGATTATCCGCGTTTTAGTAAACCGAGAAATTTGGCTTTTGTGAAAAGTTGCAAAACCCCGCCGCCGATTTCCCACGCGTCTCCCAAACGCGGAAAAAGAAAATTCTCCAACTAGAAGCGCTTCTCTTCTTTCGGCAATGTTTTATTAAATACCAAATGAATATTCCACACCAGCATACTAAAGTCGCTATTCAATAGAAAAAAAAAGAAAAAAAAAACAAACAAACAAACTACAGAAAAACAATCTAAACAAGCTCCAAAGAAAATTTAAAAAATTCCATAGCAGTCGCATGACCATCGATTTCCCTTTAACAACCGCGTCACATGCGCTTCCGGTATCCGGCCGTTCTCCATTACTACTACTTCCGCCTATTTCCGGTCTTTCTCACCCGAAAGTTGAAAATCCTCGACAATACCCAAGTCGTCAAGAGCCCGAGCTTCGCCGCTGCTACCGCCACCATCGCTTCTACCACCACCATCGCCACTACCACCACCACCACCATCACAACCACCACTCCTAACTCTTCGTCTTCTCTCAGTCACAGGCACTGGTCGGGAAAAATATTGCTTATCAGAATTATTATTCCTTTTATTAACCATTATCGTAGTCATAGTCGCTAATAAAATAATTTGAATATTTTCCCGCGCTTTTTGTCCAATAGAATTCGCCTACTATTTAATAAGTAAGGAAAGACAATGAAAAAAAAAACACAATCACGATCCTATTGTTGCACTTATCAACATAAGGAGGCGCCTCTTGTTATCTTGGGAATCTGCGAGCGATTCCGCCTCGAGGAACGACTACGAGCTTCACTCTCGCGTGTAAATAGTAGAACTTGAGTGAAACACGTGAAAAGCAGACGGTGTGCAAAAGCCGTCGATGATTTTTGCGAGGCTCTCCTCGAGAGAGAGATATATCTCATCCTCTGCATTAACGCGCTTTTCTGACGTCACCCGTTAAACAAATAGCGAGTGAACACCGACGAAAATAGTTGTCGAGTTGTGTGCGGCGGCTATACGGACCGCTGAGCGTCTAGCGTACGCGCCGACGATACGTTCGAGAAATTTTTGGCAAAAGTGCGCTCTTCGACAACACTCGCGTCTCTGTACGACGCGCGAGAACCCGAGAAACCGAGGCGTTTGTCCTGGATCCACGTTCGCAGGCACGAAAAGCTTCATTAGTTTTAGTTAGTTTCAATCGCTTTTTTGTAGAATTTTCAGGGGTATTTTTGTTTTTTTTTTTTAATGTTTGGGCTGAAGGTCCAAGTTTTGCTGTTATGACAAGAGAATTCTCTAAAAATGATACTTTGTTTTTATTAACTAGCATTAAATAAATTGTTTCACAGCGTTTTAGCACTGGGAAAAGAGTGACAGTGCAATATTTTCGTGTATCAGTGATTGTTTGAAAAATTTCGACAAAAGTGCGCTCGTCGATGAGCTACGAGGCAAAACTGAGGAGTTCGTCTTCTCCCCCCGTCCGCAAGCGCGAAGAGCTTTCCAACGCGATACACGCGAACGACCTTCATAAGTTCGACTCGCTTTGATAGAATTTCGAGGAATCCAAATATTTTCATTTCTCAACTTTGTCCTGAGGTTCCATCCGAACTATTTTCTCATAACGACAGGAGATGAACCATAAATTACGCTTAGTCGATCATTTTTCAGACCAATTTGCTACAAAAAAAAATTGACCAACGATTTTCTGTAAAACAAGAATCACCACGAATTTTATTTTCGTAAAAATTCCAAATCATTGCAAAATAAGCTTCAAACTAAATTGAACCATAGAATTTTTAGAAAAATCCCGGAATTTTTGTGATAACCACGAATCCGATAATTATCTAGTGTCTTAAAAAAACGAAAAAAAAAGAAGAAGAAGGTATTTGCCGAAGGTAATGCACTCACCTCTCTTGAGCGCCTGCAGTGCCTCAGCAACGAGCTTCTGATTCAATCCGCATAGGTTGCCCGTGAGTTTTTCACACTTTTTGTGACAGGCCATGTCGCAATCTGCAGATCGCCAATATATCGCGGCAAGTACAAAGAAAAAAAGAAAAAACAAACAAACGTAGTTTACTGTAGTAAATAATTTGGGACGTTGAGATATGTTACACATATGTGAAAATCGCTCCCAGAATATATATATATATATATATAAATATATATATATCAAACCAACATAATTTCCTCTCGGTATTTGTGAGCCTCGCTGCACATACTCAACGCACATTGAATTTAAAAAAAATGTTATATTTCCATTTGGCAATATAATTTTCCAATCCGTCAAATATTTCGAGCTTCAATATTAACACCCTAAAAAAAAACAAATTTCTTCCCTTGCACGGGGTGAAAAAAAAAAAAATCACAGAAAAAAAAAGAAAAATTTTAGGCCTCGTGAAAGCAAAACGCATGGAAAAACGGCGTTAAAACAATTGCAAATCGGCAAATCGGATGAGCACAATAAAATCGGGAGGGTTAGGCGGTTTTGCGTAATCGGGTTGCGATATTAAGTAATCCCTGGGATCACAATCATGCACTTTTGAACACTTAAAAGTCCACTGGCGAACTGACGATTAATATCGTCGGCTTAAAAGCTAGCGAACGGATTTGTAATTAGCGTTGCATAGATCGACGAGTCACCGATTGCGAATTATCGGGAGGCGCAATTAGAATATTGCATGTACCTCGATGATGGCCCGAATGTAACGTAATCGAGTGAAAGAGACACCGTGTCTGTTATCTCGTTTCTCTTTCTCTCTCTCTCTCTCTATCTTAAGTATATCTTTGCTTTTTGTTTCAGAGTGACCAAAAGGGTTTGGAAGGAGAAGCGATTGTGTAACGCACGGCTCTTCATCATCTTCTTCATCTTCTGTGTCGCCTCTTCGAAAATACGGCTTGGCGTGCGAGCAAAATATAATTCGCTACACCGATTGGACAAACGTGTTAAGGATCGATGGATCATCGATCGGCCGGCGCGGAGATCAACGCGGGATCAAGAAATCTTGGCTAACTTTCAATATCTCGGCTTGCTCGCCGAGAGTTACGGGCACGTATCCACCGTGTCGATAGATTTCGGTACAAAGACTAAAAGGTCGAGAATCAGTATTCGATTGAGCTTGTGCGGTCCAGATCTTTGAGACTCAAGGGAGTGGCCTCCTTTTTTTGTTTTGTTTTTTTTCCCTTCAAAAGGCGAACTAGATTTTTCAATCAATTTATTTTTTCATTCAGTGTCAATAATATTCAATCATTGGTCCAGATTTGTTCAGATTTTTATCTTATTATTTTGTTTTTTTTTTTTGGGTTTAGACTAAATACCGATTTTTTGTATTATTCAGGTTTCTCGATTTTAACGAAAAAATTTTTATTCAAGTTAATTTCTTAATTTCATTCGTGGATTACGAATTAATTTGAATTTTCTTTACAGATTTTTCAAAATCAATCGAACACCTCGACGATCCTGCGACGGTGTGGAATGTATCGGCAAATTCCTAACGATTAATTATCATGAGGAGTGACTTTTAAGTGCCCCTTAATGGTGCCTATTGAAAGCGATGCAAAAAATGAGGACGGAACACCACAAACAGAACACAATAGCGAGAAATGCACGGAAAACTTTGAGAAATGCATGATCGTTATCACAGTATAAAAAAAATGTTTTCGAATGGATCGGTGAGTATAGTGTAAATTATGACAAAAAAACAATGGAATTATTCTGTACTCGATAATCGCGGTGATCCATCGAAGCCGGAGTCGTTGCTGCGGGTGGAGGAGATGCGTTTCTGTTCGACGTCGTCTTCGTGTTCGGTGCTGGCGTTGCTTTCGGTGGTCCCGGTGCTCTGGGTGCTTCTGGTGCTTCCGGTGCTGTCGCTGCTCGCGGAAGCGGTTCTCGTCGAGTGTTTCTTCTTCTTTATTTTGGCGCGTCGCACTTTGGACAAATCCCTGGGTGTTGCGGTGAGAAGAGAGACGGGGGTCGTGTAGAACATTTTAATGAGGTCGAGAGGTCGTTGCTTCGGAGTATTTCGCGGGCTGTTTTTCGGCGAATTACGTAAATTAAGGCAGCTGGGTTTGAGGGTGGTATCCGAGGAGTTTGAGATTTTCGACTCTGATCGTTCCTCGAAAATAGTTCTCTTTTCGCTGCTGTTTGCAGACTTTCCCGAAGACTTTTTCCTCTTAGCCAGTTTCTTCTTTTTCGAGGAATCCGGACTGGCGCTTGAACTTTTTGGGGAATTCGAGCCGGCGGAACTTTTTTTGCTGCTGGCTTTGCTGCTGCTCTTCTTCGTCGAGGTCTTTTTCTTGCTGCTCTCCTTCTTCGCTGTTATCGGGACTTCCGGTTGGATATCCTGGTCCGGTTGGTCCAAGGACAAATCCGCGTGGCTGTTCCACTTGAATATCTTCTTCGGGGTGTCGTCGGCCGCCTCGTTCGTCGGAGTTCCTGGCTCTTCCGGTTCCTCCTCCTGGATAATCGAGTCCAATTCGTTCTCCAGCTGTCGAGCCTCTTCAGGGTTCGCTGGAGCTGCTACGATGTTTATCGTTGGCACTGCTGACTCGGTTATCGAGGAGGACCATTTCGAAGGTGGCGGAGCCAGTGGAAGAGGAACTTTGCAAGTTTCCGTGGTCGGTTCTTCGGGTACGGAAGGTGAGGTCGAAATTTTTGGGTCTTCGGTGTTCCCGGCACACGCCTCCACTTCCGGCGAAGCCGTTGCGACCAGCTTATCCGATACCAAGCTACCCAAGCTCTCCAGCTTACTTCCGGTTGCTTCTTTGTGAGGGTCGAAGATTATGGAAGCCAGATTTTGGAGCCTAGGAACTTCCGGCGACACTGGACTGTTCTCTTCGGCGATTGTCGACAAGTTTCTCTCGAATCTGATGCTTTCCTGACTTTCACAAGACTTCTTTTCGCCCTTCTCCTTCTCCGCACTCTCCCCACTCGAGATTTGCTGAAGCTGTTGGTTCTGTGACCCGCTTTCGTCACCCTCGCTTATTACCAGCTTTAAAATAGTTTCCGCGCTCGCTTTCTCCTGATCTTTTTTCTTCGAGAGCCCGTTCTCCGTCGTTTTCTTCTTCTTTATCTTGTTTTGCTTGTTCTCCTTGGTCGCGACGTTCTCAGCTACTTTTGGTACGTCCGGTGCGCTAGTTTCCGGTGGAATATATCTCTTCGTCTCGGGCTGCTTCGTAATCGGGTCTCTCTCGACGAGGTCAATTCTTTCACTCTCCTGACTCGTTATTACCGTCGGCTCGATTTTGGCTTTCGGTTTCTCGAGCCTCTGGCTCTCGATCTCACCCCAAAAATCAATTCCGTCGTCCTCAGGGATCGGGGGAATGTAGACTTTGTTCCAGATCTTCAATTTTGGCTTTTCGAGCTTTGGCGGTTGACGATTTTCCTCGATTATCTCGCTCGGCTTTGGCTTCACTTTGCTCAGGCCGTTCGACAATTTTTGCGGTTTCTCCTCGCTCTTCAGCGTATCCTTGACCTTCGTCTCGACTTCCGGCAGATTTTTCGCTGCCTTTCCAACTACCTTTACGCCCTGCGATTTTTCTTTCGCGTCGATCGACGAATCCACTTTTTCTACCGGAGCTTGCGAGCTTTTTTCTTTGGCGCTTGGAACGGCACGTTTTTTCGGTGCCGGAAGAATGCTTTTCTCGCCGGTTACCTTAAGATTCGTGGGCTCTGGTCGTCCGTCGATTTTTTCACGATCGAGGCTCGAGACTTTTTCCAAAATTGTGGTATCGCTTTGCAGCTTCGAGGGATCGGCAACATTTTTTCCGGCGAGCTCGCAATGCTCGGGAAATTTGAACGTATCGCCGTTCGTTTTAATCGCGCTCTTCGGGGTTTCGATAATCGGCTCTTCGTGTTCGATCGCCGGTTTCGATATGACTTTCCTCAAGTATTCGGGGTCGTCGACCTCAGCTGCAGCGTTAGTCACTGCGGCAGTTATCGACGTCTCTGCCTCTTCAACTTTCGCCAAGGTCCTGTTGAATTCCGGTAAATCGTCTCGCACTTGAGAATTCTCGGTATTAAGCTTGTGATTTTCGTGCGACGAACTATTGGATCCGGTCCCACTGTATTTCACCACCTGGTCCACATTTTCGTTCGCGACGTTGAGCGAATTAATTGTTGGCGCATTTGGCAAGCGTTCGCCAATGAAAATCGGCGAAATGGCCGATAAAATGTGCGCTTTATCTCCTGCCGATTTATCGCCTTCGTCGTTTTTCCCTTTTTCCGATTGAATCGCAGTCACTGACCTTGAAGAATCCAACGGACTCACTTTTCTCTTCGCTATTTTTGTCTTTTCTCTGATTGCTTTGCCGCCAATATCGTTATCCGATCGTTTATCGTTTGTTTCGTTACCGATCACCGATTTTCCAACGTTTTTCGGTCGCTTCGTGACCTCCTGCTTTCCTTTGTCATTCGCTCTATCCTCGGGAACATCGACCTGGGTCACTTCCCGTGAAAGAGGCTCCTTTGCCGATTTTTCTGGTTGATCGGTATCGCCCTCCGTTCGAATCGCCGCCTCCGACCTTGAAGTATCCAACGGGCTCACTTTTCTCTTCACTATCTTCGCCTTTTCTCCGATTACCCTGCTGCCAATATCGATTTCCGATCGTTTATCGTTTATCCCGTTACCGATCACCGATTTTCCAACGTTTTTCGGCCGTTTCGTGGCTTCCTGTTTTCCTTTGTCATTCGCTCTGTCGTCGGAAACGTCGACTTTCGTCGGCTCCCCTGAAAAATCGTCTTTTTTCGAAGAGCTCTTGCCGAAAATCGCGAAACCGTGATTACCGATACGCTCTTCATGCGTCTTAGCTTCGTCGGATTTCGCTGAAATTACTTTCGACGGTTCGGAACGCGAGGACAGATGTCCGGAACTCCCGGCGCTATTCAACGACGGACTGATCGATTTTATTTCCGCCTCTTTCCTCCTACCACTTTCAATCGACGGCTGATCGTTGGTTGCGTCCTTCGTCCGTCTCTCCCCGATTTCCTCGACGCCCCCCGGCAACTCGGAAATGCTTTCGACCTCTGCATCACTTTCAGTGATATCTTTAGACCGGAACTTGGCAACTTTAGCGTCTCTCGATTGTGAACCATCGTCCGAAGTTGTTGTCATTGATCGTACATGATCGGTATCGTTTTTATCGACTTTATTGGCGATATCTTCATTGGTCTTCGGCGTGGCGCCATTTTTCTGGGTCTTCAGGGTAAGATAAACGCTGTTTCTCGAGTCGTCCTTGACATATCGCTTCCTGACCGGTAAGACGATGACCTGATGATGTTCCTCGACGCTACTTTCCTTCTTCCTCTCGATCTCCGCGACCTTGGCTACCGATTTTGGCGCCGGAAGTCTGACGCTGTCTCTAAATTGATCGACGATGCCCTGCGATTTTTTTCTCTTCATCTCCTGCTCTTCAGCAGCGCTGCCATTGATCCAGAGGGTGGAAAAATCGCCCACGCTGTTGCTAGCTTCGATTTTGAATTTAATAGCTTTGTTCGAGGATGAATCGCCGCCGATTTCGTGATCGGTATCGGTAACGAGCACATTAACATCCTCTTCGTGGTTCTTCTTCATCGTTGTCTCGATTTCCTTGCCGATTTCGGTCTCGCCAGGCGGCGATGGTTTGTCCGTTGTCTTCTTCCGCTTCTTCACCTTCTTCGCCAGCTTCTTCGTCCTCGCAGCGTCCTCTTCATCGCCGATTTGGCTCTCGTGCTTCCCCAGCACGGAGGACGTCGATCTCACCAGGTTCTTGCGAATCAAGGTACCCATTCTGGTCTCCACTTCGATTTCCGCCTGCTCTTCAGCAACCAGAGTGTCAAGGGCAACCGCTTGGGCCTGCGCAATGAGAACTTCGCGCTCCAGTTGCTCAGGGTCCATTTGCACGTCGGCTGAGGATCTTCTTCGGGTCATTCTTCGGGTGACTCGCCTTTGTATCGCTTCGAGGTGCTCTTCGGATTGATTTTTGTCCCTGGCGATTTCCGCGATCGGTTGATCGGCAATTTTCGAATTAATCTCGTGATCGGTATCGGTTTTCTTCTCTTTGATCAGAAATTTCTCGACTAGAAGCTCGCCGACGGTTTTCTCGTGGCGCTCGTAGTGTTCGCGCAATGCCGGATTGTCCTTCAGGGCCTGGGAACGAATTCTTATCGTCGGACGATCTCGACGCAACCGATTTCGGTGGTGATTGTTGTCCGAGTGTGACAAAGCTCGGGGTGTCGACACGTCGATGTCCGCCGTGTCTATCACACGCTTCGGACGGGAAGACATCGTCGCCGCTGGAGAATAACGGCGCAATGCGCTTAACGGCGACTCCGAGATCGTCGAGAGAAGCGGCGCGTATCGCGACGAACCCAGCGGACTGTGGATTGTCCTGGAAGAGGATTTCGCTGTGGCTTGGGAGCTTCCGATTCATCATGATCATTAGTGATTATGTTTGGATGAGTATGATTTATGATAAATTATTACGACCAGTGAAATGGACCAGTTCAGGGTAATTAAGGACTTAAGGTAATTCAATGTTGCACCGATTTATCAAAAATTTTATATTTTTATTGCCAACATTAATATTTCAGTATAATTTTTAATCCACCAAATTTCCGGCCTGGGCTCATTTAAATGAGACCTTGAAAATTAAGTTTTTCCATTTTATTTATTTCAACAAATGCGAATATCTCTTTGTGTCAATGTCTGCGATTTCATATGAGTGAGTGAATTTTTTTCTAATTAAGATAAATATTCAATAGCTAATCCATTTAATTTTCATTTTTAATCCATGAAACTTCTTGGCTGGCTATTTAAATGAGACCTTGAAAATTGATTTATCTTTTGTTCACTTCAATAAATGCGAATATATCTTTGTGTCGATGTCTCCAATTTTATATCAATTAATCGATTTGTCTTTTAGGGTGGAGTATTCGCTGGGATGAAAACGAAGATGTCACAGCTCTTCTCATCGTGCAAACACGTGCCCTTCGCGACACCGATCTCGAAATCAACCACCCTCCCGCATAGTACGCCAAACGCAGCTAGTCTCGTATCAGGTACTCGCGTCCGCGCTCGTTAGTTAGACAGAATGCCAATTGCTTATTTTAAATCGTTACGTGGACCAGTGATGCTGCCACCGCTGGTGATCCTCTCATCTCGGCGAGGCTGACGAGGCTAATGCAGCACAAGCGCTCGCTCAAGTGTCTTTGCGAAACACTTGTTAACTCTTCGACGTTCAAATACTATTTCCTAGATCGCACAAGTGTCAATAAATCGTGATCTATCGATCGATTTACCTCCGAACCGATTTCCGCGTGACAATCCAACGTTTACTAACATTTCTCGCGGGATAAAATAATTCAATAAGCCCTCGTCAGTGTCTCCGACATTTCTCTAATTTTTTTTGTTGCCTAAACTTTGTGTTCATTTGACACATGATTTTTTTCTTCAGACTCCACAATCGGGGCTAAAAAAATCGCGAAAGAAAAATGGACTTTTTCCGGGCGACTTTCGCGCTTTGGATTATTTTCAGTACACTGACCGTGAAAATCTATTTTTTCAAATTTTTCGTAAACACACTGAGTTATTTCGTGAGAGGGACAAGAAGAAAAAATAACATTTCTTCCAATAACTTTTTATTGGCCCGGAGATATTTCTTTACAAGACAAAATTTTTTATTTAATTTTGAGCATTTACAAATCTTCGTTGACATTGAATTTTTATTTTTCTAATATCATCATACATTTTGGGCAATTAGTCGTGGCGGGGATTTTCACTGCTATCAATTTAATCAGCCGAAGAGTTAAAAAGTGATAATCACGCGTCATCGTCGTCGTCGTCGTCATCGCGGGAAAATAAATAATAAACGCGTCGCGTCGATAGCCCCGGCCAAAGACTGGCCTTCGAAGCAGCTTTCCCCGAGTGATATACCGTCGAATAATCGGGATAGGCCAAATATCCGCCGTGTCATTCCCTCCCCCGACAAATTAACGTCAAACGTACGTGTCTGCCATTCGCTGAGGTCTCTGCCAAGCGCAAACCTCTCAATTTTACGCACACTTGGCTCAGACGTAGCGAAGATGTATTTATTTTTCGTAGAAACAACAATACCTCGAGGAAGTAATTTTTCTCAGTGAAAAAAATAATTTTTTCGCATTTAAAAAACACCTTTACATTGATTGCCACTCATTTTTCAGTCTTCTTTTATCAAATGACATTTAAAAAAAAAAGTAATCCGCTCGTCGAACATAAAAAAATCACGAGCGCTCTTCTCTCTTAAGACTTGACTCTCGAGCCAAGGTTCTCACTTTATTAATAGCTTCCCAGACAACGTGTTTGATCGAACGTTAATTAGATCGGTTCGGAAGATCGGTATCAGGATCAGGACATGACACGGATAAACAGACGTTAAAAGGATAGTCCATTTTTTATTTAAAAAAAAAGGGAATGAGGTAATGCAAAATGAGATAAAAAATTAAGTACATGATAAATGACGATCATTTTACCGTCCTGTGCCGGTCATCTTCGAAAAAAGGGCAGCCGGTAATAAAATAGCATTTTATCTCGACTCTAGAATTCATCGAATTTCACTTATCGAATTAATTTCGTTATCCAATATTTATTTAACGTGGAGGACGATCGATTGATTTTTAATTAATTTCCAGATTGCACGATCGTCTAGATCGGTATTAGAATTAACGACGATAATTAGCTGGGGAAAAAGGATCCTCAAATTTGGTATTAAAAAAAAAAAAAATGAAAACGATGAGGCGATGTGGATGATATTGAAAATGCAATATGTGGTTAATGACGGTCATTCAAAGCTTACCGTCCGGTGCCTGTCATTAGAGAGCTGTGGTTCGAAAAAGGGCCGCCGTAATAATACGGCAACGCGTCACGGTAGTACGGCATTTTAGTATTTTCGATTTTTTTATACTTTTTCGTAAAATAAATAAGTTAATTGATTTTTTTTTTATCCAACAGGTTGAACGTTCAACGTGGGAGATCTATCGATCGAGATCAATAAGAAGGACAGCGCGGGCGATTGTAAATCGAGGATTCCGCGCGCGACTCGGAATAAAATCCGAGTCAGGTGCGAAAAACGTTCTCACGGTTCAGGGAGCCAAGACCGACTGAGTTTAAGCCACCGACCTAAGTATAATAATAGAATTCTAGTATATGATGCTTCCTAGCGTCTAACTATATACACACAAGCCAAGACTCTCTAATAACCGCGCGAGAGGAGAGCCCGCGAGTAGCGGCGCGCAGTGAAACAACCGGAGGAATCGAGATGAACGAGTTTAGAAGCGAACCCGCTCTCTCTCTTTTTCTCCTCCTGCTGTCACAGCTTCTCCCTCTCGCTGCAAGCTCGCATAAGCGCCCGCGCGAACTAAATACTAGCCCGTTAACCAATGCGAGCGAGTTTCGCCCCCTTAACCGCACCAAAAACCCCAATTATTTCGAAAACGTGCAAGCGAACTTCCAAGCGATGCAAACGTCAAGCTTTCCTCCCCTCCGGCGGAATGACGTGGGGTTTTTTACACCCCAATGAAAAAATCTGGACAACGGGAGAAGAAATTCTATGATTTAAAAAAAAAATTTTAAGGGATTATTTAATAATTAATATATTGAGAAAAAAAGAAAGAAATTATTGAGTCGACAGTTCGGTAAAAAGGTTTAAAAAAAATTTTAAACAAATATATATATATATATATTTTTTTAAAATTAGAATTACAGAATGATCATTATGTTCTTATAGAATAAAAAAAAAATTCTTTTTTCTTCTATAGTCTAATAATTAATTTATAATTGATAATTCTCTCCCATTGTCCATGAATTAGATTATCGTTAGTCTCACACCAAAAGCGGTAGTTATTAATTGATAAACAGTAATGAAAAATGTATCGATTGGAACACTACTCACGTATTCATTTTCAGGACTGCGATATCCTAAAAAGCATTCGTTGTTAAATGATTATTTTAGTAATGCGCCCATTAAAGTTATATCATTCAATTTAAGCGTACATCATCAATTTCTAGATGAAAGCTACACATAGAATTTCGCGTTTCTTAATAGTGTAAAAACATGTTAATCCTAGCGACTATTTTGTGAATTAACATAAACATTTTGAGTGGTGAATAGCTTTTCGTAATGATAAATAGGACGATATATATATTTTTTTGCGACACAGATATTTCGAAATCTTTTTAACAATTCATTCACTGGTGTTAAATTGTAAACACGTCGAACTAAACAAGCGTCACGTTGATCATTATTACGCGTGGATCTATTCGATACGTATTTATAGAACCTACGCTGATTTACGTACGTCGTGTGCCAGTATATTTTTCCGGATTTCATATATATATATATATATGTATATCTATATTTATATATAAAATCCGTTGTGCTATATATACGCATTGATCGATTAACAATATATCAACTGCATGTATGTACACGAGGCACGGTGCAAACCGAGAGGATATGCCGATCGATATATAGATCTCGGGATCGTAAATAAAGGCGCCTTCCGAGATGATCCAAGCTCTGATTTAAATACAATTCAATTCATATAAATTCGGCGAGTCTTCGATCCCGATAAAAATCGATCGAATTTTATATATTTTTTATTTTATTTTTTGATCGCGATCATAAAAATTTTTTATTTCATGAGAAATTTTCGAATTTCTAAAGCGAAAAAAATTATTTTCACATTCACATGTTTTTTTGGGATACGAAAAACATTTTGAAGAATATTCTACGCTAATGTCGTTCGTTTTGAAAATAGTATATGCATTTTGAAGTTGATTTTTGGACCACCTTGGCTTACCATCCACGAGACTCAGGAACTAATGAAGTATTCGTTTTTATCGTTTTTAAGGTGTAAAATAAAAACTCACCGTCGCACCTTAAGCCCTGACGAAAGAATCCGTACAGCAGGGAACCGCAATGGTCGCAGAAGGTCGGAGACATGAAGGTGTGAGGTCGAAATCGGTGAGGTACGTCCACCTTGAAACGCTCCCTCAAGTACTGCCATCAAAATTAATACGTAACGTTAGAACATTGCTTTCAAATATATTTTTTTATATTTTTTCTTATCAACATTCACGACGAAATAATTAGCGGTATAAAAATCTACCCACCAAAAATGAACAATAATCCTCATTAAAATTTATTGAAATATATTGGAGTTCAAATAACTGCAGAACTTTTTTAAAAAATTAACCGAAGAATCAATTTACAATTCTATCTTTTGATATCAGTAATTTGTTTATCAATTTTTTTTTAAAATTATATTAGACAGGATAAATCCTTGAAAATAATTATTAATAATGTCAGAAACGTGATAAATATTATAGTGAAAAAAATATATATATCATTTTAACTGGTTCAAGTGATAAATAATTTTCCACGGACGTTAATAAATCTTTTTTCACGTCCGTTGCTGACGAAGCTACTTACTATTGTATTTTCCGACTCTCTTCCACTTTCCGGACATTTAGTGAGTAATTTGTCATGGCATTTCTTGTGGACCGCTGTTTGGCACGCTGAGAAAAAAAGTGATCTTGATGAATTCGGGTTGCAATGGTTCTGAACCCGACAAAACGATTGATAAACCGGTTGTCTCACCTTGACATTGATATCCCTGCTTGCCGAAGCCCCTGAAACAAAACGGTGAGGGTGGTCATATTTTTTTAATACTCCCTTTATTCATTACCGCTGCTATCATTTTCTCTCATCGCTCTTTACTTCCAAGCGCCTTCAGGTCGTGATTTTATCTGCAGCCGGTAAATTTTAAGCGAGGAAATCTTTTCAAATACGATATTAAAGTTTAAATCATAATCACCACTCCGCGGACCATTTTAATTTAGTTTAAATCAAATATAAATATGAAGAAATCCTTATTTCTCATGTGATCAATTTTTTTGCCACTTTTCAAATATTTTAATAATTATTTAATAACAAAAAAAACTACACTTCATGTACTTGAATCGAGGAAACAGACTTCAGATTTTATTCTTCCCCATTGATCATTTTCATTTTGTAAAATCACAGAGAGAGAAAAAAATGACGGTAAAGAAAATTCGAAAAAAATGATTACATGCATTTTTCATGCGGATGAATGGCACAAAAAATCGCGAGGCGATTTCCTCCCCAAATAAATGAAGCACAGCAATTCTATGCTTGAAACTATATGTTTTTTTTTAAATATATAGCAGATATAATAATTTTGTTTCTTTTTTCAGTATCTACGTTACTCAACTGATTGGACACAAGCATACCACAAAAAGTCTTTGCAGAAAGCGCAAAAAGTGGGCTGCCTGAAGAATTTAGCGACGAGCCTGTGGCCGCGGACAACGTGAACTTTGTTGTGCTTGACGGCGCCTCTTCGTCGCGTTATCGGGACACCGACGTTTTCCGGAGGCGGCGATGAGGCTGCACCGATTGCGTCTCTTCTGGGTATGCGCGTTCTGTAGACGTAAGTTCTGCCGGCGTTCGCCGGTGGAAGATCCAACGGATTCAGGGGCGATGGTATTCTCGTCCTAATAATATAAAACAGAGGAATCTCTGAATTTTCATTCAACAATAGTCTCGTGCCGAGCACGCTCCGTCTCGAATCCCAACTTCCTATTGCGAAACGGAACGATAGGCTTTGATGCCAAATTATAATAGCAAGACCCGGGCGTTATTTCTAATACAACTATTTCTATTAGTTATTTGCTGTTTCAAATGAAACTGAGATTTTACAAGTGGCATTTCAATTGACGTTTATGATCTATTGTTAAAAAACAAAAAATTATTCACAAGAATTTAAATAATTTTGAAAAAATTTACACTAAACTAACCAGTGCTGAATATTATTAAGTATTCTTAAAAAGAAAAATCGAAAGTCTAAAAAAACAATTTCTCCTCCCACAAAAAACGTGAGGTAATCCTTTTTTTATTTTTGAATCCCCATGTATTACATTTAAAAACGTTGAACGTCTAAAAATAGGCCTTTTTTCGAGAGGATTGAATGGTAAATAAATAATAATGTCACCTGTACGTGTATCCTTCAGGTCCGACGCGAGGCTGAGAATTTCTGGCCTGATCCAGCAAAGGTTTTCTGGAGCTTCCACTTCCGCCCGCGGCGTTTCTCTTCTTCGAGTGGGAGCCTCGACTTCCGGTGAACATCATCTTCACCGTTTCTTCTCTCTTGATAATAGGCTTTAAAAAAATGTTCTCACCTCGAAAATTTCATAGAGGATAGCTTGGCTCATAAGAATGTTCGTGCCTCGCGCACAATCATCTTCAATTACTATTCTTCTTTTGGCTTCGGTTGGGATATTGATTATTATCTACTGACAAATAATTCGGGCGTTAAAATTTGCCATCGAAAAGCTACCAAAAGCCAAACATTCGAAGTCAATTATTCTTCTTTTTTCTCCAGTTCGACTACTAATTATTATCCTCGTTACCGAACCGCTCCGGAGCTTTGATTTATTTTCAATAATTTATCGTCCACTTCTCGACTTGGTAAATAATTCTACTGACAAATAATTCGGGGCATTAAAATTTGCCAACGAAAAGCTACCAAAAACCAAACCTTCGAATAAGCTTCAATTATTCTTCTTTTTTCTCCAGTTTCGCTATTAATTATTATCCTCGTTTCCGAACCACTCCGGAGCTTTGATTTATTATCAACAATATATCGTCCACTTCTCGACTTGGTAAATAATTCGGGCATTAAAATTTGCCATCGCAAGGCTATCGAAAGCCAAAGCCTCGAAGAAGCATCTCTCTCTCGAGTCCGTCTATAAATATCGAGCACTCGCGCGGACCGCACACTTTATGCTCGATCGGTTCTCCATCAGTTGTATTTTCGTAAGCACGATGCCGATTCACTGACGTTGCTTCTGCATTCCCAAGGGCTTATCAATTTTCTTCGCCAGCCGGTTGACCGACCCGCTGTTGTCTCTGCTCTCCCCTCCGAGTACATCGCTCCGGACTTCCGGTTCACCTTTCAATTTATTAAAGCATCAAGCTCTCTCTCTCTTCCCACTATTCAACAGCTTCAATTCAATTTCTCCTCTTCTCCTGAAATTCAACAAAAACACCATTTATTATTTCCACAGAAAATTCAGATAACAAAAAAATCTTCAATGAGCAAAACGTAAATTAAAAAAAATAAATAAATAAATAAATTGCATTGTAAAAATCTGGATAGAAATGAAAAATTTCAAGTTCATGCACTTTCCACATCTTCGGAGGCTTTTTTTTTCTGTACTTAAAAAAAAATAGTTTTTGCAAATAAAAATTCCAAATGCATTTTGATTAATTGACCAATAATTAATTGTCGGTGTCCAATCAGCTCTTATTTTATCTTTCTTTCAATTATTAATGCAGTAAATACTCAAAATAGACAGTGAAAAATTGTTATATATATACATATGTATAGAATTATGAACATAACAATTAATACATCGTTAATTTGTGGTTTCTCCGCCTTCAGGATTCATTAAACAAGCCCAGATTTTTCTCAATATCTATACGCAGATGCGCGCGTGTCTCTCGTTTATAGCGAACGTTATTAGCACGCTTTTGGGTTCATCGCCAAAACATCGTATTGGAATTTCGCAGCAACATATTGCATCTACGTACATGCAGTCAATAAAAGTACGCGTCATTCGCGAGGAGCGTAATTGTCGTGATTAAATCTCTGTCCATCAAGCATTTTAATGACGAAAAATCGCGATACGTTTTTGACATAAATTTATTACAAAATTAAAAAAAAAAAATTCAACACGCACACAAACACACAAATCACAATATAATTATTCGACGAATTTTATAAATTTAATTAAACACATGTTTTTTTTAAAAACTGATTGAAAAATTCCGGAAGAAAATAAATATGAACATGTATGCATGATTCACAGTTGAAGTTGGTGAATGCTCTTTTTTGATGTGTGTGACTATGATTGCCCTTGTATATATTGTTGACTGCTTCCTCGTGGAGTATCGGGCTCGGGACCGCGCGTAACAGCGTTCACTCATGGATTAGATTTGGGCGGAGCACGTAGTGGCAGTGGCCCGAGGACGCACGCGACACTGATCTCCGCTGAAAAATTCAATAACTCCGAGACATGGATTGTAATGCTTAACGACGCGAACCAACCGGATTTTGACGCCTAAAAACGCGCTGAGGCTTTGCACCGAAACTCGTCGTCGCGTCTATAAATATCGGGCGGTTGTATACCGCCGCGACACCACACGCGTGGATTCTCCTAGTCCCGACTTCTTGATGTTTCACGAAACTCGATGCGAAGCCGCTCGCACTCGCGCTCGCATTTGCACTCGGATTTCCACTCGCACTCGCGCTCGCATTTGCACTCGGATTTCCACTCGCATTCGTATTCGCACGCGGATTTGCACTTGCATTTGAATTTGCAATCGCACTCGCATTCGCATTTGTATTCGGATTCGCACTTTCATTCGCACTCGCATTCGCGCTCGCACTCCACGAGTGTAAGCACGGTAAATTCAAAGTTTCAAAGCAGAGAGACTGATCATTGCAGCTAGGGCAAGTCGACTATTTATCATGAGAGACCTCCTCACCTTACCGCCCGGAAAAATTCCGAAAAATCGAGTTCCTGATCATTCGGGATAACGCTTAGGATAATTGGAAAGGACGTCCTGTCTCCATAAACCAAATTTTCCATCGTTTTCTTTTTTAATCGCAATATCGCCTGAAACAATCTTTAAAAAAAGAACATCGAAACGATTTCACTGTAAATAAAACATGGCAAATATATGAGATCATGACAAGATAATTTAAGTAACAAATAAATAAATAGATAAAGTCGAAACGTGAAAGTAATGAAAACAGGGTGTAGAAATTTGTTTGGTCGTCGAGATGTACATACGCATAATGACCGATGATTGCTCGTAATTATGTGACTTGTTAAAGTAAACAGTCTATTATAGTACATTTATTTTGTTTAAAGAAACGCACGCGTATAAAAATATGACAGATACGCCGAGGCTTGAGAAAATGACGGAGACTCTTCGTCCCGACTAAATTCAAGTATCATTGTGTTACAGAGAGAAAAGAAAAAGAAGAAATCTCGTCAGCGTTCTCTTATCGTCTAACAAATGATTCGCCGGAACTCTGATCCTCTCTCGTCAGCAACGAAATCTAAATCAGAGCTTTGGTGATATTCTGAGGCGACAGCGGGCGCGCCACGGTGAGATCCAAACGTGCGCCAGCGGCGGCGATCAATGGAACGGCCAAGCAGCAGTCGCAATCCTCGGTACTGGCGTCGTTCACCCGAAGAATTCTGTCGTAAGGCCGAAGAACTCCGTCGCAGGGACCGCCGGGTCTCAGACGATTTATGTAGACTCCTCTCTCGTAGAGGCCGTCGGAAACGGAAAATCCAAAGTCCTCGTAAACCGGATCCTTGTGGAGGGACACGTGGACGATTTGCTGGGGTCTCGTTTCCGATGCCGCGCGTTCCTGTGACCTGAAGAGATAGAAAAACGTGAAAAACCTCATAAACGAGACGATACGACACAACAAAAAAGGCTCACGTCGATGAAAATCAAGTGTTAGCTCTCGGCGAACGCAAAACCGTGAGAGAAAACTACGAAATTAATGTGCTTCGACACTCGGCGCCTGAAATGAGAGAAAAACTTGCATGCCCACTCGCCGCATTCGATCCGATTAAAGCTCAATTGGTTTTTATCGCTCTCGGGCGAGGATCAATGGGATACAGAAGGTTTAAGCGTCACGCTTTAAACTCAATGTGCTATTTTCAGGGTACAGTGAGTCAGAGCGTTATCGTGCACTGCAACGAGTCATTGAATTCATCCGAAAAGGAGAAGAAGCTAACGAAAAGATGGAGCAGTTCTGACGAGCATCTTAACCATGCGTTTTTCAAATTATTTTCTAATGCTCCTCTATTTCTGAGTCAGCAATATTTATACACTACGTCGTTACTTTTTATACGTTCATAGGAATGAAATATCGTTAACCCTGCATACGAAGTCATGGGTAAATCCAGTTGCCCACTGTCGATCGATGCCGTGTCCCACAACCTGAGACTCTCCGGGACAGTACCGCAAACTTCGGCTATTTCTCCCCAGGAGTCGACCGCGCTGTCGACGCTCGGAAGACTTTCCCTCGTTGATCGTGACGTGTCACTGGGATATTGTTGCATCGGTGTATCGCTGGAAATGCTGCCTTCCCTGTTGAAAACCAACATGAAAAAGTACTCAACAATAATGCAAAACAACGTTAATTTAACTGTAAAGATAAATCGAAAGGGAGAAGACGAATGTCACTGATCATATTGCCAAAAATTTGATATACGGTGAAATTAAATGATGATTGGGGATAAAAAAAAAAGGCAATACGTGCCTCGCATCCGATGTTGAGTCGGGTTTTCTGATGGTCAAAGAGACCACGGAGCTTCCTGGTCTGTGCAGCAAGAGCGCGGCCTGTCGAAGGTCCCCGGAATCCAATTTTTGTCCATCGATAGCGAGTAGACGATCCCCGGGAGCGAGGCTTCCGGTTCTGTAGGCCAAAGAGCCGCGTCTCACCTCGGCGATCACCAAATCCTCGTTAACCGTGAGACCCAGATCCGGTTGTCCGCCCAGAGGTCTCGCGACTCGCACGGTGAAGACTCCCGAACTCGGAACCACTGGTCCACCGACTTTGTACTCGGTTACGAGCTCCACCTGCGCGTTTAATCACAATTTAACCATTCCAATCTTCCGTACTCCAATTTCCGCTTGTTCTTCAACAAAAATTCGGATTTCTTATTCGCAATTGTATTAAAATCGTGCCAAAAAAATATAACAAAATCTCCAATCCCTCTTCACGAATAATGACAAAACGCGATGATCTACAATCACAAACTTTCAAAAAATCGTCGTAAAATATTGCAAATTTCTGGAGATTATTTATCGATGTATTTTCATGCTCAAGGACTAATTCCCTACGATGATATGTTGCAAAAGGATGAAGATTTTCGTTTATGAGCAAATTCACTGGAGAATTCACCTGCTGAGATTCTAAAATAGCAGCGACTTCGCTGGGCTGCATGTCTTGAAGAATTCTACGATTAAGGGCGATTATTTTGTCGCCAGGGAGAAGAACTCCGCTGCGTTCCGCTGGACCGCCAGCCTCGAGGATGTCGATGACGTAATTCATCCGGCCGTCGGTCGGTCGAAGAGCGAGGCCCAGACCTCGGTGATCCGGCCTCAGGAGGACCGTCAGACTTTCCTTGGTGTAGAGGTTTTGCGTGGCGCCCTGTTGCGCCTGAGGTTGCGCTCTTCTCTTGGATATCCGCGAGGACGCGGACGGCGGTCGCGGTTGAATCTGAAGCCTGGCGATCCTGCTGTTCTCCGAGACGTTCCGCAACAATTTTCCGGCTCCCGCGGCGTCCTGAATCGGAATATCGTCCACGGCGAGGAGCCGGTCGCCCGGCTGAAGAGCTCCGCAGCGATCGGCTGTGCTCGCTGGACGGAGACTCTCGATGTAAACTCCACTGGGCGTTTCTCTCACGGTCAGTCCAATTTCACCTACAGAGAACAATTTACAGAGTACAAAAATTAACGCGGTCTCTCCATTGCAATCGTAAATCAATAATTTGTCCTTACAAAAACAAAAAGATTATTTTCTTACAATCGTGAGATCCTAGATAAAAGATCTGATCAAGATAATCATTAAAATCGTCAAAAATCCGAATTTCGTTCATCTGATCGGTTTCTATCAGTTCCAATGGAAATTCTTAAGCAGGTGACGTTATTCCATGTCAAAGAAAGTGAAAAATTCGACATTGCATATTTTTGTTTCTTGAAATCCAAAGCGCCTCTTAATTCGGTATTAATATAAATCGAAAAAAAAAAATTCCCATAAAATCCCGTAAAAATTTCTAAGTCACATCAGAAAAATCGGGATCTCAGATTTCCCATAGAATCCCCTAAAAAAATATGAAATTATTTTTTTATCGATATATTTCGTGAAGAAAATTTCCCAAACGGAGTTAAACCCGACGACTCACCGGACAAACCTCGCTCCAGTTGCACGAGGAGCGGACCGGAAGTGGCCGCTCTCGCTTCCTCCATATTCGCGACGTCGTACTCGATGGTGAGAGAGGCGACCGGGGCGTCGGAGCTTTTTCTCAAAGCTCTCTGAGCCTCGGCGAGGCCGAGACCGCGCAATTCGGTGTCGTCGACGGCGAGCAGACGGTCGCCCGGTCTGACGCGGCCTTCCTTAGCGGCCGGACCGTCCGATTTCACCCCGGTGACCACCAGCGCCCTCGCGACTCCGACGCGCAGCGTCACCCCGAGACTTCCGCTTTCCCTCTCCACTCGCACCTGCGCAACCTTCGAGGACACGCTCGTGGGCCCTCCGCAACCCCCGAATTCGGTCTCGTCCAGTATGAGAAATTTGTGGGAACCGTGAAACTGCTGATGCTGAAGCTGAAGCGTGACGTCTTCCGGCCTCGCGGACTCCGAGCTCGCGGAGGTCGCGACGCTTCCGGGACGCGCGCGATTTTTGTGCGAGCGCATTGTCGCCAATCGCAGAGAGCTGAACATCGTGGACTTCCGCTCCGAGAATTCACTTCCGGTTCATCAAATCATCGCCCGTTTTTCTCCATTTTCCACCACATTTCCTCCGCTCACGTCCTCCGAAAAGTACCTGGTGATTTTTCAGGGTCATTTTTAATTACGTCAGTTTTAATCATCGTCGAATATCACAAATTAATAATAAAAAAAATTAAATATATATTTTTTCAAAATTCGTAATACTTTGAAAACGCAAAATTCTGCGATTTTTCGTAAACGCTATTTTGCTTAATATCCACTAATTAAGAAAAAAAAGGCCGAAAAATGGTAATCAAGATATTCTTCATCATTGATGATGATTATCGGTAACCTAATTTTCTCCTTTCGAAAAACGCCTCGCAATATTATTGTTATTATTATTATACAATCTAACCACAACAACAAAATCGAAATCTCCAAGTTTCTATGTATCACCAAAATTTAAAAAATCAAAAATCAATATAAAAAAAAAACATTAGAGCCTGGCAATATTTACCTTGCCGAAAAAATTGGCCGTCCGCAGCTAAACCAATAACACATCGGCAGAGCGCAGCAAGCCCGACTTCCGTTGCCTATTTACCTCGAAAACACTCGTGCACTTATCCCCTCCACTCGCCACAACAACACGCTGCCTCTTTGACATGCCCTAGAAAAATCTGACCAAATTATCCAAAATCAATTTTAATCGTGCATCGCCACAAAGAGCCCAAAATTACGATTTCATTCGTCGAACGAGCGAAGCAAAAACGTCCCTTTTTTCACCTCCTATTATTCACCACCACTACCAAACAAACAATTGCAATCGTAATCCAATTTTTATGCCAACTGGACACGCCTAACGATGAAGAGAACCAAGAAACGATTGATTGAAAAAAATCGATTGATCTTCACAATGTTGTGTTTATTTTGTCGGAGGGACAATAAGAAATTTCATTTATCTTCGTATAATTTCACTGATTTCACCACAAGCTTATTCACAACGCACTTCGGGCCCTTAAGTCCCTTTTGTCCCCTTAACCGAAGAGCTTCCTCAGCAGCAACGGCAACCGTGCGATATAAGACCGCATTAAATCGGTGGCGATGTTCCGAGCTTTGTCCTGTCTCTTTCCCGCGACTTCATAAAGCTCTGGCTCTCGTGCGCCCGAAAATAGAACGTTTCCTAGGGCCGCATCGTCGAGACACACGCGGAAATCTATTTATAATGTTCGCCGCCCTCGCTTGAGTCGCGCGTCTGCGGCCCTGCCCGGTTCTCCGCGACTTCGTCGTCGCCGACGACCGCGAGGACCGTGAATCAACTCCCTCCTCGATTCGCGGCTTCTCGGCTTCGCGTTAAGCGCCGCTCGACGCGCCGCCCGAGAACACCGCACCGAGAATGGCCTGGTGAACACCATTCATCCGCTCTGCGTTCTATTTTATTGCTTCTCACTTTATGACACTCAAAAGTACGTGGTCATTGACACGGGAGAGAGAAAAAAAAAAAAAACATCCATCCGCTCTACGTTCTATTTAATTGCTTCACTTTGCAAAGTGCGGCAAAAGTGATCATCGACGCTGAAAAAAAAGGAAGAATTGATAGGAACTCTCGATTTTTTTTTTTGGTTTTTGTGTAGAATCGTTCTAATTTTTCTAACGAAACGCCTGTGGATTTTTTTTTTTCAGTGGGTGCGAGAAACGCGATTTTACGCACGCTTGTACAGTTTGGAAGATAACGGTACTTTACGACACTAGTGCGATAAGATTTGATTCTGAAGATTGTGAGTTTGCGGCGAATTTTCATGGCGACGCGTAAAATCAAATTTCTCGCACTGTGTGAAATAAAATTTCGCAGGTCAAATGCGCGTCTGGATGAGGATTAAAATGGCGAATTTAAATGTAACGACCGTCTTAATCTAGGATAACGATTATTATGGAATTCGCTATATTTTCCATGTAGAATTGAAGATGGTCAATGACTTAAGACTATAATGAGTTCATTCTGTGCGGTAATTCCTCCGCGTTTAATTCTGCACTTTCGTTTTTGCAGCAGAGTGCTAATTTTCCATCACGCCTTTTTTTTTTATTCACTTAGTGCAGTGAGTAGCGCAGTTCTCTCTCTCTTTTCATTCATCTTATCTGCTTGCAGTATTTCTTCAAAGTGTATCGACTAATTGCTTGCCGACTGCGTGCATATATACACTATATATATATATATATATATACATATATCGTATACATGCGGCGGGTCTGAATGACCAACATTACGCACTTAATCTTCTTCTCTTTCGCTATCGATTCCTGCGAATCTCAGCTTCAAGCTCCCCAAAGAAACGTACTTGCAATTCATTAAGCTCTTGGAATGCAGAAAGCAGAAGAGATCAGCTCAATTTTCACTTGTGCACAAGGAAAAAAAAAATAAAATCGTGCGTAAAAATGTATGTACAAGAGTATGTAACTTCAGTAATTAATTTATCGATAATCATCTAAGCAATGAACATGAAATTGTTCATGAAGATGTGACTTTTATCTCCAAATATCCTCAAAAATCTTGATCGCCTTTTTACAATTTTGCATTAGCTTTTTTTTTTAGGTATACACATTACCTTTCCTCTTTACAATCCATAAAAAAATTACAAAAATTAAAAAAAAACAGAACGCCAGGTGAAAAATTGAAAATTACGTTTACTGAAGAACGTGAAAATGAGGGTAAATCACAATTATGCAAATAATAGTGTTTATTTAGTCAACGATTTACGTCGTGCTGTCGTTAGGCGCGAGTGAACGAGAGATTCGTAATATTAACATTGTTATCGTGTTTCAATTTCTCACACAATGATCGTCGTATTGAAACGGTGAGTGCGTTTCGCGATTGCGCTTGCTATTGATTGCTCGGTGACCGATAGTCAGGATTAGTGACGTTTAGCTCAAACGTATAAGCGTATCGGTGGATCTAGAGTTGCGCGAACGGTCTGTGAATTCGTGATCTTCGTGAGATCTTCGCGAAGTCAAGAAGAAACGTAACGCCAGTACAGCACATTTTTATTTCTTGATCTGTCTCTCTTTTTTTTTCTTCGTTTCTTCAATAGCGCTATGAGATTTTGTCATTATTTACACCTATAAAACGAAACAAAGCACTTTTTATGATAATAATGCCTCTTTATTACGATGATCGTAGAATTTCTTCTTCCCTCTATTTTTTTTAATATATTAATATCAAGGGGCGCCGCAGCGTCTCGATATTATACGTACGTAATACGAAGCATGGGCGTCGAAACAACACTCGTTACATTGGGTTTTTTTTTTTTCTTTTCTTTTCGTTAACTCCTGGTGTTATTTTGTATTTTTCATTTTTTCTTCAGTATTCATTTATTTATATAAAAATTGGCAATTCTCATTGACACTCGTCGCGGTTGGCATCCGTTCCGTTGGTTCGTCTCGACGCTGAATTTCGGCGCTCGGTTGCTCGATGATATCCACATCGCCAAGGGGAGGTAGTAGTTAATCGATCGCGACGATCGCGAATTCGTCACCAAATCGAGCGACAGTTTGCTTGCGTGTCTCTCTCTCTCTCTCTCTCTCTCGTAGCTCGAAAGCGCGAGAGCCTCGTGGTCACTGATCTGTCGGAATACAATATCCATAACAAACTATAATATATAATTTATCTTACGTCATTGTTACAAATCTCCCTCTAATTTCCCTAAAAACATCACTCTCTCTCTCTCTCTCTCTCTTTCTGTTTCGTATAAGTCTTTCCCTCGTGTTTGACAAAATAACCACTGTTTCGTGTTGTTTTATCGCGCAACAATATCAACTGGGAATGGTCATTAAAGAACGTAAGGCTTTCGCATCGGCAAAAATAAAAAATAAAAAAAAAACCAGAAAAAAGGCGAAATATCGATCACTGCCGACGACCAACGGGCCATCTATCCTTTTTGGGTTTTTTAGTCTTTTCCTTCGTTTTAAATATGCGTATGTATGTGTATTTTTGTTTTCTCTCTCTCTCTTTTTTTTTTGTTTATTTTATTTTCTCGATGATCTCGTGCGGAAAATACCGTCGTTATTGTTGCTTGGGGTTTTTTTTATGGCGGAC
The DNA here is from genome assembly GCA_947507545.1 of Clistopyga incitator. Classification (NCBI taxonomy): domain Eukaryota; kingdom Metazoa; phylum Arthropoda; class Insecta; order Hymenoptera; family Ichneumonidae; genus Clistopyga; species Clistopyga incitator. The sequence goes on from OX382186.1 coordinate 7,629,833, forward strand.
AAAAATCCGACTTCCCGTTGGAATTTTTCAAGTGGAAACTCTCGCAGCGGACGTCGAATTATTATTATTATTATTATTATTATTTTCGCGCGCGTGTGTGTGTGTGTGTGTTTTTTTTGTTTCATTCGTTTTAGATGATTGATTAGAAACTTTGCCGCCACGTCGGAATAACGATTCAGATTATGAATCAGTGTCCACGCTTACAATCGTATCTCGCGATCCGTTAGTCCCTCTCGATCGATCGTCAGTGATCCGTCGCTAATTTTTTCGGCTGACGTTCCTGGGCGCGTTTGACTCGCTGCAGCAAAAGACTGTGCAGCTGGTCGACCTCCTTCGGCGCCGCTTGAACGATGAAAATTCTTATGTCACCCTGCACGTCCATCGCCGTCAACCTCAACGACTTCGGACCCGCTCTCTCCGCCGTCATTCCCGGCCACACTTTCGTGTTCAGCACTAATCTCTGGGTTCCCGAGGCTCGGCCGACCAATCGCGACTCCTCGTCCCGGTCGTTCAATCGCAATGTTCCTCTCCCTCGTTCTTGCCAACCGCTCGTCGCCTGTGGATTCAATTGTCACCCTTAATAACGAGTCACCACGAGTTAAACTTACTATTCTCCATAGTCCCAATTTAAAACTCAACATTCACCGTAAGTTGGATTTAAAATTGAGTTATCTATTGCTTTTAATTAAAAAATAATAATGAAAATAACATAGTCGAAATTTCGATTTGGTCGATCAATATAATGGAAAAGTAATTGATATTTTTCACACTATTCTTGGGCAGGGAAATAAAGTACATAGTCCCAAATTCAAGCTTCAACGTAAATTGAACAAAAAATGTATAGTTACATGTTTCTTGTACTAAATTTAAAAAAAAAATGCTCCAAATTTTGATTCAACTGAGGAATTCGATAAAAAATGAGTCCATTTGTGCATGAGTTACCTTGTCGAATGCGAAGAGTTTGCAGTTGATCTGTAGAACATTGGTCTCTCCCTCTTCGCCGGTGAGTGGCGTAACTTGGCTGTACTTTCGCTTGTTCGCTCTGTTAGCCTCCTCCATTTCCTGAGCGGCTTGGGTCAACGTTAAGCCCGATCGTGCGGTGGTGCGACAAACGGTGGCGGCGTTGGAAAAGAGAAGCTCCGAGGAGCCGTTTTCATTGGCTGCCGATTCTTCCTTGGGCTCGGCTTTCTCGGAGGTGCCGGAGGTCTCGGCGTCGCTCGCTACGGTCACGCGTTCCTTAAGATTCTGCCCGAAAACGAAACTGGGCCTCGACGAATTAGGCGCTACAGCATTATTTACACTATTATTATCAATGTCTTTCGGACTGGCGACGAGCGGCAGAAACTTCGGGGGCGCCTCGCTCGCGCTCGTTTTATCATCGCTCTCCTCCACTTTCTCCGTTCCCGGTTTCCCTTTCGCCTCGGCCTCTTCCGTCACCGCACCGTTGTCACCCACCGACGATTCGTCCGAGGTTTTCGTGAATGGATTGTTGAATTTTGGCGCCAAAAGCCCGGGACTCTTCGACGACGGGCCCGGACTCGTCGTCACCGAACTCAACGCCGAAGGTCGCAACAGCGCGGACTTTGGTTTTGTTGTGCTGGTGAATTCGCTCACCCCAAAGGAATTGCCAAATTTTGACGCCGCCAAAACGGGACCTGGATAACATTTGTGCATTAGACTTTGCGCAATTTTCAAGTTCTCAGGCGAGTAACTGTAACATTTTTCGGAGTTCCGACACTGGAATCTTACGGCGAAATTTTTTCTAAACAAACTAAACTGCACATTGGAAACTCACAATGGATTTTGGCATTTTTGGAATAGGGCGAAGATGGCGCTTCGGAATTTTCTTCGTTCGACTGACCTTCCGTGTCCTCTGAAATCAGAAAAAACAAAAACAAATAATAATCCTTGCGCATTCGCAACTATTTTCACCCGCTTATTTAGCTTCCACTCTAACTGCTCGTTAGCCATCGTTATCTCCAAAAAGCAAAGCGACTAATCAACGCGACCCCCCTACGTTCTTTCCCTTCCATCCGCAAAAAGCGCAACCGCTAATTTACCAAATTTCCATGGAATCTCTGTGCGGTGGGTACGCAAAGCGAACATTCAAAAATCCTCGACTCGCTGGATAGTCTCGTTCGTCGATTCCTCCCAATCGACTTGGACAAATCGGACAAATCGTAGCAAAACAAAAAGTGCTGTACAGTCCCCGGAAAAAAGCGTGCCAAATTTGTCCGGGAATTACGTGTCCCCGTGAAAAATGCAAAAAGCATGAAAAAAAAAAACAATGGTAATAATTTACCGTTGGTCGAATTTTCGCTGGACTCTTCGGGGGCGTCGAACTTCATGATAATCGATGGCCGAGGACCGTTGGTCTCCTCCGAGCTCTCTGAACACAAGAAAACACGATAAATTGGGGTGATAGGAGCGTTGTCAGTGAGGGAGAGAGGAGGAATCGTGCGGGGATCAGTGGAAGGATCGGCGAGCGCGAAGCGCGGGTCCTCGGTGGGCAAAAGTCAAATTCCACGTGCACGAGAACCGACGTTTCGACCTCGGGGATCTTTCGGTGTCGTTATTCGTCACCCGTTCCACGTTATAAACACGTTTTAGTCTAAACAGAACCACAAAACGCACCCTTACAATCCGCCATTTTTTGTGTGCTAATGGATACGCGAGGAACAGTGGCGCCCTCTGCGCTCCCTCGCCAAAACGAATGCGCTCACCGTGCGCGGCGATAACAAATTCTTCGGCGAATCGCTACAGGTCAATACTACAGCATACGCACGCATCGCACGGGGATCCGTTCGTTTTCACGGGAAATTCGAGCCCGAACGTGGTGCCAAAACGAAATTGAGTACGAATGGTCCTTAAGGGTCTCGCGCATGCTCCGCAGGCCCAGAGGCTTTCGTATTTATCACATATACAAGTTTTTTTTTTATATCAAATGTATCATTTGATACAGAATATGTTATAAAATTTTGATTGTTAGATTATAAAGACCATTTTTATGGGGTGTAAATAAAATGTAATATATGCTCAAGCAAACACTGACTGCGTTGTATTCATTTTTAATGGAAATTAATTCGTTCGATGCGCTGATTATAATTTATCGTACATGAAGTCTGTTTTTTATATCAAATACACCATTTCATATAGAGTATGTTGTGAAATATCGATAATTGCATTATAAACACAACGTTTTAACGAAGTGTGTTAAATATCCAATACGTTATATATTAATATCCATAATATCGTAATTTTGAATACAGTCTCCAATTGGGATAATTATTATAATTCGACATTCATAAATTCGTTGTGTAAGCGAATTGATATGCGGGTTCGGTCAATTACGTGCATTACAGGATTAAATAATTTCGCATATTTTAAGAGTCTCGTGGAACGGATCGATGACGCGGAAGTTTCGCAGAGGATATCGCACGACAAGGGATCAGCTGGTTGATTGTGGGATCGAAACCACGTCGTCCCTTGACACATCGCTTATCAGCGTGTGACGTAGCGCACCGAGGTGCTGAATTTTTTTATTATTGTCGTCGTCGACTGTCACCGAGAGCCTCTCGAATAGCGGGCTTCCGATTGGCTCGTGGGGTTGCCGTCCGGCAGCGACCAATCAGACGCCTCCGTGCGCAGCGCTCCGAGCTTCCGGAGACGACCACGACGGCGCTGCTCGCTCGGCTCCAGTAAACTTTGGCGGAGCGAAATAAAGAAACACGATTATCGCCGATATTTTGAGGATAAACGGGATTAAAAGCGTGAGGAAATGTCGCATCAAACTGGAATAAAAGGTGACGATTCACCGGCGAGCAACACAACGCCCCCATAAGCCGCCAAATTAGATCCCGCATCTGTAACCTCAAATCTTCATCTGCCACTCCTAAAGATTTTTCTTAAGGTCCACTTAACGAAGCTCCTTTTTTTTCTTTCCAGCGAACGACGCGCTCAAGAAAATATTCGCCAAATGCCGCGATGGAAAAATTCGAGTGCTCAAGGTTTCCATAGAAAATGGTGAGCAGTGATTTTTTTTTTTTTTTTCCCCCTTTCTTTTTGACGTTTCCATTGTTATCCGACATTCGGTTTCAAAGCTTTTTTTTTTCATGAATTAATGACAAGTATCGAATTGAGTTATCAACCTGGATTAACGATAAGCGTACGCAGCTTCTTGTGAGATAAGCGGGATTGAGAAGAAAGAGTTGTACGGGGCACTCCGTGTCAATTTGAACGACCTCAGATTCATGGATTTTGTGTGTTTTTTTTTTGCTTATTTGACTGAAAAAATTGAGCGTTAAGATTTTTTGGAATTCCAGATGGAAGTTTATTAATGAAAACGTACAGTAGTAATGTTTGTAAGGTCGTAATCGTAAAGCGAGAAACAATAATCGTTTCGCAGAGGAATTAGCGCCGTCGGCGTCGACAAAGCCGTCCGGCAAATGGCAGGACGACTACAACAAGATGGTGAAACCCCTGGTAGTGGAAAATCAACCGGCTTACATACTCTACCGACTGGACACCAAGTCTCCCGATTCCGGTTACGACTGGCTATTTATTTCCTGGTCGCCGGACACCGCGCCTATACGCCAGAAAATGCTCTACGCCTCGACGAAGGCGACCCTCAAACAAGAGTTCGGAACGGCCTGCATCAAGGACGAGCTGCACGGCACAGTGCCGGAGGATATCACCCTTGACGGATACCACAGACACAAGAGAAACGACGCTGCGCCCGTGCCCTTGACCACCGCCGAGGAGGAGCTCGTCGAGCTCAAGAAAACGACTATCAACACGGATTACAGCGTGGAAACCCGACATCAGACTCTGAGCGGCGTCGCCTTTCCCGTGACCGACGAGGCCAAGCGCGCCATAACCGACCTAGGAAAAGGAATTCACGAGTATGTGCAGCTCAAAATCGATCTCGAGGAGGAGAAAATTCACCTGGTCATGGCCTGCGAAGTTTCGTTGGACAAACTTCCCACCAAAGTTCCGTCCGACTCCGCGAGGTATCATCTTTACAATTTCAAACACACGCACGAGGGCGACTACATGGAATGTATCGGTACGAATATATACTCTTTTTTATTCTTCCATCACATTTTTCAACCTCCGGATAATATAACGATTTTTCTTTTTCAATTCTTTTCGAAATATTCAAAATTACATTTTCCATATTCCAGAGGATTTTAAAAAAAAAAAGTACTTATTGGCAATTTTGAACCTGATGTTCAATCATTTTTCTTGTAAATTATTTTTTCTTTGGGTTCACAAATTCCTCGTGAACGCAAATTAATTTACTCCAATTACTCGAATCTCAAAAAAAAAAAAAATGTCGAATATCCGGATTATTTAAATCTCGATCTCCGAAAAATAATTCCCTTCCGTTTGCAGTGTTCATATACAGCATGCCGGGTTACAGCTGTAGCATAAAGGAGAGGATGTTGTATTCCTCTTGCAAAGCTCCTCTTCTGGATCTCATTCAGTCGCTGGGAGTGAATATAGCGAAAAAGGTGAGTAAATAAGAACGTATTTATTCCGAAGAAAAAAAAAGAAAGAAAGATACATAACGTGATATTAATAATAATGATAATAATAGTAATAATAAAACGAGCCGGTTATTGTGGTGTGCATGCATTGGGTTAATATTCTCATAACATCCGGTCACGGTTTTGATTGTTCTTCTCTGACTCTAATCTCTTGTGTGCTCTCGATAATCACTGAACGGCGATTCCACGCAGTAAATTCTCGATACAAATAGACGAAGAAAATATTCTCGAACTCGGGATGATTTCGTAACGAACGCGGCGACGAGACAATACACGTTGATAGTCCGAGCCACGTTCGTGATTTTTTTATTCTCCTCAATTTATCATATATTTTACCGATGATAAATTGATCCGAAACAAAAAAAAAAACAAATCCAAATCACAGTTGGAGGTAAATACCGGCGAGGAATTAGCGGACATGTTGGAGGATCCTCCGACGATAAAAGAAACCGCAGCGACGACTCCCGCGACCCCATCGACGCCCTCCGCATCCATACAGCCATTACCTCAGAAAAAATCCAAGCAGAAGCGCTCTTGCGTCTTGAGTTAACAGGTTCGACGTCGTTTTACCGAAGCGTGGTCTAAAAAAACCGTATTTTCGCGTATCAGCGCGGATCTTCCGTCGCAAGCGCGACGACACATTTTCACGCTTCGCGGACGATCATTCAATATCGACAATGGTTTTTTGAAAAACGTTATTTTTTTAAAATTCGTTTACTATCAAGCGCAGCTTGAACTTTTGGCGTTTTCAGTCGAATGTTCGATCGAAGAGCTACGATTTTTTAAATTGAAAAATGTTCATTGTTCCGTCGTAATGCCGATTTGAAATTTCTATCGATTTCGTAGGGTAAACGTGACGAGTTTTTGTAGGATTAACGTAAAGTTACAGTCGATTAACGTGATACCTTACGTAGCGAGAACAGAGTAGACCGAACGGTGTATTTTTCGAAATTTTAATGACCGATATCCTTCGACTTGATGTTCATTCATCCGCTAAAAAATTGAGGAGGCATCGATTTTACTGTCGGGTCAATAATATTAATTGTATTTGACCAATCATTGGTGGATATTTTCGAAGGGAAATTGGTTTAATCACAAGATTAATGTGAATTAAGGAGATCCTTCTCAAAGTGGACGAAAATTCATGACAATTAACTGAAAAACAAACAAAAATTGGAAAAAATAGCTGAGAATCTACGCGTAAAATTTGTAATTTTAGTTCGGTTTCGACGCTTCATATCTCGACAGACATTGCACAAATGGACCGGTAAAAATTGTGATAATAATCATCGTTTACAACTAACTGCCATTTGTTTATGAAAAAAAAAAAGTAAATTCGCAAAATAATCGAAGGGTTTTTCGGATAATTGGAAAGGTGAACGATGAAAAATTACTCGGTGAATTTGTGAAACGTCTTTCAACGAACAAAATTAACTACCGCTGGTCAATATCGAACTGCAATTACGAATCGAATAAAAAATCGAGCAATTTTCAGATACTTTTCCGTCAATTAATTACTCTACACTTTTACACATTAAGTAGCATTTTACTCGTTTTCATTTCAACAATCTCCCTTGGAAAATGCGTAGAAACAATTTTTGAAATCTCAATACTCGATTGATATTTATCGATGCCTCCTTAGTCCGTAATTTTGACGAATTCTGTTGTTCTCTGCGATTAAGAAAAAAAAACAAAAAAAAATCAACAAGAACACAGCACAGAAAATTCAATTTCCATGATAGATATCTCCTTAGTATTCGTTTGAATTGTATATGACGAGTTGTCCGATTTTATCTTGAGATTAATGTTAGATTTTGACGTCGTATTGGAGTCAAGCCTTCTTTCGTTTCTCCCTGAAGCTTCGGTTGTTCATTGATTTCCAATTCGATGAGCCAAAGTGTGGGATATTTTTTAATTGATCGCCCGGTAAATTGTCTCTACAATCGAGGCGAATTTTCTCCCCGTTTAACTTGTAATGATATTTTAATGACGCAGTTCGTTTGACTCTGTGATTCCCCAATTGAAGAAAAAAAAAAAAGAAAAATTCGAATTGCGTTGATGAATCAATTTGCTCAGTTAATCAAAAGTTCTGCGTAACACGTGCGAAAATGAAGATTAGTTCCTAGTCTTGTGAGAAGTGATATATATCGTATAAGTTGAATATTAATCGTCTTTAGGTGAACCTCCGACTCTCTTCCCCCTTCGCGAAAGGCTTGACTGCCAAATTAGTTTCGAGCGACTATTTAGAATTTATCGTTGTAGGCGTTAATGGATTTTAATCAAGTAATTTATAGGGCAATAGAATTGCCGCATGTGATTATTAGAGAGTTTAAGAAGCAACAAATTCCATGTGCTCTAGTTAACTTGCGCCTCTCTCTCACCTTCAATTGTCTCTCTCTCTCTGCGTACTGCGACCAGTATATAAACATATTATTAGTGGTGCGAGCTCATTCCATAAACATTTATTTGACCGTCACATGAGGGCCCGAATAATGACAATTTTTATGGCTTAAAATTTTATTGATTCATGAAAAAAAATGTCTTTTATGAATTTAAAAATAAAAAAAGTCACAATAGCGTCATTTGACGGTCAATTTTGAGTCATTTGGCTGATTTAAAAAAACAATGGTCATTTCGCATCGCTGCGTATTATACACCCGAAAAAAAAAGGGAAAACTGAAAAATCCAATGTTGAACGGGTACAATGTGCGCGCTGCCATGTGCGAAAATACCGATAATATCTCTGCCAGCGTCTCGTTTCAATCGCTCTTTTCTAGTTATAGTCCTACTGTATATGCACACAAGACAAGAAGGTTCGCCCGAGGGAATTAAAATAAATCGACGCTCGTTTCGCGGGCTTTACGAGTTCTCCCACTCGATTTGCATTTTTGCACTCGTTAATATGCGTTCAAATGCTGAAAAATCAAAGGGAAAAGACATGATTGAGTTATTTAAAAATGGGCTTTTATCAATTGGGTGATCTACTTTGTTATTTCGGAGCTCGTAGATCCCTGCAGACAATCTAAACGCGTCGATTTATTATTTAGCATTGAACAAGTGAGCCTGTGACGATGAAAGTTTGCCGAGTCCCTCGTACAAAGAATTTGAGCACTCGTTATTTTTTGCAACGCGATTTGGAAAAGGTGCAAAAAAAAAAAACAGATTCAAGTGTTTCCGGTGATTCAATTTCTTTTTTCGTCAAACGAGTCGCCTTTTTTCTGTCCATTCGCACCCGACAATTAATTGTAATGTGATTATTTGAATTAGTCAAGGAAATTTTTGGATACGGTGCCAAATTTTCAAGCTTGTCCGAAGGAATGCGAAGGAAATATTTGAATGAACCGAAGCATCGAGCACTCGTGTCCCCCTGTGGACTATCAAAACGCGTCGATTTATTATTTTGAGATTAACTAAGTGAGCCTACGTTAAGTTTTATCGGTAAGCTCCATACTATTATGAACCAACTATGTGACGTATTCAATTTTTACAAATATATGTACGACGTGAGACTGAATGTGGTGAATCCCATCTGCTCCACATACGTCGATAAAAACGAAACGTAACTACAAATAATACGTAATTAAACAGAGGTGAAAAAATAAAGATGAATGATAATAATTTTTTCGAACTTGAGATTGGCGCCAGAAATGACTAATTAGCAAGAATGTGGAGTGGGTGGGTTCAGATAAAAACAGGTAGCCAGATGATATTCGAGAGGCATTCTATTTTTTGTGATGTGTATTTTTTTAAATCTCGTAGCTTTTTATAAGAACGGAAAAATTTTTAAAACGATTATGTCCGAGTCACAACTAACAAATAATAAAATCGCATTTGTCGCCGTTGGAAAGATGCCCAAACGGCGACAAATGTCGTTGTTGTTGTTGTTTATTTATCTCGCGTTTCGTGAAACTAAAAAAAAACAATAATTTTCTAACATTTGGGTAATCCGTGCATCCAATTGTGTATGTTTTAACATAAAAAAAACAAAGGATATTAAGAGAAGTATCGTTTGTTTTTCTCGCTCTTAAGTGAAATCGAAAATGTTCACGCATTAAAAATTAAAAAAAATGTGAAAGACGATGAAAAGTAATACGTTATTTTCATTCGTGTTTTTAATTAACAACATTGTGACGCACACGTTTGTTCCAAGCATGGCTTTTAATTTGAACTTGTGATAAATATATAAACACGGTTCCCGGCCTATTCTGTAAGTCTTTCCGTAACAAACAAATAAACAAACAAACAAACTGATTATCTGTATAAAATTTTGTTATAGTACGTAGGTTCTTTATTATGAACACGTAAAACTTGTATATCTTGCCGACAATTAAATACGCTACGAACAATAATAAACAATTACGCAATTTTCATATTTGTTGTTTCTTTACGATACGATACGAAATATCAAAACTTTCAACTACCAACTTTCTCTCTCTCTCTCTATCTCGCTCTCTTCCGAATCGTAGTGGGATTTTGTAGGTCTCAATGGTTCGTGTCATGGTTACCATCGATCTGGTATGTAATACAGATTAACACACGATTACGCTTACAGAATAGGCCTGAAAAAAATAAAATAAAAAATAGAATAAAAATCGCGATGCTCTCTCGATCACGGCGAATATAATGTTACCGTTATACTTTTCTTGTGTAGCTTGAGATTGATGATGGAAAGGAACTAACCGAAGGATTCTTGCAAGAGGAATTGCATCCCAAAGTTAATTTGCATCGACCAAAGTTTGCCAAACCGAAGGGTCCGCCGAGCCGAGGCGCTAAGCGCATTACGAAGGTTCAAGATCTAGAGACGTCCGGCCAGGAAGCTTAAAATAAATAATCGTTACCGGTGATACTCACCTTCGTACTAAGAAAACAAAAAAAAAAAAAAAACAACAACAAGGGTATTACAATTTACGTGATTGTGTCCGTGCCAATGGACAGTTTACATTGATTTTACTAATTGCAAGTATTGTATTTATTTGATATTTTATTGAATTCGAAGACTTTTGTCGTTTTTCTCGTGGTTATAATAATCAGCAGGCCTATTCTGTAATCGTAGCAGGATCGCAATTACTCGCATTTTTTTTTCTCATTTCTCGATATCATCTTTCGTATGGCGATAATCGTTGTTGCGTGAGAGATGTAATAATTTAAACAAATAAATAGTTTTGCATAGCGATGAGAATTCGTCACACGGACAATCATTTGACCGTCGGACACCCCGCTATTTTTAATCGAATCAAACTTCCGATCGGTTCTATCGATTTCATCATTTTCGAGCAATTGTTTGTACATTTTTTTCAGGGGAAAATCGTAAATTAATTCTGAATGAAAGAAATCCAACTTGATGTGGAGAATAATGAATCGCTAATCATGTGTCGAAAATCACGAGGAAAAACCCCAATTTATCTGTTTCTCATCGAGCGAGTTATACGTTAATAATACGAAGCCGAAAACTTCGTAAATTTCGTTGTTAAATAAACGGTTGCGGTATTATAATCAACATATTTTTTATTTACACTCGTCCTCCGCAGTTTTATGGGCTTCAAAAATGCCCCAAGCAAAGGTACGTTTCATATTATATCTAACTCTATTATTTTTATAACAGATTATTCGTACCCGCTGCTTCTCGTTCTATTGCTTCTCGCCTTCTTCGTCCACTTCCAAATTTGTTAACAATCCAGTTGCGCCCTTAAGAGTCTCGAATTCCGGGCTTTCTTCGAGGGTGCTGTCCCCAACTTTTTTTCTTATTGCACTGCAATCGAAAATTTCAGTAGTATCGTTTAATTATTGGTGGTTTTTTTAACGCAATTACGTTATTTGGTAGTTAATGAGGTACTAACGCGGCTCTGGAGTCCTTCAAGTACTTGGAAAAACTCCTTATTTCGTCCATCGAAGTGCCGCCCAATTTTAGTACCAGCAGCGAAGCTCCCCCGGCAATTCCTCCGAGAAACGAGCCTGCTAAGCATCCCGAAAATGCTCCTTTGAGGCCCAGATTCATCTTGAACAGAGCACCGGTCACGCCGCCCGCAACCAGATATTCAATCACAGATTCTCTGCCCCGGTAGACCGACACCGTCGTCATCAATGTCCTGGAAGATAATTGGAAAGGCGGAGTGAAAATATTTCTCAGCCGATGCGTGTTCGGAGGCTTTTGGAAAATGTTGCAAGTGAATTTAATCGGAGAATTACATTTACTTGGAATAGCGTCACTAAATTTGATCAGAAAATTCCATTTCTATGGCGTCGGGTTAAATAAAAAGATTGTTTGTATCAATTTCTTCAGGAATAAATACTTTTTTGTTTTTCAACGGCCAATGCAGAATTTTTAGAGCAACGATTCGTGAATTCACTGCTGAAGTACATTTTTTTTACGCATACTTTTTCCTGCATGGTAAAGAAAAGTGTGAATATCTCGGGAGTCTGTGAATCTCCGAAGATGAGTTTTAATTTATTACAAAGCAAAGCTGTACTTACGTGAACGAGAGTGTGAATATACCAATGCGCGGTCCCCACTTCCAAGCGCCTTTTGCAAACGCGACATACATAACGCGCTGCAACGCTCGTTTGGCTTCCATTGAATTCTGGAATTTGGTCGCCTGATTATTTTGCAAAAAGTTTATAAACGCCTCGCGCGATTGAACAATTGCACCGATAACGGCACCTCCGAATGTGCTCGCATAGAAACTTTGAGTTATCATGACGACTTCTTTGCTCTGTTCGCCGTACTTGCTATAAAATCATGCCCATTAAAAAAAAATCATTTTAATTCGATCGAATAGTTTTTATTTTTTAAATAAAATTTTTGGACAATCAGAATGATGGTTAATAAAACATGTTTTTTACTTACTCCAGCGAAAACATTCTTTTTAATCTTTCCCTACCAGTTTGAGGTGCTGATTCACTTTCAGGCACTTTTCCTACTATCACTTGATCCGGATTATTGTGAAAAAATTCGAACAATGTCTTTCCACCCCTTTCGCCGTTGATATTTACGTCACTTGTCATTTTTCCCCTTTATTTATAATCCTTCGGAAGCAACAACACTTTGTAAACTTTTTGCATGAACCGGCGATGCATAAAAGCACATAAAAACATCGGTTCTGCAGTGGAATTCGGAATTGTGTGAATATTAAAAAAAAGTACCAAAAATCGAAGGTAGATGGCGTTGGGAGTTTGTGCTCGTAAATCCGATTGGTCGATAAGCAAGAATACGTAATTATCGACTTATCTTGATTATATTTAATTACAGAATAGAGGGAAATCGTAATTAGCAATGCAGGGTCATTAAAAAAATTAATAAACATCGCCACTGTATTTTTACTGCTATTAGCGCAATTTTTTAACAACTCACGTATTTTTTTTTTTCTGTATTGTCATATATTGTGATAATATACATTTTTGAAAAATAAATAAATAAATAAATGTATTTCATATGTAATTATGATTTTAAAAAAACGTCCATTAAACTGGTGATAAATAATAAGTGGTTTGAATAATTGATTATTAAAACGCGAAATAAAAAATGATCGATATTTCGGAGGGAAGAAACGAAGATCCGTGTAATCGCGAATTTCTTCTCGCTTTATTGGCTTAATTAATTTGATTATTGTACTTCGTCTCTCGTTTCACGGTGCTACAATATAGCGGATACCGTATGAAAATAAAATTATAATTAATTAATTTATAATTATTTCCATAATTCATAATTATTTCCATCGAAAATACCAATTAATCAAGGAATTCATTTTTTATCCTCATTTGCGCGATTTTATCTATACCTAGCCGTATTTTCCACACAAAATTTTGTAGTTCCTTTTTCGGCAGGCGCCGTTGATGCATGCGATTGATCGCTCTTAATAATTGGGCCTTTTTTGGGGTACAAACGAGGGGGGCTATGATACATGGAAACACGTGAAAAATAATACATTCGAGCGATCTATATTACAATGGATGGCGTTAACGATGAAATGATTGAGGGTTTAAGTGGAGAATCGTCGTGCGGTTCTGCACGCCGTTCACTTTCTTCGCGTTCTTAAACTTCGAGTTGAAGTTGACGGCGATGGCGTCGGCGCGACAGTCTGATAATGGAAATACGAAAAAAAAAAAGTCGTTCGGTGAGAATAAAATTAATCGATTGGGTTACATAATTTGCAAAAAAATGTGTACTCACTTCGCTGACTTCTAGATCGATACACGATTCTTCGGGAGTTTGGTACAAACGTTTTCTCCTTGTGTTTCTCCTCACTTCCGGCGAGGGACAACTTGACGGAGGAGCTAACGCTGCCTTTCTTGTTTTTCTCCTTCGAAATGATTTTAAAAAAATAATTATTTTATATATGGTAGTTGTGAATAATTAAAAACTGGAGTCCGATTTGTGTATTTTTTTTGTTTTTGAATTACTAATTATTTCCGTTGCCATTGATAATAATTATTGAAATAGAAAAACTCACTTGGTCTCGGAGTCTGAAAGATCAACAACCGGAACTGGGACTTTTATGGATTCTTCCGCCGGTTTTGTTGCCTTATCTCTGGGAGTTGTGGACACTAATCGGTGAAGATTTTCCTGGAGTTTTGTAATCTGTAACAAATTTTTTATTGTAGCAAATTAAAAAAAAAAATTGACTTACAAAATGAGGACGCAACGTCGAAAGTTGTGCGTTTAACTGGAAATAAAATTAGGACGGTAACGAAGAGATAATTACCTCTTGACGCGCGCGTTCCAATTCATCTTGTCGAACTTTTCCCAAATTCTCGTATTTTGCTATCGTTTCGTCGCGATTTTTCATGAACGACACCATTTCGAGGTCCTTCTCCATCATCAAACTTTTTAGCTCCTCATTTTCCGTCCTCAGTCGAACGATATTTTCCTTCGCTTCCTCCGCTTCTCTTTTACGCGCTTCCAGTAATCTTTGATTTTGATGCAACTGGACGATCTCATTTTCACGGGCGTTCAACTGTTTCGTTGTCGTAGTTTTGAGCCTCTCGTAAATGTCCTCGACTCGCGCGAGAGCCTCTTTCGTTTCGTTCAATTCTTGCAATGTCTTCTTCATTGCCTTCTCCATTTTTGTATCCTGAACGTCCGCACTCAAATGTTTTTTCAACGCTGTTAAAGGAGTTCATGCAGAGAACAGAATTGAGTTTAGAATTAAATTGGGAAGGCTATAATTTTTTTTTTTTTTTTTAAGAGGGAAATAACAAAAAATAGGTGCAATAAATAATTAACTTTACCTTTTTGCAGCTGTTCGATCTCCTCGTCCTTTTCCTTTTCCTTGCTGGCAGCGACTTGACAGCGTTTCTCCAGCGCTTGGATCTCCGTTAAATTTTTACTTAGTTTCTGCTCCAATAATCTCTTTTCCTCCTCGCACCGCTCAACGGACTTGGACATTTCGGCGATTTTGTCTTCGAGTTTTTTCGTCTGTAATGTAAACGCGTTTTCGAGTTCCGCTATCTGGTCCGTTTGCACTTTGATGCACTTGAAAATAAAGTGGAAATACGTTGTGAATTGGATTATTTGAGGTCTGCGTTGAAAATGAAGAAACAGAAATTGATACCTCCGACTTTGTTTCTTCCTTTACCTTGGCCATCGTCAATTCTTCTTCTAATTTCGCGATTTTGGGCTCGTGCTCGTCGCGGCACTGAAAATAAAATATTGGTTTTTTAAAAAATATTCTAAGGCCAACATTTGCACTTTCCGCGTTTTAACAACGAAAAAAGAAAATTGCAAAAATTCTAAACGTCCCGCTGTTTACCTTTGTAATTTGACTTTCGAATGTTATCAAAAGCTCATTGGTCTCGGTCAACGTTTTGGCAGCCGTTTCTTTTTCGGCGACTGCCGATGCCAATGCCTTTTCCAACGACTGGAAATCCTCATTGGATTTTTTCTGCAAAGAGGCGCTCCTCTCGCGAACATTATTAAGCTCCTCTTGCAGCTTTTCCATCAACTGTGTAAATAAAATAAACGGCGACGATTATTTCCCGGTATTACCGAAAATTGGGTTACCAAATTTCCGATATTTCCGAAATTTATGGCTTCGTGGCCTTGAAATAAATAAATAAATCATTAATTTACGTACCATATCTTTATGTTTACACTCAGCTTCCAGTAGAGCACACTTAATTCCAAGCTTTTTTATCTCGCTCTCATGACTTTCCAGCTCTTCCCGCAACCTTTTCATCGACTGTAAGACAAAAATACGAGATTAGGAAACATTGGCGCAGATATTTCCTCGGTTTTCGACGATTTCGCACGAAATGTCGCATGTATCAACATTTTTTACATACTTCCTCGTTCTTTTGGCATTCTCCGGCTAATTGATCTTTCGTAGTCTTCAGCTCGTCCAGTTCTTCGTCGCTCGTGTGATTTTCGAACGCTTTTTTTATCCTCGCGATTTCCTGAAAAAGCGGATTAAGAAATGGCACCGATTTTAAGGGGAATTGAATAAAGGGCTATTTTTTGGGTACCGTTTCTTTCTCCTGACATTCGGCTTCCAGTTGGTCCTTTTTGGCCCTAAGTTTTGTCAGCTCTTCTTCGCTTGCGTTATTTTTTAGGTCTTCCCCAATCTTTGTCGTTTATGAAAATATTGAATAGTGAGTTTGCAATCGTAATTAATGATTGTTGAAGTTCACAATTTTTTTTACCTACCTGTTTTTTCTTTTGGCATTCTGCCTTCAGCTGGTCATATTTAATCCTAAGTTTCTGAAGATCGTCCTCGCCCACGTGATTTTCGAGCTGTGCTCGCAAATTCGCAATCAACTGGATAAAAAGGATTATTAAAATCGAAAAGAAAAACTTGTAACGCTCGTTTTTTGGGTGCATTGTTTTTAAGAAGCAATCATTTATTTGCGACAGTCTTCATTTTGCTTTTAATGATCGTATTTTGTTACATACCGCGTCTTTGTTCTCGGATTCAGTTTCAAGCTGATCGTATTTGATTCTCAGTATTTCCAATTGCTTCCGGATGTCGACGAGCTCCTCGTAGTCGAAAATCGTCGCTTGTATAGATTTGTCCGCGCTGTCGGATTCCGTGAAGCTCGTTTGATTAGTCTGATCTCGACCGAAAATCGAAGCGGTTTGGCATGCGTTCTCCGACGTTTCCGGTTCGTCAGTTTTCCGCGAGAGCGAAGTTTCGAGTTTCTTCATTTCATTGGACGCGATTTTGAAATCGTTTAGTTGCTTGTCAACGTCGCCCATTCGTTTTTTCACAGCCTCGAAGCTTTCGCGTAACGAATCAATTTCCATGTGGCTCTGCTCGCATTTTCTCTTGAGGGACTCGTTCTCCGTCTTGAAATTCCGCAGCTGCGCTTTCAATGCCTCGACAGATTCGCTTTCGTCGGATTTTACGTTTTCGCTTATTTCCTGAACGGCTATGAACATCTCGCTGTCTCTGTCGTCGTCGTAGGACGTAACCGGAAGTCCGAGGATTTCGTTGTCGGTTTTAATGACTATTCCCGGGTGGAGAAGGGCTTTTGGATTTTCGAGAGAATTTTCGCTCTCGCTTTCCGAGAGAAGCTCCTCCTTGATTTCCACGTCGGCGAGCATCGAATCCGGAGTCACGCTTTTCGATGAGGAATTTGTTTTTTCGATAATCGACAATTTTTCCCGCAGTCGACGAACTGTCTCCTCGGAATCGAGCAATTTCGCTTGCAAATTTTGCTCCCTCACTTTACCGTCGGCCAATAAATTCGATTGGGCGTTGAGCTTGTCCTCGAGGACTTCGGTCGTCTTTGTTTTTTCCGCGAGGCAAACGTTCACCTGCTCCAGCATCTCTTCGAGGTCCGCCACGTGCTCCTGACTCTCCGCCAATTGTTCCGCCTGTTCCTTAAGACGATTTTCCATTTGACCGGCGTGGCCAGTTATGAATATGTACTCGTCCTTTGCCTCGGACAAAAATTCTTTGAGTTTCTGCAAAAAAAAAATAGGATTTAAGTTCAAAAAAATGTTTTAAAATTACGACAAACACTATTTTACGAAAATGCGTCAGAAATTGCAAGAGACAATGCAAAAATGAGTATAAAAAATGTATTTACTTTTATGTGCGCCTGTTTTACGTCGAGTTGAGTGCGAAGTTTTTCGATGTACGCGCGCTCGTCGTCATCGGCGCAGAGATCGTGCTGCGCCGAGGAGAGCAGCGATTTCACGCTCTTAAGTTCTTCGTTCGCCAATCCAAGTTCAAACGCGAGTTTGTTCTTCTCCGCGTTTAATTTTTCGCCGTTCTCACGGGCACTTTTGACCGTCTTCTTCAGGGACTGGATTTTGTTGTTTAATCGTGAGTTTTCGATCTGCAATTCGGCGATCGCGTGGCCTTCGTCGTCGTCGTCGTCGCTATCATCGTCACTGCGACGTCGTCGTTTTCTCGACTTGAGCTCGCTTATTTTCTCCTTGTAGAAAGTCTCGACTCTGTTGACGCTCCACTCCAGCTGATCTTCCTGCTGCTCCTCGACGTCCTTGATGCGATTTTTCCAGTCAGCCTCCAATTTTTGCATCATCGACGTGTAAGTATCGGCCAATTCCTGGCGAATCTGAAGATCCCTCTTGAGCATCGAGGCCTTGAGGGCTCCGATCTCCTTTTTCAGGCTCTTGTTCTCAGCCATTACATCGTCATACTCATCCTGATGTACAAAAACGCTCGTATCCGCGTAAGATTCCCCAGTTATTTCCGAGAGCTCGGTCTCGTCCCAATCGGGACACGATTTTCCGCTCTGCGCGACGATCTGCGAGAATCGGGAGCTCGGACGTCGGCGTTTTATCTGTTTCGGCTCGACGACGATTTTCTTAGCGATCGCCGAGAAATTGAGAACGTTTTGCGTCTCTACGTAGAGATTAGGAATGGGATTGACGTTAACGATCAGAGCGATTTGCTCTTTGCCGGAAAGAGCTCGCTGAAAGAGCCTCGTCAATTTGGATTCCCTAAAAGGGCCGACGTGTTCGTTGATCGTTTTTTGCTTGACCGTTTGACCCTCGTAAATGGACTTTAAGCAACGACCCAGAACCAAGAGACTCGTGTTTATGTTCTGCGCCTCCTTGAGCCTATCCCCGACGTTCAGCGTTTTTTTCAAGCGCTCGGAACCCGCGAGATCGCAGAACGCAAAGGTGCTCACCTCGACGCGATCCGGCGAATTTTCTACGTAATACTTGAGCAATTTTATGGTGAAGATGCAGTGAGAACGCGAGCTACGCGCGTTTAAAGCTGTCGCCGCGACCTTGAGATTATATTGACCGGCCATGAGAACCTGATAAGCTTCCGAACCGGAATTCACGCAAATTGTCTTGAGACCCTTGATAAAAGCTCGGCCATTGCTGTCCGTGCCGAGTTTTAGCAACGGTCGACGTTTCTGACATTCGTTCGACAAAAGATCGTAGATATTTTCGTTGTAGATCTCGGCGAAAGACACCCAAACGCTGTACTGAGCGTCGCACGCTTGACTCTCCCGTATCGGGGACTCCTCCTGGAGCAACTTTTGCATTTGCTTGTACGCGTTTATGTAGTGGTGCTTGTCGATCGAACCGAACGTCAACAATTTGTTCTTGCATTCGAGCTCCTGCGCACGATCCACCGCGTTCAGACTCACGACGTCGCTGTTGTGCACCGGTTTGTACGAAGGAGTCGGACGCGTGGTTATATTCGAGAATACGAACTCCAAACCGCGAGGAATTATTCCTGGCGATGTCGTCGTTCCTTGCAGAGTGTAAGATTTACCTGAATTTGTCGTTCCTGCAACGAAATAATGATTTTTCTTGAAGAATTCACTCCACGAGTCGTGATTCAAGTGAAAAAATGCAGGAAAATTGTTAAAATCGAAGCGATTCCACGGTTTCTTCTCAACTTATTTATGAATTTCATTATTAATTTTTGTTGGATTCTTAAAAATTGTAAATTTCTGTGACATTAACTTATGGACATTATTGCGTTTGATTTTTTTTATTCTTACCGTAAGTCATGACCGTGGAATTTTGTCCAGCTAGAAAATCGACCATTTTCTGTTGTATCACTTGCTCGAACAAATGCAATTGAGTTGTCTCGGGGCCGAATGTTTTGGTGAAGGTGAATTTGCGACAAATGGTATCCGCCGTTTTTGGGCCCTTGAGAGCGCTCGTATTCTGGTCTAAATGCGGGAGTTTCGTTACAAGGGTCGTAGAGTTTGGGATTTGGTAAGCCTCCGCCTCTTCCTTAGTCAATTTGAGCTTGCGAGGAAGGGGCTTTACGCGCAGGTAGACTTTCACCGTCTGCAGCGTAATCACATCGGAGCCAGTGTCGTCGGTGTACTCGTCCTCCTCGTCCTCGTACAGAGAAATGAGATTTTGTTTGCTGCACGGAATCGGTCTTTCCCCATAGGCCAGAATACTCGGATCTCTGCCGTAGAGATAAGACATGTTGTCCCTCGTACTCTCGACATCCGAAGGTCGAATCGAATCCAGCGTCCTTTCCATCTGCGAGCGGCAATTTGGGAAATTCTCAAAAACTTTAAATCGAAGCTAAAGCAATAAAAAAGCCTAACGCACGATACTCGGGTCTCGAAATGTAATTAGTTAAACACGCAAAATATCTTGAGTCAAAAATGCGCTAATACATTTTTTCTATCCCTTTCGACCTCCAAATAAAAAAAAATTTTTTGCAACACAACAAAATTCACACACAAAATTCGATGATTTGCAAATGCGATTGGAAAATGTATTTTTCCGATCGTCGATAATCCATCGATTTATATATATATGGATAATTGAATAATCAATTTCAATAATGCGGCCCATTTGTCTCCAAAATTCAAAAATGTCGTTTGCCGCACACCGAACGCCGAGTCAAATGTTGAAAAGGCGAAAAGCGAATACCTGTTGCTCCAAAATTCTCGTATTTCTATATTTTCTACGCTTATTTACCTTTTTCTTCGAATTGGAATTCTACACTGTGCGCCCGTTGTATTCCGCAGGACTTAAAACTTAATTTTTATTAATAAATTCGTCGTTAAACACTCGCTCTTTGAAATTCTTCTTCGGACTCTTCACAAAGACGCTTTTCTCGCGATGCCGTTTGACGGTTAAAAAGTTTTCATTCAAATACACGACGAGAATCCTGTCGAAACGCGCTTCCCGCAATCCGATTGGTCGAAAATTTCAACTTTCAGGCCCCTCGACCAATCGGATGCAGTCGTTTTTTTTCTTCTCTCTCTCTCTTTTGCCGAACGCTCGGCGGAAACGCGCGAAGAACCGATGGTCCATCAGTGGCGCCGCCGCGCGGCCGTTTTTTTTTTTACGTTTATATTACCGGTATTTTCGCGCGGAAAATAATATACACAATATTTGGGGCTAAAAAAACAAGTGAGTATAACAATAATGACCTTGTAATAAATTACGAGATCAATAAAGGACTGATTATCACGCAGGCTGAAAAATATGTCATTTTTACATTTACAAATTTTGAGGTTAAGAAGTTGCAGTGTAAAGAGAAATCGCTGCTGTCAAAATGTCGAGCGATTTTAGGCTAAATGTCACTAAAAATTGTATTATATTGTATAATCACTTTTCAAATTTTCTCATTAAAACCGAACAGAGGTAATTCGGTATGTCGTACATACAATTTGAAAGCTCGAGGGTGAAGAACGCCGAAAGGGAAGCACTGCGAGAGGCACGGGAGAAAATTTTAATTGACGTAAGTTTCGCAAAGTAATTTGTACGAATTATCCCAATTTTACATTCCTCCTTCGAGCTGATCGCTATTTCACCAAGATTTTCTGATAAATCAGTCGTCGCGTCAATTCTAGGCCGAAGCAGCGCACAACAGAAGAAAAGCGCAAGCGGAAAGAGCGAAAGATCGAGGGGACGACAAATGGATGCTGCCGTCGGTGGAGTCGAAGTTATCGTCGCATGATTCGGCAATGAAAAAGAAGAGGAAGAAGGAAAAAAAGGAAAAGAAGGCTAAGAAATCGAAGAAGAAAAGAAAGAAACGTAGCAAATCCAGCTCCAGTAGCGTAAGTAACCGAACAAAAGTGAGAGACGCAATTTTGCAATTTGCTTTCGCTCGCACATAAATTTTCCTCTACTGTATTAACTCAACTAGGATTCCTCCGAAGACGAGACCGAAGAATGGGTAGAAAAAGGCGGAAAACCTTCCGTCAAATGCGATTCTCCAAAAGTGGAGACTCTCAAACCGGAAAAGCCTCTGGAGAGAGACGAATGGATGAATCTTCCGGGATCTTTCCTGTGTTCGTCGCAGGAAAAAAGAGAGAAGAAAAGAAACGAGGTAAAGACGGAGACGTGCATTCTCACTCAACCGGGTCAGAGCGCCAACGAGTTGAATCCTTATTGGAAAGATGGGGGTACGGGTCTTCCGGAGATGGAGGAGAAGAAACCGAAGCTGATGGATGCGAATTGGTTGAAAAAGAGTCTTCAGAGGGCAAAGGAACAGGCGGCGGAGGAGGGAAGGAGTCTGGAAGAAATAGCATCGGAAAGATGGGGCGTGAGTGCAGTATTTTTGATAATCCTCCTTTTTTTCGCCTTAAAACACAAAAAATTCAAAGTAACAATTAAATATTGCAGTCGCTGGACGCTATAAACTCGATGATCGAGGAAAGCGAAAGGAATTCCCGCCGAATGTACGGAAAATCCTCGACGAATCAAAGATTTTCGAGAAATTCGTCTTCGGGAAGAGATAACGATAGTAAAAAATGGCGAAGGAATGAGGACGGTGAATTGCGCGAACGATCGAATCGCCGAGAGCGCGAGAGGTCGCGAAGTCGCGAGAGAACGCGAAGAAGAAGCCGGGATCGCGTTACCGATTTCGGCGATCGAAGGAAATTGGCTTTCCGGAAACCCGACGAACACGAGCCTTCGTCTTCGTCTTCGATTTCCGGTAAATCATCGAGCGCCGTTAAAAGATGGCAAAAACCCGAGGCTAAGGAGAGAATTGAATACGAGCGACGAAAAGAGTCGCGGGAAGATAAAACTCGATCGAAGCCATCGGAAATATCGGATAGCGATCAAAGCGACTCTTCGAACGACGAGAAGAAAAAAGCCGACGAGCCGAAAGCTTCGACCGACAAAATCTTGACGGATGCCGAATTAAATCGGCTCGGAGCGATGATCGTAAAAGCTGAAATTATGGGCGATACCGATTTAGCGACGAGCCTGAAAACGAAGCTGGAAATCGCGCGAGAATCGCGCAAAAATCGCCCCGCGACTACCGATGATAAATCAGCTCCAGCTCCGGAGGAAAATGTGATTCTGACGAAAATAAACGCGAGAGGAATGGCGAGGCCACTGGAACCCAGAAGCGAGTATCAAGAACCGTCGGGAGGTCGACGCAAAGCGAAGAAGGTCGCCACTCACGAATCCGGGCAGCGCGTTCGCTATTTCGCCGATGACGACAAATATACGCTCCAGGAAATGGTGATTTTATCAAAATTACTCGCTGATCAACCTGCTTTACTACTTAACTTTGTGAAAAATGAATGAATAATTTTTTTTATTCGCAGTTCCAACG
Source organism: Clistopyga incitator (assembly GCA_947507545.1). Classification (NCBI taxonomy): domain Eukaryota; kingdom Metazoa; phylum Arthropoda; class Insecta; order Hymenoptera; family Ichneumonidae; genus Clistopyga; species Clistopyga incitator. The sequence goes on from OX382186.1 coordinate 7,652,853, forward strand.
AGAAAAAGGTGAAACTTCAGCCGAAAACGATGCGACATTTGTCAAAATGGCTTCGAAGGTATTTTCCACATTCATAAAAAATCGCTATTTCTTTATTTTCTCATCGTTAAACGTTTCTAAATGAGCTGCTATTTATCAGAGCATGGATATGGACGAGCTTTTCGAGCAGCGCATAACTCGCGAAGAATCGGACGCTAAATTGGACGAGAGAGATCGAAAACGTGCGATCGCTGACCACCAGAAGCACGAGAGCATTATCGCCAATTGTAGCCGTTGTTTCGACTCGAAAAAATTGCTGAAACACATGATAGTCGCGATGGGCGACAAATGTTACGTCAGTCTTCCTCCTCACGAATCTCTGACCACCGGACACTGCATATTAACTCCCGTTCAACACGTTTCCTCTCAGACGCAATTGGACGAAGATGTTTGGGAGGAATTGCAGGTAAGAATAGCGTTTACCATTTATTTTCATGCTCGTGTCCATGTTTATTTAAAAAAATCCCACGGGGCCTGTTAAATTCGTTGCAGAACTTCAAAAAGGCCATTACCAAAATGTTCATGGATAAAAACGAGTTTCCGGTTTTCTTCGAGTTATTTTCGGGCCAACATCGATATCCGCATATGCAATTGGAGTGCGTTCCGCTTCCAGAAGAAGTTGGAAGCATGGCGCCGATATATTTCAAGGCAAGTGGCTTAATTAAGAGGTTTTTCTCAATTTTAATTCGCAGATTTACCAAAAATGTTTGCGATTCTTTTGCAGAAAGCTCTGTCGGAATGCGAGATGGAATGGTCGACGAATAAAAAAGTCGTCGACCTGAGCACGAAAAACGTTCGGGACTCGATCCCGAAGGGGTTGCCGTACTTCGCGGTGAGTTTCGGTAACCACGGAGGCTTCGCTCACGTGATAGAGGACGAAAAATTGTTCCCCCGAAACTTCGCCCAGGAGATAATCGGCGGTATTCTCGACCTCGATCACAGTTTATGGCGAAAACCGCGCCGCGAGAATTTCGATCAGCAGAGAAAAAAGGTTTTGCTCTTTTCCGCTGCTTGGAAACCGTACGATTTTACGGCGAACGACGAGTCGAGTTAAAATCGCTGGACTTTTCCTCGGCCCCCTGAAAACTGGTACATTATTAACGTGACTTAAATCTGTACATAAAATAAATGATTTTCCAAAAATTCGTGATATGTTATTTTAGTTAAGGAATAAATTACTGGCAGTATTAAAAAAAAAAGAGAGATGATGCGATGCAGGAAAAGAAACAACAACGAGATTCCGAATCTTTTTTAACTTATTCACTTTATTTTGATGATTTCTTTTTTCTTTTTAATCTCTTCGATATAAAATTTGTGTCTAACGATGCCACGCAGCGAACAATCTCGTCCAGAGGAAAAATCGTAAACCATTACGTCCATTCCGTCGTTCTATTTACACGACTAGGTCTAAGGCCGTAGACGCCGAACTCTTTTTTTTTTATTCATTTTCTTCATCATCATCATCATTATCATCATCATCGTCGTCGTCGTCGTCATCCCTTCGATGATATTCCTGTGAATCCGTAAGCGCGAATCGCGCTGCATCAAACGAATTCTTTTTGTTAAAGCTCGTATCTCGCGATGTTACACGTTAATTGCACAACAATTTTTTTCACGTGTTGCTATCTCGCATCTTTGCCGTGGTTCCGATGGATAACAAAAACGAGAAGAGAAGAAATTCGCGAGATCGTTTATATCTCGATGCTTATTTTATTTTTTTCTTTCTTCTTCTTCTTCTTCTTCTTTCTCGTAGATGCTTCATTCTCAGAACAGCGACTCTGGTAAATTATCTTGGCGATCGACGACGTTTATCCTTAATCGCAAAAAAAAAAAAACCATTCGGCACGCAAAGCGATAGTTCCTCGCTTTGATAATCATTCGAGCGTCGTACCGAACCGACGATAAACCTCGAGGAGGATGTAAATCGTCCTCGAGGTGCAACCGAGCGGAAGGTGCGATATTCCGTTTCGGCATCTCTCGTAACAAACAAAATCTCAGTATCAACAAATACAAGCAGAGTCATTTGTTGTCGTACGCTCTGCGTTTACGCACTTTACACTCTCGGTAATGCGTGTTTTTTTTTTTTTTTAATTTCTCGTCCAAGCTTTTTTTCCTCCCGGTTTTCTTTCATTTTGTTTTCCTCAATGAAATTTCTTCCTCTCAAAGGATCGACGATAGAACAAAAGATAAAAAAACCCCAAAAACGCCTTTCATTCGAAGTCGTTATTCCGATATTTTGGTTTTACTCACTTCCGAGTCTTTTCCATTAATCTTCTCTTTCTTTTCTTCGAGCCGGGCTTAACATTTTCAGCGCTCGTCTTTTCTTCTTCTTCTTTTTATCTCGCGCTTTCTTTCTTCTTCACGATCAGCAGCGCATGTTCCTCTTTTCTTCCTCCATTCATTTTTCCCCTTTCTTCTTCTTCTTCTTCATTCCTTCGATGAATATTCTAAGATTTGCGGGTCGCGGTTATCACGAAATCGTGCAAAATCTTCGAGGTTGAGGATCGGGATGGCGACGCCCGAGCAGAACGTTTTTAACGCCCGTTGAAACAGTCTGCGCAACGATGTTTCTTCTTCTGGAGATGAGTTTTGCGACGGGTTTTTAGGATCGGAAGAAGAGAAAATGGCAAAATGCATTTTCCGTTGTTGGCAGATGAGCAATGAAATTGGGCGATGGTGCATTGGAATTCAAGGTTGCGAATGGGTGAAGAGTAAATCTACTGTAATTCGATGGAATTTGTGGAACAAGCAAAAAAAAAAAAAGGACAGATTGAGAAAAGTGCTTCCGGGGAAAGGACGAAGAGCCTCTACCGCGAAGATCCCGAAGATCCCGAAGAAGACGCTCCGTAATTTGCGTTTGCGATTCGTTTCGATCCGCGCGAAATCGCTAATTGGAAATTCCATAAGCAATCGAGAGAGAAAGAGAGTTTAAAAGCGCGAGAGTCGATAGAAAAAGCGCCGGCCGACCCGTGGATCGAAAGAAGAAAGCCCAGAATCGCATTCTACCCTCAAACTCCCGGCGAAACAGCGCGCCCTTGAAATCCTCGAAGATCCGTCATCGTCAACGCGGCCGAGACTCGCAAAATCGATTTCCCGTGACCCGGGCGCTCGGTACCTCGTGAGAAACATATAATATACGGTACGCGTTCGAGCGCCACTGCGACGACAGCCGTGCCGTAAAGCGCGGCTTTTCTCCCCATCGACGTATTAGAAAACTATCGGATCCAACAACAATTACACGCACACACACAACGAAATTCGTGATAAACAATCGCGTCGTCGCTTCTCGAGACGATAAATGCAGAGGATCAAGATTTTCGCAGATCGGAGTATCGCGCTCGGAGAAATATCTTAGATCGTTGGTAAGATCGCGTTTTTACAAAATCAAAAAAAAAAAAAAAAAAAAATTAAAACAAAAAAAAGGAAAAAAAATCTACGAGTCCGCGTGAGTACATACGAATTTCGTTTGTCGCGACTCTCGGTCCGCGCCTCTCTTTGCGAAGCTATATCGCAACTCGACGCGCCCTTTTATTTATTTACGTTGTTGTTGTTGTTGTTGTTATTAGCGGAAAGAAAAAAATACTAACATTCGTCTCGTCTCGGGCGTCGCCACGGCTACTGATTGTGAGGGAGAATGATGGTCTGTTGGGCACCGGGAGGCGGTTGAGGGGGCAAATATTGCATGTGTTGCGGAGGAATCGGTATGTGAGGCGGTATTATGGGGCACATTATCGGATAGCTGGGCGCGTGTCCCTGCGGGGGCGGCTGGGGATAAGAGGGTTGGGGTGTTCCGGGGGGATTGTAAGCTCCCGGTGTGTGGGGCGGATTTGGATTGGCCGGCGAGGGCGCCTGGCTCGGCTGCTGTTGGCCGACGTGCGGATGCGGATGACCGTGTGGGTTCATGTACTGAATTCCGGGGTTTTGAGGGCCCGGTGACTCGTGGTGATGGTGATAGGGCGAGGCCATGTGCGGCGGCGGCGGCGGCGCCTGGACCATTCGCACCATTTGCTGATACGCCGGCTGACCCGGATAAGGCACCTGGAAAGGTGGATGCAGGGGCGCGGGCGCCAAAAGAGGCTGACCGGTCGCCGCCGCTACTTGCATCTGCGAAGCTATGTCCGGCGCGCGGTGCTGCATCATTGGCACTGGAACAATCGCGAGCGATTCTATATGCAGCGGTCCATCGATCGGTAATCGTTTGTCGTGTTTTTTTGTTTTGTTTTTTTCGAGTGTTTATTGAAATTTTTTGTGTTTGAAGGACTTTTTGTGTTTGGGTGCATTGAAATTAATTTAATCTGAATTTCTGTGTTATTAAAAAGCGTTTCTCAAAAACGTAACGTTAATTTGACGTTTTTCGATGCGTTTTCTAAGCATTTGTCCTGCAAAGTTTCTTGTAATGTTATTCCAAAATTCTCGATAGTGTATGAGTGTTGATTATTGTCTGTCGAATAAATAGTGATAAAAATGATCGAGAGATTGCTACGATACCTAGATGATACTGACCCTTCCGGAACCTGGTCACGGGTTGGGCCTGAGGTTGGGAAAACGCCCCCGGCGGCTGACTCGTCATCACGTAAGCGGGCATCACGACCGTTGTCGGCATCGCCGCACTCGAATACTGCGGTGTTTGGGGCGTGTGAGGCCTGCTCGGTGTCGGGGTGCTTGGCGAACGCTGAAAAGCCCATAAAAACAAGCGAAATAACACTCAAATCCAAAAATCACAACTCTTACCTATCGCAACAAAAAATATGTCAAAAATATCAATGAATTTTCGTATTTTTTTTCCTTCGGGCAAACTAAAAACAACCAAAAAAAATACAGAGTACAAAAAAAAATGTGTACTCACCGGAGTGAAGGGTTTTGCGTTCGGATTGAATTCCTTAGCGTTTGGATTGAGCGTCGATTTTTTGAAGGCAGTGGTGATCTTCTCGACGGCGGGTTCAACGGTTGTCTGTTGCATGGGCGGTGTTGTTTGTTGTTGTTGTTGTTGTTGTTGTTGTATTTGTTGTGGGGGTGTTGATGTTCTGAGAGGAACGGGTCCGGGCGGAGGTTTACTCGTGACCGGAACTTCCTCGTGAACCGGTGGATGTTGTTGCTGATGAGGAGTCTGATGTTGTTGTTGTTGTTGTTGTGGGGGTTGTTGAGGGGTCGAAGGATGTTGATGAACGGGTTGATGATGAGGAGGCGGAATTTGCGGCAGAGGCTGAGGCTCCTGATGATGTTGTTGAGGCGTTTGTTGAGGCGGTGCTTGTTGTTGGTGTTGTTGATGCTGCTGTTGCTGTTGTTGTTGCTGTTGCTGTTGCTGCTGCTGTTGTTGCTGCTTGCGGGAATGAGGCACGGAATCCTGGGGCGTCGTTGTTTCCGCCAATTTAAAGTCCGACGAGAATTGTCGTAAATCCGAGTGTTGTTCGTCGCGTGCGCGCGGCGTCGCCGCTTTTCTGTGATTCTCAGCTTTTGGCGGTAGAATTTCGCATCGCGGGCCCTCCACCGAATTCTGCTGTTGCAGGGGAGTGTGCGGGGTGTGCGGTGTGTGCGGTGACTGTTGTTGTTGCTGTTGGTGCGAGGCGGCGATGTTTGCCTGGGGAAAAGGAGCCGGCGGAGCCTTGTCCACTTGGTAGACCTGCTGACGACCGGGACGTTCGCGTTTCTCCAAGTTTAGTTTGTTCGGCGGCTGTGGCTGCTGCTGTTGAGGCTGTTGTTGTTGCTGTTGTTGCTGTTGCTGCTGGGGCGGCTGCTGCGGAGGCGGAAATGCCACCTGAGGAATCGCTCCCGTAATTGGCTGACCTTGCGGCATTACTGAAAATTTGAGGCCAATGAAAAGTCTATTTTCGATCCCATCGTGCGGTTATCAAAGCGGGGCAGGGTTTTTTTTTCGTTCTTTAAGGGCGTAAAACGTTGATTTTTACAGTTTTGTGAGAAGATTTTTGAGGTATAGTCGGTGAAAAAATTGGGTTTTTAATAGTGGATCGTTGAGCTCGTGTGGTTTTTGGGTTACGGGGAATAATTGGTGATAAATGTAAACCTGGAATAGCCGCCCCGGGCGGTGGTTGAGTCGTGGGTGGCGGTACAAAAGGTGGCGGGGTGTTGTACGCAACAACGACACCGCTCGGCGGCATCGCCATTCCGAGCGTGCCGGGATGTTGAACCGGTGGGTGAACGGGCGGGCCTCCCACTGGAATGTTGCTCGTTTGGGGATTAACGTTGACCGGCGGTGGCGGTTGAGTGAAAACGTTTTTTCCGGTCGCCGGACCCGGCGAAGGCGGCGGCGGCGTCGAACGCGTCAACTTACCCACGTTCGTGTCTTTTCTCTTCGGCGGCGGCAGATATTTGCCCTCGTGAGGTCTCACCTTTGTAAACGCAACAGCAACGACGAAATGTTTGTAATGCATTTTTAACTAGAATTTGTTTGATACGGAAGAGAAATCTTATTATGCTTTGATTTTTACGGCGACCTTGTAATTTTATCGATTTTTTCGATCGGTAAATTGTTGCAAAAACGATAGAAAAAAGGGGATTGGATGAAAATACACTCACCACTGCGGCAAATCGCTCCTCCTCGTCGCCGTTTTCAAGCTCCAATCTCGCCTTGTGATTCGGCTGAGATTCGATCTCGCTCGCGATCTCCGCTGCCTTCTGCTCCTGATCCTTGTAATCCTTGGTGTCCTTTCGCTGCAGCGGCAGCGTGTAGTCGCAGAGTTGAGGATCGAACGACGAGGTCACACCGAAATATTGCTCGTTCGTTCGGAACATCTCAATTGCGTCCCAGCCGTTCTGATATACGATAACAAAGAGCCTATCGTTAATCCGCGGAGACATTTTCATAAGTGTTTTGAGATTTTTGTGAATCCGTGAGGGGAATAAATTGTAATCAAAATTACGCACAAAAATCGCTCGTCGAACGCTTCGAATGCACGAATTTTTGGTGGGAACGATTTTGAATTATTTTCACCAATTTGCGGACGAAGAAATAGAGAGAAATTGATTGAGGTATCGAAAACTCACAGATGCACCGTCGAGGGTAAATTCGTCGCCGTTAACCGCCACAGGCGAAACCCAAGGTTCCAACTCTTTTTCGGCGACCATTCCGTTGAATTTGCTGATTGCGGTGTCCGTCTGAAAAGTGTCTTTTATCGCGTAGTCGAGATCAACGTCCTTCGCCGACATCGTTATTATGTCCTGGGGCTTGAATATCAGTTTCTCGACGACACTCTCGACGGTTATTTTACCGCTGCCGTCGACGCGATGTGCCATTTCCAGGACGACGTCAAATTGGCTGGAGAAAGTGCGGAATATTCCCTCGTACAGCGATCCATTTTGAGTTTGTATCTGCGACGACGAGTCGAATAAATAAAATAAGAGATATTCGAGAGAGAGTTAGAGAAAAAAAAGAAAGGTAAAATCTCATTTATTTTTTGCTCATTACCTGAACCACGTTACCAACGTGGCTGGTGATTGCGTGCATGAAATGAGCATTGTTGTAGACTCCTTCGGCGACGACGCATCTTTCTTGAGGACCCCGAGCCCGCGGGGACCTAAAAATCCACAAATCGAGCGCCGATTAGGCATTTACACGCAATTCCTCAGGTAATTATCTCCCGCCTTCGCATTCATAGTCGATAAATAAATCAGAAACAATTTCACAAGTTTTGCTCGAAAGGTACGATTTTCCGTAGACGTGAACACGTAAATACCGCAGATACCTCGGAAATTCGTCAGACCTCGAACACCCAAACATCTTATCTCCGTCTATTCGTATTCCTAACGCTAAATCTCGTAATTATGTTAATCTCGACTATACGATCTCCCGCTCGTCCAAAAGTCGCCCGCCTCTCGTCGCTCGGCCAAAAAATCTGCGCCGTTCGTTAAAAGCTGTGGCGCCTCACCTCGTGGGGTTGGAGCGATTCTTCCTTTTGCTGTTCATCCTGCAGCCGTTGTTGGTTTCTCCGTATCGCGGATGCTTGTCGCCTGATCGCTGGCCGCCTTCTCGTTTACGAGTGGGGACCGGAATTTTGACTAATTTGCCGGTAACGCAACGCCTGCGGAAATAGGTCGGCGCCTGGAAGTTGGTCGTCCGGTGTCGAAGGAAGTAGTCGCAGAATCTCAGAGCGGCTGGATCCTTAAGGGGACGACGGAGAGGCAGCCCCGGGTCTCGGTATTGGTCGGTGACTACGTAGAGCAGCGAAACGTGCGCTGCGCTTTGTCGCGACGATAACAATCGATACAATTGATTTATATACGCGACGGAGGTTGACAAACCAACGACCAAATTTTCAACATCAACGAACCCTCGTTTTGAAGGTTATGCTCTTCGCCAATCGCCAATTCGTTCCTGCCAACTTTTCGGACAATGCGACGCCGATACGCACAGCCAATCAATCGCGATCGACTTTATTCGCGTCGATCACGCGCGCATTGCAATCGCAAAGGAAAATTAATAAAAAACGGGAGTACGTTGAACGGGCTCGCCGAGATTGGACGCAACGCAAGAGGTACACGGACTCTCTTCACGTACACGAGAACAACTCGGTGGTGGCGAGTGACGTAACGCTCGGCGCGCCTCGCACCCTTCGCAAAATTCCGCCTCGACTCGAATGTTCAAGGGAACGGCGGGCCGCGGACTCGCACTCGACTCTCGGGAGCCACGCACCACTTTTACTCCCGCAATTGAACGAATCTTCCCTTCGATTAATCAACATGTGGGTACGACGCCTGGAATAAAGCTTAGCGCAAGTCGCCCGATCGGCCCGATCCCGGTGACTGTCCGATCCTCCGTTCACCACCTGGCCAACCGCCAATCAGCGGGCAGAACGCTTCTCGTCGGGCTCGCGGGAGCGTCAGTGGCTGGGAGAAAGTAGGCACGGCTACAGGAGAACGTGTATGTGGCGTTGCTTATTTTACGATGGGAATGATGTTTGCACTAAGTTCTCTTGCATTAAGGGCTTGGAGGTGAAGTTTGGGATGTGGATTTGAATTTGTCGGGGGGCGGGTATGATTTGTTTGCGGATATGAGATGTTTAGAGGGGATTACGAGCGGCTGGAGAAAGTCGGAACGGCTACAGGAGAAAGTATAGCGACTGCGTCGCTTAATCTCGCTTAATTACTTTGTATTTGTAATGCAGACGATTTTTCTTGCGTCAAGGGCTTGAAACGAACGAATTTCATATTCTATTGTGTTGTGTTATCGATCGTGTCATTATAATTAACATCGTCAGTTATTGAAAAACTGGATTTTGGGGTTTTTCGACAATCTTTCTTACAGCGATTTTTTTTTTTTCAAGATTTTCAGGTCAACTTCATCGGATTGGTCTAAAGTATCGAAAAAAGTGGTTTAGAAAAAATCCGCTAATTTTCATTTTCGGAAAAGTGGGAAAATGTCTATAAGCTCGTTGATTACATTCGACGCTCGATTTTAATATGAAATCGATGCACTTTTGCAGTGAATTTAATTAACAATGCTGAACGTCTTCTGCTGGAAGGTAGAAAATGTGGATATGCGTAAACGGGAGGGAATTTGGGAGCTTAAGGCGCAGGAGTTTTGGGGGGGGGGGGGGGGAGAGGCGCGCGCCGGCGACACGCGTTTTCTCCGTAAATTTTGGCGGGATTAATAGCCGCGCGCTTCTCCGAATGCCAAGAGGATCGTCTGCGCTCTCTCCTTCGATTCTCCTTCCTCCGCAGCAGCCGTTAGTTTTTTATTTCGCTTAATCGCTGATGTAACGATATTACAACGTGTGTGACAAAATACGAACGTTGTTCTCGCCCGGCGACTGCAAAATGGAAGGACACGTGAACACAAGCGGAATCCTTAAGGAGCTGAGGAATGGAAACGAGGCGAATGGTCCCGAGGGAATCGGCCTCGCCGATGATTCGGGCTTCGCCAGTATCGCCGGTTCAATCGCAGGTAATTGGAAAAAAAAAAAAAAAAAATTCAACGATATTTTCAGGGGAAATAAAATAAAAAACAAAGGAACATCGATGCCCTTTGCGATTGACGTGAAACATTAATTTCCCATCGAATTTTCGAAAATTTTATCGCATCCCAAATTCGCAGTCATGTACAATTCTCTATTCAATTCCTTTTCTTATCTCAAATCGCTGGGTGGTTATTTGAAATTTTTTGAAAATTCTAACGAAGGTAAATGAAATTGGGCGAAATTGATTTTGCGTCGTTGAATTTATGTGCTGCGCAATTGCAGTTGAAATTTGTTTTTTTTTAATATTTGTACCAAAAAACATTAGCGGGCATTTTTGTAATTGTAATTTTGTAATTTCGTAATTGAAAATTTATTCGGTACTGAAGCGAGAGCGTTTAATTTCAGAGGTCAAAGACGAAGCCGAAATGTCCATCGGCCACGATATCAAATTTCGAGTCATGGACAATGTTGACGTCGACGCCAACAAAGGAGCCAAACGCAAGGTCAAAAATGTTTTGATCAAAGAGGAGAAGGCGAAAACAGTGGCCAAGTACAACGAAGAGAAGCGCGAACAGACGTACAAGCGACTCATGCATCTGCTGACAAAGAGCCAGTTCTACGCTAGGTACATTATTGAGAAAATAAACGTGACGGAAACGCCAATGGCAAAAAGAGGCAGACCGCCAAAAATAGCCAAAGACAGCAAAAACGACGAGAACAGCCCGCCCAAACATTCGCACAGAACCCGCAAACCGAATACCAAATACGTTATGAAAGAACAGGTTCCAAGTGACGTAAGTGCCATTTTTCAATCCTACATAAATTATTTTGTGCCACTTCCAAAAATCAATCGACACAAAAATCTTTCACATAATTTCACAAAAATTTATAAAACAGTAGACACAAAAACAAAAACAATTCAACAAAATTCCAATAAATCGTATTCAATAGTTTCGATAGCTTGCAAATGAACGAAAAAAGGAGAGTAAATTCAATTCCGTAGGAATGTGTTATATTTCATATCTTTCATTATTAATTCCTTCATTTCGCGCAGATTAAAAAGAAGCTTAACGACCACAATAAGAAGCTAAATCTAAGTCAAGAGGAGATCGAAGCCGAGCTGCATAGGCAATCAGATTCCGATGAGAAAGAAAATCCCGAAGCGGACGATGAAAACACTGAATTTTTGCATCCAAAATATTTTCATGGGGAGCTCAGGGATTACCAAATCCAAGGTCTCCAGTGGTTGAAAGTTCTCTACGAAAATGGAGTGAATGGGATATTGGCGGACGAAATGGGCCTCGGAAAGACGATCCAAGTGATCGCACTGTACGCCCATTTGCTGGAAAAACGTCAGGACGGACCGTATCTGATAATCGCGCCGCTCTCCACGATACCTAATTGGATGATGGAGTTCGAGAAGTTCGCCCCGCAGCTTCCGGTCGTCCTCTATCACGGCCAGGATCGCAGCGCGGCGGCCAAAAAGATGAAGCGGAAACATAACATTGCAGACGGCTACAGAACTTATCCAATCATGCTTACCACTTTCGAAGTACCAATTATAGACAAAGCCTTTATGGCGAGTTTGAAATGGAGATACATCGTCATCGACGAAGGCCATCGAATTAAAAACCACGAATGTCAGCTGCTTCAGTGAGTTACAACATTCAATAAACTTTCAATCGAATTTTATAAATAATTTCTCGAATCGATATATTCAGCCAATTTTTCGAAATAATTCCTCGAATCGATTCATTCAGTCAATTTTTATAAATAATCGTTTTCGCGAAGCACCAATGAAAGTTTTTTTGTAATAGATTTTTAAATAATCCGTAAATTCTCCCAATAAAAGTAAATTAATATCCTTTAATATAAAATTTACGTAAATTGAATACTCGCGACTTCACGAAATGCGTATAATTAAAAACAAAATTCTACAAACGAAATGCAGGGTGTTGAAGCGTTGCGATTCGATGAATCGTCTGCTGCTGACCGGCACACCGTTGCAAAACAATTTGGCCGAGTTGTGGTCGTTGCTGAATTTCCTGCTTCCCGAAATATTCAACGATCTCGCGGTGTTCGAGTCGTGGTTCGACGCGAAGGAGCTGGAGAAGGACGAGGGCACGGAGAAAGTATTGAAGCAGGAGGAAGAGAAGCAGGTCCTCTCCTCGCTTCGAGAAATTCTCAAGCCTTTTATGCTGCGGCGCATCAAAGAGGACGTGTGTCTCGATATTCCGCCGAAGAAAGAACTCATCGTCTACGCGCCCTTGACGGAATTGCAGTACGATCTCTACCGCGCGGTTCTCAACAGAGACTTGGTGACTCTCTTGAAAATCGAAGAACAGCCTCTCATAATCAACGACGGACCGACGCGACCTAAAAGACGATGCGTTATTCGCAACATGGAAAGAAGAAGAAGCGATTCCGAAGGCGATTCTAATTCCGTATTGTCGAGCCACGAAAACGACGAGAATAATTCCAATTCCATGTGGGACGGAAGTATGAATTTATCGAATATTCCGATGAATCAAACGACCACGGAAAAATGTTTATTGGAATGGGAGCGTTACACGGACGTAAATGCCCGTAATCAGGACTTTTTGGTTCATCTTCGATTTGCAAATCGCAGTGAGTATCGAAATTTGACATTTTTTCCTTCCTTTATCAAACATTTCTTCAATTATCTTCCCTAATTTCATGAAAAACCGTAAGTTTCAGTTGTGTAATCGTTTTTTTTTTTCAGCTCCGATGTACAAAATGATCGTGAATCATCCGTTTCTTTTGCATTGTCCTCTGGACACCGGCGGCCTACCGGAAATAAGCGAAAATTTAGTAAAAGCCTCCGGAAAACTTTTGGTTCTCGACGCGATGCTGAAGAAGCTCAAAGCCCAAGGTCACAAGGTTCTTCTGTTCTCGACGTCGACGATGCTCCTCGATTTGATAGCCGATTATCTCACGATGAGGCCCTGGCGTTTTGTCATGTTGGACGGAAGACAGAATATCGAAGTTCGACAGGAAAACATAAAGTTGTTCAATACCGATCCCGATTTATTCTTGTTTCTCATTTCCACGAGAGCCGGAGGCGTCGGCTTGAACCTCGCGGCCGCTGATACGGTCATAATGTACGATAGCGATTGGGTAAGCCTACAAAATAATATATCATCTTCATTAAGCTGCGTCAGCGAAATAAAATATTGTAATAAGTGGGAACAAGTCTTGGCGATCGTTTTACGCACTCAAAAAACCGCGTATTCCAAAATTGCTTTTTTTATTTGCACTGTTACAATGATTTTTTTTTTTTTTTTCAAGAATCCACAAATGGATCTTCAAGCGATGGCGCGCTGCCACAGAATCGGCCAAAAACGATCAGTCGTCATCTACAGACTGTGCACCAAAGGCACCATCGACGAGCAGATCGTCGCGCGGGCGGAAGCTAAGCGGAAACTCGAAAAAATGGTTATCTCGAAAAAATCGGAATTGGATACAAAAGATGGGCTTAAGCTTCTGAAGGAATTGCTGGAATCGACCGAAAAAGTCGTCGTTCAAGCTGAACGAGAAGGTAATGCGAAATCTTTGCTGTGTTAAAGGGATTTAGATGAAATTTTAATCCTGGTGATCGAAATATATATTTATGTTGGAAATATCATTTAAAAAAACGATTTTTGAATTTTTTAATGAATAATTCAGCGAAAAATATATGAAACATCAATTTTTACAGTTTATACGGACACGGAACTGGACAAAATCCTCGATCGCAGCGATCTTATCTGGAAAAAGCCTGGCGAACGTGAGAAAACCGTGAAGTCGGATGATCCATGAAAAGACGCGAAGAAATATTGAGAGAAGTTCAAGCTCATTGTTTCTTTTTTAAATCGTATTATGTCCTATTCTTATCTAATTTATTTCTTTCTAAAACTACTTAATAGTTACGTCTTTTTTTGTAAATACCGTATTTTTACATGCAGGAACATGACATTTTGACTTTTAGCTATTATCCCTGTTTATTAATTATCGGTGAAATAAAGTAACAACGTTTTTACGATTTTTCAATTCGAAATGCTCATTTATTATCAAAAATATCATACAGAATGAGCCACCGACTCTCGCGAATTTCCTAATCCCGAAGAACGTCGTTAGTTATCATTAATTATTATCACCCGTAATTGCAAATCAGCAAGTGGTCTTTGCCGATTGGATTATTATGGCGTAACGGTATCCACTCGTTGCTTGACTGTTCACGAGTCGAATCTTCGTTGTCGATTTCTAGGGAACCTGAAAAAATGAAAATGTAATGAACACATAATCAATCGTAATAATATGTGCTTAATATTTTAGTCGGCAAAGAAAAATCGAGGAAAATCTGTAGAAATTTTCGTCTGATTTCCGTCCTTTTTCAGCTCCTGTCCTTGAATATTATTACCTGCGGGAATATTCATAAGATTTCGTCCGTAGAATTGCAAGTGACTGGCAGAGTTTAAGTCGTAAATTCCCGGATAATATCCTGGGAAGTTTGCGGGAGACAGATGATCCGGTCCATTTCCGGCGCGCTGAAAAAAAAATTATATTAAAAATTGATAATGAAAAAATATGGAATTAAAAAAAGATTATTCTGATGAAGAATATTCTTCTTACCTCTGCGGAAGCAGTGATTGCGCCCTGTGCGCCTGCAGGATTAAAACTGGCGCCCCCAAAAAAGCCAGGATTATTTTGTGTGCCAAAATTCCCTGCAAAATGCTTCGGTGGCCAATTCCCATTTACTGATCCGGAACTTCCGGAAATCTTTTCAAACGACGAAAAAAAAATTATTTAAGGGCTACGAAATGGAATATTACAATTCAACAATGGGTAAGCACTGATTTTTGTTGTTTTAAATTTTTGTAAAAAATTATTATCTTACTCCCAAAGACGAAGCGGTAATAGGAATTTTAAAAAGATAATTCTGGTGAAGAATATTCTTCTTACCTCTTTGGAAGCAGTGATTGCACCCTGTGCGCCTGCAGGATTAAAACTGGCGCCCCCAAAAAAGCCAGGATTATTTTGTATGCCAAAATTCCCTCCAAAATGCTTCGGTGGCCAATTCCCATTTACTGATCCGGAACTTCCGGAAATCTTTTGAAATAACAAAAAAAAAAAAACAAATTTAAGGGCTACGAAATGGAATATTACAATTCACCAATGGGTAAGCATTGATTTTTTTTGTAAATTTTTGTAAAAAATTATTATCTCACTCCTGAAGACGAAGCCGTAATAGCGCCTTGTGCGCCTTTTGGGTTGAAAATGGCACCTCCAAAAAATCCAAGATTATTCTGCGGGCCGCCACCGAAGCCATTATTGAGAAAATTTCCTCCGAAATGCTGCGGTCGCTGATTCCCATTTACCGATCCGGAACTTCCAGAAATCTTTTCAAATTACGAAAAGAAAAAAAAAATTATTTAAGTAAGCAGTCAGCACTGATTTTCGTTGTAAATTTTGGTAAAAAATTATTATCTCACTCCTGAAGACGAAGCGGTAATAGCGCCTTGTGCGCCGTTTGGGTTGAAAATGGCACCCCCAAAAAATCCAAGATTATCAAGTGGAGGACGACTGATGCCATTATTCAGAAAATTTCCTCCAATTGGTTTCGATGGTCGATATCCTTTCAACGATTCTCCATTTTCGTATGCCTTTTTAAACGAAAAAAAAAAAATTAACGAAACGTATCAAAAATAACATAACATAAATACGGAAACTTTTATTTTTCAAAAAAAAATTTCCAAGAGAACTGTGAAAAATCACAACAAAAATATTTCTTTTTTTAATTTCATGCCTTACAATTGTTTCAGAGTCTTAGAAGAATATATTCTTACCCTTCTGGAAGAAGAAGTGATAGCGCCCTTTGCGCCCGAAGAGTCGAATTTCGCACCTCCGAAAAATCCTGGATTTTCCTGTCTGGCAATTCGAATTTTAGCTGGGATATTTTTCGGGTCAATTGTTGAGAGGACGAATTCTTGAGGACGATTTTCGTACGGCCTGTAAGCAGCATCAAAACTCGTGCGACCACAGCCAATGTGTGTGGCCTTTGCCCAGTCAATTTGAGTGAAACGCTCGTTTTTTGCATCGGGTTCGAAGGTATTTATATTTTTAGAGCTGAAATCATGGACTTCGTTGTACCAAGAATCAACAGCTCGTGTCCAATTAACTGTGGGGAAGCCGGAACTCAAATATATATTTTGTCCAACTTCAAATCGAGCTGAAAAAAAAGTCGTAAAATTAATAAACGACATTTCGCATTTTACAGAAAATATTCGAAGTAGAACATCCTGAGAATTTTTATAAAATATCTTTACGATTATAGTAAATTATTATAGCTGTGATCCTTTTTTCAAAAATTCACGCGAAATTTTGTATCGTTCTAGTCACAAATTGCGAAACATTTTCTTACGGTCATTTCGACATTGGTCGTGCTGAAATGTGCACTGATCTGCCCATCTTTGAGCCACTTCAGCCAATTTTTCGTCCCAGACGAGAAAAGGAATATTTTCAGTCGGAGGCTGCGTTTTTTGAGAATCTGATATTTTTTTGCGATGAGCATTGTGCAAATCTACAATTTTTTTGGCTTCAGCCGGTGAAACACCTCCTTCGCTGTTTCTTCCGCACGCCGGATTTTTCTTCTGTAAATTATGCACATTAATTTCATTATACACAATTGAAAATAATTGGGGAAAAAAAAACAAAACGAATTTGAATAAAATGAGTGCTTACCGTGAATCTGCACATTGTATGATTACTGCACACTGAACAATAATCATTCGCGAGTATAATTGGCAAAAATGCCAAGTACAGCCACTTGATATAGCTTCCCATGGTCACTAGCTTTTTTTTTCAACTTGACACGAAATTTCGGAGCAAATATTCGCCAGGATTTTCCGCGTGTACGCTAAAAGGACTAAATGCGAATGATGTCCTTCACAATTTTGATGGGGTATATATAGTCGATCTTGAAGAGTGGAAAAGTGGGATGAAGAGTCGAGGAAACTAATGAGCTACTTTAGCTTTGGATCAACCTAATCAAGGATTATCCCTTAATTCGGCTGATCGATTTCCCACCAAAATTAAGGAGTTTCTCCATGAAAAGCAAAACGATTCGCAGAATCGACCATTTTTCCCTCATTTTCTGTACTATTCCGTTGATACGGCTAAGGTTTTTGAAAATAGTCTGGATTTCTTACTAAAAAATTAAATAATTCGTGAGGATTTTTCATTTTTTTTTTCAAATATTACATTACATAATTAGTAATATATATATATACTTATAGCTATGCTTATCATGGGAAGGTACAAAAATAAATAAAAATTACTGGATTTTTAGTGATTTTAAAGAGTATTTAATAATCTCATGTGGAAAGACATTTTACGGCACTTTGACAATATAAAGAGAAATGTAATTCGGTAATAAATAGCGCAATAGAAAATTAGCAAAAAAATGTATTAACGACTTGTAGATAAACGTGTACTGTTCAAATATCAGTCGTTTTAATTAGAATTACGTATCTGTACGCTGAACTATTTTTTTAGCTTGAAATATTTAAAAATGTGAGCGGCCTCGTCGCATTTTATCGCCGTCATCTACGTCGTATATCGCATGCAATTTTTTAACGACGTTCTTAGTTCTGTCGGTGATAAAGCTGTCGACTTGTCCAAGCACATTGACGAATTGTATCATTTTTTCGAAGTTCCGATTGACCCGCTCGGTTCTTTCGAGCGGAGTTTCCTCCTTTCGCGATGCCACTTTCGATTTTATGCTTGGAGCCGCTGAGAGCAGATCGGAGATCTTCTCCAGCATCTCTTTGTGCTCCTCTGTAAAGGCCACTGCTGATTGCGACGTTTTTATCTGAGAAATAAATGCATAAACGAAGATATTTCAAAAATACTATTCAATTAGCACAATTAATCAATTTAATTGAAATTTTTTTTATTATTTTGCTTCTTCACAGAAGAGGATTCACGTGGAATATTTTGAAACAATGAAATTTTATGTCTTTGGCTCCACTTTTAATTGATGCCATACTTACCATGAAAATTAATCCACAGATGAGGAAAATAACGATTTGGGAAGGAGCAGCCATTGCGAAGTGGAATAATGTAATCGATATTCGAAAAAAAATCGAAGAAGTTGTTCCTGGGTCAAGGAAAATGCAGCTGGAGGAGAAGACCTGTAAAAAAATATTTAATAATTAGAAATGTGCACAGAATTGAAAAAAAAATGAAAGCACCGAAGCAAAATAATTACCTAGTCGTGCTTCCGGTCGATGAGCCGCGAAGAATATTGATTTGCGACTCGTCGCGATGGTGCACCCAACGAAATATGTCGACTTGAATATTTTGTTGCCAGAAATGCGCGTCGAGGTCCCTTTTCGCGGTCGCGAAACGAACGTGAACTCGCTGACTCGTCGTTCTCGAGTTCTAAAATATTGTCAATCCCGATTGCGTTCGCACTTCTCTGCTGTAGGCCAATAATCTTTTAATATGATATTTAAGAAGCTTTCTATCGTCTGGATTTTGCCTCGCGAGCCTCGAACCCTCACGCGAAACCTGATTGACTGCCTCGTCGCGCTTTCTCATCTGCAAAATCAGAATATCAACATTTTTTTGCAATTAAAAAATCGATGTTTTCAACAGAAGTAAATGAAAAATTGAATTCAATACACAATTTTCACAGGGAAAAGAAATTTATCGTTTATTCAAATAATTAACTAATCGATAGATCATTTTAGTTGATATTAACGAAACTTTTTTTTTAGCTGGGCAATTATGAGGCATTGGAGAATCTCACTTGACAAAATGCTGACTCGGTGCATAGCATAGTCGATACCGATCGCACCGATTGCCCAATAATCACTCGAATTGAGCATTTGGTGCACCGAACGACTCAACAGCAGAATTTTCCTCAGCATGAGTGTTTTTTTTTTTTATGGGATTTATTATACATTATTATTGATTAAAATAGATGCCCATGGAAAAAAGTTTCAGCATAAAAAAAAATGCAGGAATTTTTTAAAAAATTGTAATAATGTATAATAAATTAATAAGCAGAAAAATTCTCACCTGGCCAATCGGTGGGTGATACCTGAGGATCTCCGCATTGAATGCGAGCGCGTGGATAATAAAAATATTAATAAAAATCCACGCGAATAAAATCCGGTGTGGACCGGAAGTCGCAGGGCAGCGCATCCGGCGTAAAATCAAAAAATTGCACCAATGCCTCGGGTGGGCTTCGTTCTCGCACTGTTCCTCAGAATTCTTCCTTCATTTCAGATTAATTTCACGAGCCTACGTGTAGGCAACGATTGAAAATAATTGTTTATTATTTTTGCTTTTTCACTGTTTTGTGAACACAAATTTCACAAGTGGAAGTTCCGGACTTCCGGAAGCGGTGGAATTGAGTCACTGGTTCGAGAGTAACTCAGTCGACTTAAAGTTCCCTCAAACAGCACATTGATCACTTTCCATTGATCAGTTTTATTGGAATAAACAGAATGATGCTGTGCAGGACATTTTTCTTTATTTTCGTGATTTTCGTGCTGTCCAAATATAAAATGGTGAGTTAATTTCGCTGCTATTTTTTTCGTGAACATCAAACGTTCTTCTTCATCACTAATATTCTATTTTTTAATTTTTCAGTATGCGAGCGCAGCACCAATTTCAGTGTTGACGTCTTCAAGATCGGAGGACCAACAATCGTTCAGCCCAATAAGTTACGTCGCCTCGAAAGCCATGGGTGCGCTTGTAAAATGTGCATCTTTGGCCTGCCAATTGCTGCCAATACCGGATTTCATAAAACCCGCGAGGCCCACTTTCAAAATCGTCAAACCCTCGAATCTCTGCGTCCGAGACGTGGACTTTTCCCTCGAGGATTTTAATTAATTAAAATAAAGTGTATATTACTAATGTATCCGTGACGAATAAATAAGATTTTTTTATATTCCAATATTGGCTAATTATTTGAAAAATGTCCTAAATGTCCTCCCATAATCGAATAATCTTTGCTAAAGCATTAAAATGAAAATTTCTTTGGATGCAATATTTAATTGAAATCAATAAAAGAAAAATTAATCCACTCATTTCTTTGGAGTAGATACAATTTTTTAAATATTCATTTCAATTAATACAATTGCTATATACAAAAATCATGACAATTTAAAAAAAAATTCTGGACCGAAGGACTCAGGGAAATTATTCATTCACAATATCTCATATTATTGTATATAAATATAAATACAAATATAAATAAATACTGTTGTGACTGTTCGTGTGAATTAAATAAGATGTTTATTTTTCTGCTATTTAACACATTGTTTTTTGGGTTTGATTTTCAGTGACTGGTCATCATACACATTGGCGAGCCCGGATGGAAAAGTTTCGCAATTAATCGATATTCAATAATACAATGTCGAGGAGATTGACTGCCCTTAAGCAGCTTTGGCCGCTGCCGCTTGCTGAAGCTGATTGTTGAGATTCTGAGTGGCCTGGACCGCGATTTCGACCGCCTGCTTGGTGAACTTGGCGATGTCTTCCTGGGCCTTTTCCGAATTCGAGCTGATCGCCTTCGCGGCCTTGTCGGACTCCTTAACGAGAACGCTCACGCCTTCGTTAAATTTCGCCTGGAGCTGGCTCGCCTGTTCCTGGGCATTTGGAATCTGGGCGTTGATGTCGTCGACGACCTTGGTCAGTTTTCCTTTGATGTCAGTCCAGAGACTCTCCAATTCGGGGCTCTTAGCTTTGATCTAAGACAAATTAATTTTCTAATTAATCATCAGAAACTAAATTACGCTAAAAAGGTATATATTTTGTTATACAAAAAATGATTAATGTGTGTGATATATTTTTATATGCAAATTCGATCCTAAAGTATTTTTTTTTTTCTAATTAATGAATAACGATATTGATTTTATAAAAATGTTGAATATCGCGACAATTAATGAAAATTGAAGTTGAATTCAAGACAAATGATTCAAAATAAATCGTCACGAAGACAAGGCGAACTGAATTGAAGTAAAATCTCCTGAATAATTCAATTTTAGTGCAAATTACAATTTAAACAATGCTGACCTAACGAATTTTCCTACAAACTGCTGATTTAAATTAAAAATAATGAATCTAACGAAATGAAATTGTGATTTTTTGACGATTCTTTTCGTGCATTGCAGATTTTCATCGCTTACTTCGTCGGAGACTTGGGTGATGTAAGACTGGACGTTGTTGACGAGGCTGGTGCTCTGCTCCTTGATGGTGTTGACGACGTTTTGCTGGTCCGGAAGATTGAGCTGCTCCTGAATTTGGCGGCCAAGATTTTGGATGTTGGCTTGAGCGGTGCTGATGAGATCGGCGAGCTGATTCGGTTGACTCGCTTCCGGGGCCAATTGATTTTCCGCAGGCTGTTGACGAGCCGCGTGACGAGGTTGAGCGACGGCCAAGGCGACGACGGCCAAAAGTGCGATTCCAATAGCTCCCTTCATCCTGATTTACAATTTTTTTATTTTATTTTTTACTACACTGATCAAGCTTTCCTGTGATTGCTGAAGATCGAGAGAAACGACTGATGAAACTCGCCATCGAATCACTCCCTTTTATAGGAAATTCTTATCAGCGAAGCTGGGGGCAAAGTGTCAGCATCTCGTATCTCCTCGGGTTCCTCAGACTCGCGCATTTCGTTGCTTTCTTCCAAGCTTCGGAGGAAGAGGATGCGATAATAATCCACTTCTCTAGAGTCGTGCGTGTAAAGTGCGTGCAATGACCTCGCGGCCCTTGAATTACAATCGACACGAGATCAATTGTTGTATAGAATTTTACGGAATTATATTATCATGAATTGTTTTACACAGAATTATATAAAATTATATTGAATAATATATAATTATATATAAATCTGTATAAAGCAATAACTGGATTTATGAGCTTTGTAATTTTGCTTGAAGTATTAAGTAAATCTTGGAAGAATGATTTTTTTTTCTTCACAAATCTCAGTTTACTATAATTCTACTGTGAAATTACATTGATTTTATTTATGCGTTGAAGCTTTCGGTGTCTTTTAGTAGTTTGAATAATTTGGAAAATGATGAATAAGTCATTTTCCATTTTCTGCTTTGCAGTCTCTGTTACCAAAGCAAATCTTTCAATCCACAGTTGAATTTTTTTTTGCTTTTGTTATTTAAAGAAATTTATCGCGAGAGACTGAATGCTACCGGATTAAAGTTATTCAATTCCAAAGCTCGGATAGTTGAGAGGGGCACGTAATCAAAAGTCCGGGAATCGTCGTCCACATGGATAATCTTGAATGAAGGTCGGGTCAAGTCAGCATTCTTGACCGGAGCCTCGATTGCATCAGGGCAATTAACTATTTTGTGGGAGACATCGTTTTCTACTTAATTATAAAATTCCGTGCACCTATTAGCGAATGTCAGTGATTTTTCGAAAAATTTTAACGCGTTCGCAGAATCAAACGCGCCTCGGTTCGCCGGATTCGTGACGTTAATATTTTCTGCCTCGCTCGTATCTTCCGTTTTTATTTTATTTTATTGTATTTTTTTTTTTTTCAAGGCAAAATTATTCCAGGCGCGAAATTTCCCTCGGAAAAGCCTGAATAATGTACTTTCGCGTTAGAACGTATTCGACAAATTTCGGAATATCGTTTCCTATCTTTTTACCCCTTATCACGATGAACCCGCGAGTTTTAAGGAGACCTTGACCCGCTTCGATTAATATTCGCATGTATCAAGAAAAACGTACATGATTCTTTTTGGTATCAGTAAATTGTTTAATTAATTTTCTCGTCGGCCACTGAAATACAACGAAATATTTCGTTCGCTCAATTTCTTCAGTATTTTGGCACTTAAACAAAAAAAAAAATCGCTTTAAGAATCGTTGAATATTCATGGATTTTCATTTATGATTTAATAATTAAGCTGAATAATTAGCTAAGTGTGAAGATGATAAGGAATTTTGGGAGATTGTTGTATGAAAAAAATCGCGATTTTGTCCATTAATATTTAATAGTATATTTTCAATAAATGTGGCAATGCATTTTTCAAAAAATTACATAATGATTTTTTCGTTAAAAAATATATTTTTATATTTTTTATTCATCTGTTTTAGGCATGATCTTGGCAGCTTCGGTGCGGATAGTCTCAGCTGCGTTCTCCAAAGCCTTTTGGCCGTCCTTGACGAGCTTGCTCACGTTCGGATCTTCCATTATACCCTTAAGGCCCTTCTGCACCGATTCCATGAGACCGTTCAGCGCTGTTTCAATGTTGTTTGCTGGACTGGGCTGGGCCGCGTCCGTATCGGCTTGGGGAAATGCCTAGAAGGTCGAACGATTGATTACAGCATTTTTCATTTTCAAATTTCATTTTCCATATTCGTGATTTTTTTTTTTAATGTAAAGAACCATAGTTTTTAAATATTTGTGGCGAATTTACTCAACATGCATGAAAAGAATTTTTGAAAAAATATTTCTGCTGGATAAAAATTTTTTTTTTAGTTCACAAGGTTCAATTTTTTGGTTCTCTAAAAAACGAAAATGTGGTTTTTTTAAAACGACACGAAGAAAAAGAAAGTCTTCGTCGAATTTTGATGAGAAGAAAATTGATTATTGTCACATGGCGGCAGATTTTTCATTGTTACTTGATATTTTTTATAGAAAAACCACTGAACCTGCTAATCATGAATTTTCCAAAAAAAAAATTCCTCTTTTTCTACATTTTTCATACAAAAATTTCATACAGAGTTAACAAATCCGGGTCGTTACGTTGGAGAGTAATTCTTCGAAAAAGCGATTAGAAATTTTCTAGCTTAATTATTGAACCGCTGACCCGTCGACGCCGCTCGTTCCGATAAGCCGAAGAGATTATTCCGGTCGAAAAGGCGCGACTTTCAGCAAAATAATTGCCATTCATTATTCTCGTGCATTAGTTTTTACTGCCGATAATTGCACAGTGATTGAGTCATCGATGTCCATGTAATTTCGAGTTAATCCGATAATTAGTGATTCCAGTTAAGGTATTTAATAATTTACCTGTACGAAACAGAGAAGGCAAGCCGCCAAGAAGCTGAAGAGGATCCAACGAGCCATTTCTATCGTCTTAATGACTTTTCTCGAAAATTATTAGACCTGAAGTAATTAGACGGAGCTCAACGTTTACAGCTCACTAAACCGCAACTGAATGAAGCGAGTTTAAGATTTCCTAGCTCGTACGAACATTAGATAAGTCCCGGGGCGAATGTCGAGGGTCGTACTATCTTAGCTTCTTTTTATATATTTCTTCTATGTACGCGCGGCATATTATATATGCAAGAGTGGGGCAGGAAGGTCTCGTGGGGCAAAATGGCTCATTGTGGTCAATTAATCATTTTTTTTAGCTTTAAAGACAGTACAATGCTGAAGAAGAGCAGAATTTTTTTTTCTTCCAAGAACTTAATTATTTCATTGAACCTCAGATTATTTATTTCGAAACATTAAATGAAAACATTTAAATTAAAATACTTTGAAACTAAAATTAAAATGCATTCTGGAATTTATGAAGTTTTTAAAAATTTTAATCACCTTATTAGGATAATAAATGCTTTTTCGGTAGAAATGTGGTCCATTTTACCCCACTTTTTTTCATTTGTTTTCATATGTACGCCACTCGTGTGTAATACTTGAGATAGAGCAATGAGGCAATGCTGCATACGCTTTGAAATAGTGTTGTGCTCGGTGTATGACTATACGTGTAAAATTTTAATATTGATATTACTACAACGAACCGACGAGTTCCGCATATGCTTCATTTTATCGAACTTCGTAAATCATTCATAGACGTCAAACACACTTTAGCTGGAAAAGATTGACTAGTATAATTTGACGCTCCTGTAGATGTGTGACGGACGTGTACGACCTCCGTGATCCTGAGACCATGGAGCACACACTTATCGAACACGTGAATGCGTTCTTCGTGCCTGCCAGTGGAAGAATATGCACTTTTTTGCCTCGACATATTTCAGAGTTTCATCGATTTATTTTAATTTGATTTTTGTCCATTCATTTGTATGGCTAAAAACGTCGAAACGTTCAAAATTTTATAGCTGAATGTGAAAAACGTATCTCTAATCGTTAGTGAAATAAGTTGTTTTGATAAAGGGGCGAGAATTACATCGACCAATGAAAACGCCTGTGGGCGTGTCTAGCACCTAGCTTCACTTTTGTTTTTCGGATCTCCCGAACGAACGGCTTTGAATTTCGAGGAGCCCGATGGCTTATCTCATTTGTGCCATAATTCTGCACATTCTCGCAAAATTTGAGATTTATCTGTCGAGTAGTTTGGGAATAAATAGGCTTGAAAATTTTGAGGTGGGAGGAAGAGCCACCATTGCCTCCAGTGGAAAGGGTTATGAATGGTTGAAATTTGTAACGATGATAAATAATGTTTAGCAGTGATTAGATTGATTTTGAGCGGCACACTTTTTCAATTTGTTATTAATAAAATGATGATTTATTGAAAAAGCATTAAAATTTGATAGAAGAGGCTATTGTAACCTCTGATTAATCAACGCGCATTTGAAACTTTCTCGGTTCTGTAAATATGACGCACAGGTCACGGGGGTCAGCTATTTATTAAAGGATCGATAAGCGATAACGTCATGGGACTTTGTTCTATAGCTTTGTCGAAGAAAATTGTTTTCTTACGTCTCATCTCTTTATCTGTTCTGAAAAATCTCGTGGTAAACATGATTTTCCAGTGAACACATGTGGAACAACAATATTATTCTCTTATCTTTTCTTCATCGACAATAAAATAACCCGAAAAATGTATAATTTCGTGAAATATTCCACGCAAAAAAAAAGTTATAAAAAAAAATGATCCTCCAATTTTCTTCTAACGCATTCGACGATAAAAATCATTAAAATATAACCAGGGCTCAGAATAAAATAAATTACAGTCATTTTCATGTTGATAAATAAATAAATAATTTATTGAGTAAGTAATAAATTTGACAAAATAACAAAGTACAATTGTAATATTTTCATTGCAGTGGACTCTTCATCATCTTCGATCATCGCCTTTCTTCCTGCCTCAACTTCGACCTTCGGAGCTCAGCTTTTGTTGAAGAGTGAAAAGTGTCGAGAATGCCCAGTACCAGTTCCAATATTGGCCGATGTTGCGAAGGACCGTGACCCTTCGATGAACTTCTGTCGCTCCGTCGTTTGTCGTCCTTGGGACGAACCGGAATTTCGATGGACTCTTCGGAGCTGAAGAGATCCGCGGAGCATCGGACTATTTTCGGTGTGAATAGTACCGAGTATGCCAGTAATAGGCAACAAAAAATATGAGTTTTCGAGAGCACCATTACTTCAGCCTCTAATTGCCTGGTACCAATCAAAATCACTCGGACTTTCGCAGTGAAGAGCTCGAAATTAATTGTCGTCGATTTTTTCCAACGCTGAAGAACGTAGTCCGCGGTGTCAGAGCTCACTTCGAGTTTTACGATCGGACAGGGACTCGTCGACCCAAGTTCGAGCATTATCAGCGCATTTTTGTCACCTCGTGGAATGTTTTCCACTGACCCATATATCCGACCATATGCTGTTGGACGCTATGCCATGCAATATGAGTTTTGCCGCGAGCAGATTAAAATTATGTAGGCTATTACGTCGAAATTCTTTTTCGGTTCAATTGAATAATGTGCACGTTACCCTTTTTTTTTTACATCGAAAATTATCGATGGTTTTCAATTATTTTTATTTATTTAGGTATGCAATATAAATTAGTACCTGGTTCCCATTATTCTTTGTACAATTTATATTTAAATTTATATTTTAAATGATCGAGTCATGAAATTTCAATATTCGGATTTAACCTTCACAATGGCAAATAAAAGTGGGACCAGGTAAGAAAAATTAAATGTTCAAGGACGTCATTTGAAATGCTTGCTTTATTGCACAATAAATAAAGTCTCGATAAATAATATAAATATTGCACAATACAATTAAAAGTAGGTATTTACACGTGTCGTCAGCGGCTTCGCCGATAATTAATCAGCGACGTATCACAATAATCGTTTAAAATTTAGCATCCTGAGCGAAGAAGATGTTGGAATGCTTGGACGCATTCGTGATCTTGAAAATCGTGGGAGCCGATGTTCCAGACTGTATTATCGGCACGATGTTCCGGAATGGAATGGAGAAATCTGAAGCCGATCGCGCTGACGTAGTCGGGGACCTCGCCTATGAGGACCGCGTTATTCGGCAATTTGATGGTTATTATGTCACCGGGCTTAACTCGATTGGTACCGAGTACCTGACACAATTTTGACCTCGGCAGGACGAGAGGAAGGGAGCCGAAGTGTCCGGAGCTTTGGCTGCCTGCGGAGCTTCCTGCGCCGCCGGAGCCACCGCTCGATCCTGAAGAGGATGTCGAAGAGGCTGCCGAACTAGCGCTCGATCCGGATTGGAAGAGATTTGTGATGTGCGGATATTCGTCCTCGTCCATGTTGACATCGAATCCGTTGTAATTCGAAGAACCACCGGACGGTGAACCCTGGTAACTTGGAGAACCCGAAGAACCTGAAGAGGCACTGCTTGCGGAGCTGGCGGATGCGGCGTTGTTCACTGGATTAGGTGCGTTCGCTGGTCCGGAAGGTCTCGAGGGCCCTGAAGAGCCGGAAAAACTGCTGGAAGTGGCAGCGGACGAGGCACTCGAAGTGGTACCACTTGACTGCGTTGGTCGGTTGACGATGAAGTACGGAGAGGACACGACATTGTTGCTGGATGCTGCGGATGAAGAGGAGGCCGCGCTACCCGAGGATTGCGAAGGATTTGGGATGGAGAAGTACGGGGTTGCGATAATGTTGCTATCGGAAGAAGCTGAAGAGGCGGAGGAGCTGGAAGCTGCGTTTCCTAAAGCTTGAACAGGATTCGGCAGGGAAAAGTAGGGCGTCGATACAATGTTGCTGTCGGAAGATGCTGAAGAGGCGGAAGAGCTTGACGCTCCGCTTCCTAAAATCTGCACGGGATTTGCCATGGAAAAGTACGGTGTCGATATGATGTTGCTATCGGAAGAAGCTGAGGAGGCGGCAGCGCTGGAAGCTGCGCTTCCTAGAGCTTGCACAGGATGTGGCATGGAAAAGTACGGTGATGATATAACATCGGAAGACGCTGAAGAGGCGGCAGAGCTGGAGGCTGAGCTTCCGGAAGATTGTGCGGGATTTGGAATGGAGAAGAATGGAGTGGACATAATGTGACTGTCGGAAGATGCTGAAGAGGAGGATGAGCTGGAGGCTGCACTTTCCGAGGATTGACGAGGATTTGGGATGGAGAACAACGGTGTAGTGATGACGTTGCTGCTGGAGGATGCTGAAGAGGAACTTGAGGAACTACTGCCCGATTCGATTGGAATTTGGTACTGGGGACGATTGTGGTTGGGTCTTGGTCTAGGTTCATGAATAGGTTTTTGTCTATGCTCGTGAGTTGGCTTTTGTCTATGCTCATGAATTGGCTTTGGTCTGTGTTCATGAATTGGCTTTGGTCTGTGTTCGTGAATGGGCTTTGGTCTATGTTCGTGACCCGATTTCTGTTTAGGTTCGTGATGAGGTTTGTGTGGCCTAGGTTGAGGTTGCGGCTGTTCTCCAATCGACCCTGAAGAGCCGGAAGTGGAGGCAGAGGAAGCGGAGGACGCGGAGCTCGACGATGCGGATTGAATTGTCTGCACCGGATTCGGGATGACGTAGACCGGCCTGGAGACGACAGTGCTACTGGAATCGGCGCTGGAGGCAGACGAAGAGGTACTCGAAGTGGAGACGGGTATTGGAGTTGTCGGGCGACTCGAAGACGCTGCCGATGAAGACGACGAAGAGGAGGACGAGGAGCTGGAAGCCACCGTCTGAGTCAATGGCACGATTGGAGTAGAGGGAACGGAAGTTGAAGAAGTCGAAGACGAAGACGAAGAAGAAGCTGAAGAGCTCGACGAGGCAGAAGAGCCTGAAGTTCCGGATGATGAAGAGTCGCCGCAACCGCCGATCAGCCGAGATTGGTCAGAGAAAGCGCTGAAGCCAGATCTCAAGGACACCAACAAATTCTGAATTATCCTCGGTATGTTTTGCAGGAAATCGACCAGGGCGTGGAACGTTTGGAGCTTCTTCAGGATTGCACCGTGAACCAAATCCGTTCCTATGGAACCGCCACTGCCGTCTTCTTCGGGATGTTGAGATGTCGTAGATGACGAAGACGATGAAGAGGACGATCCAGGATGGACCAGACCGTCGAGAATCTCGAATCTCTTCAGCTCTATGGCCGAAAGATGCTTCTCAAGGGCCTCGCTCACGTCAAAACCGTCCAACAAATTCGTGCTTATTCTGTAAAGCGCCATCCACTGTTTCCCGACTCTCCACAGTTTTATAATCGTGGACTTGAGCCGATGAAGTGAGCCAGCAATCTGATGAGTCGGCACAGCGGAAATGAAGATGTCGGGGATCGTGAGCATGTGCTGTGGCTCGTTGAGGAGAACCTCCAATATTTTTGGTCCGCGTTTCAGGAAACCCGAGAGTTCAGAGGTCGCGGCGGCGTAACTCGAAGAGCTCGCCGACACTTCCTCCTGGGAAACGTCGTTCTGTGGGCTCACCGAAAATTCCTTCTTCAGGTTCGTGAATATGAGGGAAATGGACTCACGGAGCACGTTGACTTCCTTGAAGAGGTCCTGGAAGAGAACGATTGTCTGTCCCTTGTACATTTGGGACTGCTCTTCTATGGTAGCTGCTGAAGAGCTCGCGGACGAACTTGAAGAAGCAGCACTTGCCGCTGAACTTGAAGAAGCGGCACTCGCGGCTGAACTTGAAGAAGCGGCACTCGCGGCTGAACTTGAAGAAGCAGCGCTCGCGGCCGAACTTGAAGAAGCAGCGCTTGCGGCCGAACTTGGAGAAGATGCTGAAGAGGGGCTTCCCTGAGACACTCCGTAAAGAGCTCCAGGAGACGGAACGGAAGAGGCTGCGGACGACGCTGCGGAAGATGCTGAAGCGGCTGCGATCGCTGCCGCTGAATTCACGGTCGAAGCTGCGGTGTTAAATGCTGAAGAGGCTGAAGTAGCCGCGGCATCGAGTCTCTCCTTGACGGAGGAAACTGCCGAACTTGCTGAAGAGCTCGCTGCCGAGTTGGAGAAGATGCTGGGATTGTTATTGTTGTTGTTGTTGTAGCCGACGTTTTCATTGTTGCCTGTAAATGCGCCGCTGCTCGCACTGCTGACCGCAGACGCTCCACTGTTGACATTTTGGTTGTTGTTGTGCCTGTTGAATTTGTTGATTACGTGTTTGTGACCATGGCTCCCATCGGATTGTTCATGGTCATGAATATGGAGGAATGATCGCACAGCTCTTGCACCAGATGCCTAGAAATATATATTAAAATATATTGAAATAGACCTTGAAGTAGCGACGTTAAAAACAAGAACCTCTTCAAGGTATACGAAATTTTTTTTTTCCTTCGCTTCTTTAAATGACTAATAATGAATTTTTGATTATTATAGATGATTACCGTTTGGGAAGCAGCTTCAGCTCCACCCTGATGAGTACCACGGGATTTTCCACGACGATGTTTGTGTCCAAATGATCGAGCGGATCTATCGAAATCTCCCTGCAAGGATACAATGTCATTGAGGCTTAAATATTTATTGATACAAGGTATGACAGAGTGAGAATTTTTTTTTTTCTTCTCCACTCCGGTTTCTTCAAGGTGTCAAAGAAATTCATGAGATGACAATTGATTACTCAATTTTTTGTTTTTTCCTTGAAAATGTGTTAGAATTTTTACCTGATCGATTATCGAATCGGTATCGTGGCTCGTTTCCTCGTACAACTCTTCAGGGTTCGCCTCTTCAGCAGCTCTACGAACGAGAGCAGCTTGAGGGGTACCGTAGATCATGGTGACCTCGTCGTCCTCGAAGAAATCAGGCGCATCGCTGATATCGGGATTTCGTTTTTCACGAATTTGATGATTGAATCCACCGTTGATACCGAACTCGTCATTGTACTCGACGTTCTTAATTGGAACACGATGATATTCCGGATGCGCATGGCAAAGAGCCAATAAACTCGCGGCTAGAAAAACAATCGCCGAGGAGACGAAGAGACGATTCGTTGTCATCATTGCGATGATCGTTTTACCTCTGCCATCAACGAGGCTCCAACCTCCTCATATACTCTGCCTATCAATTAATCAAACTCTGATTCGGCACGTGGGTTCGTGTCGCCGAATGACAACAACCACACGATTGCTCATCGAAATCATTCTAACATCGGATTATCGTCAGCGATTTTTTTTTTTTTCGTTCGATTATGAAGTGATATTATAACGTAATATAAATATAAACGTTTTATGAGTAGATTAATTCGTGGATTGGGTGTGAGCATTTTTTTTTTTTTTCCGAGGGTATTTTTTATTCTTCAGGGTCACTAGCGGACCTGAAGAAAAATTTCGGTCAGTCTCGGAATTGTGGAAATTTTTTTAAAAAGAATTTTTAGATCGAATACTTTTTCATTTTAGGGATTTATTTATTTATAAATTAAATATACAAGATCATTTATTTATTTATTTGTTTATTTGGTAGAAAAATAATTAAATGCGAGCGAGACCCAAAAAAAAAGTTGATTCACTGATGCAGTGATTCTTTAGTATCTAGAAAAAAATGTAGATTGCTGTTGAACTAATTGGTATTAATAGTACGATAATCTAGGATTTTTGAAAAATCTCAAAATTTGAGAAAATAATTTATTTTTGAGAAAAAAAAAATTAAAATTGAGTCTGAAGAAATTCTGTTGTCTTTTAATAACAAATTGACATTTTTCGTCCGACGAAGAAAATCCTAGATCATTGTATGCTGAAGTGCGTTTAGAAAGCACTGTGAAAATTTTAGGTCGATCGAATAGTTTGTTTTTTGAGTTACGAAATTATAAAAATACAGAAGCTGCTTTTCGGAAGGTTTCTATTCTCGTAATATTTGATCCTATACCTTGAAGTCTTAATCTGCTATTCTGGAAGTTTTAAACTTACGAAAAACGCAAGAAAGCTATTGTTTTAATTTTTTTGCAAGCTTTACACTGATTGTCAGTGCGCCGATTTTGATGGTAATATATGGGATAGGTAAATCGAGAACTCGAAGATATGTCAGTCTTTGAAGTAATCGTTTATTGTATTTTTCTAAGAGTCTTGCAAAAATCGATGCTCATTCACAAGAAGAAAACCGACTTCCTGGGTAACTATTTCCTCCGGGATAACCACCTCCAGATGGTCCACCCGCGGGACCATCCATGGGCATAGGACAATTGACTGGTACCAACAGTTTGTCGATGTTGGCGGTCAATCCTTGAAGAAGTGGTGCTGGGCGAGCAGGAGATCCAGCGTCGCCTGACCCACCTCGTGGTTCAGGTGGTCGTTGGATGCCAATGGGCAGTGAGCCCCAAAGTGGAAAATCCTGGTTGTAATTGGCCGCTGGTTGAACTTCCACTCCCAAGGGATCCCTATATGGTGCTCTGCATTCAATAAAAAATAGTATTACAATATATTGTCTCTCAAAGCGAATTAATTTTTGTTGAAGTCGAAAATACTCACGAAGGTCCAATTGGTGGCGGCCGATTTGGTGCTGGAACAGATTTCTGAACGCCAAAGTTATACTGTCCCAAAGATGGGCTATTCTCGAAGGTTGTCGGTTCCGGTTGGATTCCGAAACCGTAGGATTTTCCCCGAAGCGGATCGCGATATGCCGGCGGGATCGAAGGATCGGCACTGGGCGGAAGAATCGGCTCTTGAATTCTCACTGGCAACTGGTCTCCGGAGAACGAAGGCTGATATCGATCTTCCACGCCATCAATGTTGTAGCCATATGATTTCCTTTCGATTGGCGGAGTTGGCGGTTTACAATCTGGTTGCAACTGCGAAGGCGTCGGACGCAGCGGAGTCTGCAGCGGAGAACGAAAAAATAAAATCGAATGACATCGATATTAGACATTTTCCGCGTTAAATCAAGCGCAAATCGGGCCCTGGTCAGGTCCTGGCCGGGCCTCGACAGGGCCTGACCAGGGCCCGGCGTGGCTCGGAAAATGTCCGTTTTGTATTCTGCGATAGGCGATATTCAATTACCTGAATGCGATATGGCAATTGGTGGCCCACTCGATGGGGGCAATCGCCGTACGTGATGATTTCCGGTCCACAATTTCTCGTCTGGGCGTTCGCCACGAACGAGGTCATGAGCGATGCGAGCACAAGCAGCGGCAAGAGCCGCCGCAGCGACTGCTGATCGGCAAAGCAATGACAGCCTCGCATCTCGTGCGATTCCTGGATTCTGATGCCAAACTGGTCGAGGCCAGTATTCCGTCCAGATATAGACTGGCGACGGAGTCACGCGAGAAAAAGAACAAAAAAAGTCATGCACCTCGGGCACTTCCTGTTTTACAGCGGTACGAAAAATTTAGCGTAAAACAGTAGCCCCTGGTACACGAACGACCGAGATCGCTATGCCACTTCCGCATTTTCTGTTGACGCATTATTGCCCAATTCACGCAACGTCGAACGGAGCACGTGTCTTAATCACGTAACGCCGAACGCACTGATAAAAACGAAATTTAGATATATTCACGCTCATTTTTTGCTTAATGAAATTTTTTTTATTTTTTCGAATGACAATTTTAAATTGAAATTAATATTCATCATTCCGGGCGTGCCAAATGACCCCGGTCATCCCCACTAAGCGCAGTATACAACCCCCGGCTCGCTCAATGGTGCCCACGGTTAAAATTTACGGTTCGAGCAAGCTTATGGCTTTTCAGTTCACCAAGTTCTGAGACTTCTATTTACGAGGCGACGAGAGGCTCGCTTTCGAACCGAAAGTGAATCGCAAGCGATAAATTCCACGTGCCTCAGTTCGACTAAACATATTTTTTCAAGCCATTCGAACGCACTCTCATAGTCAAAAGAAGAAATTGGTCATACATTAAATACCAGTACTTGAAGATACCCTCCGCGATTTTTTCCCATTTTTTAATCCACCCCGGAAGTGAATTTGCATTTTTATTCCTGCATACCAATAATATATATTATTTTAATTTTAATATATATATATATATACAACAAATGGATATTACATACATTTCAATTAAATGAAAATCCCAGACATGAAGAGATACATTTTGATAATTTCATTTAATGTCATTGTCTTCCACTTTTTTTTTTTTACAGTACAGAAATAATTTTGCCAAGCGTGAATAACTTCTCGAAACAGTCAATCGAATAGCCGGAAATAATAATAGTTGCACTTTTGAGAATTGAGGCAACGAAGTGCAGCAACTTCCTCAAGTGGCGAACTCTTTGTCGCTTCAACGGGTTGACTTATACGAGGTGGCGCTTGCATTTATACAGCGAAACGTGAAGAAAGGTTTACGAGCGGACGCAGCACGGGAGCAGATGCGAGTTGCGACTTCCTCTCGTCTTCTCCGCAGCTGATTTATTTTTGGAAGCCACTTTTATTAACGACTTCATCCTAAGGAAGGTCTTTTTTTGTTGTTTAAGGGTGAATTATCGTGTCCCTTCTTCTTCTTCTTCGGTTCTTCGTGGGATTTTCTCGTGTTTAGGAACCGGACCGGTAGATGGCAGCACCGAAAATAGCGTCTCTTTCGGCCACGTGTACTTTGAAGCTACGATGACAAGTTCCAATCGACTTGGAATGTTTAAAATCACAACTCAACTCGTCAACTCCGTTGATGTGTCCGCGCCCGGCGTCTCTTCTGGACACGAACCAAACGCGTATTATCAACATGTTTGATAAACAACGCGCGAAGAAAAGAGTTTGAACTCGAGGGGCTGGCTCGCAGATCGTGAGGATCGCATTCTCTTCCTTATTTTCCATTACTGCTACCAATGCTTATTTATTTTACGTGTATCGCGGGATACGAGAGATTATAATGTTAATAACAATGAACCGGATTTTTTTTTTAACAGAAGAAGTACTATTTTAACCCGCCGGGTCAAGGTCAAAGATTACGCGTTGACCTGGTCGATGCAATTTTCAATGTCAGCACTTTTTTCGCTACCAGTTAGAAAAAAAATTGCATTTTTTTTTTTCACGGTCAAATATATACCGAATTATCGAATAAAGTCGAATAATCAAAGGACCCAAATTTATATTCGCCTAAAATTTGACCTTGATGATTTTTAAAAAAAAGTTGTAGAACCGAAAAATCAGGAGATATTAAAAAACGACAAAAAAAAATGGCTTAAAAGTGGAAACAGGGAGGAAAGAAAATGAATTAATGTGTTTATAAACGAAGCTCTCGTTTTATTTCGTATCACGGTGTGCGCTGACTCAGGGATTGGTTACAATTAATCCGAAGAGTAGCGTCTATGTACAATGAGTATACGATGACGAAGAGGGCGACTAGTTTCGTCGAGGAGTGTCGTATTTTTCGTAATGCGACCGATTATCTTCACAGGGTATCGCGGTCCCGAAGGTCTTCGTGCTTTGACTCTTCAGGGTCGTCGAATCGGTGGAGGATCTGATCAGTGAAGGCAATCCGAAGAACCGGCGCGGTGATGACTGGCTTGCTTCCAGAGTCGACTGAGACCAGTGGAAGATCTGCTGGAACCGGAAGTGGAACGGGAGCAGCCTCCCCTGAGTCCGCTCTCGGTGCTGGAGTCATCTTCTTCGTAGGAGCCGGCGGCGTCGTATCCGTCCTCTTCGGATCCGTCCTCGAGGTCGTGACCTTGAGCTTGTGAACTTTTGGGCGCGGCTTCGTGTCGGACGATAACGCCACCGGGACGGTAACCCGGAAGCGGGGGACCAAGTGGTCCGCATGGTGAACCGTCGTCGTTGTTTTCGAAGGTCGTTCGGGGTTCCACTGAAGGTTCGTTGCAAGCGGTCGCGTATTCCGCTGGGCTGTTGATGAATTGATTTCCGCTCGGTGCAACTGGTCCGTATCCCAAGTCGCTTTAAAAAAAAAAAAAATACCAGGATTATCAAGATATTCGTTTGGCTCTATTCTTGAATTGGATGAAATCAATTTTTCAAGACCGAACGGCAAAATATCGAATAAAAAATGAGGTTCGAAGGTTTACCTGTACGTGATGTAGGCGCCGGAAGTTCCTGGACCAGCTTGAGCGGCTTCAGCCTCGAGTTCCATCCTTTCCCGTTCAAGGGCCTCCGAAATGGCGAGATCTTCATCGCTGGGACCCTGGCATCCACTGGTACCACCGGCAGCAACGTTGCTACCAGCGCCGGTGCCGGAAGAGAGCGATTTCAATTCGACGATCGGCTTGTCGACGATCTGGAGCCTCTCCTCGGGGACGTCGGTCGTAGGGGTTTTTTGTACCCGACCATCGGCCGGAATGGTCCGCGGTCCGAAGGACAGACGCTCTTCAGGGATTATCCTCTTCGCCATCTTCTGGGCGTTCACGCGTGGGGTCACGAGATTTTTGTAGGCGAGAGTCACGGAAACAGCGTCGGCTGGTATCTGGGGCAATGTTTGGCCATTGTAGATCCTCTCTTGCTCATCGAACGATAGACCCTCTGTAAGGAATGTCCAAATATTCGCGTTAATACCGATTGAAACTAGAAATTTAGTAAGGTGGTGGTCCCTTGAAATTAATGATCAACCAGTTTCCATGACGTACCATCTTCTCCGTTGTCGAATTCGTTCAGGCTGGGGTTGGATGAGCTCAGGCTGTTGGGCACACCGGAACCGAAGGGACCGGAACCGCCGGTTGCAGTGAAGGGTCCGCCAGCGGCTCCGATGGGTCCACGGTTACCACCGAAGAGACTGCCGAATCCGGGCAAATTGTAGGACACGCAGCCAGCCGGACCGGAACCGCTGCCAGAGATACCGGAAATTCCGGAAACGCCGGAAATACCGGAAATACCAGAAACACCGGATCTGCTAGAGCTGCTAGAACTGCCGGAATAAGACCCCGCTACTCCTTTCTGGGCGCAAGAACCGCAAAGTCCGTATCCAAGTCCATGACCGCTGGAAGATCCAGACGCGTAAGAAGATCCGGACGAGTACGAAGATGCAGATCCGGAGACGCTCGACGAGCTTCCGTAAAGAACGATGGGATTGTTACAGGCAAGACACCTGGGTTTTCCGGGATAAGCTGGCACGACGGTGGTCGTGGTACGACCAGATCCTTCTGTGGGCTGCGACGAGGGAGTGTGGCACAAATCACCGATGGGCTTGAATCTGCGGATGAAAAATCAAGCATTTTCATTGATATTCTCACAAGGTTACCAGAAAAACTCCCGTTTGTTCCGTAACGCACGTACACAACATTTTACAGCGAAATCGGGTTCTGGTCGGGCCCTGTCAGGGCCAGACCAGAACCCGACCAGAACCCGATTAGCGCCGAATTCAACGCGTAAAGTTTCTAATCGAAAATTTACGTGAACGTTTCTCTCAATAACAATGAACGAAAATATAATTACCTAGGGGCGATTGGCGTGTGGGGGTCCAAAGAGAGAAGATCCTGAGCAGTCAGACCGTTGTCGTCCTCGTACGCGGAACCGGCGGAAGCTCCATCGGCTCTCGATCCTCCGCCGATGCCCAAACCGTGTCCACAACCGTAACTAACGGAACCAGCCGAACTGGTAGCAGCAGCAGCAGCCGCTGCTCTAGCGGCTTCCGCTCTAGCGGCCGCAGCTCTGGCAGCCGCAGCTTCGTTGATCGCCGCTTCGGATGCGAACAAAAATGGTCTCGGAGTTTTCGCGGCCTTGACCGGTATTCCGCCACCGGAAGTTCCGGCCTCGCCGCGGCATGGATTCGTTCCAGCTCCCAAACCACCGCACAGACAAGACGGTCTTCTCGCCCCTACCAAACTATCCGAAGCAATGACCGCTACCAGCAAAACGCCTGTTACCAAAAAACCGGATGTCTTCATTTCATCCGCCGTTATAAAATTAACCGTTTGCCGATCGAGATTCAACTTCTGTCTGCCCTCGGAATCGCCGATCTTCCGACTACTTATACGCGACCGGACAGCGACGAGTCAATCCGTCATCCGGATATCGTAATAATAACAATAAATCGGTAAAGCGGATGGCGATTACAGAGGAATTTTGAGAAAATCGGCAGCCAGGAAGAGATCGCTAATTGGGGGTTTCAGACGCATTTGTTGTTGTCTTCTTCGCACCGATTCCGGAACTTTTGGGAAATGATAAATCAACGAAACCGGCAGTGGTCTCCACTTCCTTGTGGAAATATGGAGAGGGAGAAATTAGCGGGGAATAATTATGGGATTCGCAGAAGCGATGTTTTGTCTTCCTCATGTTTTAAACTTCACTTCCGTGATATCCCGTTTATTTTGATCGGTGTGTTAAAAAATTGCACAAGCACCTGCTTCGTTGCTCGGTACGCTTGAGTTTTTCGACTCGGAAATTCGAGCTCGACGATTTATAAACAAACCGTTTACGTTCGACGATTATGCGACGATCGGTTTTGGGTCGTTAATCGGAGTACCGGAAGTCTTTGAGATTAAAGGCAATCGAACATTGTAACGATTTTGCCGTAATAACGATTTTTTTTTTCGAGCATTCGGTAATTTCAATTTTTTTTTTTAGAATTACCAATATTGTTTATATCAATTTTATGAATTTTCGTTTGCGTACAAATTTCATTGCATTTTATTGTCTATAATATTTCTAAGACTAAAAAAAAAACCCTTTTTCTTCGATGGATAAGGAAAAGTGTCAGGAATATGAGATGGAGTAAACAATATGTCTTACAAAAAATTTTCTATGTTTTAAAAAAAAAATTTATTCCATTTTCCGATACATGATCATAATTGTAGCTCAAAATTCGATTTGGTAAATTTCAAATCCTTCCTCAAGTTGTTGGAATTCATTTTCGGTCTCGTGCTCTTCGAATCCGGATAAATGTTGAGTATGATAGCAACGTTCGTGATAATATCGCCGACTCGTATCCGCGCTCCGTTGTATTTAACGTTTCCATTCATCAGGCCCAGTCGTACAGCTTCAATTTCCTGAAATTTATGAATTATCATGAAATTATTCTGCAGGGGAAACCGGAAGTTGCAGGTGCAATATAATTTTTAAATGCCTACCTGATGCATGTTAAAAAGAAGAAATATAATCGATAACGTTAGCGTCGAAGCTTTCATATTTCGTGTGATTTCGATGACTCGTTTTGCAGTTCTGATGTTGCGTTTCTTTCGCTCATTCGCATTCGGTGAACGTTACTTCCGCAAAAACAAATATCTTCCGTTTTTTTTTTTTTTGTGGGATGGACGATTGCACGTTCGATTAATTAACATCAGCAATCAGTAATCATTTCAATCATTAAAATTTTTTTTAGAAACTATTTCAATTTTTTAATTGGAAAATTAGATATAAAAAAAATAATATTAATTGCAGTGTCGATTTGAGTTCGCATGATTTTGTCGTGGCAAAAGTGATTCTGTAAGATAATAATAGTAATAGTAGAAAAATAATAATAGTAGAGTGAAATATTGAAATAAAAATGTATTCAAAAAATATTTGTTTTCAATTGGTATGAGCAATACGCGAGTATTGTTTTATTAATATTCCCTTGAATACAATAAATTAAGCGGATAATTAAAAAATGTTATTTTTACATTGCGTTTTTTTAAATACATTTTTATTAAAATATCGTCCACGCTTGCTATTTCATATCTACAATCGAACGTCAGTCTCACCGCATATTTCTTACAAAAAGTAACAATTTACGAAGATGCTACGAGGAAGGTAATCGCGATTGCTCTAATTACACTACCCTTAATATCTCCGTACTATTTTGCACGTAGCTTCAATTTACGTAAGGCGTTTTAAAAAATCAGCGATATTGTTGCGGATTATCGCATTGGCATTAATAACGTAAACTTAAATACTATTAGTAGGTAAGACATCCGAAACATCGATTTATTTCCTTTGGCAACAGGAAATGCATTTTCACTTTGACTATGGATCATTCCACGTTAAAACAGCAGCCCATTTCCCTGAATTCCTGCAATAACGATTTTTTTTTTTTTTTTTTTTTTTTTTCGAAAGAAAAAAAATGTTCCAGTTTTCCGAAAATAATTTCAATCCGGAGCATCATGCTGAAAGATGAAAATCGCAGGGGGCGAGTGTTTCACGTGGAATTTGTCCTGTACAATCAAAAATTCTAGTGCTGGATATTTCATTTATTAAAGAAATCTGAGGCCCGCTGTCTCTTCAGCGGTAAATTCAAAAGGTTGTCAGTAAGGACGACTCCTCCGGATTTTAGACCATCCTCGTTGGTCGACGTTCCCAATGAAGTACTACCACGTGGAGTGTGGACTCTCGGAGTGTGGGGCGTTTTCACGATTATGGAGGGAGTCCTGGCCGAAGTTCTCCTTGGGCTTGGAGTACTTGTGATCTTCAGCTTCTGAGTGGCGAGTCTTCGAGCTGCTGGTGACATTGTGCTCAGACGATCGATCGTGGAGAGACATCTTGGCGAAGGGCTGATAAAAAAAGGAATCGATATATAAATTAGCAAAATTCAATTTGAAAAAAATGTTAAGCCGAGGGAAAAACTGAATTGTTGTTGTAAAAAAGTACTCACGAAGCCAGAGATCTTCTCGCAGCTTCCAGGGCCTTGTTTTTTCTGTCTCTGTGCCTTTCGCCAGCTTTCTCCGCCAGTTGCAAAGCCAGTTTTTCTCTCTTGGGTGGCTCGGCCATTCTGAAAGACGGTCCCTGAGTATTTTTCAGGAGAGGAGTGTCTCCGCCGTCCAATCTGAAAGGAGTGCCTTCGATTTGTCCCCAGGTCATCAGGGGACTCTCGCACTCTCCGGGTCGAGGACTGGGAGTAGTGGCGACGAATCCAAAACCGTTGACCCTGGGCGTAGGATTTCTGCCAACTTCTTTGCCATCGACGCCAATCTTTCCGTCGTTGGCCTTGGACTGGGTTTTGGCCAGTTCCGTAATGGTCTCCTTGTTTTGTTTGTCGTTGAAAGGATTGGCGGTGAGCCTCGTATTTCCATGCACGACTTCCTGCTTTCGCCTGGCGATGTCTATTCGTTCTTCGGGGGTGAGTTCCACTCCGTCCGGAACGTACATTATGAAATTTCTGTTTTTGTATCCCCAGCCGTCCAAAGCCAGCGGTCTTTGCTTTTTGCCCGTCTCTGCGATCGCCAAAACCGCTTTGTCGCCCTCGATCGCCATCGTCTTTGATTTTTCCTCCGCCTCGTAGAGCCAGGAAAATTTTGCTCGCCTACGCTTCTCCATCTCGACCATCATCTCCTCGAAGCTCGCGTTATCTTCGCTCGTGTGGCTGCTCAGATAAGCGTCCAGTCCCGTTTTGTCCGTGGCTGCGTTCTTTGCCGAATCCGCTTTAGAAGGCAGCTCTTCGACTCCTGTCGCTCGTTCCGGCTGAGAATCTCCGGGAGCTTCTCGCTGCGGCGTCTCGAAAGTAGCCGGACTGGCGACTCTCTCCGTCGCCGGACGACCGGAACTGTACTTTGCGTACAGTTCCCGCATCTTTTTTGCATCGTTTTGCTCCAACGCGTCGAGGTAATCGTTCTGAGCTTTGAGCATCTCCAAGTGGGGAAAAAAGTCTCGCTGTATTATCTCACCCATTTTTTCTATGTAGACGTCCTCGTCCAGGACCACCGGCTGACTGGATTTGCTGCGCCTCGCCACGCCCATTGGCTTTTTGAAGATCGTGAGGTCCTTCATACTTCGAGCTGTCTCCACGGCTTGAGAACCTGGAGTATTCATCGGTGAACACATTTTCTTTCCCCAATTTTATTCACATCACTTTCCACACTGTTTTCATTTTGAGGTTATGTTTTTTTCCGAGACGTTTTTTGCGAATAAAAGACCTTATTTCTGGCGATTTATTCAATACCCGAATAGTTTAAGGCACTTTACTTCTCGTGCACAATGTGGATTCGTTCAAACGGTTATTTGTTATTTGTTATTTGTTTACCAAGGTTAAACACTGGGCACAAGCGATTTCTGACGTTTGCTTCGTCAATGAGAAGTGCTGCCATCATTGTCGTACAATTGGCGGCGTAATTGGGAAGCTTGTGCACATCACGTGACATCGTTTTTACCGACTTGGAGATTACGACCTTACCGACCTCGGAAACGGTCGGTAAATTGTGCAATCGATGTGAAATGGTTCAATAGTTGTGAATTAATTCATTAAGACGATATTAAGTCTACGTTTCGATAGAAAAAAAAACAATCAGCCTTTCATTGACCGTTTGGTGGTCGATTTTTGGTGAATTTTGGCCTAAAATTTTATAGCCGATGGTTCAGCTATAATTTTTGTAAATGTAGATTCAAGAATAAATTACAAAATTTCTGAAAAACCGGTTTTTATTTTATTTTTTATTTCTGATACATTGCAATTGAGCAAGTCACACTTTTGATATACACAGTGTGTCATTATTGGATAGTTAGATTATCCGTTTTTCTTCAAATGTTCCTGCAGTTTTTTCATGAAATTTCTCTTCACTCGCGGAGCCATGGCTTCCATTTCCGGAATTTCACGTTCTGTACGATCAGCCGTCGCGACTCCAGTCAGGGCGAGCAAAAAGGCAAATAATGCCGTGAATACAACGAGGAACTTCATCTTCACTGTGATGTGATCTTCACTGCTGTGAGTTGAAAGGCAAAACGCTCGCAGAATTTAAACCGAACTCGCGGAAATCGTCGTGGCTTCTTTTTGAAGATAATGACAATTATATTCGCATTGAGATCAAAAAGACAATTTTTTTCTAATTATTTCCTCATGATTTCCGGCGACTAATTTCTTCCTTACGATTTCTGGCTAAATATCTCCTTGTGATAACGAGTTCCGTTCGCTCAATTGGATAATAGCTTCCTTGTAATATAGATAACATTTATCGGGTAACGATTAATGCAAGACATGCAATCTTCTGCATTAGCGAAGAGAAGATCTACCTCTTTTCTTCTTTTAATCAATTATTCCCTCTTTCTATTGTCTATTTGCGATGTCTATCCCGAAATCCGCCTGAAATTCCCGAAAAACTATCAAGACTTCATCCAGGAAATTATCCCTGCTGAAAAATTAAAATTGCTTCCTCCCGAAACCATTTGAAAATGATTGATTTGGAATTGATAGGATTGTCGACGAAATTTTTTTTTCCAATTTCAACATTACTTTACCTTTTTCATTTCTTTTGATTTTTCAATAAATTTCAATGAACATTTCTGCCATGGAAATAGTAAAACAGCGGAAAAACTGCGGATATTGTTGGCCTTGAGTTTGCCTCGCGTCACCGAAGCCACGATGATTTTTTATCGAAAATGTAAAGGTGAACTTTAAGCCAACAACTAACCGTTGTTCCGGTTTATCCACTGGGACACCCGTAACCACTGCACCAGGGTTTGTGCGTGAATGTTGAAAGCATCTTCAAGAGAGCCTTCTCCTGAGATGACATTCTCCTTTCCCTAGCGGCCCTTTCCTCTCTGGGAGACTCAGCGA
This sequence comes from Clistopyga incitator, assembly GCA_947507545.1. Lineage (NCBI taxonomy): Eukaryota > Metazoa > Arthropoda > Insecta > Hymenoptera > Ichneumonidae > Clistopyga > Clistopyga incitator. The sequence continues at coordinate 7,696,292 of OX382186.1, forward strand.
TCAATTCCATTTCCGGTATTTCACGTTCGATACGATCGGCCGATGCGACTTCGCTCAGCGTCACTAGAAACAAAAGCAACACCGTAAATACAACAAGGAACTTCATTTTCTCTATACTTGATTACTGCTCCGGTACGAGTACAAACTGAAAAACGCTTTCTTATTGGTTGCCTAGAATTTCTGCTATTCCTTACGACTAATTATTTCCTTATGATGTTAATTAAGCCTTTTGCTAATCGTTCGGTTGACGATTTTTAGCGAATGTTTGGGAGTAATATTGAACAAATTTTGTGGTCAGTGGTTCAACTATAAGAATTTTTTTAAATGTAGATTTAAGGACAAATTATCGAATTTCAGTAACGCTTGATTTTTTTTTTTTTCATATCTGATACATTGCAATGAGCACGGCACACTTTTAATGTATAATGTGTGTCTTTATTGGATACGGTCAATTATCCGTTTCTCTGCTGTTGCGCTTGTCCCAATTGTTGCATCCACTTTCTTTTAGGATTGCGCTGAGCTGAAGCATCTCCAGTGAATGCGAGCAAAATTGCAAATAATGCGGTGAATACAACGAGGAACTTCATCTTCACTCTGCTATGATCTTCACTGTTATAAGTTAAGCGGAACAGCGTTCCCACTATTTAAACCCAATCCTCAGAAACCGTCGAAGCTTCTTTCTCAAAGCAACGATCATTATTTTCACATCAAGATAAAAAGATATTTTTTTCTAATTAATTACCGATCGCTTCTCCGGCCTAATTATTTCCTTACGATAACGAGTTCTGCTCGCTCAATTGGATAATCACTTTTGTTGTAACGTAGATAACATTTCCTGGGTAACGAATAATGCAAAAAGTGCAATCTTCCGCATTAGCGACGAAAAGGGTACGATCTACCTTTTTCTTCTTATAATTATCCGCTTTTTCGTTTATCTATGTATGATTTCCATCCGCAAATTCGATTGTGCTTGAAAATTATTGACATGGAATTGCCTGTATTGTCTAACCAGGAACTTCTTGTTTCTTTTTTAAATTTAATTCCACGATACATTACTTTACGTTTATCGTTTATTGACACTTTTCAATACATTTCAATCAACATTTTCGTCATGGACATAGTAAAACTGCGGAAAATCAATGCGGATGCAATCGGCCTTGAGTTTTCTTCGCTTCACCGAAGCCACGATAATATTTTATGGAAAATGTGAAGGACTTTAAACCCCCAATTAGCTGATGCTCTGGTTTACCCGCGGGGACATCCGCGACCACTGCACCAGGACCGCGGCGTATATGCCGAGGCTATTTTTCGGAGAGCCTTCTCACCGGATGTCTCGTCGAAGAAGTTTTTTTTCTTCGCGGCCCTCTCCTCTCTCGGCGACTCAGGCATCATTTCCATTTCCGGAATTTCCCGTTCGATACGATCCGCCGAAGCGAAATCGCTCAGTGCCACCAGAAACGAAAGCAACATCGTGAATGCAACAAGAAACTTCATTTTTTCTGTTAATTAATTCTCTGTTATTGCAACGAACCGTAAAAGGCTTGGGATATTTATACTCGATATACGGAAGAGCCTGCAGAGACGAACTTGCCTTGAAGAAGGTATCATCGTTATCTCAGCGCGATTAAAAGTAACGGTCTCTTATCTTTTGCCTATCACTTCTGGTATTTTTTATTGTTTCCTTACGATTTTCAGGACCGCGGTGTCAGTTAGTGGCGGATTTTGTGCGCGTCAGAGTTTCGATGAGTAATTTCCTCCTCCTCCTCTTCTTCTTCTTCAAACAGTTTTATTATAGAGCCCCTCCTCCCAAGAAATGCTCCAACGAGTTAGAGACAACGTGCAAAATCTGACCAATAGTTAGAAAAAAACGTGTCAATGTCCTTGAAAAAGTGTACTAATATACAATCGAAGTAAATTGTCCTTCCACCAATCTCGTGGATACAAAAAGTAGGGAGTTCAACGTGTACAGTCGTTAAAAATTTATCGCAAACGGGGCATAAAAATCGGCCATATGCTCGCTCCCGTTCGGAATTCAAAAACGAAACGAAATCGTTGAAATATCAAAGACTATGTCGGTGAATTAAAAAAACAAAAAAAAAAAAGTATTGAATTTAAATTGTACACGTTAAACATTTAGTTCTGTGAAGGAGGTAAGCATCGATTGTGAATATGCTTTATAAATTTTGTGTACATGCAGTTCGTGCAGTCATATTTCTTTAATTGCATGTTGATTGAAAATTGTCATTGTAATTGGAGTGTAGAAATACAATGAATGGATGGATCAAACTTTCAAAACGATTTTCATGCATTTTATACCGTCAATACAGTGTTGGATATGTTATCTGCATTACAGGAACTAGGAAACAATTAGTCGCCGGAAATCATAAGGAAATATTGAGTCTCCAGAAGCGATAGTCAACCGTTACTTTTAATCACACCTGAGTTACTTAAAATTACTTGTAAAAGGGAATAATGACTTTTGCCGCTAGAGAATCTATCGCATTTTGAGTATAAATACCTCCAAGCACTGGTCAGTTCGTATATTGTGCAGCAGAGAATAAATCAAGCACGGAGAAAATGAAGTTCCTCGAAATATTCACGGCATTGGCTTCGTTTTTGCTGGCACTGAGCGCAGTCGCCTCGGCACAAAGTTCAGACTACGAAATACCGGATTGGAGCGCCATACCGAATGACCTTTTCCCGTACTCCTCGGACGAGTTGAGGCTCCAAGAAGTTATGAAACAATTCACAGAAAAACCGTGGTGTAGTGGTCGTGGGTGTCCTTCTCGCGGCTAGACCAGCAAATCCGTTGGTTTTCGGTTCGAAACTTCATTCCATAGTTCCATAAATGTCCATTGAAATGTACTAAACGATAAGAAATAAATGGAAATCAAAAATTAACGTGCCGTTGTAAATAAAAAGAAAACAAAAAAAAAACGGAAATTTCCTGATCGCCTTTCGTTTAGTGTTCCGGATTCTTGATTATCCTATCGATCCTATCCCCCGATTTCTTCAATCAATTGCAATTTCAAATCGATTATCATCACCTATTTCCATTTCGCGATTCGAGATTTGTGCATCTAAAATGTAATATATTAATCGCTTGCGTAGAAACTTGTGAATAATTGGGGCATTATGATGAGTAATATCTTCGTTTTTACATTGAGCTACCTTCTTTTTTGTGGCAGCAAAAATGCGGGAAAAAATGTGGGTCGATCGAAGCGCGTTGCTTAGGTTCGCTTGCTAAGCGATAATGATATTGCGCTCGAGAAGCTCGTGGCGCGTTGCAAAAATCGTACGCGCGGAAGAGAGAGCGCAGAGAATCCGAACGGAAAAGCCACGAGGCGATCGGCTACCGTAACCGAGGGAGGTGTCTGCGGGTTTCGTCGACAGACATATGAGGATTCCAGCGGCGAGATACGATGTACGCGCGGACTACAAAACGGCCGAGCCGCGGCAATGACGAAACCGCGATTTTGGCTAGGAATTTCTCGCGGCATAACTCTGCTTTGTATTTTGATTATTTTGGTAATCAGAATTGGCGTTGAGTCGTGTTTCAGGTAATCCGAATATAAAAAACCCTGAACCGAAGACAATTTAATTCCAGGCGAAATAGAAAATTAAAAAATCTCAAATAATTTGTACACATTCCGGAGACTCCGGAGCAGTGGCAAAAAAATTATGAAGTTATTTTGTAACATCAGGAAAAACTGGCGACCGGATTTGCGCTGAACGTCTCATATTACTCTGCCTTCTTGTTTCTTCGCATTCGGTTAATTGTCCATGGTTTCTTTTTTGGACGTAACTTTTTCGAGTGATTGTTTTTGCGAGTTTATCTCGCGACGGACACCAGACAGTTTTTTTTAGGCGTACCGCTTTCCCGTAACAAAAACTCTCGGGTTTAACGAAGTATACAAAATTCAGGAGCCTCGCTCGGTGCACATGTCGGGGTTTGTAGTTGCACTGTCAACCCGTTATATCTCCCGGTGAATTATAGCGGTCCGTACGCTCCCCCCGTTATTTACACCGAGTTAAGGTAAACTTCTTACTCGGAAGCGGCGATGTACCCGGTCAGCTTCTGTCTTCGCCTCGCGCTGAAAGTGGATGCTCAACGCGCTCGAACAGTCGCGTCGATTGAGCTCTTCCTTCCTTCTCTCTCGGCTTCCCTTCCTTCATTTCACCTTCGTGTCTCGTGCTCTTCGAAATAAATCACATTTCATTCAAAAATCAATCCGATTAAACCGCCAAAATAAAATCCTATTAAACCAGCGATTAAAAAACAAAAGTTCCCATCCAAATGCCAGCGTAATACGAGTTAATTCTACTATTCTATTAATAAACAAAATTTGTTAATTATTCTTCGTTTATGAAACGATTGACACGAAAACCTAAAAATCCAGTGGCGTTCCGTCAAATTTCAGGGGAACATTTCCCCGCAGCGGAGACTATTGAAAATAGCCAAATGTCGGTCCATCAAAGGGTTGAAAAAATGGAAATCCTTCTTCACTGGCATTTGCCCAATGGAAGTTCGTAGACAGTGTCTGCGGCTGAGATCGGAGCGCGAGGAAAGAGCCTCTTGGAGCGTAAAACATAAACAGGAGAGGTGCGATTTGACGTGAAGGCAGAGGGGCCATTCCCCCCGGTGCTTTTGGTGGTGCGGTTCATCCGGCTTTTCGTTTTCCCCGCGCGCACGCGGACGGGGTATCTGTTATGCGTGCTGTGGAGTACGCTTTAAGAATCCGAGCGTACGAAGATGGAAAAAAGGAAGAGCAGAGAGGAAGACGAAGAAGCGGCAGCTCGAGCGGTGGCTGGAATCTGTAAATCTGTCATTGCGACGATATTCGAGCGAGCAACGGCGTTGCTTCTGCTTCTTCTGCTCGCAAGCCTCGCTCATCCGTTTCTCGGCTCTCGCGTCGCGGCTTTTCCTTCTTCTTCGTCTCACCAGAAGCAGGATGCGGCTAGAGGAACTTCCACGCGTTCTATCCGCTCCTCGTCCTCTCGGCAATCGTGTTTTTCCTCGGTACAAAAGTCCCTCTCCAAGACGAAGAGCCCGCGCGCAGCTTGCCCACTTTTCACAGAGCCATCGCTCTTTGAAACGCGAGAATTTTCGGGCGCAGCCTCGAGGACCGCCCGCCGAAACGACCCGTTGAGATTTTCACTCCTAAGGAAAATACACGTGGTTGGTATTACATTTTTTTTTTCTTTTTTTTTTTTTTGAGAGGGAGACACTATCAATGGAAACGAGCAACGACAGCGCGGATCGCTTTTCGCTGTAATAAACGTCGGCCGTTTTGTTCTCCGAAGACGTTACAAGGGGGACGAAAAGAGGCGTTGAGAAAAGTCGAAAAATCCAGGATTGAAAATGTTGTTCGATTTACGAACAAATTTTGGTGTACGAAAAATAATGAATGGTGACTGTTAATTGGATTTTTGTCAATGTGATGTTGCTTCGTTCTTGCGAAATCAATTTTTATCTCCTTCTTTTCAAAGTAATTTGATCAAAAAACCCTTTTATCTCGGGACTTTACATTCTCATACGAAAAACTCGACGTTTTTTGTCTGGATATTTATGAGCAGACGCATGAATACCTGAAGAAATAGGCGAAAAAATTCCGCACTGTCGTCGATAGAGTTCCTCAGGAATTTTATCGAGAAAATTACAGCTCGTCGCCCTGAATGAATAAGTGAATTGCTCGGGATGAATAGAAAAAGAACGAGAAGAAAAAATGAAAAAATGACGCGATAAATGCGATAAATAAGGGCGAGCGGTATGAAACGAGGGCGAGTTACGATAAATCTGCGTGTTTTTCCTGGCAGCTTCGAGAGGAACGTGCGGATCAAAGGCCGACAAATTAATCGCAAGAATGAAAAGGCATCTTTGCGTGGCGGAGTTTCTCGGGGGCGCGGGCGTGATGTGTGTCGGTGAAGGCGCGCTCGCTCCCACGGGCCGTGAATCCGTCGTCGGGTTCCCGGTTCTCGAGGGAATAATATTCTCCGCTCGACCAGAGTCGCACCGTTTCCCATTTCTCTCTCTTTTTCTCCGCTCTCTGTACGAACATATGAAAATATCACGTAAGGAAGTGTGGCGCGCAGAAGGGAACTCACTTGGCGAAACGACGTTCGTAGAACAGCCCGATGCACGACGATCTCGAGATCCGACTCGTCGCAGCAACGTAATTAAACGTAGGATACGCTAATAGCGCTCGCTGCCAAATTATTCTAGAGACCGCTTCCCAGAAGTTTGTCCTAGGCGAGACGCTGCGCAGAGTTTGTTGCTTCTCGCTCCTCCATGTATATAAACAGAGCGACCAGACCGACTTTAGGATAACTCTGTAATTTTATAATCCGCCGCTTTAGCAAAATTCTGAAAAATAAATACAATTAAATTGCACCCAAACCGATGTCTTTAAAACGTATAATGTACCAACTCCACCTGAATCTGACGATTTAATCTCCAACTTTTTGTCGTTAATCTTACAACGCAATCACGAATTTTTTTTTTAAATCAATTTAAATACGTATGATAATAACTCTTGGATTTAATCTCCGACTTTTTGTCGTTAATCTTCCAATGCAACCACAATTTTTTTTTTTTAATCAATTTAAATACTCATGATTATTTATAACAAAAATACCAAAATCCGTTCATAAAAAATCTAAAAAAATTCGCATAAACACTGCACCAAATATCAATATTTATAAGCTTGTAAAAAACATGTTATTTCAATACTGTGTTAAAGTTTTGAGGTTAGAATCCACAAACTAATAAATCTCAGCCAGGAAGAAATGATAGTACATAAAAAAAGTATACAAAAACGTGATCACGTACGAATTCAGTCATCGCGTCACCAAATATTAACTCACGAGACGCAATTACGTAGTATAAAGTGTATTTCGTTACCTGAAGCTCATTTTTTTCCAATGGCGACAGAAGCGCCCCCACATTCGAATTAGTGTACTACGCTTACAAACTTAAGATTTCATATGCGGAGGTCGTTAGAATGGACAGTTTTTAATATAGAAGCGAGTTGCGAGCTTGAGCTTCGCTCGTAAAAAGCTGCGTCTCCTCAGCGACGACCGAAGGGCCAACAAAGAGGACACGGTTCTATTTTGTAAAGATCCAAAAGGCCCACACACCGTTCGCCCCTTCAGGGAGGCTTCATCTTTTCGTTCAACCCTTTGCCTTTTAGTTTGTCGCAGATGCGCCAAGACTGACCCCGAGGGTTCAACTGCACGGTTAGGTGAGCACGAGGCCCTGAAGAGATGAAAGAATACGCACGTACGCGTGTGAAGTACTCGAGTATGCGAGGGTTTACTGCCGTCACGCTCACGCACACTTGCGCACTTTACACACTACACGTTTCTCCAGAGCTGGGCTAATAATTCCTATATTTAACGTCAATGAATGCTCAAAAGTTGTTATTTTTACCTTATTTTTTCAACAGATACGCCAAAGCTGCTTGATCAATCAGAATCACTTCAAGGGTAAAAAAGGTCCCTTAAAGGTGAAAACAAAAAAAAAATTTTCCCTTTAGAATGAGGAAAAGGGATATTTCTCGTTTGTTTGACAATGATTGTTAATTTCAGACTGAACGTCAAGTGATTTTTGGAAAAAGAAGAAAAATGGTCCTTCGAGGTCAACGATCCTGGCGACTTACAGGAATTTGAAAAGTGAGAAGAGTCGAAGGAAGAGTCTACCTTATTATTCTCCTCAAGAGAGTCACGAATTGGAACCACCTTTAGGAACGGTAAATAAATAAGATTTTTTTTTTTTTATTACAAGGAAAAATTGGCGAAGGATTTTGTAAACATAATTCCTTCCTTTCAGAAAGTAAATAACTTTTTTTTTTTTAATTCCCAACAATAATTAAATAATTATGAATTCCAGTCTGAATGTAAAATGTCTTTTGGGACAAGAGTAAAATGTTCCTAGCAAAAACAAATCCTATAGACTTTATGAGAATTTGAAAAATGAGAAGATTTGTTACAAAATGATGGATGTCAGTTTAGTCTCTTTTGACAGGCAAACGAAACGTAGCAGCGATTATGCACATGAGCGAGACAAACGGATGTGAGAGGAAGAAAAAAAGAAAACGAAAAAAAAATGGAACCACCGTGAAAATGACGAGTGTCGCAAGCCGGAATCGTGCACTCCGGGTGTCTTCCTCTACCGGCGACCGGATTTTTGTGGCAGTTCGGGAAAACGTGCGCCAGGAGCAAAGGAAGAAGAAGAAGAAGAAGAAGAGGAGCCAAAGATACTTCGGGTTCGAGGCTGCCTCGCGTGGCAGTGATTGATGCGAGCGCGAAGAACGACCCAGTGTAAACATGTTATCGTCCACGGGGCACTTTGCTGGGCGGCCAGGCTCCGCTGGACTCGTTCCGTGGGTTTTTATCACGAGCACTGGTCACCTTAAGAGCCAGTGTCACTCTTTCCACCGTTTTCAAAATTTTGGTAACCCATTTTCTTCCAATTACCCGTATGACTCTCAAATATCAAGAGAACACGCCGAACGATCGCACAAAAGTCCTGGCCTTCTTTACATTTTCAAAAGAATCGAGGACCCAAAATTTTACAATTTTTACACGAAGAGAAAGAGAAAAAACGTAGACTCGTCTTTCGTTAATCGATTTTTCTTCTTTTTCGTCTAACAGAATGATATTACTGTGATTATTTTAGCTTAACATATTATAGATTATTCTAAATGATATATAATAGGAAATCTCTGCTTTTGAAATTGATAATGGAGCCAAGAAATGGCACCCTTAAGGTGGCAGGATGATAAATGAAAAGGCTATTTTGTTAGGGCAACTGATTCGTATATTTCGTTGACAATATTCTGCCTTAGATTCTAGAGAACTCCGGATCGCGGAGACAGAGGCTCTCCGTCGTTTTGTATTATAGTTTCTCGTTCTAGTTTAGGTAATAAGCAACAGGCCGCGATATGCTCTCGCGCCCGGCCCTCGCATATATCACGCGAATACATATAATTTAGTAAGGCACTTAGCGCTGGCTAAGGGGCTTTTGTCACGGTACGTTTGCGCTCTTCGTCTTTGCGCTCTTCGCGAGGATAGCCCGTTTAGGCTCGTTTGGCATTTGAGACACCCCGTATAAATAGAAGCGGGTGAGGAGCGCGCTCTCGAGTGAGCGAAACGCGCCCGTCACGTATTTTATTCTACAAAAGGCACTTTGTTTCTAGTAAATTGTATCGGCGAGCCTTTAGTCGCGATAATTTCAACGTTTCTTCAAAGATTTCAAAGAATATTTGGATTTTTTGGTAAAAAGAGACAAGGCATAAAAATACTTTAAATTTTTTACCATGGATCAGATGGTAATGAATATCGTCACCATTTTATTAATCCGGAGATGCATTTGATATTAATATATTAATTTATGAGAGGATTAATCTCTAGAAGCGAATTCGAGTTCGCGTTTCTCAAGAATGTTCAATAAATAGAAAAGGTCGTCGGTTCTAACGATTTATGATATATCTGCGTATTTATATAATGCAGCACTATTGATATAGTCACCGAACGAATGACGAATCGAGCTAACAATAAATATTCGACAATCCTAAAGGTAGTTTAAGTAGGCACTACTAAATTAACTTTGGCATCGTTCTCTGGCAGCGTCGATGAAGCGTAACGCATTTTCCATATTAATCTCATCGCCCAGGTGCCTTGATCCACTATCGAACTGTTGTAGCGATCGAGAGATCAAATTTTCTTGGCTCTAATCCCAAAGCACTGAAAATTCAACGCGGTTACGCTCGAGTATCGTGTCACATGCTCGTGGGAGAAAATACAACGAGGTCACGGACTTTTCTTTTGGGCATAGGTTCTTTCAGCGAAATTCAATTCTACACAAAATCAGTGTAATGATAATAATTTAAAAATCAGGATTTGAAAAGAAAAGAAAAAATATAGTTTGTAATTAATTTTTTTCACTGGCCAATTATCTCACTGATCAGCAGCTACAAATTTTTGTTCATAACGCTGACTAATCACGTTGCACATTCTGCATTCCCGCCGCTCCAATTTTGCGTGGATTGCATTTACCACCGAGCAAACATTTCCGTTTGCTTCTCAATGACTTTTAATTTCGTTTTTTTAAATATTTTTTAATGACTTTCGCAGGATTAACTATCGAGGACCGTAGATCTGAGCTCCGGGATGTCCATGATGAAGAGGATAATGACCCGGATTAACGTGAGGCGTTTGATGGTGACCAGAATAGGACCATGGACCAGCGCTCGCCTCGTAAAATCGATGATGATGATGATCTTGCGCGGGACCAGGCATGCTCACCGCTATCGACGCTATTCCCGCAGGATTCCCGACTCCCCCGGGACTCGGGTAATTATTCGGGGCCGCGACATTGGCGCTTCCGGTTGCCGGCCTCTTCGCCGGATTCTGGGCGCCCGCGCTCTGGGATTCGCACTCGTCGGGCTCGCAGTCGCGAAAACCCTTCGCGAAGGGATTGCTCGCTATCTTCAGCTGAGTTATCCGGTGATTTTGATAGGCCGTCACCGCGGTGAACCGAGTCTCCGGAAAGGAAAACGTCTTGAAATTCTCGGTGCGCGGATCCGGAGCGGAACCCGGAGGCGAGGGCGCCACAACCACGTGACAACGAGGCTGGTACCTGTGCATCGAGTTCAGGATTATCTGGAAGAAAGGGTGAAAAAAAAAACGTACCGTTAGCTTCTTTCGTTTCCAAGATAACCGAGATTTTTGTGATTCTTTTTTGCTTCGAGCTACGTGCAAATTTATACTCCACTTTGTCTTGAATAAAATTGTCATTTTCTTTTTCATTTGTTATACTTAATTTTGATTTTTGCAGTGATAATGTAGAAGAGTACGAAAAATTTCTGCACTTTGGCTTCGTTCATCCGAAAAATATTCGTTGGGACTGCGGTTGGTGTAATTTCTGAAAGAAAATGCAGCTAATTCGTGGATATGAGGGGGAAAAAAAAGAGGCAGGACACGAGGACGGAATCAAAGTACACGAGGCCATGGATCTGCGGTTCTCTGTGTGGAAACACGAGGTAAAAGATGAAAATAAAAGCAGAAAGAATAAGGAGGAAGAAACACATGCACGTGAGGCCGAATTTGAGTTGAGGGAAGAGAGTCGCAGCGGGGAGGAAGAGGCTCTGCTGTGTTTGACAGTCAGAAGAGTCCTGGTGACTAATTAGTGTAAAAACTAACCCCCGACCCAACTCAACCGCAACCCGACACCCTGAAGACGTCTCACTCTCTCTCCCTCTCGCTTTCTATCTCATGGACTCGGCTCGCCGATGTATACACAACACGAAACGCACGCTCGCATCCGAACATCCATGTATACACCAAAACGCACACACTCGATACATTATACGAGCGGCCGTTCGAAACACGTGTCGTTCGTGAATCCAGGGATAAACGTGTAACGAATTCGGTCGAGTTCGTAAACGAAAGAGCGAATGCTCGAAGAATCCAGAGGAAGAAGCCGAAGTGGTGTGAAATTTAAGAGAGGAGTGAGACGTCTTGGGTTTAAATTCGTGGAGAAAGCGAAACGAACCTCGGGCCCTTTGAAAATTTATGGAATTTCGATAGTTCGAATATTTGGATATTATCGACAAATATTTTCAATCAACTCCATTGAATATTGCCAATATTTTCGAGCCTCGAGAAAAAATTGAATGAAAGTGAAATAGTTAATACGATGAAATCTATTTTAAACGGCAGAATTGAGGCTTCTATCGAAAGGGTTAATTTTTTCTTTTTTTCAATTATATTTTAGGAATGTTTTTATTTATCTATTTGCAAATGGCGAGAATGAAGAAAAAAAATAATAATTGTTTAGTCAAAAAGGAAGGAAAATTCTTGTGGGGGGTAGAAAAATGGGTGACGAATTCGAAGAGGAGTCGTGAAAGTAGAGGAGATCACCCACTGAGTAAAACTTCAGCGATCCGGAAACGCCGAGCAATACAAAGTGGCAATTAAAAGGAACGACGGGCTGTATCATCGTCGCAGGGAATCTCTGCATACCCGCAACGCCCCGACGCGACGATCGCGTGTTCCTTCGACTGGCCGTTTTTTGTCGAGGCGTTTCACGGGTCGTCTGACTTGGCCTTGCGTATGCCGCATTTTTTTCGACTAGCGCAGCGTTCCACAAAAAATATTTAGGGTGGATCTTCGTTTCACCAAAAAAAAAAAAAAAACGAAGAAAGTGAAAGCCGCGCCGCGCTCCCATAATCTACGAGCTTATTTGTTACGCCCGAAATTTTCGAATTCCTCAATGCCAAATGTCCAAAGAAATATTTCGAAATTCGTAAAATCACTCGAAGTACTTTTACCCATTTTTTTAAACTTATTAAAAAAATTTTCCATCGATAAAACAAAGGCTAACATTTTACGCTATTAAACGCTATTGACTATTAATTTACAGATTAATTTTTCTGACGCTCCCAACGCGAAAAATGAAGGAAGAATATGGAGGAAATTAAAAAAAATTAAGGAGAATCACTTAGACGTGACACTGATGATGATACACGACGTTTTGGTGGATCGTTTGTGAGCTGCGACTCTTCCAGGTCCCACAAACTTCGCGACCACTGAGTCCACTGTTTACTGTGCGTGAGCTCTAAGCTTTGGCTCTCAGTGTTTACGACGTAAACTATCGTAAGCTATACATCTCGACGATGAGACAAGCCTCCAGTTCCAGGGGCTCAAGAGCCTCGCAGAAGAGGTTTACTAAATAAAGTTCCATAGAAACACGAAGCCGAGTAACAAGAGAGTCTATATAGTGCACTTTATATATTTATACGACGGTAATAATTGATAGCATCCAAGAGTGTATACAAAAGCGATAAAAAAGCGCTTTCGTCAGGCCCTGAGAATTCATTACTAATACCTTCGGGCAATTATCTATAACAGCCAGTGAATTAACAAAAAAAAAATCGTTTTTTGCATCATTAACCTGAAACAGCGATTAAAATAGTTCATATTTTTACAATTAATTATCAATATATTGAAAATGATTGTACTCTAAATATCTTAAATTGAAAATGACATTTTATTTATTTTTGGCAATGGAGAAAAATGATTGATTTCTTTAATTTTCATTGAAACGTATAAGAATAATAAGAAAGCGGGAAAATAAATTTAACGAAGAATCGAATTTCATAGAGTCAACCGATCCACTGAATAAACTAACGCGAGGAGCGTAAATTTCGTACGTCACAATATTTAAACTCAGCCGATGATGTACAATAACTCGTCAGGTCCCCTCTTTAATGTTTCGTGTTTTTTTTCTTCCCTGTCTCGCTGGATTTCTTAAACGACGTATCGCCTCGTGAAACGCTCACGACGAACGCTTTGCGACGGCCTAGCGCGCGTGCTTCCCTTATAATTTTGTCGTTGTCTCGTATCTCAGGTCAATTAAGGGGAACTCGTCCGAAACGACAAACACGTGGAGACGCAAGAGTCTCGATTTACTTTATGTACCTCGTACACTCTTCGAGTATATTACACGGGAACGCAGCGCGCCTAAAACATTATCTTCTTTTCCATGCATTTGCATTTTTCCCCCAGCATTTACTCAACAATGCTTAGCAAACAAAAATGTGCAATTCACAAAATTTCCTCTGCTAGAAAACGAAAATTGCAATGTGCGAGATTTTTTTTTTCTCGCAAATTATGTAAAAAAACAGGAAATCAGTGAGACTGGAAGTTCCCAACGTATTCTTTTTTTTGCAAGTAATTTTTGAGTCTCAGTGAGTTTTTATAAAAAAAAATCACAGCGAAATTCTCAGGGATCCAAATGAACAATAAAATAACACTCACATGCCCATTATCGTCAAGCTGATTATTCGTGAGTTTCAGTTTGTCGAAAGATACAGGCTGCTTCATCCAGTGGGCACCGGAAGCTGGACTGTCAGGATGCACGTGGATTCGAGGAGGAGAGACAGGATCGGCACGACCTGCGACGACCCATGCACTGCTGTGGAAAGCGTATCTGTACCTTTTATCATCGCAAGGCACGAAATCCATCACTAGAAGGTAATCTGTATTTGGGTCTAAACCAAATAGTCGACACTGAAAAAAATAAAATAAAAACAAGGATAAAATTGAGACCGTCTTATTCTGATTAAAAAAATTGTATTATTTTTATTGAATTTCATTTTGTTCCAATGCCTAAGTTTATTTTATGAACAAAATCATTAAATCTAAAAATTGCACAATTTTGCAGCGCGAGGAATTAAAAAATTACCTGAAACGTGGGAAACATTCGTCTTCCCGCTTTGGTGACTATCATCTCAGTGCCAAGCTGATAAAATTCTTCCCAAAGCGGCCGAGCCTCGAGAGTCGATCCAGCGCCGACGAGAGCCGGATGAAGAGGTCTTTTCGATGCGAGATCTTCCGTCGACGAGGAATTCGTTCCGTCCTCGTGACGATGGTGATTATTGTTGTTGTCGTTTCGAGTCTCGGCCGAAGACGTCGACGACGAAGATATTGCTGAAGAGACGTGAGGCGATAGGGACGAATCCCCGAAACTCGGGCTTCGCGAACGTTTCGCTTTTCCAGCGCTTTGGAGACAGGCTGGAAAATTAGCAGCGGTTCCACGGAAACATTAGACATTTTTTTTCATCCAATTCTATATTTTTGTTCAATATACAGAAAAGGCCGATTACATAGTTTTTTTTTTTTTTCAATAATAGAAATAAAAGTAATCTTGCAATTTACTTAATTCGTACATTAATTGGACTTCTTTTTTATAGTCGGGAATTTTTTAATTCAAAGAAAATTTCTTAACGAGTAAATATCACAACGATTGTCATTTTTGAGAATAAATTTTCTATTGATAAATAAATTCTAAAAATAATATCCTCGGTTTAATATGAAGCAAAGTACAAGCAGATTAAATTGAGGCAGGGAGAGAACGAAGGTTTTCCATCGGGCAACCCTTAAAACCGTTTCGGTGCGAGAGTTGTAATTCACGCGGTGCACGTTCATCGCGAACTGTCGAGGGCATCGGGAAAACGAGAATTTCCGAAGAGCTTTAGAGCTGCAGAAGGAGATATAAATCGTGTTGAAGATTCTTGGATGCGGTTGATTCAATGGAAGACACCGGGGCTAGTCGGGTCAGCAGGGAAATCAAATCACTCGCATTAAAAATCTTAATTTTCAGCATGCTAAATTCAACCACAAAAACTACGACTTTTAATAAAATTTCAGAAAGATTGGAGAAAATCTCAAATAATTAAAGTAGGACGGGAAATTAAGTGGCGCGAAAAGTTAACGCTCCAAATTTTAACTCCCTAATTTGTAAATTTAATTAATAATCAATAATGATTTTTATTAAAAATATATAACCACTTCTTTTTGAATTGATAGAAAAAATGTGTGTAATTGAAAAGTGGTTCAATTAGCCCCGTTCTCCTGTGTATCACGCGTTTTGCTCCCTTCCGAGCAACAGAAACACACAAAAGTGGCTCGCTTTCGCTTTAGCAGGTAGTGCCACGCGTATGTAGAGTATCTCGTTGAACCCTCTCAAGAATGCAATGAAACTGCTGGAAGTAGTATCGTTAAGTGCGCGGCAACCACACGGAGATACTTAAGAACAAACGGAACTCGGTCGTGGCTAATAAAAGAATAAAGAGAGGCTCGACTCTTGAGTTTCGACAAAGTTAAAATTGGCTGCATTATGCACTCGAATCTCCGTCGCGGGCGCTCGACACTTTTCGACGTTTTCGAATTTTTATCAATCCTTTCCACGCGCTTGCTTCATTTTAACAATTTTTTTTTTTTTTTTTTCAGATTTCCATCTCATCGAGAAGCGCTCCACAAAAATAACAAAGTACCAATTTCCGGAAACTGGACGACCACAGGATTGTGTGAAAAAAATATTCTTCAAGTAAAACGCACATATTATGCATATTAAAATTAATAATACACAATAATAGTAATTTTAATTAGTAACTGATCGTTTTTTGTTCGAACAATTTTTTTTATAGTTCACACAATTATAAAATAATCATTTTCAGTATTAATTCAGTTCAATAGATTGTACTCAATTCTGTGGAAAATTGTATTTCATCGGTGCCTCACGTTTCTTGCCGAAAATCTATCAAACGTTTTGCAAAGGGACTTGTCCACTTTGTCAACGGTATTATCGTCGTCACAACTGACAATCCTATAATTTGCAAATTCTCTCTGCAACAGACAAGACGCTCCTCTTGCTCGTTCGACTCTTCAACACTCGAGACCTTTTATCCTACCTCAAGTGATAAACTTATCGAGCACCGCTGTCAACCTGTCGACGGCCAGTTTCTCTTCAGCTACAAACTATGCATCCTTCTTCTCTTTTACTATTACTCGCCCTCTCGCTCTATCTTCTCTTGCACTACGTGCGAAATATTCCATATAAATTTAAGCACACTACACACGCGCGTTTATCCAATATTATTAGTTTCTCTCTGTCTTCAACGATAATTATATCGAAAATGCGGATTTTTTAGCCACCACGAATTTCTAGAAATCAGCTTCACTGATTTTAATAGATTTAACAAATTTAAGATGAAAATTGTTTTTGCTCGTTATTTGAATGAGATTTTTGTTATTGTCGTGATAAATGTGAAATCTGGCTTTTTCCGGCTGATTTTTTATTTTATTTTTTATGTGTTTTTATGGGAAGAAAATATAATTTCACATGAGCTAATTCTGACCTTCCATTTGTTGCATAGGTGAAGGAATCGTCGGCAACTGTTGAGTTTGCTGTTGTTGCTGCGCTTCCTGATGATGATGATGAAGATGGTGATGATGATGATGAAGATGCGACGGCCATTGCTGATAGCAACAATCCGTCGTTAAGTCGTTTTGCTGCTGCATTATTTCTTCCCACTCACTGATAACCGCGATGCGCTGATTCACTTCAAACCCTCACTCGATTATCGATCAAAAATGTATTCTGCATTCCCGTCATTTCAATCGCACTCAATAATTCGTATCTAACCGGTCTCCAAAATGTTCCGCCGCTTCTTTTCTTCCCTCACATCGCTGAGATTTATTCTGCACTTCAGCGACTTCGGCGAATTCAAATCTCGAAGATTTTATCGGCGTTTACAAAATCCCAACTAGTAAATCCACAAATCACAATTATTTCTTCTCTTCACGAAAACCCGCCTGAAAATTTTCGTCCACGAAAAAATTGTAATCTCAATAGCACGAAAATTGCGCTTTATCTTATCAATAAATCTTGTGAAATTCGTGAAAAATTCGCGTCACGGTTGCGTCGAGAATTCACCATAATAAACCACAAATCCATAGAAGAAAAATGTCTTCGTTTCAGAAAAATGCGAGGAAACGGGCGAAATTGAGGCAGGCATTTTCGGCGATGCCTGAGAATTTTGCAATCATCACCAAGTGGCGCCGGGGAAGAATTTGACCGAGGAACCGACGAGTTCGAGCATCGTCGCTTGGATCGGGAAAACGATATGTCTTCGCGAACAGGAGACGTCTTCGCCTTGACTCCCGAGGTTCGGATGGTGACAGGAAGCGCACGCGATGATAACTCGATGTAAATTCTGTGGGTTGTCCGATCGGCGATTTAACGCGGGGATTTAATCCCGAAGAGAGTCTCGAGGTCGGAAGACGAGGAGGACGACGACGGAACGACGAGGAGAAGGTGGACGACGCACCGACGGACAGACGTTCTCCGCACGAGTGACTTCTTCAGGGTCTTATCATCGGCTCATCACTCTTTCTCACTCTCGCGAGGCTCGCGAGCTTTTTGGTCGCTGCCTCAAATTTCACACTCTTCATGTACTATCTTCCGCAGTGAGCCTCTTTCTGAAGATCCGATTCTTCTCCCTCCTCAAGGTCTCCCTTCTCTCTCTCTCTCTCTCTCTTCTCAGCCCCTTCTAGTCTCTCTTCTTCGTTCTCGCAACATCTGCATGCGAGCTTCTCCCTCCGAGCTTCTCGTGCTTATAACTCACGTTATGCCAGAGGAAAAATTCCCCAAAGCCCGCACAGTCATTGGCCGAGGACTCATTTTTTGTTACCCTTTTGCATATGAAGTGACAAATCTTCGATCGTCTTATCAGGATTTTTTTCGTAAATATTTTATCACAGATCTTGTGTGGATGAGTCGATTGAAATGGGCATTATGAAGACTAACGTAACACTAAAAAGTTTTTGATAAAACAAGAGTGCTTCACTTTTCTCATATATCTTCTTTTTTTGTCATTGAATAATGTGAAAGCCAGTGATACTTTCCTGTGTAAAAAACCATACAAATATTTTTTTTTAAATAAAAAATACGAAAGAATAGGATTTGGAAAAAAAAGGAATTTAAGTAGAATTTTTTGAATTATATATTTTTTAAATATAAACATACAATTTGATATGGTATTTTCGAGGTATCGAAGATCACCCGAATATTTAATAACTCGGGGAATCCGTTGCAGTGCCAATGACTGTCAGTGTGTGTATAAATATTGAGAACATCTGGAAGTCTCTTGTTTGGCTTTTCTCGTATATCTTTCTTCTTTTTTCAAGCACAGTACAGGCAATGCTTGATACTTTGCCGTTCTCCGCACGTGAAACCCGAAGATCTCTTATATCTTCCTCCCACGCAGAGAGACAGCTTCCTCCACCAGTTGAACGTCTGCAGCCAATGGCCATCGGCATCTTCCTCTTCTCTCGCGCTTCGGTGTCGCGAGTACCTTCGAACAAATTTCAGCGGGGCAGGACCAGCGAAGGAGAGGGCCAAACCTAGGAGTGGTTTCTCGAGGAACCTCCTACGAAGCTACACCAAAGTCAAACGCATTAAGGGGGAGTATTTTAATACATATGTGCACGTGTATGTATACATGATCTTTGGCACGGACGAGAGAATCGTTTGGCTCTGAGCCTTGCGTATAATCTTCGCTCTTGGATCAAGAGGCGGAGCTTCGGTTTCCATTTCTTCATTGTTAATTTGTTTTTTTTTTTTGTAGAGCCATGAATTTTTAAAAAATTCTGAGTAATTAAAAAAAATTGTGCAGCTCGTAAAGCTGAAGAAATTTTTTAGTTAAAGGAAGAAATTCATATAAAAATTAATTAATACTGTAGAGGAATTGAATTATTTATATTTCGTCTGGAGTATTGATTAATTTTAATAATTCATTAATAATTAACGATACATCGGTGAATAGAGACACTGTTCATTTGTGCTCCTTACAAATGAGAATGAGAATTGAAGATAAAAAGGAAAAAAGGAGATCATGTTGTTGGTCTCTCTTGGAGCAACTTGTACAACGCGAAGCTATTTGGCTTTTGGCTTGGCAGCCAAAGGAAGACGAGGTCTTTCGGCGCGCTAAACTCCGGCCCATCAAATTAGTAGGCATCGCGTACCCGAGTTTCTGCGATTCTCACCTCCTTCTCTCCGTTCCGCTTCTCTGGCACATCGCTCTTGCAATCCCCCTACCCGGTAGCTTTTCAGCCGCTTCTTCTTCTTCTTCTTCATCTTCGTTTTTCGCTCGGCGACAACATTTCGTTTATTTTACTTTCGCATCCCGTGCGAACTTCGCGCTCTTCGAAACTCTGACTAATTCGTCCGATTTATTTCTAAATTAGCGACAAAAACCGAGACTCTGAGAATTTTTCTTATTTACTTTCTGCAGAATTTGCAATGTGCAAAGAAAATTTGCAATTATTCATTTACGAATGATTTATAATTCGAAGTAATTCGCAATTTTATAATATAATTCGCCGATTTCCCAGGAAAAAAATAAAGGAAGAAATATTGATATTCGGCTCAGTTCCAGTTTAATGAAAATATATTTCGTTATATTTGCGGTCCATTTAAAAAGGTGAATAAACGGTGAAGAAAAATACATTAATGCAACGTAATACTACAGAACAACGGGTAAATAACAACGTCTATTTGCACAGCTTGTGATGTTGCGTAGAGGGTCAACTGGACAATATAATAACAGTATTTATAACGTAGAGGATTCCGATATATTATAATTGACAAAGAACCATGAACCCGAATAGTTTTACGTGGACGTTTCGTTAAATATTCCAGGAGTCGCAAGCGCACTCGAAGATACATATACAATATTTATTTGGCCAATCCCCGATTCTTATTAAAAAAATGAATCGTCCATAGAATCCAGAATACTCAACAGGTTTCGCAGAGAAAACGGTGATTTTCCACCACGCGAAAGTATCTCATCACACGAAATATCTTTTCTGCCATTAATTAATTTTATTTAGACAACGGCAAGCGCAGCTAATTTGGCAAATTCAGCAGATACACACACACAAAAATCGCCGTTTATGCGGTGTAGCTAAAGTAGAGGCGTGTAAAAGTTTATAAAAATGAGGATTCTGCAGTTGGAGTTGCAGGGGCGGGAATGTTGCGACAATATTGAACGACGATCATTCAGGTCGCTGCGATATCGATCACTGAATCGATCTCTACGAGATACTGCCGATAATTGCGCCGCAATGTCTTTCGTACACTAAAATGTGTTTTCCTTTTTTTTTTTTTTAATGAAAAATGTCTGAGAACTCAGCAGAGTTTTACTTCGATACGACAAGGATTGTTTAGAAATAATTTGAGAAAAAGTACATTTTGTTCGTCGATGAACTTTGATCTCGCAATGAGAGACACAAGAATTTCAGTCTCTCGACCTGATGAAAAGCTTAAGCTTTCGGATTAATCGCTAATGTCGATAAATGAGAACGTCCAAACGCTAGCACCTTAGACTTTCAAATTGAATACCATGCTGAGGAATTGCTCGTAGTGAATAGTTATAACGCCGTCCAGATCGTGGTCGTATTTTCTGAAGGCTGCTGTTAGTGTCTAGAAGATAAAAGGAAACATAATTCATTAACATATTTGATATACACTGTAAAAAAACCTTCACTTGAAGAATAAATTAATGTTATATTCAATTAATAGCTAATTAAAAAACACATTTTTAGAAGCTATAATACAAATTTTAATAAACACTTTCACATATATTTATATATTATATAATATTTTAATAAATAATTCCATGGAATTGAGCAACAAAAAAATATAATGGAAAAACACAATGCAATACTCACGTAAAGTACAATACAGCACTGAATGAAATCGTCGAAGTAAATAGTTCCGTGTCCGGCACGATCGTATTTTCGCAATATCATATCGACCAGATTGGGCGACAATTGATACCCGAAATTTCTGAGAGCCGTTTGAAGCTCCGAGCGATCGATGTTGCCGCTGTTGTCCCGATCGAACGATCGGAAACAATTTTGCCAGTCGGTTACGTACTTCCACAGAGCGCCGAATTCTGTGAAGCTGACCGTCCCGTTGCCGGTCTTGTCGAACATACCTGGAGAAGCAGGATCGATTTTGTCATTGTCAAACATACCTGCGTAAACAGAAACAACCACAAACAGGGAAAAACATTTTTTTAGCACGTTTGACGTCTTTTTTTTTTTGTAGCTTCTATCGACTCATGCATATCTACATCGGATGCAGGATTAATTTTCTCATTGGCAAAAAAACATACCTGCGTAACGAAAACCAGAAAAAAAATGTAACAATATTTTTGTCGCTTTCATCGATTCATGCGCACGACTCAGACAAAAATGTTGTTAAATCCGAGCCTCCAGAATTATTCTCAAGCCTCCCAAAATAAAAACTGTCGCGCAATTAACAATCAAGCTCAAATTTTGCATACTTATAATCCAACGCCCGTAAACAGAAACAACCACAAACAGGGAAAAACATTTTTTCAGCATGTTAGACATCTTTTTTTTTTTTGTAGCTTCTATCGACTCATGCGTATCTACATCGGACGCAGGATGAATTTTCTCATTGGCAAAAAAACATACCTGCGTAAAAAAAACCAGAAAGAAAATATAACAATATTTTTGTCGTTTTCATCGATTCATGCGCACGACTCAGACAAAAATGTTGTTAAATCCAAGCCTCCAGAATTATTCTCAAGCCTCCCAAAATAAAAACTGTCGCGCAATTAACAATCAAGCTCAAATTCGGCATACTTATAATCCAACGCCCGACTATCTCCAAATCGGCAATGAATTTTGCCATCCAAAATCTCACCTATCATCAAACGAACGGTTTCCGGATTAAAAGGCGTCCAAGTTCCGTTGGACAACGCAACTTGGAGCTCGTCGGCGGTGATAGCACCGGAGCCATCCTTGTCGACCCTGAAAGTAAAAAAACAATATCAATTATACGACGCCCTTGAGCCAATCGTTAAAAGACAGTCCCTCGAGCGAAAATTACAAAAAAATATGTAAAATTCAGCTCTTTTTTCACTGTTCGCCTTGACAAAAGTGGAGCGACTATCGATGCGATGAGGTTTCATCGTCCCGAAGGAGAGCGTCCGACCCGACGCACCATGAGTTTCTAATTAATACTAATAACATAAATAATACTACGCCGATGACTGAAATCAGTGTTTATCATTGAAAGAGCAGCACGGGCGTGTGCCTCGTGACCCGAAAAACGTCTCGCCTCGTTTTTCACCAAACTTCATTTTAATTCCTGCGCATTAACGGTTCCTACGCATTTCACGAAGTGAACGACTGCTGTACGCGTCTCAATCGCAATAATTGCATAATACATAAATCCGTTATAACGGGCAAACTTTTAACCGGGAATTCCGTTAATCCCAAGGTCAAAACTTGGATTTTTCTAATTAAGTGATGATATTTGTAATTACGAAATGTTGCGATATCGGCCAATGACCGACACGTCAACCGGCGGATTTTTTTTTTTTTTTCTGCCTCTCGAAATGATTTGATGACAACTGACCCATCAGTCGGTGTTTTCGTGACGAACGTACCTTCGGAAAACGTCCCGAAGAAAATCCTCACTCGGCAACGGCGACACAAACGACATTGCGTATTTTTTTTTTTTGTTGTTTCTCCGCAAGCGGCTTGTCAACGAATGAGAGCTTTGCCTTTCCCCTCTCCCACTTCTTTTTCCTCCTTTCCAATTGTTGTATTACTCACGGACTCGCAGTTAGTCATAAAACAATATGATGTTGTTATTATTATTATGGGCCATGGTGAAAATAACATCGATACTAAACAATCGATTTTTTGATATCGACTTTGTTGTTGTTTTTTGTCCTAAACAATCGAGATGATTGGTGGATGCTGTGTGTGTGATTTCGGTACGTGGCGGGTCATTTGACCGTCAAATTACGGGCTTTAAAATGACCATTTTTATGAAATAATATGTATTTTTTGGGACTTTTTTTAATGAAACTCATTGAATGAAATTTGTAAATTTTGTTAGTTTTCTTTTTTAAATTTGCGATTGGTTTTACGAAATTTCTGCTTCAATGCTCATTTTTTTTAATTCTAATAATTTTTTGTGACTATGTCTAATAAAAACTTATTGAATTGTAATTCGTAAATATTTCCCGCGTGTGTTTTGTTAAATAAGCAATGATTTTTATGAAATTTCTGCTTAGAGGCGCTTTTTTTAAAAATTCCCAAGGGTTCAATGAATAGACTATTTTCTATTGTTGAGTTTCGTATTCGTTTCTTTAGTGTAGGGAAGCATGTAAAAAATATTGTAACAGACATAGATTAAAAAAAAACGTGAGTCTTTCTAGAGCTCCTTTGGCCGCTCGATTTTCCAGGCTCCGATTTTGTATCTGAGCCAAATGAGGCCCAGATCTCGTCCCATTTGCAGCCAGCTCCAAAATGGCACGATTTTTGAGCCCTCGATTTCGGTCCAATTGACGGATATCTCGGTCACGGGAATGTTCAAGGATTGCGCTATGTACAGCATCTCCACGTCGAAAGCCCAACGCTCCACGTGGAGCGCCCGGAAAAGCGTTCTCGCGGATTCACGAGTCACGAGCTTGAATCCGCACTGCGTGTCGCGCACACCGCGAACGCACAGCGTCCAAACTAGGAAGTGAAAACCGTGCATGAGGAACAACCGGAAGTAGGAGCGCTTCGCGGTCTCTTCGGCTTCCAAATGCGCGCGGGAGCCGCAAACAACCGCTTGTGCTTTAGCGACTTTGTCAGGGGAACTCGTGTAGTCAACTGAAAAGAATTATTTAATATCAATTACTTCATTATCGCAATGATACGAAATATTTATTCGCAAGGAATAAGTGTCTAAAAAAATCAATCTTATATTTTTTAAATATTTTTTTACTTACGTCCCAAGATTTCCTTGAGACTCTCTTCGAGTTTATCCAAATCACTGAATTTGGTAGCACCGTCAGCATCCGCGAACAGAAGAACGCTTCCTCTCGCGCTTTGCATGCCCTGAAAAAATGTTGCACCTCTCGTTATGAAATTTTCCTGGAAATACAAATATTCCTGAGCGATGAAAAAGTGCGTACGCACCAATCTCACTGCTCCGCCCTTTCCCCGATTCTTCACCAGCGCCAAAACCCTCACGTTCTCGTATTTCCTGGCGTAATCCTGAGCCACCTTCACCGTTCTGTCCGTGCTTCCGTCACTGACTACGATTACTTCGTAAGTTAATCCCAACGCCGCACGCCTCTCCAAATATTCCAGACATTCGTCGAGCATCGGAGTTACTGCGCCAAAATTCCAATTTGCTTTATAAAACTTTACGAAGTGTACGAGAGCGGCGCAGACTTTTTGCGGATGTACTAATTAAAAATACAATCTTCTTTTACGCGTTTTCCAAATGTCCCTTGCGATTGCACAATAATAACGCTCCATTTCTACTCATCGAATATTTAAAAAAAAAAAAAAAATGAATTCTATCGTTCCCAAAGTAAAAATTTAGCTTTTTTTTGTTTTTTGGCTAATCGAATCCCCTTAATGTCAATGATAATCGAGTGATAACTCACAGCGTTCCTCCTCGTTATACGCAGGAACGATAACGCTCAAGTGGACGAGCCACTCGTCGTCGAGGGAGGGAAAGGCCTCTTTTCGCCCTGTCCGGGGCGAAAAGTAGTACTTTTCGTCCTCATGTCGCCAGACAATTGGATAAGGCTTCGTCGTTACGTACAGAAGCAGACAAAACTGCGGGAAAAAAAAGAACCTTAAGGTTAGTCACACGAATGCTTAAGCAAATAGCGTTTAGGTTAGCCGGGGAAATTTAGCCGAAAAACTCACCGCAAATCCGACGAAGATAATGAAAAGAGCTAGGCAAGTGATTAGGCACTCGGTGAAAATCATTTTTGCAACCTGAGGCCCGAGGATCGACGCACAGTCGATTTATTTGACGTGGAAACGGTAAAATGCGTTCCACGTCACTTGTCACTTGCGAGCATCGCCATTTCGAAAATGTTGTGCTCATTATTTTGTGTTGACACGAGCGAAGCTATAATAAAAATTATTGAACACTCATCGATACTGTTGCGGGCGATATTTTCCTGATCATCGATCATCACATGATCGATAATAATTGAAAGCGATCGAAGTCGCGTTATCGATTTATTTTGCCGAAAATTATCGAAAATTGACAATTGAAGAAAACGCGCTCTATATTTTGAACTGTACGCAAAATGCAACACGAGGGGCTTGATTGGTTTTCGTAATTAACGTATGATAATGCGGAAAAAAACTGCACGTTTTTTTTCAATTTCTCATGATTTTGATGTCCAATTGACTGTGGGAAATAATATAATTATCGATCTCAAATTTCTCATTGATTTCTGTCAATATTGAAAAATAATTAGGGAGGATGTTATTAATCAAGATAACAATTTCCGATAGTGGAAATTTTCTGAATACGAATGCAAAATATTTTTTTTATTTTCAGACTCGAGACTGAAATTTAAATCACGATTTTGGTTTTTTTTTTGCAAGTTTTTACGATGTAGAAAATTTTTTGAATATTCCCTGAACGCCAAATTGTTTTTTTTTTTAATTGCGATACAAATTTTAGAGCGAAATCGATGCATGGATTTTGTCAATTTTTCATAAATTGCTTGATTTACATTATATATTCTGGTGGATTTTTAATAATAATGGGCTTTAGAAAATAAAAACATTTGTTTCTAGAAATGTCAATCAATTTCCGCTCGCGTCAAGTCTTAAGCCTCACGAAATGTTGCCCATTGATTTATTAACCGAAACTTAGATCTCGCGAGATTTCGAGATCGTAGGATTTTCGCGGATCATTGGGTGATATAGATGCAGCAGTGAAAATATTATGTCTGC
The DNA here is from genome assembly GCA_947507545.1 of Clistopyga incitator. Lineage (NCBI taxonomy): Eukaryota > Metazoa > Arthropoda > Insecta > Hymenoptera > Ichneumonidae > Clistopyga > Clistopyga incitator. Next base: position 7,722,446 of record OX382186.1, read on the forward strand.
GGATAAGGATGCACCGGAAGTCCCCTCGAAAAAATCGTCGGAAGCTCCAGTTTTCACTTCGCCAAATGCCGGCAAAACGGGGTTAAATAATCAGGGAAAATCTGCGACTCCACCGGAACTGAAAATAAATGAGGCGGCAGCGAGGGCCAAGCCAATTCAAATTTCCGACAAAAAGCACGACAGCAACGAAGGACACTCCGCCGGAGACGATGACGATCCCTGTAAGAAGAAAAAAGTAACTAAAACCGTAGAAGTCGTCAAGAAATTCCGGGTAACTCCAGGATTGGATCCAAGGTATTTAAACATAATTAAATTATGTTTAAATAATTTGTTTATTATTTATTTACCCATTTTTCCTCAAGAGATACTCCACAAATTAATCTTGACAATCAAATTTGCTAAACAAGAAAAAATGAAAAATCCTGATTTTTTTTGTTAATATAGAAAAATATTGCATTTTTAAGTTGAGCAATTTTTCAAATTTTTATATCCTTTTTAACAATATTTCAATTTAAAAAAAATAGTCCAAATCTATAAAGAAATGACTATTTCTTCCTTTACAAAAATCCTCAAAAAAATTAATTGTACTTTTTTTTTTAATCACAGATTTCAGCAGCAGAATCAAACGCTGCGGTGCTTCGTGATGTACACGGACTTCTATCGTTGCGAGAAGATTTTGGGCGAGGGCCACGAGGCTTGCACTTGGTTCCAGGACGTTTTCACGTCGATATGTCCAAACGCCTGGATAGAGCGATGGGACGAGTGGCGTAGCGAGGGACGAATGCCTTGGAGCAGAGGCAGAACTCAGGGAAAATTTCCTGGCGATCGTTACGGTGTCTAACGTAACAAGCTAATCAAGAGAGCGCACATTTTTCATGAGCTATGATTCGTTGTGTCGAAGAACGAGGCTCTTAGGTAAAATGAATAAATTCGTTGGTTGAAAAAAATAATCGAAAAATTTATTACACAGGTACAGATGTGTATTAACTGTATGAGGTATGTACGTCGCGTAGAATTAATGTTTAAAAAATTACTAGTATCCACGAAGACACTCCAGGCGTCACGGACTAGTTTCCATAATCGTCGATTTCTTTTTTTCCTTTTTTTCGTCTTCTTCGTACATTTTCAAATAGCACAGCTTCCGGTTCAACGATTATACAAGATTCAGCTTTCTCTCTCTTTAAGATCATTTCTTTAATATATATATATATATATATATATATAAATTATTTAACACTCAACCAGTTCCGCACGAGTTTGCGGTTTCTTCTTCGTTCTTGCTTTTCTTTTTTTAAACATTTCTATTAAACACGCACGAAATAAAAAAAAGAGGAAACTTGTCAAGGCAACGCATCGCTAAAAGACTTGTGAATTTTTCGAAGTCGCTATGTGCAATATGTCCAGACGGGATTTGGTTTTTTTTTTGTGAAGATAACTTACCATCTGGATGCGTGGAATATTCAACGGTGGGCCAATTATCTTCGGTGTTGCCGTGATCTTTCCCCCACATCTCTGTACTGTGCCTGAAATTTTCAAAAACGGAAATGGACCTTAAACTTTAACGTTATCGAACCCAATCCCATTTCGCGTGAGAAAAAAAAAAAAAAAACAAAAAAAAAACACCACGATAACACCCTTTACCCTGAACATTCAATATCAACGAATCGAGTGTGAAGATATTAATTTATTCGCCTGTATTCATTTCACGACTTCACTAACTTTCATTCAGAGTCAATTCGACTTAATAAGATTGAAAAAAAAATAATAATAATAATAAGATAAATAAATCCTACGAAAACGAAATTTCTTCTTCGAGAAAGAATAAAATAGCGCGGAGCTTTCGAGTTAAAAGATAAAGTCACAAAACAATGGATGTACAAAATAAAAAGCAGAATATATTCCGTTGAAAGAAAAGTGAATGGAGACAAAAAAAAAAGAAAATAAATTCAGCTTAAGTTCTAGGCGATCGCGCGACGACATTCGGTAGAAATAGTCGTCTGTGGATTACCCGACAAGAGATTAGAACCACCTTACGTATTGAAATATTGTGCTGATTCGTTTAATAGCAGCGAGCAAAGCTACTGGCAGTGACCGGGGTCGAGATGGTAGAACTGACAATCCCCGTCGCTGCACGTTCCCATCAGTTCATACGGACAGAGAATTCCATCGGGATTCACGCTCCTGGATGTAGATGAAGAAAACACAGGGATTCCCTCAACAATTTTCATCGAATATACATGCGAGATTAAAACAAGTGAGCCGAGAATAAAAGTACGTTAAATGCGTCGTATCAATGAAATAGAGGGAAGAACGCGACAAAAACCCACCTTGAAGCCTTAAAATGCGTGAGAACCGATTTATACGGGTCGACGTTCGATTTTACAGGCGGTCGATCATCGGCGGCCAACAATTCACAGCGCGGATGAGACTTCGAAGTGCCGGGCATGGAAATATCTTGGTATCGCTCTGCGTCAAAGAAATTCACGTCCGGAGTATCCGAATTGCAATTATTATCGCGCCTGGAAGAGCTCGACGGGTTTTTGGCGTTAATTTGAGCATCGGATTTTTCCTCGTCCGACAATTGAGCATTCGTTTCGGAAGAATTCGAGGCTTGGTTGGATTTTTTTTGAGAGTTTTTTTCCGTGGAATCGGATCCCGTCGGTTCTTCCGATCGGGAATTTCTCTCGCAAGTTTTTTCCGATTTTTCCGTCGCCATTTGAGTTTCCTCGAAAAGAGGATTCGAAGCTGAAGAATCTGCGGCCGATTTTTCGGGCGGATCGGATTTTTCTTCCGCTATCCTATCGTTTTCTTTGGTCGAAAAAATCGTCTCGTTTTCGGTGCTCGTCGAGCTCGACGACAATAACGGCGTCGTTGAATTGGACGGCCTCTCCGCGAAGGACATTTCCGAAAGTGCATCACTGCTCGTGCTCGACCCTGGCGAATTCGTGTCTCTGGAATCGTCGGGCGAACCGATCGGCGGCACTTTTTTCTTCGACAATTGTCGCGTGTGCACGGCAACCTCCTTCAGTCGTTCGTTGAGAAGCTGCGCCCCGGTGTCTGGAACCCTGAAACGTTCGCTCAATTTACGTAACGAGAACGTTTCGCGTTCGGTAATTTCTCACGTACAAAATCGATTTTTTTGCCATTTTTTACGGTGAATTTACGAGGGCAATTCTGGCAGAAATTCGTAAAAAAATCGTTAGAAAAATGTACGATGTTGTAACAGTGAATTTACATTTTCGTTCGCATCTTCAAATTCAGCGCAAGCAATTCAATTCAGCAAAATCTTATCACTATGTATTCGTACTTGTACTCCTCTCCCATGAGTTTAGTGCCTAGCCCATGGCAAATCCGTGAGAGTTTGTAGCACTCTCGACGCCCATGATTGATTTTTTCGTGGGCCTTGGTGACCTTGGGGCCCATGCCGTTCATCTGGCGTCGCTGCTCGTGCAAATGCTTCTCCGCCGTCCTGAGCTGCTCGCGCAGACGTCGCACTTCCGCTATGAGCTTCGTCTGGATCTCTCGCTCGACTTCCCACTGACGCAAGCATCCGGACATTTCGGTCAGATCGTCCAGGACCATGTTCCTTAAAATACCCAAAAAGTTCATTAGTCTATTCGAGATCTACAAAATTTTGCGTTTTTTTAGTATTTGAAATGAATTCAAGAACGTCCTCATTAATTATAATCTAATTTTGAACATGATTTCTAAATTTTTTGAAAAAAAAATCCTGTAGAAAGTAAATCCTAAGCGATTGAGTTTCATAATTAAGGCCACAATTAAATTCTCACCGTTTTGCCACCAAATTCTCTTGCGACTCTATCAATATATTCCGCTGCTGATCATCCGGAAGTGCGGTGAGAATTTCCAGCTCACTCTTAACATCCGACCTGATTTTTTCCCAAACCTCTTTGACCTGGAGTTTGGTTTGCTTGCCCCCATTTCCGGGCAAACATCCATCCTCGGACTCTTCGGTCCTTGCCAGTCCAGGACTTCCTCGATCCTCGCTATTGTCGTGATCGAGAACGAGTGTCGAAGCCTCGGAATCGGGATTTTTGTAGTCGTGAGGATGACCCTCGTGATTGACGATGAGCGTCGAGGCTTCGGAATGAGCAGTGCTATTGTTTCCTTCGTTCCTCGAAAGGACGAGTGTCGAGGCCTCGGAATCGGCCACCATAGACTCTTCGCTACTTCCCGATTTTCTCCTCCTAACGTTACTTTCATTTACAATTAAGCTACTATCACAGCACGTTTTTTTGTCGGTTTTATCACTTCGGATTTCGGAATAAATTCGGGATACGGGAGAGGAACTAGCCGATCGAGTTGCACTATCGAGACTCAAAGCAGAACCGCCGACGGTGACCGTTCGACCGGGCGTACCCTGTTTGACCTTTATCTGGACGAATCTACTGTTCAGCTGTTCCCTCGTGAGGATCTTGAGCATGCCGACGGTCCTGCCATTCGGCGGAGAGGTGCTCTGGCTCCTGGAAATTCCAGTGAGAGCCGATCTCTCGGATGTCTGGATTTTATCGTTCGGTATCTGAATCGTAAGCATTTCCGTGGGTCTCAAGGAAGATCTGCAACCGGAAGTGCTTGCCGTTGAAGGCAAAGCCGCCACGGGAGTCTTGCCGAGACTCCAGGAATATTTGTCAGCCGTTGAGAGGCTCGTCGACGATTCGAGGGAAACTTTGGACGTATTACTCGCCGATTCTGATCCGAACTTTCCTATTTTTTTCACCGGTGAAACGGCATTTTTCCCGCGCGGCAAAGACACTCTCGATGAAATGCTGCCACGCGTTTTCGAGGAAATTAATTGTGCTTTTGGGGTCGAGGTGATTGCGGCAATTTTGGAATTTTCGATGGAGGAATTTGCTTTAGGCGCGATTTTAAGGGGAGCTTTTGACGCGGGGATATTTGGTATGCTAGAATTAATTTTGGATGACGATGCGAGTTGATTTGTTATTTGTTTGCTCGGAATTGCAGGTACGATTACGTTTGAAGCTTTGGTTACGTTAATGGCCGAGCGATTATCATTCGCTTTGACTAATTCGATTTTTTTCTGTGCAATCGCGGTTTTGTCTTTGTTCGGTGGGGCTAAATTAATTGGGGACGATTCGTTAGAGACTCCCGGTGGTTTGTTGATAATTTGAGGCTTTTGCAGTGCTGCGATCGAATTAGCCGGGGATAAGGGACCCGGAGGTGTGCAGGGAGACTTCTGACTCGAGGAACCGTTCTCGATCGTCTTTCGCAGCTTCTCTCTCTCCCGGTCCGCTATTTGCTGCTTCAATCGGCGGTATTCCTCCTGCTGGGACATCGGGAGATGACGACGCACCGCCTGTAAAATAATCTCAAAGAATTTAAGGAATAATTGAGCAGAAACAGAGCTCGTCACTCTCGTGAGGACGGCGTTCGATAAATTGACGATTTAATTCGAGCGCAGATATTCTGCTTGTTCTTATCTTGAATAAATTAATCGAATAATTGAAATCTCAGAAAATACGCTAAATGCGACGTGAATTTTTATGTCGCCCTTAAGACGAGGAAAAAAATTGTTTAAAAATGTGAAAAAACTCACCAGAGGTGTGTTGTATATTCCCGAGAGTTTTTCGGCCGCAGTCGACGCGGTATTGGCGATTGTTTTGCTGGTTGTCGTCGTCGAGTTCGCCGGAGCCTTCGAAATCGTCACCACAGATTCCAATTTTTTTCTCTGATCTTTGAGGAATTGTACGACGCTCTTTTCAAAATCGGTCGTGGGTATTGCCAAGGGTTTTCTGCTTTCATCTTGGCGATTTGCACTTTTTTGGCTGGCCGTTTGGCTTTCGAAATCGCTTTCGCTATCGCTGTCCGATCCCAAATTAATGACGAGTCTCTGGGTCTTGGAAGCCGCGGAAATTTTCGGGCTCGACGGTCTCACCGATTCGTTGTTCTTGATGTTGTTGAGGGTCAAATTTCTCGAGCCATTTTGGGCGGCGTAGTTCATCGCGGCCCTCTGAAGGTTCAGCTTCTTTTGGATCAACGCGTTCTGATATTTCTTCGCGTTGTTCACGACTTTGGTACTCGCGATTACCGGCAATGCTTTCTTAACGATTTTCTTTGGTGGGCCTCTCAAGACAACGGAACTCGCGCGTTTTCGCGGCGACATCTCGCCGCTGCTGCTGCTTGCTTTGCTGGCAATAATTTTTTTTGGTACTTCTGCATTCTCTGGTTTTGCTGCTTCGATTTTGGCGGGAATCGCGCTCGGCGATTGCGTGGAAAATGCCAAAGGATTTACCGGTGTAAGCGAATCGATTGAAGACGCGATCGACGCTTTATTTGGCGAATTTTCGACGCTTATCTCCGACGTTTTTTCCAATCGCAGGTCAATCAAAGTGGCAGGATTTTCAGGAGGTGTGGAAACGCCGGTTTCCACCGGTTTTGTTCTTTTCGGCAGCGAAGCGAGAAGCTGAGCTCTGAGAGCTTCTTCGTCTTCGTCGATACTGCATCGCCTCTGTCTTTCCGTTTCCTCAACTTTTTCCGCAGCTTCGACAGCTTTGCTTTGTTCTTCTTGCTGTTTGTTCGTCTCAATTTGTTCATTTTCCCCGGATTTATCGGCCGAAGTGTCGAAATCCGACGATTTGTTTCTCGTCGCTCTGGAAATGCTCGCGAGCTTTCTCTGCTGGACCTTTCTGCCTCCTCTTCGTCTCTTCGTTTTCTTGCCGTCGACCTCGCCAGTTTTTGTTCTAGTCGTGACCTCGTCGCTCTTGACACTCGGAGCTTCTCTGTGCGTTTTATTCTCGTCTTTCAGCACGTTATCCTTGAAATTATCCCACGATTTAACGAGGGAATTTTTGATTGAGTTCCTGAGGATTCGTTCGTCGAATTCGCTCGATTTGCTCTTTTTTCCCGAGGCGTTGATCAAATTGGTGTGCTCGTTTTTGGCTCGATTGTCGAGAGATTCGCGATTCGATTCGCTGCTCGGCGACGCGGAGACGGAAGACGATTTTCTCTTGTTCCTCAATCTCCGTCGTTTTTTCATTCGCGAGGTCGCCTTTTTCTTCTGCTCGGAATCCTCGTCGACCTGCTGCGATTTTCCAAAGTTCGGGGAATTATTCGCAGGCGTTTTTGCCTCTTGAATGGAAATCGGTACGTCGACGCTCGGAATTTCTTCGTCGCTCTTCGTCTCCTTCATCGAGTCGTCCCCGAAGGAGACGTTGAAAGCGGCCGCTGCCATCGTCGTCATAACTTGAGGCTTTTTCGGTATGGGACACAATTTAATGGGCTTGAACATCGTCGGAAGTTTGAGCTGCGTCGTCTCGACGCAAACCGGTCTCATCTCCGCGCTCTTAAAACTCGGTTCCGCGTGATTTTCCACTTTTTTCTGTGGCAAAGGTTGCTGCAGTTGTTTGTTAGTTTTAAGTATATTCGCGGGAACGAGAGTCCGATTAACGAGGGTCGGTATTTTGTTCGTGTCTCTGGAAACATCGGAGAGACACTGGAGATACGAAATTTCGGGGCTTCCGGGGACGTCGCCGATTTCCGGCAAAATTTCCATCGGTATAACGAGCTCGAGATTCTCGTGTTCCTTGGAAACCGGGACCAGGGGACTCCCGTCCAAATCCACTTCCGGCAATTTGTCCGCGATGTCGATCGGCCTGAAATTCGAAATCGGAAGTCGAAAATTTCCGTCGCTAACCGAAAATGATTCGCTTTTGTCCACTTTTTCCGGTGGCAAATTATTTTTCTCCTCGGAAATGAGAGCCCCAATTTTGTCTTCGTTCGCTGTGGCGAAATCGGCTGTGACCGATTCATCGATTTCCGGTATTTTGGAAAAGGAACTCGCACTTTCTTCGGTAACTTCCGTGCTTCCCATCGCCGGCTCCACGACCGCCGGTAAATTCGGAAAAATCGGGAACAAATGTGGGTCCAAAATCGGCGTGTCCGTCGGCGAGTACGGAAGTTCGGTGATATTTTTTTCGTGGCCGAGGTTTCTTTCGGATTGTGAATTTTCCAACGTGCCGGCGGGTGAAAATGGAGTGTCCACTCCGGGAACGTAAAAAGATAAGCGAGCTTTTTCTCTCAGGGATTTCGAGTTAATCGACGATAACCGATTTTCCGTAATTTCGCGGTCGTTTCTGTTGTTCGGCGAATCGTGACACGCGAATTTGTGGGAATTCGGTGTTTCGATCGGAGCCGAGGGCGAATAAGGAGCGTCCGCTCCTGCGGCGTAATCCGAATTTTCCGGCGAGGTGATACGTTCGCTCGTCGCGTTTTCTTCCCTCCGCGACGATATTTCCTCTTCGTCGTTGATTTCGCCGTTAGTGTCGATGGATTCGACCTCCATGACGACAATTTCCCTGGTGAGATCGTCGGTCGGTGAGTACGGCATGAAATCCTTTTCCTTTTCCCGCTCGACGTCCGTGTCGATGTCCATATCCTCAGGATGATTGCTCTCGTAATGTGAGATCGGGGATAAGCTCGCGGTCGAGGCTTTAACGTCCTCTTCCCCGGAGACGTTGAGGTCGTCGAGGAAGCTCTCGTTGAAGGGGCTCTCGACTCTGTTCGCGGATTTCGCGAGTCTCTTCGATTTCACGCCACGAGTCACGCGTTTTTCGTGTTTCTTCATGATCGCCGATCGCAGGGCTAAAATTCGCAGTTCGTTGGCCTCGATGTCGTTGTCGTCGCTGTCCTCGAGGTTCGCGTGCTCGCTCTTCGTCCTCGGCTCCTCGATTTTCTTCTCCGATTTTTTTTGCTTCGTTTCGAGGGCCAAACGCCGCAGGACTTCAAGATCGTCCTCGTCGTCGGATTCCGCAGGTCCGGGATTTTCGTTGCTGCTGTTGTTGTTGTTGTTGTTGATGACACCGTTGACGTTTATCTGCTTGCGGATCGTCGGCTTTTCGTGGCTCGCTTCGGCCTTGTTCTTCATCATGTTGCTCAGCTTCTCTTTGAGGGACGAATGCTCCTTGCTCTTCGCTAGATCCTTCGGCGAATCGCCGCCCACGCTCTCCAGTCTGCGGACCTTTTGTAGCAGTTTTGTCGCGTAGATGTCGATGTGATTTTGCGGAGACGTGGGCAACGCGTGGTCCCGCGAATCTCGGGAAATTGTGGGTCTCACGGGCGAACGAGGAGCCGGCGACCTTCGGGGAGATCGCAATTTTCGCGGGGACCTTCTTTCGACCGGATTTACGCGAGGGAGCGGCGATCGGGATCTTCGCTGAGGGGAGCGCAACTTCAGCGAATGAGTCGCTCGGTATCTTCGCGACGGAGACTTCGGAATCGCTCTCTCCAGAGGCGATCTCGCGCTGTAACGAGGAGGACTCGGCTCCCGATGATGCGACCTCGAAGCGCGGGGCTTCTTCGCGACCGGAACGTCCACCAGGTACGTTTCCACCTGGCTCGGCGACAGGGAATCGTCGAGCCTCACCGAGTTACTGTGACTCCGTTTTTTTTTCTTTTTCTTCCGGACCTTGGCGCTCTTCGATCTCGCGTGCAACTGCTTCGAATTCCCGGGCAAACCGACGATCTCCATGTCGCTGTCGCTCGATATCGGCACCAGGTCGTCGTTCTTCTCCTGAAGAGTCGCCACCATGTGCTTCGGCACCGCGCCGCTCGGATCTTTCGCGTGACGACGATTCTCCTTCCCGTGAACAGCATCTTTGGGAAGAAAATGAACTTCTACTCGATTGGAAAATTACGAGGGCACGGAGAGGAGATTTTTTTTACAGAGGAGCCAGAGAAAGGCGTGAAAATCTCGGTGTGTGGAAAGGGGGAGTCTCGGAAGACGCATTTCTTTGGACGTAGATCGCAATGAATGTCTCTGTAAAAAATACCTCTGGACAAAAAATACCCTGGCAAAATATACCTCCAAAGGGGAATATAAAGCCAGCGGGAATGCACGGATAGACTGCAACATGCAAATAAGCGACGTTAGGAGGATCAATTTTTTGTATCTTACTCAAAAAAAAAAAAAGTTACCGCGCGCCACGAGTTCATTCAACGGAAGCCTGTAAAAAACTAGTTTCTCGTATCACCAGAGTCCAATCGGAGCCTTCGATGAATCTCTGCAATAAAATTTATCGCAATTTCATAGAGTTTCGTAGATTTAAAATTCTTTTACATGGTTTTTGATAATTCTCTTTGTAAACTCGTCTGCGTCGACAGACTTTCATTAACGAAACTCGTAAATTTACCATCAACAATTACTATTTTTAACGCTTAACGCAGCTTGAGCAAAAAATCTGTGAATTTACGTAAATTGCTCGGAATTTGCGCTTTCGATTACCGAATGTGTACTCAAAACCGAAACTTTTATCAGCTCCAATGCCAAATGGTTAGATCACCGATCGTCGAACAGAATTTACAGGGGACGTATAAAAACGCAGTGGAAGCGGGTGTCCGGACAAAGTCATGCGTGTAGAAAGGACAAGATCGTACCGAGAGTACCTTGCTTTTTGTGGTTTTTTCTTGCGGCTCTGGCAGCTTCGCACCAAGGTGCGCAGATGTCGAAAGCCATGCAGTTGGTGCATCGTGCGCCGGCGGTTCTGTATCCGGGCCTGTAGTGAGGATGGCTTTCCTCGGAGGAGCTCACGTCTTCGAGTGACAGTTCGCCCTCCTCTTTCTCCTCAAAAATATCGATGTCGTCGGTGCAGCCGCTCGAGAGATCGCTCGCCATGCTAAACTTACCCGGATTTTAAAAAGTGAGTAAACAAAGGAGGGGACAAAAAAAATGTCCCATGCGTCACGCGAGCATTTGGATATTTGGTCGCGCGACCTTCGGGACGCGATTTTATTGTTATTCCGTGTTTCGCTGCGGGGAACGAAGGTTATATCCGCGCGCGTACTTAAAATTTCACTAAACCTAAGGAAATCACTGTCGCTAATAAAACTAACCTCACAAACCCAAAAATTTGATCGATAACATTGATTGAATAAAAAACAACAACAGGGTAACGGGCGTTTTTTTAATAACGAGGGGAATAAAATAGCGCGCTAAATCGTAAACGTCCGAGCCTCCGATTAATGGCTCAATGCGGCCATGTTGAATCGTTTTAACACGTAAAATGTCGCGAAGAATCGTCCCTTGTGACTTGTCTAAAGACGGACGCTAGTGTGACTAAGAACGATTATCGCCCGACGAAACTCCCTTGGAATTACGCCGTACGGGGGCACTGATTGCAATAATAACATGTTGCGTCTGTTATTCGGAGCTGTGTGAAGTTAGCCGCGGTCAATCCACACCTTTTCAACATTCTCCAGCCCGCCAAGCACTTGTTTTTTTTCCCTAACCGATTTTCCCATCGATCATAGCGTTTCCCTGAGTTCCGCCATTTTCGAAACTGGGAAAAGCGCTTTTTCTCGTTAATCAGGCGGGTCTCGATTTTCCGAGAAAAACCATCAAAGTAGAAACTATCGGACGCACTTTGCGCTTTTTTTAAACCCAAAATTAGCCCGCTAACGTCACGCGGCTGGATTTTAACCGAAAATATCTGAAACCGACAAATTCGTGACCGATATACGATTTAAAAAAAAACGGTTAAAAAAATCCGGCGAAATTAACCCTAAAATTCAACGATCGCCTGTTATGCTAAAATTTCTTCATTTTGCGTTATTTTTAATTTACACACATTACGTAAACACCCTCTTGATAATGCAGTGCGACATTGTATTGCAATTTTTCAAATTACTCATTTATTTCATATGAAAAATCTCCGAAATTCCGGAAATTAAAAAAAAAACCAATCCCATTTATGAAAAATCATTTATTCCGGCGAGTGCGTGCATCAGACGTGCTTTCCAGGCGCAAATACTCCCACTTCTCCAGACCACATCCTGAGGTGCGCGGTGACGGGCCCGATTTTTCTCAAGAAATTCACGCGTGACAGCATCGACGACGAAAAAAAAAAAAAAAAAAAAAAAATCGTTTCACGACTCGCGAGTATGAGCTATTCGAGCGCCGTTATGTCTTCGTGGTGGGGTTAAGCTGGTGAATCTCGTGCGTGAAGTCGACGGAAGCATCAGTGAGAAAGTTGCCGCGGCGCGACACGCATGACCGACTCGAGATAAGGTTCTCCACTGTTTTTTTTATCATCTTCGTGCACCCGGTAATGAAATGCTCTGAAAAAACTCTTCGCAAGTGCACGCGTGTGATTGGTCCTCAGCGATCGCATCGGGGATTGCATTTCCTGTGTTTTGTGCGTGGAACCACCGAAATAATTCACTTATCCATGGAATTGCATTGAAGATACAAGAGAAAATGCCTCGATTACCCAAAGAATGGCTACCGATTTTTATCTTCCTCTTAATGTGTCAAGGTAACCCTTCCGACTGCTTGTTTACTTTGGTTTTAATGCACTTTTAGGTAAATATGTGAGACTCGTCAAGGTCGAAGGCTCTTTAGATGCTATTTTCCGATGCTGCGAACGTTCACTCACTTGCTCGATGAAAAAGCCACTTGTGAGTCATTTTTTCAACCGGATCACATGGCATCTACGCGACTCATTCAATCGAGAGCCTGGAGAGAGGGACACCTGCGAGTGTTGCCTCACTGGAATCTCGCTCTCACACCTTCCAGCGATGCACGACCTCAAGACACGCGCATCTCGTACGCGATCGCTTTTCGACTTTTTTTTCTCTCGTTTTTGCTGAAAAGCTTGAAATTTCAGAGACTCAATGAGAAATAATACGCGATCTCTTATTTCTGAATTTTTTTTTTTCATTCTTCATTTTTGTTTCGTGCATCGTTACTGAGAAATTTGAGATTTGCGAGTCCGAATGTGAGATTTGAGAGTCGGTGAAGCTGAGTGCACTGCAAAACTGTCTCCTTAATAATCGATGGACCGGTAACGAAATTCTTCACGCATCGGTAGCTTATTTCGTTTCAAATAAACTGGCGATTCAAGTGATTTTCGCTTGACAGCCAATGAAAAAAAGCGGAATTTCTGCTGCAGTTGCATTCCAGCGGACGAGGAGTATACGATTAAAATTTCGTAAATAGAACATGAAGTTTCGTTAATAAAGATTTTTCACTAAATTTTATTTAATAAAAAATTTGAAAATTTAATTTTTTTTGAAATATCGTACTCGTCGTTATTAAACATTTTTTAAAAAGGCGAACGTGACGAAAATGCTTCATTACTGCCCGAGCGGCTGCAGCTTCCCTGAAAAATGGAAAAATGTCTGAAAGATCGGCGATCGAGTCGTCGGAACGTCGATCAAGTGCAGATGGATCGGAATTATGTGACTCAACGTATACATGAGATATATATACTATCTATATGTACTATATATATACATACTGATGCCTAAGAGGCCGCGCCTTTACCGTGTACATACAGTTAGGCGAATAAATGCACACTATTGAAAATATTTAGATTAAATTTCCCTCGCTAAAAAAAGAAATGTGTACAGTAAATTTTACCCACATAAATGAGAAATAAAATTACAATATTTTCTACAGAATAAATTTTTTTTTAAATTAGTGAATTAAATAGAAAAATTATTAATTTTCCTGAAAACGTGCATTAATTTTCCTCCAGGAAAAAATACTTTCTTGGCAAACGCTAATTTTCCATTTTGAATGATGATTTAATTTTTTTTTTTTTTTTTTCGTTGTCCAATATCGAATCTATATAAGTAATTGGTGATATAGTTTGACTCAGCGGTTGGTATATTGAGTCTAGGAGTGACTTAATCATACTCCGTAGTCGACTAATATTCAGTAATTGTTTCTCTCGAGTGGAGCCGAGGAAACGAGAGTATCTCACTTCTATATTTAGTACTCGTGTACAATAGTTAAGGTATCGTAAAGTCGAGGCGAGTTTCGATGTGCGGTACATATGTTGAGCTGCCCGAGAATCAACGGAGCGGGTAATTGACGAAATACGAAAAATTGTGTCGAGGACACAATTTTTATCGAAGGACCGATATGCTAAGGAGCATTGATGCGTCTGGCAGGCGGACGAAAATTCGGAGCCGGTCGTCCGCGTTAATTGGGCAATCGATCGCCACTTAAGAGAAATTGTGGTGATATTAATAATTGAAATAAAATTAATTTTATCGAGTAATCTTATCTTCCAGGTTAAATGTATTACTTCAGGCTTTTTTTGGGTTCTACGAAATATTTTTTTTTGCCATAAAATATTGATAAAATATTTTTTAACATAAAATATTGATGAAATATTTTTTTTTGCCATAAAATATTATTGATAAAAAATAATTTTTCCGCAAAATATTATTTATACATTTTTTTAAATTTTCTTTAAAGTCTCGAGAATATTTTTCTCCACATTTATTTTAACACAAAAAATTTGTTTTCATCTCCTTTAACCAATTATGGTAACAAATAATATTGTGAGTGATTAGGTTTTGTAAAGTACGTTTATAACGATCAATGCTTAAGCTCATACGAATTCTACGGTTCCATCAGTTTGCTGGAACTGCGAGCCTGATAACACGTCGAGTTTTATCGCAAGAGGAAAAAAGGAACTTCCGTTGGGCGCACAGATTTCTTGGCACGAGACGCGAGAGTGTGTGTTACAATAGTTTTGGCCGGAAGTGAGTTAGATAGAGAGCCACGAATGTTGACGATGTGTATCGCTCGGTTATAACCGGAATAGGAACTCGGATAATGATAAAACACAATAATAATAACAATAAAAGCATAACACGCGCGGTTTGTTGCAGCGAGTCAATTTTACATGTCAAATTGATAAAATTTCCGTCGACTGAACCAAAAATCAGCACCAAAAAATTGGCCGCACATTTACTCACTCAATAATATCAATTTTCCGATTTTTCCAGGTACAAAAGGATCAACGCCAAAATTATTTCCGGAAGCTCCCGTTCTTTATATCAACGAGGGCGATTTTTTGCAATTGCATTGCAGGGGCACAGAAGAAATAAAATTGTATTACCCTGACATAAAGGTCGCCGATGAAAATGTAAGTTTTTCCAAATTATTTTTTAAATGGTTTTGAAATAAATTTTTTTTTCATGTTCATTAACACAAAACGTATGTTAAGTCGTGATTTCAGCAGGTATTTTTATGTTGGATTCTCATTTTTAATGGATTTATCTTTCCTCGAACAGCTGACGTCCCATTTCGAGTTGGAAAAACGGAATTTCGGGCAGACGATCGTATTTACGAGACCGAAAACCATTCATGGGGACACAGGATGGTATGGTTGTGCAAATAAAAATGTGAACGTCCGGGCAGGCGACTACGATCAACCGGAAGTCGACTGGAAGTACGTTTACGTTAAGTGTGCGTAATTTTTATTTTATTTTATTTTATTTTCCTCTAATTTAGAGCTCATTTAGCAAAAATATTGCAAGAATCATTCGAAAATCTGCCTAAAAAATAAAATATTGTCTATTACTCATTATCCTAAGGTTTGATTTTTATTTGTTTGCGCATGGATAAATTTTAGAGATATAGTTTTCAATATTTTCATTAAAAAGATTTAACCACAGGATGAAAAAAAAATACAGACACATAGAGAAAGCAACGCGCAATCTTATCCATCGCAGATATCAAAGTAATCAATGTTCATCTCAATAAAAATTACAGCAAACACCAGTTGGTTCGTGCGAAACGACATGCAAATGTTTACCGTACTTGCGGGCGGAAAAGTGACGATTCCGTGCCGTCCGACTTCGCCGGATTACACAGTCGTGCTTAGAAACATCGTGAGTAAAATCGTCCTCACAATTTACTGTTAAACATTTAAAAAACTCAATATTAATTAGTGAGCACCTCATTAATAAAAATTAAATAAAAAAGAGTAAACAAGATTTCGAAGGTAATTCTAGGGAATCGAGCCTCAGAATATTATTTTTATGGCCTTATTCATTTGTAAATCAACAGGAATTTCACGAAGATATCAATCATCCCTTCGACCCAAGAATTGGCTTCACCATCGAAAAAGCGAGGCTGCAAAATTCTGGATTATATACATGCAAAATAACGTACAACGACGACACGCAGGAAGCAAAAACGTACCTGAAAATCATAAGTAAGAGGAGATACAAGTGAAATTACGATCCATCGACGAAAAAACGATCACCGTGTGCTAAATTAATGTGTGTTTTTTTTTTCAGAACCTTCGGCGCTACCTAAAGTGCAACCTACGATTATTAATGACACTTTAAGGCACGTGACCAAAGGCCAAGTCCTCCGGGTTAAGTGCACGTTGGACATTGACGCGTCCTTACCCACTTATACTTTTAATTGGACTACTCCGCAACAGGTGCGTAAATGTATGCAAATTTGATTGAAGGACCTCCTGGCGATGAATTTTTTACAATTGACTATTCGTTTTAGAAACAGTGCGAATTTATGTAAAGAAGAAACTTGTCTTTTTAGCTTCATTATTCACAAAAAGGTCGAAAAGTTGCGCTAAAAAAATCTCCTTGTAATTTAATGCACAAGCGAAACTTGCAGTAATTATTCATTATTAATTGGTAAATCGTAAAAAAAATTTCAGGACAGCAGAATAACAACGACCACAAATTCCACGGTGTCCGCGGCGGGTCCGCGGATAAAAACCGCGATAACCGAATTAACGATCGACGGCGTGAGGTACGAAGACGCGGGCGAATACGAGTGCATTTTCAAAACGAACGCAGGCACCAGCCAATATCATCACAAAAGCACTAAAACTTACATCACCGTTTATGGTTTGTATTTTCCGACCACGAATTATTGCCTGGTTAAATGATATCTCACGATTTATTACATTTTTACGAAAACGAATTGCGCTGGAAAAAATGGAAAAAAATTTGTCCGGCTACCACTCTGATATAAAAAATTAATAAAGTATGGAGGCGATGTGCGAATTTTCACCTTCCGGACCAACTGACAAGATGATTTTTTTGCAGATCCCGATAACACGTACATTAATTTGACGTTGGACGGCGAAAATGAAATTTTCGAAAGAAATAGTGGAGACGACGTGCAGTGGGTCGTATCCGTGGACGCGTATCCAACCGCAACGTTGCAATGGTAAGCCGTTTATTTATTTAAAAAAAAAAATAAAGAAAATAAAAAAATAAATGATATCAGGTTCCGCCCTGATGGAAGAATAATCGAGGGTTCCCCGATGACTCCAAAGTCAAGCGAGATTGTAAAAACGTCGCCCACCTCGACGACATTGAAGATAAAAAATGTGCAGCTGGCCGACAGTGGAACGTACACTCTTCATGCAGTTAACGCGAAGGAAATTGCTTCCCTCAATATTACATTGATAGTTAACGGTAAGTTGGAAAAAAAAATGAAAAAACCTTAAAAACTAAATAAAAACAGATCTTATCTACATGAAAAAAAAAAAAACACCGAATTTCTCCAATTTTCAGCACCGCCAATGTTGGAATTGACGAGCGATTGGGAAAACTTTTTTATGCTGAACCGCGAAGTCATGATTTCTTTTCACACGATGGCTTTTCCACCGCCCGACGTAACTTGCATTTTCACGAGAAAACCGAATTATCCATCCTCCGCAGGCTCGGAGCAAATATTCCTCAACGTACGAATATTTTTTAAATAACTAATTTTATCAAAAGCGTATTTGATATATAATCTGCAATATTCGCCCACAGATTTCTCGGGAATCGCTGGGCTTTCAGGATTTCATTACCACGAAATTAATTGCCACTGATTGCGGTCAGATAAATTGCACAGTGTGCAATTTCCTCAATTGCGATTATCTGGTCGAACCGTTTTTCGTTTCTGGTAAGAAATATTTCAATCTTGAGTGAACTAAAACGTTTGAAGTAACAATGAAAACGCCTCAAATTTCCATTTCACAAATTTCTTCGGGTGAGTCAAAATCGCGAGGTTCTAATGGGCATTTAAAAAAATTATTACAGATGTACCCGAAGGAATTCGTATAATCGAAGCGAATCCAGAATTGACGCCCGGCGATGACCTCAATGTAACGTGCGCCGCTTCAATTTACAATTACACTTACGTCGAGTGGACAGATGAGAATGGGAGGCCGCTCGAAGAATCTGGTAGCTATTAAAACTGCAAAAATTAACGTCAATCGACGTTACTTCCGTCGAAGGTCTGAATTAATTCACCGAACCTTTGCAGATCGCGTTAAAATCACGTACCGATCAACGCGTTTCACAAATCGCTCGGAATTGCACATTAATCAAGTGCAAAACTCCGACAACGGTACTCGTTACGTTTGCAGAGCTACGAACGACGATCATGCGGAGGAAAAAAGGCCGTACGAACTCAATATTTTTGGTGCGTACGAATTTACTGGAAACTGTGAATTTCGATTTAATTTTGCTTGAGCCAATGAGAGGAGCAATTTTAATCCAAGCGTTCCAAAAAAAAATTGCTTCAACCGAGAAAGTCGCAAATTGCGGGCGCAATTTTGAAGAATAATTCGTGGCCATTTCAGTTCCCGAGAAGCCGTTCATTTGGAACACTAATATGAACGAAACCGAGATCAATTTGGACTTGAGCACCGAAGGACACAAAACTTTCGAGCTTAAGTGCCACGCGAAGGGAATGCCCTCGCCTGACGTCACGTGGTACAAGGTAAATCGGGAAATATTTGAAAAATCGTAGTATAGAATCGAATTAAACGATTTAATTGAAGATCGGGAAAAATTACCGATTTATCTTTGTTCGAACGATAATTTTGTAGGACGGAACGCCGATTCGAGAAAGCGAGCAGTACATTTTCTTCGACAATAATCAGGAGCTCCACATAAAATATTTGCTCGAAGAAAATAGTGGAAAATACGAGTGCAAAGCTGAGAATCGTGTTGGAAAAGAGGAAAAGTGGCTGACATTGACAATTATAGGTGCGGATTTTTTTTACGAAATATTTATTTCAGCAACGAAGAAATATTGTTATTTTGTTTATTTTTTTTTCAGGAAAAGGCATTCCCAAAGTACTGATTATTTCAATTGTGCTCCTCGTCGTTGTGTGCGTTATACTCGTTATCTATTTCTCAATTAAAATGCACCGGGAGAAGGTAATGAAAAGAAAAATTCCAATTTCCAAGTGCAATATTCCATCGAATCGCTACAATTAACGTAATTTCAGGTAATGCGTAAGCAATTGATGGAAGCGGGACTCACGCATTTTGAGGAGGGCGCGTTGGAGTGTTTGAATCCCGAATTGACGGTCGACGATCAAGCCGAACTTTTGCCCTACGACAAAAAATGGGAATTCCCTCGCGAGAGACTAAAGTTCGGGAAGCAATTGGGATTCGGTGCTTTCGGTGTCGTGATGAAAGCGGAAGCTCGGGGCATTTGCGACGACGAGGCCGTTACAACGGTTGCTGTTAAAATGGTACGGCGAAGTACCGAATCCACTTACATAAGAGCATTGGCGAGCGAGCTCAAAATAATGGTTCATCTTGGCAAACATTTGAACGTCGTGAATCTTCTCGGCGCCTGCACGAAAAATATCACAAAACGTGAGTAACGCCTAAAATAAAAAGCCAAATTTCCGGCCAATTTTCCAACGTAGCCGTAGAATAAAAAAAAAATTAATACACGAATTTTGAATGCGAATATCCGACAATTTTTTGCGATAAATGATTAAAATGTTTGAGATACGCTCGTAAAAAATGAGAAGCTGTAATATTGTTAATCCAACAGGCGAGTTGCTGGTGATCGTGGAATATTGTCGCTTCGGTAATTTGCACAATTACCTGCTTAGACATCGAGCCGATTTTATCAATCAAATCGATCCGACCTCCGGAAAAATCGATCCCACAATTGGACTCGATAAACTGATTAGAACAACGAGTGTGGGAAGCAATAATCGGTAGGTCTGCTTGTTTCCTTATTTACGAATAGCAAGGGAATGGTATATATATATATATATAGTGGATGTGGTGATGGTGACTTTAATAACATATTTATCATCTGCCATGAAAACTAAAAATCTGCGGGTACAATTAAGCCTTTCTGCCTGTAATTTCGTTCCGTAAATTCAATTCTTACGACTGCCCAGTAAAAAATCCCTCAAAGGACAATTTACGAATATTTGCATAGAGGTACCTTTTATTTAATCGCCAATTTTCTTCGGCACAATTAAAACAAAAAAACCTTATTTTTCAACAGCGCGATTATTAAACGACCTTAACGACGTATTTTCATCGAAATATATTTTGATACTCTACTTTTTTTTTAAGCAGAAATATGAAATAAGTTAAATTTCGCGTTTTGTCTTCGATCGATGCTAACAAATGTTATTCTCTCGGCTTAATTTCATGTTCTTCGGCTGACTTACCCTCGCTGGGGCACGCAAAAAAATCTCTAACAACATCACGGCACCGGTGCATGCGGTCTGCGCTCGTAACGACTCTTTATCTCTTGACAATCGACGATAATACGTCAGAATAAAATACACGGTTCTCTCATTTTCTCGCAGCCTTAGCGCGAATTCGTGTAACAGCAATCCGGGCGCGGAACTCGTGTCTTACACCGCCGGCACGGATTCGCAGAGCGTCAGTATGTCCCCGGACGGTTGTGTCCTCAGCAACAATTCCACTCAACCCGGTTGGAGATCGAATTACAGCGGCGATTACAAGGACCAAAATCTCAAGCCAATTTGTACCCAGGATCTTCTTTCCTGGGCTTTCCAAGTTGCTCGTGGAATGGAATATCTGAGTCAAAGAAAAGTGAGTTATTTCCTGCCTACTGAGTTTCTAATAATACATTGTTTTTTAATTTTTTAATTTTTTTTTTTTTTTCATCGATACATTCATAAATTTGGATTTGTTGGCTGCACAATTTTGTCAACTATTCACGATAATATCTTCGTTTACTTTCGGTAGGTTTTGCACGGCGATCTCGCGGCGAGAAACATTTTACTCGCCGAAGATAACGTCGTGAAGATATGCGATTTTGGGCTCGCGAAAACGATGTACAAGGACGACAATTACAAGAAGAAGGGCGACGCGCCGCTTCCGATTAAGTGGATGGCCATAGAATCGATAAGGGATCGGGTTTTCTCAACGCAATCGGACATATGGTCGTTCGGTATTGTACTGTGGGAATTTTTCACCCTGGCGAAGACTCCGTATCCTGGAATGGAAGCGGAGACGCAATATCAGAGGCTGATCAAAGGATATCGAATGGAAAAACCGGAGTACGCAACCGACGATGTGTGAGTATGAAAATATCCGCGCTCGTAAAATCTCGGTCCTCGTGACTATTCTCTTCTATCCTTAACGCCAATATCATTTGCTTTTTAGGTACGAAATAATGCTCCAATGCTGGAAAGCTAAGCCAACTTTGCGACCGACGTTCACAAATCTAGTCGCTAATATCGGCGATTTATTGGAGGAAGGAGTGAAAGCGGTAAGATATTTCTTCTCTTACATCGAACCATGAGCATTAAAATAAATTCTAATAATAACGCCTCGTTAACGCCTCGATTATTTAATCCCGAGGAGGTAAAAATAACAATCGTAGCTAACTTCCGTGCAATTTATCTGCAGCATTACGTGGATTTGAATGCTCCTTATCTGGACATGAACACGATGGTTTTGGAGAGCGGCAAAAACGATTATTTGACAATGATGTCAGCCCCGGATCACGATGCTCTTTCCTCGCCGGCTTCGCTCTACGTGAACACGCCTTGCAATTCGCCTCGTGGAATAATTCCGGAGGAATCTTACCTCCCGATGAGCCCATCGAGTGTCGGTAGCGAGTCGGGAATATTCAGCCCGCGAATAATATCGAACAACGGAAAATTCGATTTTCCGATGAGCGACGCAACGGCGAATGTGAACTCGGATTCGGAATCGGAAGCCGTGGAAATCTCGCCGATGTTGGCTCAAGAGGAGGACAATTATCTGAAGCCGATAAACGTTCACGAGCGGCGCGCCGAATTCGCGAGACAGCGAGAAGCCCTGAGAGCCGCTGCGAAAATGGAAAAGGACAACGAAAGCGATTCCGGTTATTGCAATGCGCCCCGAAATCTCCACCTGATCGATCTCAACAACGCGAACATCGAGAAGAGCGAAGTCGACGGAATGAAAAGGAGTGCGGAAATAAATCCGACGAAACATCCCAAGGACTCGGCCTCCTCGATCATAAGAACCCAAGACAATTACGTTAATATGCCCAAGCAAAAAGACAATTTGCGAAAAGAAGGCACCGTTAGCTTTAGCAATCCCAGTTACGTTATGATGGGAAACCGCAATTTCGAACAGGCGGAAGTGTAAAAGAAAAACGAGGGAATCGCGAGTCTGCAAGTGGCTGATTCAATTGTACCGCGAGGTACGAGCGAAAAGGCACCGGCCAACTTCGCAAAATTCGCATCACGTTCGCGGTCTCGCACGCTATTAAATCGTACTTAATAGCTTACTCAACGGGGACGATTTGTATGCTGAAGAAACCGCGATTTATCGATGTAAGTTACCTGAAGAAAAGCTGTGAGAGGTTCCGGTGTATACATGTATATATATATAGGGAATTTCAAGCCAAAGTGAAAAGTTTATCTCGTATTTTCTATGGTTTACTTCGTAGCCCGTTTTATACATGTGTTTCAAAAATACGAAAGCTACTTTTAGATTAATACTCACGAACTGACATTACGAGAAAGATGAAGGATCTTTATTTTGTCGATTTAGTGTGATTGAAAATTTCGAGAAAATCCTTCGATTTGTCTCGGGAAAAAAAAAAAAAAATTAGATTGATGCAATGGATCACCACGTTGATTTTGAGATTATCAGCGTTTACGAAATTTTCAGAGTTAGTGGATGTTTAAAACACGCTGAAAATTCGCGACTCGTCGAAAAATCGCAATTTGTACTCATTTATCAGTATTTAAATTTAGGGCACTACACGGAAGTGCGAATGTGTCATAACGATTGTACTTAATTAAAAGAATATCATTTTTTGCTAAAATCAAGATTTTAGCATCGCCAAATCTAACGTATTATTAATGTAATAATAATCGTTTTTTACCGCATTGCGTTTGTCACGAATCTGTACGAAATTCCGATGACATAAAACGGGACAATTTCTATAATATAGAGACATAGAAATATTAATATCTTTATTTTCTATCTTGTAACAGCGCGTATGTTACTCGGATTTTCTCCAGGTTAAATGGTTTGAAAAAATCGCGAGATATTTGCGCGATTACGTTGCCAGTCGTAACTCTATATTATAGGAGACTCATGACATCGGAAAGCGAACCGATCTCGTTAATCTTTTCTCGAACCGCTAAAGTGTGCCTTTATATCTGTGTTTATTCGAGACTAAAAGTCGTGCGCACGAGCCTCCTTATCGAGCGGCAATGCTCTCGTTTTTCCGCAGGTATGCACAGCAACAAACTGTGCACACGTGCGATTAAAAGCCTACCGATTCAAGCGCTCGTGCTACGGTTCACTAGCCGCGATTTATAATCGTAGGTCACAGCGATGCGCGACTAACGTCCGCAATATACGGCATAACTTTCACTCTCTCGCAGACTCTTAGCCATCCTCTTCGACGATATACTCTGAGGAGATTGAAACAGGCTCACGTGAGCGCGTGATTTTATTCCGCGTGAGATTTCTATAAATTTATTTTAAGTGTAGATTATGAGTGGAATTTTTAGTTGCGAACTCTGAGATTAGAATTTTTTTTTTTTTTTGTGAAACGATAAATAAAAAGGCCGGTTGTGAAAAAATTTGATTTTTTTACTATTCGACGTAGAAATTTTTTTTTCTCATAGCCAGAAGTTTTATTTTTTCATTTTTGTAGTTAAATAAATAATTGAGTAATCCGCGCCTTTTTATTTTCGTACAATTGATAAAAAAAGCTTGTTACATTTTTTAGGATTTCCGGATTTCGAAAAAATGTAGCGAGAAGCGAGAGGATATTTTGGTACGGAGAAAATGTGCGTACAAATGAGGATGCTTAATGTCGTAATGTAAATACGCAACGTGAAAGACGAAGGAAGTGCGTTAGAGTATAAAATTTAGCGGCGATTTAGCTCCGGGCGTCGTATTTTAATTCCAGTATACAACGTCTTTATTCCAACACAAGTTTCCACTTGGTTCGGAGTCGTGGAGGAGAATATCGTGTGATGAGAGTGAAATAATGCGTAATACCTTCGCGCTCGTAAGAAAGCCGTGGGAATTTTTTTGCGCGCCGAGTGTTTCTACAACGCTGGAAAATGTAGAGCGCCGTAAGCTCGATCATTTTTTTTTTTTCCCTCTTTTTGCGCGAGGCTTCGCGAGTTGCCGTTGCATTTTACTGCATTCTACATCAAATTGACACGTTGAGGGGGCGGGAAACTCACTGCGTTGCTAATTAGTCGTGTGCCTTGCGCGTTGCTAACAATGAAGTCGAGCCTCGAGATCAGAGAAACTTATGTGCGCTCAAATAAGGAAATTAATCATTGCAAATTTGGCGAACATTTTTTTTTTATAATCCGAAATACTTCGCCGATTATTCTTCATTAGCCGTTCGTCGATTTGACTTTTTAAAAAACCACAATTGTTTTTTATCTAGTAATTAATATTCAAAATTTGACATTTATTTACTGACTCGTGCATTAAATGTACGAGGCATTTCCGGTGAAATTTACATCCTCTCATTATGAAATCCTTCAATTTTCTAATCGTTTTGTTATAAAATATTGTTGGGAAAAAGGAGAAAAGATTCTGTTTAATATTTTTAATAGGAGAGTACTGAAAAGAATTACGCTTTCATTTTACTTAACTCGATTGGCGTAGACGAATGAACGATGAATGAAGAAAGAAAAGAAGAAAAAGAAGATAGCTCGTGTACTCGTGAACGCGTTAGTTATATGATTCGGTTTATTAGCGTAAGAGGTGGTGCAATTTAATGCCATTCTCTCGCACTCCTCGGTGCAAATGGCCTCACGTAAACTGGTTCCATTGTGACTAGAGTTTACACAAATGCAAGCTAAATAAATAAACGTTCACACACAAACGTAAACGAAATACAGGAATTGTAGAGGATCTTCTGCTCCACATTACCTACTCAAAGATAATCCAAAACTATGTTAATCTATTTGAAAACATCAAATTTTCTTTTCCACCCAAAAAAAAAAAAAATTATTCCACCCAAACTGAGGCCAAAAAAATAATAATTCCATGATTGAGTGATTCATTTTTAGAATTCTCACAATATAAAAATAATCCTCAAGTGTGATGATTTATTAATTTAACGTGCATCGATAAATCGATAGAAAAATAATGAAAAAGGCGAATATTAATAATAAGTCAGGCAAATATCCAAGACTATTCCTTGCTTTTCGAGTATTTAGCATGGAAATGCCTCTAGGCAAAAGCAAAGTTGGAGATCCACTTTAGGGTCTGGCATTGCATTGCATTGCAGTGAAGGAGGTATCATCACCATCGTCATTACCGCTTTAGAGAAGCCAGCGTGTACATCAAGGTATCCGGATGCGGATGAGCCTTTGAAATTGAAATCCTTGCGCAATGAGCGACCGAGGATCGACTAAGCTGCTCCTGGTGCATCGTTCTGTAGGATCCAAGCGATTGAAAATCAATGATCAGGATTTAGCGGACACATCCTTGGCTCATCGGCGAAGAAACGTCCATCCGAAGATCCATTTAATCCTGAAAAAAAAAAAAAATCGAGATCTGATTCCTTATCTGAATTGGAGCGGAGATTGCAAAAGAGTCAGGATTACGGATTCAACTTTCTAATTCTAACTTGAAGAATCATACGCGGAGGTTGCGATTGGGACACGTGGACAAATTCATCGCATTAATTAATTTTTCCAATACGTGTATTTTTTTTATTTATTTTAATATAGGCGACATTCAATGAATAATCGCAATTTAAGAAAGAATATTCTAAATATGTTATTTCATTATGTTTAGAATTATTCCTGTAAATGATTATGTTTCTATCGATTGAATTTTATTGTCATTTGTTGCAATTGAGAGTTTGTTAATTTACTTTGACATTAATTACCGTAATTTCAATTGTTCCTTTGGCTTTTGGTGATAAATTAGAATTGCAGGTTTCCATTAGTGAGCGTAGAATTGAAATTGGCGAGCGGCGATTTCGTGGCTGTGGTTTGGAATGTACTTGGCCAATTGTCGAGACGCGAACGTTATCTGTCTCAATTTCACGAAATAAGCCGCTGAATCGTTACACTATTCGGATGAGGCAACGTTAAAACGATCGCGAGGAGTGATTGCAATTACGAAACACTTCCCGCGATCCGGACGAGGATCTTCGCCTGTCGACAACGTCCCACAAATGTGTCCGAATGCTTGGACCCTATTTTTTTTTACATCGAAACTGGCACAAGGTTTTCTCGAACTGCTCAATACAAAATTTCACCGTCAATACGTAAAAGTGCCTGCATTCTAATTTTTCTTGCCCTCTTCTAAATCCATTCAAAAATTTCCTAATTAACAATAAAACTTAAAGATACGCATTGACAATTTTCTCTTAAATTATTTAATTCCCTCGTTTCGTCAAAGTCTTTAAAAACCAAATTCCAATCAATAATACGGAATATTCAGAGCCAAAAAAATCTACCAAAAAAAATTATGTTTTTTCATGAACTCTACACCATAAAATTAATTTTTCGTCCCTACTTTTACTCCGCTCGTATATTCAATGGCGTTTCGTAAAATAAATGAAAAACCATTGGATATTAGAGAGGAAATTGCTTTTAGATTATCGGAGTCCCGATGCTAATCAGGATCAATAATGATCGTCAATTATGTTTTTTAATACATCCGAAAGATCGCTTTCGCATATCCGTGTCCCTGAGAATGCTGTTTGCTTCGGTATCGCAGGAGGAGAGAAAGCAGAAACGCTTTGTGAACTATTTACACTATCGTCCGGGTGATCATAATCCCGGAAGTGAATGATTGCGAGGTGTTAATCACGGGAATCGGAAGTTCTCGATCGAAAGAAGCGCGGATGAGTTGATTTCTATTTTTAGCTCGGGCTAAAATACATTTTATACATTTTACGTACACCACGACGGGCTCTTCCTCCGCAATTTCTATGGCCTCCCGTGAAACATAGAATCCTAGCTATCTCACAGTAGACACAATTATGCCATTATATAGACTCCCAGCTCGCGTGGAGTCGCGTAATAATTACCTCTGTATCATACCGCGAGCGATGCCGAGGAGGTAATTCGCGTAAGGCTCTGCGGAATACGATTACAATTTTTTTTTTCTTTTTTTTTTGCCTACAACTTAGTAACAACCGCGCGCTTCCTCATGACGTACCAATTTGATGGATGCATTTTTTAACCCATTTATTTATAAACTCACTTATCAGGCTCAATTATGAAATGCAATACTTTTTATCATGGCTATTCACTTAATTACCGTAACTCAATCAATAACGACAATTATTTAGCCCGCATTTTTCACACGTAACATTTTCTCAAAGCCCTGTACGAGTTTTAGTAATTTTTTTTTTTTTCTTTAAACTACAAAATCTAAAGAGCCCCAAAAAATTTTATGGGAACACAAAACGTAAAATTCCAAGAGCTAGGATTTTTTTTTGTCGGTGGTTCCAATTTTCTTTCCGCTATTTTGAATTTATATTAAATAACGATTTAAGACGTTTGAAGTAACTACATTTTTGTAAGGCATTGAAAATGCATCGATCAACGATTGTCCCTTTTTTGCTTGAGGGAAATAATGACTCGAATGAAGAAACGATACGTCGATCAATTTCGAACCGAAATACCGATACTTATAGATAAAAAAATTGATAAAAATTCAAGATTGATTGAGTAGACGTTCCAGTGGCAGAGGTGGGCATCCGAGGTGTTTCCATCGACGGCTGGCGGCCCCGACGAGGCAGAGAATATTCGTTCCTCCGAGTATACTCATCCGGAGAGTACGTACATATATCTGCCGGTGCGCCTCGATCCCGATCGTCTCCAGTCTCCCGCGCGCCTTGGGATTTGCTTTCACTTTCTCACGTGCGCGCCCGGAGATGTACCACATCCACGTTACAGCTCCCGATCGCGCGCGCCGTTCGTCTAGAGAGACGTTGTCGAGGATCGTCTTCGCCGGACGCGCGGCTGCAGAATCGCCGCACGAGCCCACAGACGTTTTTTTTTTTTTTTTCTTCATCCCGCTGCTCCGATCTGCAAAACACACCTGCACATGATTCCTGTACGTTCTTACATGTTTCTACAGGAGGCTCCAAAATAAATCGCAATTCAACAATAAAAATAGGAGCCTTCCATCAAATAAAATGCCTAGTTAAATACAGTTATTAATTAGAAATATCTATTTTAGATAATAAAATTTTTTAAAAGTTGTATATAAAATTTCTGCCATTTGTAAAAGAATCTACTTGAAGTTTAATGCAATTCCAAATTTGAATGCATAGAAATTGATACACTGAATTTTATATGGGATTTCTAATTTTTTTTTTTATTTTAGTAAATTGCTGTAATTTTAGTGTAAAAGTACTTTTTTAAGTTTTAAAAAATTTAATTGAATGAAATTTTAATTGACGAGCTTATGTTGCATATGCACCGCTTAGGTTTTCTTCTGATAGTGGGGATCCCTTTGAATCTGGAGAAATCTGGTGCTTGAAGTGGTCCGTGAAATGGAAGCGCTACTGTAAGCCACTGATTGCAGGAGAGACGATTCTCGGTCGTTCAATTCGATCTCGTTTCGTGCCAGGGCGTTCCGCACATCACCGGTAAGTAGAGTCCCTTGTTAACGTTGAATTACAGGTGCGGTGATTCGTCCGTCTTGTTAACATTGCATTATCTTCACGCTATTAGACAGTCACTATCATTAGATCAACACCTGGACGTCCAGCCCCTCTTCAATTTAGTTAAAAAGTACTTTCTTCACGGTTCAATCGGTAGCTCAACTTACCAACGTCAACATGATTCCCGCAATTATTTGCACACTGTGAGATCGTGTAAAATTATCGCACGTTACATTCTCGACTATTCTTCTCGAAAAAAAAAAAAAAAAAAAAGCTTAAATCCACTTCAACAATCCTTTCCCTCTTCCGATTTTATCACAATTTGTCCCAGAAAATAAATTGTCGGAACGTCTGTGTGATTTTCATGCACAAATGGATATAACAATTATCGTTTACGTAATTCACAAAATTATTCGTACTAAAGCGCAAAATAAATATAAAAGTTATGCTTTACATGATCCACAAAATTACTTGTGATAAACCGAAAAAAAGGACCATTGAAAATAAAATATATTCTAGGATTTTCGGCTCTCGAATTAGAATTTTCAGCTGTAATTTTATTACCTCATTTTTCTTTTCCCCGGCAATTTGTGAAATGAAGTGTTTTGTCTCTGTGCAAATAGAGGCCAGGTGAAATCTGGGATTGCCTTAATAGATAAATTTCCTTACGAGGAAATAATCATAAATGTTGTGTGTGAGCTTTTAATATCAATCGAAATAAGGATAGGATAGTTGCGTTACGCTCAAGCGCAATTTCCATTCGAAATCGAATTCCTCAATTACGTGTCTCCGGGGCTACAGGTGGGCTTTGTGCAAAGCGGAATATCGTCGTTTTAACTCCGATGAGATATCCCGAAGCCATAACAGAACGTGAACGAAGACGACACGCCATCGGGTTTATTTATTGCGTAAGACTTTCACGGCAATGTGGTAAAATAGCTGCGAGTGTGTTGATGAAATCTTTGAACTTTCTTCGAGCCACATATTATGTCGTGTACATGTCCTGTAACATCACCCAACAATGTACATTATAGAAATGCGTTGTCTCACAATTTCTAATTTTACAATGGTGTATTATAGTCAACTTACTCTTATATATATTATTATATTACAGTCTGGCATCTATTTGTGCTCGCTTCTAAGCCCTACACTTTGTTCCGTGTCAGAAGATCCAACATCCGAGTCCACTTATTTCGTGTCATTGACCGTAAATTTGCCTCTGCAATTCAGGATAATTGGTCCTGCTCGTTGACCGTGCCCTTTTGGTATTTTCTTCCTCCTTTATTCCTCACTGAAAGCAAAAACAAAAAAATTAGCATGACACAATGTGAGAATTAAATTAAGATTGCAGAGAAAAAAAAAGGAGGGAAGAAATGATACTGAAGTAAAAATGTGAGGCAATTTGGCCACGTGAATGAAAAATGTTAAGACCCAGATTTGTAATTTTCAGTGGGGCATCAACTGGAGATTTATTTTTGTAATTTGATAATGGATACTTTATTTTTGGCTGAGAAAATTCGGGTGTTTATGCACGAATCTATTTTATTTTGTTGATGGTCCATTAAAAAGAAGAAACAAAAAAATGTATTTCGGTGCAACGATGCATTATCCTTCGAAAAGGATATCCATCTCTTCTTTTAAAGGATATGACGAGGGCACACGTGAAATTCACGAGAGCCGAGGAGGGACAATGCAAATAGTCGAGTGCATTTTTCGCTGTGTATCAGGCTACGTATCCGCAGCGAGATCCTTTCCACACGCACAAAATTCAGTCCCGAGTGTCTCATGAGTACATGTGAGTGCGTTGGTGAATGTGGGAACGAGATGGGCACAATAATGCGGCTATACTTTCACTGTTTGTAGCTCGGGGCAAGAAGATGACGCGAGGACGTCTAGAAGGGGCAAAGAAACAAAAACCATTACGATGGAACGTGCATAAGGTAATAAAATAACGAAGAAGGAACTTCGTTCTTATTATTATTATTAATATTATTGTTGTTATTATTATTAGCCACATCCCAAGGCTGCGAGGTCTGAATAAACGCTCACTGACATAAAATTGTAGTATTAGTGACTAAAAAGTGACAACTATTCGCATTCAAATCGTACAATTAATTGTGGGTGTACTTTAACAATTAATCTGATTTATTTAGTTTTTATTAAGAAGAAAGTACAATGTGCATATAAAATTAATGAATCAATAAGTGTAGATATGTTTTGATTTTTAGTAATAAAAATTGCACCAATTTAGTGGAAAATTTTGGGCTCAAATTTAAGAATGAAGGATATATTTTGAGTTTGTTGAATTGAAGAAAGGAGTGTGGGCAATATTGGTAGAGAAGCGAACGTTTAAACGCATAGGAAAAAATGATTCGTGCCGATCTCTGACCTTTTTCACTTTCTCCGAAGATCGGGCCACGTTGGAGTGCCCCGACGCTATGTCCTCTTGTTCTTCTTGTTCTTCTTCTTCTTATTTCCTTGTCCTCTCGCGCTCTCCTCCGTCAATGAAAAAGCTACGCGCGCTGAGCTTCCAGCGAATATCGCGAGCGTTTGACCTTTGCGAGCGATGGAATTCCTAGGTGAACATTGTCATGCCTTTGGATAAACTTCATGACTCAAGAATACCGAAGATGGATAGCAGGTAACAAAACTTGCCACTGAAAAAAAAAAAAAAAAAACATTAATCAACAAGCACATGTAATTATCTTTAAATTAATTATGTTACGAATTAAAAGTAACTTTCTCCTTTCACAAATTTCAGAATGCCAATAATTGCAATCTACGACATTTTTATTTCCATAAAATACTTTTTTTCTTTTCGCGCAATCAATTTGTTTGTTAATTAAAAAAAAGACTGTTAATTGCATCGATATGCTTGATATTCAAAAAACTATGCGGAAAAATTTGAAATCCCGTTTCATTGAAGCGAATCTTTTTTTTTTTTTTCAAGTTATTATTAATACGATTGTTAATTAATAATGACCGACGTTTATATCGATATTATCGCATTGATATTCGCTGGCACATCGTTGAATCTTTGATCTACGATATTTCCACTGTGACCGAAGAAGAAGCAGCCTGAGAGTTCGAGACAGAAGACGGCCAGGCTTAAGACAACTTTCGCCCTCCAAGGCTGAGAAGATTCCTGTGTCAGTATCATCGCGCGTACACGCCGCAAATACATACATTGAGCCTGAGAGTACAGCGCGCGGTCAATGAAAATCCGACGTGGCTCTCGACTCTCTCATTAATTATCGGCAGTTAGCCGCGTTGATAAATTATGAAATTATCCCCGTTGGCATCGATCAATCGTAGATTAACTCTTCTGAGAACAAGATAAGGACCATCAGTACACCGTCAATAGAAAATAAACGAGGCGAGACCGTGACCGACGCTATAATGGCCAAAAGTCAGAACAATTACCATCTCTTTGTGGACTCTCCAATTATCCTTTTAGTGTATCCCGCAAAAAAATTAAATCTAAAAATTACGCATGACCATATACGATTTTTTCCCATGGACATATCACAAATCACTTAATAATCTCTATGTTGTGCAGTGATGATTTTATGTATTCGAAGAACGATAAATATCAGAATATTTCCAATGGAAATACACACATTAATAAACATAAGCTGCTATATAAAAAGTTCACTTTTTTTTCCTGAAGGGATGAAAGATAAATTCTACATTAAAAAAATGCCAGTGGTTAAAAAAACGTGAAAAAAAAAAGTGTACAAAAATTCGCCTGAAAGTACCAGGTACTTTTTTCGACGTGTCATTAAAATAGCAATTAATTTTTGTAAACGTACTTGAAGTACCAAATACAGGTATTCAAAATGCCAATGACTTTTTGTAAATCTACTGAAAATACCAATTACTATTGTAAATCTACGTGAAATACCGAATACATGTATTCAAAATACCAATTACTTTTCGTAAATCTACTTAAAGTGCCAAAGACATGTACCAATTACTTTTTGTCTAGTTATTGGCCTTTGGCTTTAGCCTTTGTCGCTGATAAATTCCTGGGGGCTGGGAGTATCAAGTGAATCGTCTCGCTGGGATCTCTCGGTGTGACCTATGCCGTGACTTTCAGCCGGTGGTTTTCGGTTGCTCAGGAGGGACTTGCTCCGTTGCGGAATATACATCGGCATCGAGAGCGAAGAGAGCTTCGGTTATTGCGGAGGAGTGAATGCAGCCTTGCGATCCCCTGCAAATGTAAGCGAATCAGCTTCTCCTCGTAACCGGTAACTAACGATCATAGACACGCGGCTCTTCTTACACGTTAACTGCGGATCAAAGAGCCTCAGATTGAACCCCGATGACGTAGCGATAGGAATGCGAGAAGGGCTTCGGCACTCCCACGACTTATTATATTTGTATACACGTTAGTCCGCTGAATGTTCATTCGTCTTTCGCCCTTGACAACCGAGTTATTGCAAATGGCTTGGGCTTTTTGC
Organism: Clistopyga incitator; assembly: GCA_947507545.1. Lineage (NCBI taxonomy): Eukaryota > Metazoa > Arthropoda > Insecta > Hymenoptera > Ichneumonidae > Clistopyga > Clistopyga incitator. The sequence continues at coordinate 7,755,566 of OX382186.1, forward strand.
GAGGCGATGTCCGAGACGATTGCCTGAAGAAGAAAAATTCAATTATCACAGGCATAATAGCACATTATTACGATACTAGTGCGATAAAAGTTTCTCTAACAACCGCGAAATTGCAGCATAAACCAAAAGCGAGTTTTGCAATTGTAAGAGTTAGAAAAAGGAACAAGTTTTACCTAAGATTGTCGTAGGAGACGTTGATTCGCAGGAGGCGCGAAAAGCAACTACAAAAAATGTCGAAGAAGCTTAAGAGAAGAAGCAAAGAGCGATTTGCACTTTCCGAGAGAATCTCTCGTCGCTCCAACTTTTTCCTGCCGCTTCTTCGCCGCAATTAAATGGAAAGTACGAAATACTGGAAATGCCAAGGAAAGGAAAAAATTGAGTGCGTGGAGTGTCTTCCGGCGATGAACGAGCAGCTGGAATCCATCAGAATCGAATTCCACTTGACGTTTTAAGCTCCGCGACCGAGGCTCGATAACATAATGGGCCCCTGGATTTCACATCTTCCGACGAATAATCATCTCTTCGCTCTCTTCACCGTAGAAAAACACAATTTCCGAGACCTGCGTGGAGAGAAAAAAGAAAAGTGCAACGTTAGAGCGACGCTCGATAATAACGATGCGACGAATCGCTCGGCCATTAAGGTACTCACCGCTTTGACGGTGCTTAAAGTTTTTTCTTCACGCGAAGGTTTTAGGTTTTCCTATCGTAAACCGATAGGAAAAAGGCAACAGCATGCCCGGCATTTATTCTCGGTATTTGCGACGCTGTGCCGCACGACGGAGCGAGACGCAGTGGCATTAAGGGGGCGCAGAAAGAGAGGGATGATCGAGAAGAGTCTCGGGGCCTCTCGGAGAAGGCCCCGACCGTCTTAGTGACGTAACTCGCGGGATGTTACGTCTCGCGTTGTACGTACGTTCTCTCGATGACGATACCCCCACCTCTCGGATCCTTACCCATCCTTACTCTCGGCGAGGCAACGAAGAGTACCATCTCCGAGCGTCGGCTCCTCTTCGGCAACCCGTTCACCGTCCGGACCACAGTCGCATCCCCGAGTTTCATTGAGACGGTAACAAAGGAAAAATAAGCTATCCCCGTGACCCGAGAGCGTGAAAGTGCATCGGATTTGTTGCCAGGAGACGACACTTCCCATCGAGAGCTCCAAGTCCTTCGAGATCAGCAACATGTCCTTCAGGACCTTCCTCGTCGTCGCTTTAGGTTCGTTATTTCGGCCCTGTAAAAAAAACAACATTTTCCTTTTTTTAGATAATTTTTTTCGAGGGTTTTCTCATGAGGGAAAAAATTTTCTGCAACATTCTGCAATGAGAATCACATTTTTACCTCGGGAATTATCATTGAAGTCTCTCGAGTGGCGAACGCGAAATTAATCTGAAAATTAGAAAGTTGTTTTTAGATAACGAGCGAGTTTCGGTGTGTGTATGTGTGTTTGTGTGTGTGTGTGTTTTGTTGTTTTCTCGTGTGGATAAATGTGCGAGTATCATGAACGTCTGTTCTCTTGAGGATAATTACAGTACTTTCAGATTTTCCATTCCATTTCATTTGTCTATTTGACCGATGTGCATTTTTTAAACAGAACTTGGGTTCGATAATTTGTTTATAGTGGAAACGAATTTTCGTGACATAGAATAAATGATTGAAAGTTGAAATATTGGATTTTGAAAATACCCAAAAATCGATAGATCCAATTTCCTTGAGTGAGGAGTTCTGGAGAAAGTCAGACAAAAAAATTGACCTTTTTTTTTCCCCAACGTTAAGATGTAGTATTTTCCACTTCCGCGTGTGTTTTCCTATTTTCTCTCGGAAAAAGAAAACAATGTGGAAGTATATCACGAACATCCCTCGTTAGGCTTATCGACGCTCTTTCCTCTTTTGGTTCACTCGTTAATTAATGAGTTGTAAGAACTCATCATCGAGATTCTCGTGTACGAAAAAAAGAAAACAAAAAAAAAAAAGTGTATATGTTCAGGTAGGTGGATTACCTTTTCGCGATTAACACGAGGCTGTTATGGGTGTCACGCATGCAGTCACGATTGCGTGAATATCTATCCACTTATGCAGATATAAAACTGTTAGAAAGGTGTACGGGTCCGCCAACAAGTTCCACACATCCGGCGAGTGTCTGTATGCCTACGATACGCCCGGATATTCATGAACCGTGAAAAGCCAAGTACAACCGGTGATTCCTTAAGGAGGTTACGACGTTTCGCACAATCCAATTCAGTTCTCAATCGCTTTTCTCCCCACGACTTCGCTGAAATTTAGAAAAATTTTAACTCATTTCCCAAGCGTAAAGAAGGCGGAAAAACAAATTTTTTCCCTCGAGGGAGAAAAGTGGCACTTTTCCGCCCGGGGGCGAAAAATGGCACTTTTCTGCCCGGGGGCGAAAAATAGCACTTTTCTGCCCGGGGGCGAAAAATAGCACTTTTCTGCCCGGGGCAAAAAATATCACTTTTCTGCCCGGGGCGAAAAATCGTACTTTTCTCCCAATCTCACTGAAAAAACGTAATTTCTTGAATATAACGCGGTGACGAAAACGCTTACTTTTTCACCGTCTTAAAATAAAAATTGCCCAAGGGTGAGAAAAAAAAACACTTTTTGGCCCGTACTAAATCGTGTCCTTTGAGGAAACGAAAAAGAGAGTTTCGAAAGAACAAAAAGTGTCCATTTTTCTGGATAACGGCAAGCGCAATTAAAAGTGCAAATATTTTGAGGGTCGCCGAGCGATAAAATTATTCCAACTCTACCGAACAGCGAATGCTGTTAATTAACAACGCGAGACGAATAAATCTTCCCGAGAAAAAAATGCTGTGTCTTCATCTCCCGCTGTAGAATGTTTTCGAGATTCCAATTACACAAACGGGCATTCACTGACCGCGGGAGGCTCATGAAAATGGAAAGTGGTACCTGAAAAACGGGCTTTTCCGAAGAGACTTATGACGAGAAACAGTGAAAGCAACGTTTTTGTTTTTTTTTTTTATGATTAATGAATTTAGCGAATTTCACCAGTTTGCATAGCGTGGAGCTGCGTACTCGGACTCCAACGGCCGCCGCCCCGGTATTCCCAACAATACATGCCAGAAACCGGATTCAGTTGTCGCAACAAAATAGTGGGCAGTTACTATGCAGATCCGGAAACCGATTGTCAGTTGTTCCACGTGTGTGTGTCGGTGGCTGGCAGCGTCCAGGACTACAAGTAGGTCACACAGCTACACGATGAAAAGCGCTCCTTACGCACGCTACTATAACATCGCTTCTATAATAGCTACTACAATATCGCTTCTCTAACAGTTACCATAATATCGCTCGATACCCATCCTCGACGCTTTGTTAGAAACAAACAAAAGCCCGAAAGCCTCGTAAAAAATCCTCGACCCTACGACAAACACAACGAGGTGTCGATTAATCCTATTGACATTCGGATTCTGCATTGAAATTGACAACACTATTTTTCGTTATTCTTTTCGTATTTGTGTGAATAATCGATGTCATAATAACAGCAGTTGAAAAATATCCGCAAGCAAAGAAATTCCCCCCATGAAAAAAAAAAAAAAAAAAAACAAAAACGTCAACCCATTGATATTTCATTTTTCCCCTCCAATCCAGATTCCTGTGTCCGAACGACACAGCGTTCGACCAGGAGAGTCAGACGTGCGCGGACTGGTACGACGTGGACTGCGAGGCGGCGACACTGTATTACGCGAGCGACAACTTCGACCTCTACCGTTTGGGCTCCGGTCTGGAGTCTCTGCACTACGACAGCGTGAGGAGCGACGCGGAGCCCCAGGACAATCTCCAGCGCAGCGAGACTAGCGACCCGGTGCGTTCGGCGGTGAGCACCTTGAGCCGCGCGACCCCCTCGAGCAGCGGTAACGTAAACAACAACAACCGAGACATTCTCCGCGGTAGCAGCAGCATAAATTTCTACAACAGCCGAAACGGCGGCAAGGACGACGACTACGACACCGAAAAAGCTTACGAGCCGGTCCAACAACCGAAGAAAACATCCGGAGTGAGAAAAGTCCCGAGGAAGCAGCACAACAACAACAACAACAACGTCAACAACATAAACCTGAGCAACAACTACGCCTCATCGAGTACAATCGCTCCCACGATCGCGAGCTCCCCAAAAGCCAACAACTACAACGACAACTACTACAACAACTACAACAGGCAACGCACCACCTCATTACCCTCTTCGACAACCCCCAATTCCGTCACTCAGGACAATTACAACGCGAGAAATCAAAACAATCACCGATACAACACTCCCACCTCGACTTACCGACCTTCCACTGCCCAGCAAACCTACACCACCTACGGCTCCCCGAGCACCACCTCCAGAACCACCCTCTTCAACAACTACAACGCCAACAACAATCAACAACAGACCAGCAACAGTTACGGGCAAAGTATCGCCACGAGCCCCAAATCCACGAGCTACAGTCACAATTATCCGAGTGTCACCGTCACCACCTCAAGATCAACGAGCTACAGCGAAAATTATCCCGACACCCAGAACTTCAAGTACACCCAATTCGCCCAGAACCCCAGAAGTCAACCGACCACCGCTTCCCCCACCGCCAATTTCGACTACACCAAGTCCAACGATTATACCAATTTCCAGAGGAACTACAACAACATCCAACGCTCGACGAGCGCGGCCAACAACTCCCCCTCCACGACCCCAGCCTCCACCTTCTTCGACAACTACAACACCAACAGCGCACAGTACAACAAAGCCAGCGGCCAACCGTCCACAAGACAAACCGCCCAGACGACCAAATATTATCCCCCCAATTACGCCGGAAGCTCGTACATCCCCACGACTTACAGTCCAGCGACGAAGAAATCGGCGAACGACAACGCACCGAACGCCAGAAACGTCGAGCGCTTCAACGGGCAAACAACCGCCACCGATAATGCCCAGTACAACAATCAACAAGCCGCGAAATCGACCCAATTTCACGAGTCCACGAGAACGACGAAAAAACAGAATGGCAATTCGCCCGGTCAAGTGAACGGGAGAGGAATCGATCGGTACAATTCGCAGAACACCGGAAATGATAACGGACAGTACGTAAATGAACAGAATCCGCAACAAACCAAAACTAATCAATACTACGAGTCCACCAGGGCACCCAAAAAAGCCACGCAATACAACGGCAATTACGATATCACGAACAACGGCAAGTACTACGAGAGCAGCACCGGAAGTTACGACAACGGTAGAGCACAGACCGGCATCGGATTCAGCCCCTCCAGCATTAATCTTCTCGCGGAAACGCCGAGGTCAACCACACCAGCTAATAAGTACGTTTTTACTCAATTAACTATCTTTAAGTTGGGAATAAATATTTGAAATTGTTTGTTCTACAATTCGGTAAATGGAGAATTGTATTTGAAATTTGTTGTTCTTGTAATCGAAAATTGAATTAATCGAAAAGGGACAGTACGTAATAATTTTTTTTTCTGACGCTTTGTTTATTTGTTTATTAATTTTTTTCCAAAGGAGATCCGGTCCAACGACTTACAACCCGAACAGTTACAACGGAAATAACAATCAGAGGCAAACGCCGACGACCCCACGAGGAACGACCCTCGTCAGCGGCTCGGCGAGGCCCTTTTCCACAACAGCGAGATTCAACGATCCGACAACGCCAAAGCCAAAGACCGCCAAGAAGAACGATTACGATTACGCGTATTACGACAACGCCGGTGGCCTCGAGTACGACGGTCTCGACCTCGAGCACGTCGTCGCTGGCAACAAAGAGTCATCGAAAATCTCGAGAAATTAACGACTAAGCGAGTGGCAATAACGTAGAATAAGAGCTACCGTCGCGGCGAGAAACGCGTTTCCGGAAATGGAGCTCCCGAAAAATCTCTTCGTAATTCGTAACACGCAAATTAATTTCTTAATATTTCGCTAGTTCGGGAAACACGTTTAGCTCGTCTTGCTATTAAAAAAACAAAAAAAAAAGGCCAGTACCAACACTCAAATGGTTCTTCACGTTTGCCATGGTTTTGTATACAAATTTTTGCAAAAATGCTTTTAGTTTTGATGAAAAACTGATTTAGTTGAATCTGATTATCGTTACTGTTGATTATCGTTCACTCTGTGATCTTTGAAGAAAACAGAATTTGTAAGAAAAAATTAAAAAACAGGGAAATTGTAGTATATCTTCTGAAAAGAAGAAATGTTTATAATTGCATATAAGACCGTGGCGTAGACGCTCAACGAAATATCGAGGACAGATATTCGTGGATCGAGTTGAAATGTACTAGACAGCGTTTATGTCGAGAATCGAGCATAGTTTTCCAGTGATACGTACACATGCATGTCCAGATTAAGTGCGTTCGCTTTGGGATTTTCGGTCGTATTTAAATAACGAGCGTAGAGCGCGTTTTTCGGCCGGAATAATGTGCACGAATTGCGCGTTGACAGTATTCTAGAGTAGGGTAAAGAAGTAGCAAAATTAAGGTACAAATGACCGAGCGACGACCGCTCATTTCGATTTAATAATTAACGGAGACTCAATTAATGGTTTTTGTACGCCGACGAGTTTCCGAGAGCGACGCACCGATCATAAAACGTAAAACACATAGATTTTCTACTGCAATTTGTACTCTTAATGTTTGTACTGAATGTATATATTATAAATATATTTAAATTAAACGAATATTACGAGAATTTCATTTTACCCTCTAACTTCAATTCTAATTTTCAGGCGCGGTTTTTCAAATTCTATTTCTCTTCCCGCGCTTCGAATCAAGCATTTCATTGGTCCACGAGTGAAACTGTCTCGTGGCGCCATCTGGCACTTGAATTACGGGAAACCCCAACAATTGCAACAGCGACAGTTCTGCTTATTTTCACAATCTTTGCCGCCACTGGGATAATCTTCTGCTAGGTTGAAGAGTCTCCCAGGCAGAGTCCAAAACGAGAGACATGGAGGCTAGAGATAAGGAGTAGAAACGACTATGGAAAATGCAGGAATAATCGCCCCACTGGCAATCTCTCTACTCATCTCTGGTTTCATTCATTTCTAGCGACGCTAACTTCATCTCGGTCCGCGTTGACATTCAGTGGTTCCCAACCCCCCTGAGATTTTACACAGTTTCGCGAACGTTTCGTTAGCATTGCGTTTCCACTCCTTACCTCTAGCCTCCATGACGAGAGAGCTCGGGATTCAGGTGTTTCAGTTCTCGAAAAGCTTCTCATTAAATCAATTAAAAAACCAGCCCATCTAATTATCGTAAATGTGTGTGATCGTGACAAATCCACTGGTAGTTTACGATAAATAAACGGGTTCAACGATGCAGTGATCAGTAAAAGTATTATTACAATCCGCGCCGATATAAATTACATCATCAATTGGTAAGTCTATAACCGGAAAAAAAAAAACCCAATCACTTGAAAAAAAAATCTTTTCGCTTGAAACTTATCTCGTGAATCGTTCAATTTTACAGCTGATTGGGTAATTTTTTCGCCGCCGGAATTCATATCCTCATTATTATTTCCCAATTATGAATTTCTAGGTTATGTACGCTTTTGAAAAGCATAATAAGGAAAACATAACCTCTTCATTGGAATTTCGTCGTCTGCTTGGAAACGATTTTTTTTTCATTTTTTTTTTTTTTCCTTCAAATTGTCACAAAATTTTTGTTTGCAATGATATTATTATGATTATAGAAAAAGAAGAAAATTCGAATTAAAAAAATATATCGGGGGTATTTATTGAAATTGTCTTGTTCTTTCCGTTGTCGCAGAATTTGCAAAAAAGAGGAAATCGCAATAATGGGAAATACACTCACAGCTGCAACGGTTAACGCCGCAGACATCATAATCCCCATTCCCGACAAAGCTATTCAAAAACCGTCGGCCCATGTACATAAAACTTTGGAGGGTGAACCTCCGCCGGAATGTCCGATGCATAAACCGGCCGAGCAGAAATCTGCAAGAATCTCCAGCGAATGTCCGATCGATCACATGGATTCCAAGGACATAAATCCATTGAACATGGTAATTAATCGACTCCAAGTTCAGTTGAATACAGACGTTAATTTATATCCGTCGCAATTTTTGCAAAACGCGTACGGCGCGAAGCTCCAAAATTTTTAAAAAAATTAAGGGACGATAAATAGTAACGAAACTTCACGTAGATGCCTCCGGCGAATCAAACGCCAGCGCCGGATCAGCCTTTCCCGCTGCCCACCGAGAGGCAAATCTCCTCGATCCCAAAGGCGTCCGGCGAAGGCGAATTTTGGGTGTATCCTTCGCAGCAAATGTTCTGGAATGCGATGCTGAGAAAGGGCTGGCGTTGGAAGAAGGAGGACATAGCTCCGAAGGACATGGACGATATCATTAAAATTCACAATGCGAACAACGAGCAGGCGTGGCAGGAAGTTCTGAAATGGGAAGCGCTCCACGCGACGGAGTGCGGTACTCCGAAGCTCAAAAGTTTCGGCGGAAAGGCAAAGGACTTTTCGCCGCGGGCCCGTATTCGTCACTGGATGGGGTAAGATTCTCCAATTTCCCAAAGGAAAAACAAAAAAAAAATCCCAAATTTGATCTCGTTTTACCTGTTTTTTTTTTTGCAGATACGAACTTCCCTTTGATCGTCACGATTGGATCGTCGATAGATGCGGGAAGGACGTGCGATACGTGATCGATTATTACGACGGTGGTTCGGTGGACGAAAAATACAAATTCGCACTTTTGGACGTGAGACCCGCGATGGATTCCTTCGACAATATATGGGATCGCATGAAGGTCGCCTGGTGGCGTTGGAGGTACAGCAACGAGAGCACTTCCAATTCCGAGCCGGCTTCGGTCTCGTAAAATCCAGGAATTCTTCAATCGATTCCGACAAATTGTTCTGAGCTGTAGTGTTGAACATTTCAATCGCATACTCACGCTGTAATTTATCTGTTAATAAAGGTACTCCTGAGAATGAGGCCTGAAATCGATGCGAATTTATTGTATAGAATATTTTCGGGTACTCGAATTATGTTCGTGAAATCGGAAAACAGAGAAAACTAAAAAATTGAAGAAAAAAAATGAGTTTATTTGGAATCGCGTTGCATAAAAATACCGTAGTATTTCTGAATGATTATATACATTCGATTGAATGTATTGAGTATAGAAATATTGAAAAGGAAGAAAAAAGGTGGGTAAGAAAAGGATTTCCAACAAAATCTTCGATATCTCGCATACTTTATTCCATAAAACATCTCGCAATTCTCAATACTTCAGAATCGTTTAGACACGCATAACAAGCGAATTAATATTCAACAATGTACATCTCCATCGACAATTTACAATTCCACCTGTCCGCGATCCGGCGGAGCGCGCTTTGAGGCCCCGCCTCGCATAAATCGTTGAGTTTGGCCGTTTTTTATTCTTCATCAATGAATGAAATATTTCGTTCGATGACTTATTCGTTTTGCAGATACGCCGATTAATATACAAACAATTCTATGTACACGGTACGGATTCTCAGCGACGATATCCGCGAGCGCGAGATAAAATCGTCGTTAACATTACAACAGTTTCACGCTGTTGCGTCGCTTGATTGGGTCGACCCGAAAACAATTTCAATACCGCTAAAGAAAAAAAAACAAAGGCAAATAATAATAATTCGATGAAAAAAAACAAAAATAAAAGTCCAATATTATTCACGAATTTTGTCAATACCCTGAACAATACACTTTCAGTATCTTCGTTGTTTATATTCTCGTCGACTTGAATTCCACGGCGGCGGAAAAAAATCCCCTTGTTCGCGTAAGGAAAAAAAAAAACAAAAACAAAAACAAAAAACGAAAATCTGACAATTCGTTGCGCCAATTACATTGGAAAATGTGGCAAGAAACCCAGACAACAATCCTCGCCGCACAAGCAAGGAATTCCGCTGATATTGTCCGGCGACTTGTCCAATCCTCCGGCGTAATCGAAGGTGATTTCCTCGCCTACGTCGATGTCCCTGCGCGCGAAGAGGCAGAGTCTGGGAGCGAGAGCTTCGACCCTGACGGGGACGAGGCTCGCGTTCGCCCGGCAGCTGTGATTGCAGTAACGTCCGATATTACCGAAGTATTTCGGATCAATGCACGTGGTTATTTTATCGTCGCCCACGTGTTCCGACACGACGAGTATATAATTCATAAGGCCGTCTCGCGTGCTCTCCCCGATCCGTCGTTTCGCTTCCTCGATTCCAATCACTTCGCCCGCGTATTCGCAGATAAAATGATTTTTCCGTATTCTCCTTTTGGTCCTGAGGCCCAGGCCCTTACTTCCGGTATCCACGATTTCCAGACAATCCAGAGGGCCCCGTTGCACCAATTTGTTGGTGCAATTATCGCCGCAGGCGCAACGCGAATTGCACTCGACGATCATTTCCGATAATTTCAAAGGATTCACGCGCTCGTCGAGGTAATTCAAAGTGCCCCGTACGCACGAGCAATTCGCTTGGCAAATTTCATTGCAATCGCAACCCACGGAAAATTCCGCCTCAAAATCCTCGACGTCGATTCCTGGTCCTGGTATATTATTAGCTACGTACATAACGTCGAGTTTCGTGTGTTCGTAATCGTCCGCACGAGCCACCGGCTCCATTGCGACTCGTCACAACGACACACCGAGGATCAACGCCGCCAGACACTTTAGTCACCGAGCAGCAGTGAAATTAAGAAAATAATAGGTAACGAAATAGGGAGAAAATATAAAATGGTGGGATACAGGGAGAATAATAAGGTTTATCGTTGATTTAAAAGAAAAAAAAAGAAAAAGGAGTCTCGAAATGAGGAGTGGTAAAGCGATCCGAGCGTTTTCCGTGGCCTCTTCACGGACTATCCTATCGACTATAACTGACCTTAAGAAGTCCCCCGACCGATGACTTTATTGACTGTAGCGTTAAACCGGACGGCAATGGAATGATTTTGTAGCCTACGAATATTACCGCGCCCACCAGCGACGCTTTTATCGTTATCCGAACAATCTTGCTCGATAACGTCGGCGGCGGTATTCTGGAAACATTAACGACAACAACACCATTTTATTAACGATACTCGCTGTAATTACGAATTGTTGAAAACTCAATTTTCCATTTTTGCCACAGAGTTTTCACGGTATTTCGAAAAATCTACGAAATCGCCACAATTTTAAATGAAATAATTGAGGAGAACATTTTTTTTCTATACAGATTTTTCAATGTTCAAAAAATTGTCGTTATTTTTGCGATAATATGAGAATGCTGTGAATATTCTCTGGGGAAAAAAATGTGGAAAGAGAAAATCAGGAATCAATTAGTCTGCGTATTTTTCATAATTTCCTTTTTGAAAAAGGGTTTGATTAGTCGAATAAACGAACCTCATGATCGGCACTATTTCGGACTCCTTAACTTTGCCCCAATGCTCGACGATGCCTCGCATGTGGCCAATGCCAACGACGCCGACGACTCTGGACGGTTTCCAGCCGGTTGCCGTGCGTTGGGGCAGACAGGCGAGCTGCAGCGAGTGCGTGAGACAGAGATCGCGTTCCTTGACGAAAACCTCGCCGAGAGCCGGAAATTCTCCGGCCATGTCGGCCAGGAGCTCTTCCAGCATGTCCCGACGTTTGCAGCGCTCGACTTCCTCCTTGCTTATCGGTTCCCTGGCGGTGAGCAAGTGCCAAGCCAATTTGAAAGTTTGCCACCAAGTCAGCGACCTCAAGGCCCGTTCGAAAGTGATGTTTATCGGACGATCGCCAAGATGCAGCACGCAATTTGGTATTTTCTTTGCCTGGAGAATAAAAAGAGGAATCAATTCACCCCCAAAAGCTATTCGCTCAGCGACAGGGAAACGAAACACCGGATAGAACGATTGATACCTCGATAAAAGCACGACGAAATTCACCACCCGGAGCCATTTCCAATTCTCTCGTCAAATGCGCTGACATGTTCAACAGCAGAATGTACAATATACCATTGAACGCACCGTTTTGCTGTATCGAATCGCGAACGGCTTCTGCGGTAATTATTAAAGAGAAATATTTCGTTAGAACAATTGGCAGGGAAATATTAATTGTTGTATTTTTACTATCATCCTGGAAATTTTACAAGATACAAATTCGAATTTTAATGAAAAAAGAAGAAAAAATTGATCGACTGTGAATTATCAATTTTTTTGCATTGCAAAGGATTAAATGTATTCCATTTTCGAAGCGATTGAATTGATTTAACGACTCTTGGAGGCAGGGGAAAATTGGCTACTTACGAAAACTGAGATTCTCGGCTTCCTGGAGAATCTTCTTTTCGTCGAGCTGCAATATGTGCACACGAGCTTTGCACAGTTCGACCATTACTATGTGAGGCTGTACAGCTTGTATTATCTAAGGATTAAAAGGTAATTTAGTCTGAGAGAGAAAACGGTAGTTTATTTGGCGAAAGGTGTGATGAAAGGCTGGGCTTTTTACGTTCGAAACGTCGTCCTGGCTCTCCACGCTGAAATGAGCCGTTCCAATGAGGTACAATTTTCCACCATCCGGCGTTGTGAGAAGTGTTACAGTTTCGGGTAATCTGTCGTCTATGCTTGGATCGTATTCCTTCACGACATAAGGATCGTCGATCGTCGGGGCTTCGACATTGTCCTCCACATCGGAATCTGCACCGGAGCCTGTACTTTCTGAATAAATAAAAGTATGTACACAATTTATAGACAATAATAATAAGATTATGATTATCATCGTTATTATAAGAACTCATTCCGAAAATACGAAAAACGATTAGAAACGAGTGATTAAAATTAGAGGGATATCACAATTTTTTATATCACTATTTTGTACATTTCGGAATTTCTTTAATTACACGATTTTCGTACCACGAATTTTACGTATTCTACGCTTGTTTTTCGAGTACGCGGGCATGATTTTTTTTACAACAGCTCGCCACTTTTGCACACTGTATTGTCTAGGAAACTATTACTGGTCAATCATTGATTTTCTTAATTTAATTATCGTAACGTCTGGCAGACTCTGTGAAACCTTAGACAAACTTTGGCAGTGGAGCAAGTGTTCGTCGGTGGGAGAGGTGGCTTTAAATTTTAAGCGTAGATTGCGAAGCGATTAAGTAATTAGGGAGAATTTTGGCGCAGGGACTCAGTGGAAAATTCGGGGAGAAGTACGCGAACACTCGCTGAATCTCAATATATGATACTCACGATTATCGTGCGAATCGACGAGAAAGTAATCCACGGTTATTTCGCTATCGTCTTTTTTTTTGTTACTGTTATCGTTGGATCGATTGGCCGCTGCCGAAATTGGGGATCTTTCATTCAGCGTCGCATTCTTTATCTCCTCTTTCAAAAGAACTCCCGTCGCGTTGTGAATACTATTCGCCATTGCCTTTTTGTCTCCGCCGATGGACATATCAAAGTGCTTGTCTTCCAGCGTTAAACTCGCACCCTGCGGAGATGAACGTTCCATCGATTGCAGCGTCGGTTTATTGGATTCCGATGTCATACTGTTAAACAAAAAATGATGACTGTTTAACGAGATGAGCAGAGGAAATGATACGGAATTAAATGAAATATCCCAGGAAAAGATTGTTCCATAAATTTGTTAACGAAAAGATAATTTCACCGCCGTTATTCAAATTATATTCAAACTTTAATATCAATTTTTTCTAATTCAAATGCCCGATATATTAACTTTAGCCAAGGTTTATGAACTTACAACAAAAATGCATGAAAACTTCGTTGAAAAAAAAAAAAAAAAAAAAATTTAACGCACATATAGAATAAATTTGACTAAACAAAATAAACAATTTCCAACTTTTCCCGCACTAAATTTTTCTTGAAAAAAAATCTACACCCTCGTAAAACCTTTGAATCCAAACATTTTATATTAACGGCGCTTCTTCTGATCCGTTATTTCCGTACGTAATCGACCAGCCAGAAAAATTCTGCGACGCATCCAAAAATTCTGCAATAAATTCTGCGCGTCGCAGAGAATATTCTGCGGACTAAAAATAAAGTGGAGAATTCATAGACTCGTAGATTGCGTTGAAAACTGCATAGCCTGCTGTCTTAAATATCCATTTTTGCGGTAAGCGTAAAGTGAAGAAATAAAAAAGATAATAAATATTCGGGAGTGTTATGTAGCTGCCCTGAAATTGAACGTAGCTCCGGGATGCTAATTGAAGGCCTGCCTAATTGGGATAAACAAACGCGACTAATTACACTGAACGATTGTCCACTCACCTGTCGAAATTTCTGAAGCTACGAATCACCGAGAAGAAATAATTATCAGGCTCGGTATTTAACGTGGGATTAACGGATAATATTAAAAATTAAACTAAAACGGTGGTTCAACAATAAAACTGGAAAATATGGGCGACGGAAACGGGTACGTGCATCGCCACACATTCCCCGTATGTTTTAAGCGAAAGCCGCAATACGTACGCCATCTCTGGGCACGTCATTTTTAGGTTATGTTCGCGGGAACAAAAATTCAAAATTCATCCAAGGACATACAGCCACAAATAATGAACCCTCTTATCATAATCGACCCAAATTCCTTTAAATAAATTATTAATGTTTCTTATTATTTTAATACAATAACCATTTTTCTCTAGCAATTTAATAAAAATATCATTCATCTTTGCTTCTTTGAATTTTTAGTTCTAAATTACTTTATTTAAATGATTTTGGAAGAGTTTTAAGTAGTGCCAAATTTTGCTTCGCTTTGTTTAGAAAAAATTAAGTCTTGGCGATTATGAAGAAATTGAAGAGCTGATAACAGTTTTTTTTTCACTTTATATATTAGCAATGATTTTTATTTGTTCAATAAACAATTTCCTATAACGTCATTTCAATCGGGTATCAACGAGTTCCTATTTTATTGGAATAAATGTTGTTATTGGTCCTCTATGAGCTTTTCAGGCTTTCTGAGATTTCTTCTTATCGTGTCTTCGTGAACAGTCGTCAGTCCTCTCGGTAATTCTCTTCTGGGCGGAAGCAGCGCGGCGGCCACGTATCTGCTGTCGGCGTTGAGAAAATTGAACGTACTGCAGGCGTGGTGAACGGGCAGGATCTCGATGCCGATGTCGTGTCTCTTGGCGAAAGCTTTGAGGGTGCGAATGAAGGGCGTGGCGTTGTCGTACTTCTGGTCCAGGCCCACGACCAGAATGTCCACCGTCGGCTCCAGAATTTTGAAGAGACTCAGCGAGTCCTCGCTTATGTCATTGCTCGACTCGATGTTCCAACCGATAACCGTCCGTGGGAACACTATCATCGGACCTAATATCCACAGGCCGTTGTTCAACTTGAATCCAGTCTAAAAAAAAAAGTACCCACATTTATCGATCGAGTGAGCGTACAAAAATCATTTTTTTTTTTTCAAACCTCAATATTGTTTTCCAGATAAAACTTTTTTTCTTTTCGTTAAATAGACACACTTGACAGAATGAAATCTCTTTAAAAAATCATTATTCGCATTATTATGTAGTCAAGAACATTGAAATTTTTTATATCTTCCATTCGAAATTCGCAGGAAATTCAATATTTCCAATTATCAAAAATTAAATGAAAAATTGATATTGACGTTTTACGGTTTAAAAAAACTAAAAGCAACTCACTGTCGTAATGCCGTCTATCATAAGCCCATAATCCGAGTCCTTGTTTAACACAGTGACGGTCGTTTTTCCATCGCCTTCGTAAGAACTTCCGCTTAATTGGCACGAACGATGAAAACTCCTGAAACGTCAAATGTCAACTTATCAATCAATCGACGTTGCACAGAGTGACCGATTGTCTTCAGTTGCGACCGGATGATCCATTCACCGATGACTACGATCATCGGGAGCTCGGATTTGGGTAATTTATCGTATTAATTGCA
This sequence comes from Clistopyga incitator, assembly GCA_947507545.1. Taxonomy (NCBI): domain Eukaryota; kingdom Metazoa; phylum Arthropoda; class Insecta; order Hymenoptera; family Ichneumonidae; genus Clistopyga; species Clistopyga incitator. The sequence goes on from OX382186.1 coordinate 7,771,449, forward strand.
CATTAACTCAACTGTCAGACGAACCTGATTAGTTTGACAGATCCTACACCCACAAGCCTCGGCAAAAAGCTCGTCATTTTCTCAGAAGATTATTCAATCGTTTCACCGGAAGATCAATTTCTTGCAGAAATTATTATTCTTTTGGGTTATGTCATGCTTCCCATAGAAATAATCGGCAGTGGCTGCTAGAAATCACAAAGCGCGTGCGCACTTTTTTTTTTTCGTTTTATTATTTACCCTTCTTCATTGTTACCATCAGATGATAAAGAAGGGATCACCAAAAATCCATTATATCCAATTTTATTTTCGAATACGCTGTAATTGATAGCTGAACTCTAATCTTATCGATCATTTTATCGATTTTCTGCGAATTCATGATTTTCGCATACTTCGAAAAATGACAGAAGCTCGTTTTTTTTTCGAATGGTAGATTTAGTTACCGACCGAGTTCGGTAGATTCCCATATCTAATTCGTCGTTTCCGCGTACTTCGAAAAATGACAGTGGTTCGTCTCTGGTGGTAGATTTAGTTACCGACCGAGTTCGATAGATTCCCATATCTCGTTGTTTACCTGTGGCAAGCGTTGATTTACGCTGTTTAGTTTGCGAAGTCGCGATATTGTTGAGATTTTCGGATGTGGAGATGCGAAAGAAAGCATCGTTATGGCGTTTCGTCGAAAGTTTTGACAGTTTTGACAAGGAAGAGCCGAACAATTCGGAAAATAATGTCGAAGATCACGCCGAGATCGTCGACTGATGCGCAAACGCGTAAGTTCGGTTGATTTAAATGATATGGAACGACCTGCAAAAATGAAGTCACTGAGCAGATACATATTTGTCGTCCTGTGCTTCGCTGGCCTCGTTATTTTGCTCAATTACACGACGAATCTGCCGAAAAAGTTGTACAACGGAGGAAACAAGGGCGTGGAGATGCTGTCCACCTCCGCCAAGACTTCCGGCACAGTCGTCGACTCCCTAGACGAAATAATAATATGTGTCGTTGCCTGCGGCGACAGACTGGAGGAGTCACTGACGATGCTCAAATCTGCGCTTGTCTTCACCAGCAGGCCGCTCAAGTTCATCGTAATGGCAGACGAAAATCTGCTGCCGGCCTTCGACGAAAAGCTCACCGAGTGGAAGCGCAAAACCAACAAGACCTTCAATTTTCTGCTAAAGCGCGTCACGTTTCCGGACGAGAGCGACGTCGCCATGTGGAAGAAGCTCTTCAAGCCGTGCGCTGCACAACGATTGTTTTTGCCCGTAAGTTGCATTATTCGTTAATCCTTTTATCGCCGACGTCTTCGCAGCAATTTACTTTGCCGTTAACTCAATATTTTTGCCACTGCTTTGAAATTTAATCTCTTTTCAATATTCAAATTATACGAATAACGATACAATGCCCCACTATTTTCAGACCGTCCTCGACAAAACTGACGCCATTCTCTATGTCGATACGGACACTCTGTTTTTGGCTCCGCCGGAGGAAGTCTGGGACAAATTCAAGGAGATGAATTCGACGCAGCTGGCGGCGCTCAGCCCGGAGCACGAGGACACGAACACCGGATGGTACAATCGCTTTGCCAAGCATCCTTACTACGGACAATTGGGCGTTAATTCGGGCGTGATGCTCATGAATCTCACGCGAATGCGAGAATTTCGATGGACCGATTACGTGATACCGATCCACAAGGAGTACCGCTTGAAAATCACTTGGGGAGATCAGGATATCATCAACATTATATTTCACTTTCATCCGGAGCGACTTTACGTGTATCCGTGCAGATTTAACTATCGTCCGGATCATTGTATGTACATGTCCGTCTGCACGGAGGCCGAACGCGAGGGCGCGTTGGTTGTTCACGGCTCCCGGGGCACCTTTCACTCGCAGAAGCAACCGCCCTTTCGCGCGGTTTACCGAGCGATGCAGGAATATCAGCTCGACAGCGCGCCTTACGAGAATCTGTTGTTGCCGATGCGCAGTTATTTGACCCTCGAAGACACGTCGAATTGCGGCAAAGTTTGGAAAGTATTTATCGTCCAGCCCGAAATTCACTTGGACAACAAGTTCTGAATATTTCTCGGCTCGATCGTCGGCCGAATTGTCGACGCTAGATTTTTATAGAAGCGAGAAAAAACGAGAGCGTTTAAAAAAAAAAAAATAGCGCCGAATTGACCCTCGAAGACACGTGGAATTGCGGCAAAGTTTGGAAAGTATTTATCGTCCAGCCCGAAATTCGATTGGACAACAAGTTCTGAATATTTCTCGGCTCGATCGTCGGCCGAATTGTCGACGCTAGATTTTTTTAGAAGCGAGAAAAAACGAGAGTGTTTAAAAAAAAAAAACAGCGCCGAATTGACCCTCGAAGACACGTCGAATTGCGGCAAAGTTTGGAACATATTTATCGTCCAGCCCGAAATTCGGTTGGACAACAAGTTCTGAATATTTCTCGGCTCGATTGTCAGCCGAATTGTCGACGCTAGATTTTTTTAGAAGCGAGAAAAAACGATAGCGTTTAAAAAAAAACAGCGCCGAATGACTGAGGAATTGTTTGCGGCTATTTTCTTCGGAAAATCATAAATGACAATGTCGCGCATCTAAAGACGAGTAGTTTATTCGTAACTTTTACACTCAGCAGAGTTGTAACGAGAGATTAAAAAAATTCTGCGTGTCGATCGCGTTGATCGAGGCGAACCAAGCAATAATGTTCTATAACATTTAGGATTTTGCAATGTTTCTCATGGACAATGAGCCCTGCTCGGCAAAAGGGCTGTGCCATTTTTTACGAAGCGAACCACGTTCGTTCGGCCACTCGGATTCTTCAAAGTACGCGATTAATTTTGAGGAAATAACGAGACCTTTTTTTCTTGTGGAAGAGTCAGTTCAGCCGTACTCTCGGTTTTGTAATTATTATCATTTTTTTTCGACGATTTTTTATAGAAAAATACGCGTAATTAATCTCATGGACGTTCTGAATATCGTTGAAAATTGTTCTTTTTTTTTTTGGTAGTTAGAACATAAAAATCGAGGTGCCGAAAAATAGTGGAAAATGCGGAAAAAAAAATCTAAAATACCGAGGATCAAAGATCTTTCTACGTTGCAATACGTAACGAAACTTCTCAATCTCTATTTTGCTGTACTGTGATGTAACTTGTAATAACTTTTTATGTAATTATCGAAGTATCTACATAAACCGTTTTTTCTTATAATCATTGTAAATAAATTAACATCCTCGCGATATAGTTATTTCGTTTAGTGAGGAAGAAAAAACGAAGAAAACGCATAATTAAAGACTAGTTTATATACGATTAACGTTGAGGGACCTAAGGTTGATTGTTACGATAAACCGTTGAAACGAAAAAACTAAAACGGTGCCTATTTTCGAAACGACGTTTTTTACACCCGTGCCCTTCGAGCCGCAGGATATATTTACAAATTCCACATCGCATTCGCGAGTTTTTCGAATCTATTTACATTCGTCGTTCATACTAATAGCAAATTAGTAACAAAATGTCATCGTCTCATTTTCTGTATCATTCTCGTTATCAAATTATCGACCTAATAAAAAAAAAAAAAAAAAACTGCATCCTTATATATTGTTCTATTCTTCGGTTTAAAAAAAAAACAAAGCTTTGTACCATTTCAAATATAACGCGCGCCTTTTGTCGATCGTACGATGTATCGATCATTTTCGATATTTCTTGAAGGTCAACCATCCATCCAATTAACTATGGGCAATCGATTTCAGTTACGATCGGTTATTCCAAATTCGATAGATTTTTGAATGTCGCGTCGAATAAGATCCGAGCAGGAAGCAGCAACCAATAAAAATCCAATATTTATCCCCACCGTTTGACGAATCTGAATATTACCGCAATGGTGGGGATAAAGATCGGCTTTATATTTGGTTGCTGCTCGCTGCTCGCTCTCTCTCTCTCTTCTGTGCCTGATAAGATTCTTTAGATCGCGGTTACTTAGATAACTTAGAAGTTCCATAGCGGGAAGATCGGGTAAGGGGTAACCGGAAACCGCGCTAAGACATTTCAAGCACGGCAATAGAAGTTCCTCTCTCTTCTGAGCCTCTTTGAATCGTTGTGTGATCATGTAGCGGTAGCATTGAAATTTAGTCCGATAAGTCGCAAATTCTACAACACGAGCGATGCTTGGATTGCGCGCGTAATTGCCACATATTATGAACGTCGTTCGTGAGAAAGTCGTAGAAGGTGAGGTTGCTGTCTTCGGTGATCGGTTTGCTCTTCATTAGCGCGATCTCTACTTGGCACTCTTCGACTAACGTCTCATACTCGAATTCGAGATCGACGGCCATGAGATTCTCCTCGCTGACGTAGAGACCAAGTGCGATGATCGTGACTATGTAATATTGGAGCATCGAGCTGACGTTCGTATACTCGCTGACGTTCTCGGTATCCTCCGTAATGTGTTCGTGACTATCGTTGTAAGCAGCACTGCAGCCGCTGCGTTTGTAAGTATAAGCGTCAAATTATAATCGTCGTCGTCCAAATGTTGTTGTAATCGTTGGCTCCTAAAATCGCGTAATTCAATGGGGTCTTTGATTGATTTCAGGTGTCGTTTACGTCGTCCCCGTTATCCAGAAGAATCTCCAGGACCGATAGCCACTGGAGTTTCGTAGCGACGTGAAGAGGCGTTCTTCCGTCCTTATCCTTGAACCTGATATCCGCGCCGAGTTTCACGAGCACGTCCACGACTGCCGTATAGCCGTTCATCGCCGCGAGGTAAAGAATCGTCCATTTGTCGGTGTCCTTGGCGTCGATTTGTCGATGTCCTTGGCGTCCATTTCCGCGCCTCGTTCTGTTTTCGTAATATTCAAATCCGTCAAACGTTGGGTATAAACATTGGGTTTTTATTAGTGTTGTTGTTGCTCTACAGGTCCAAGGACGCTGTAGAGCAGTAAACAGTAAGCAGCAAGCAGCGACCAATAACAACCCAACGGTTATCCCCACCGTTTGACGGATTTGAATATCACCGCAATGGTGGGGATGAACGTTGGGTTTTTATTGATTGCCGCTTGCTGCTCTACAGATCCGAGCACGCTGTAGAGCAGCAAACAGGAAGCAGCAAGCAGCAACCAATAAAAACCCAATGCTTGTCCCCATCGTTTGACGCATTTGAATATCACCGCAATGGTGGGGATAAACGTTGGGTTTTTATTGATTGCTGCTTGCTGCTTGATGCTCTACAGATCCGCGCACGCTGCTGCGCAACAAACAGGAAGCAGCAAGCGGCAACCAATAGAAACCCAACGTTTATCCCCATCGTTGTGGTAATATTCAAATCCGTCGAACGGTGGGGATAAGCGTTGGGTTTTTATTGGTTGCTGCTTGCCGCTCTACAGATCCGCGCACGCTGCTGCGCAGCAAACAGGAAGTAGCGAGCGGCAACCAATAATAACTCAATGCTTATCCCCACCGTTTTACGCATTCGAATATTAACACAATGATGGGGATAAACGTTGGGTTCTTATTGGTTGCCGCTTGCTGCTCTACAAATCCGCGCACGCTGCAGCGCAGCCAACAGGAAGTAGCAAGCGGCAACCAATAAGAACTCGATGCTTATCCCCACCGTTTGACGCATTCGAATATCACCACAATGGTGGGGATAAACGTTGGGTTTTTATTGGTTGCCGCTTGATGCTCTACAGTGTCTGCGGACCTATGGATAAATAACGTTCATAACAACCAATAAGAAATCAGGACGCCGGAAGCTCGACCATCTTACATATTTTCTTAAAGGACGCCGTTTCAGAAACGAAGCCAAGGGCAACGCATTCGTGATCGGACCACCGTCGTAAGAGCATCACTTCGAGCAGCCGAAAAATAGAGTTTATCTCCGAGCTTTCGAGAAATTTGTCGTTTCAAAGAATCGATTAAATTTCGGGAATTCTCGCCTGAGAAACAGGAAAATCGTGGTAAGTTGCGAAACCCCCGTTTTTTTTTTACTTTTGGTAAATTATTTGTTTGTATATTTTCTACGATCGGGAAAAATTTTTTTCGAAACGCAATAACGTTTTCGTGCGATGGAAATCGTTTGAGTCTATGCCGGAAACTCGGCCATCTTACATATGTTCTAAAAAGACGCCCTTTCAGAAGGGACACCACGGGCAACGCATTCGTGATCTGAGCAGCGTCGTAAATACAATAAGAGGAAATACAAGGGCAGCGTTTGCAACACTTCGAGCGGGCGATAAATACAGTTTATCCAAACTTTCGAGAAATTTGCGGTTCCAAAGACTCGATTAAACTTCGGAAACTCTCGGCTGAGAAACGGGAAAATCGACGTAAGTTGCGAAACGCCCATATTTTTACTTTTGGTAAATGATTCGTTTATATCTTGTCTATGATCGTGAAACATTTTTTTTTAAAACGCAATAACGTTTTCATGCGATGGAAAATAAGGAGTCTGAAATCTTTTGAGTCTACGAAATGATTTTGACGATTTTAAGCAAATTGAATTAGTTTGTAATAGTTATTTACAAAATTGGATTAGTTCATAATATTTATTTACAAAATTGGATCAATTGGAGTAGTTGAAAATATTTATTTACAATATTGGATTAGTTGAAAATATTTATTTACAAAATTGGATTAATTGAAAATATTTATTTACAAAATTGAATTATTTGAAAATATTTATTTACAAAATTGAATTAGTTCAAAATATTTATTTAAGAAATTGGATTAGTTCAAAATATTTATTTACAAAATTGGGTTAGCTCATAATATTTGTTTACAATATTGGATTAGTTCGAAATATTTATTTACAAAATTGCATTAGTTCATAATATTTATTTACAAAATTGGATTAGTTCATAATATTTATTTACAAAATTGGATTAGTTGAAAATATTTATTTACAAAATTGAATTAGTTCAAAATATTTATTTAAGAAATTGGATTAGTTCAAAATAGCAAATTCCAAGAATAACAAACGTGCTAACGACTATCGTGACTATTATCATCAAATTAGTTGTCCCGAAGGTGACGCAAAAAAAATGCAATTCCTCTAGTCGATTCGCAGAGCGTTATGATATTATTTATTTATTAATCACCGTAAAAATTGACAATACCGATTCACTTATTTTATTTCACGAATTTCAGATATTCCATATCCACTCGAGACGAAATCTTCCGATTCATCCCGAGTCCAAAAATCAGCATGGCGAACAATCCGGGCAACAGATTTCTGTCGATCTTTCGCTGGGCCAATGTGCGAACCGCTAGTAACTCAACACGACCCGCTAGTAACCCAAGACGACGCGCTCGTAGCCCCACACGACCCCACGACCCGTCGAGGATCAGTTTGACTGACTACAATTTCTTGTGCCAAACTTTGGAGCGCAATGCCCCGGAGGCGGCGGCGCTGATGTTGAACGTGGGTTGTAAGCCAAACTGCAGGAGCACGCGGCCCTCGATGACGCCTCTGCACTTGGCGGTGAAACATTTGTACACGGACATTGTCTGGATGCTGCTGGAAAAAAATGCGGACGTACACGCGCAGGATCCCGCTGGACGAACGCCTTTGCATTGGGCGGTGGAAAAATCGTACACGGAGATTGTCTGGATGCTGCTGGAGGGAAATTCGGACGTAAACGTGAAGCATCCCTCTGGACTATCGCCTTTGCAAACGGCGGTGGTGCATTTGAACGAGGAGATTGTCTGGATGCTGCTGGAAAAAAATGCGGACGTAAACGCGAAGGGTCCCGGTGGAATAACGGCATTGCATTTGGCGGTCGAGCAAGACTCCCTGGAGATAGTGAAGCTGTTGATGACGCGAAAACCGGGCATCCACGTCAAGACCTCGAGCGGAGTGACGCCGTTTTACCTTGCGGTGAAAAAGGGCAATGCGTCGATACTGGAGGAGCTTTTGAGTCACGGGGGTCGAATCAAGAGCTGGCACTCGGCCAAAAATTGTTTCTTGCCGTTGCACTGCGCCGCAGCGCAGGGAAACGTTCCGATGATCGAGTTGCTGTTGCGTAAGAACGCCGACATACACTCGACGACGCGAGACAAGAGAACGCCGCTTCACGTCGCCGCGTACGAGGGTCAGGACGAGGTGGTCAAGTTGCTGCTGGAGAAAGGCGCGAACGTGAACGCTCGCGACAAGAGCGGCAGAACCGCGCTACAAATGGCCGTGAACCAATCCCGTTTGGATGCGGTCCAGGCAATTCTCCTCTTCCGTCCGGACATGCAAGTAGAATCGACGGACAATTATATTTACGATGCGCTGTACAAGATTACCTCGTGCGAGACCAGGAACGCCATCATCGACGCACTTTTGCGTCACGGTTTCACCGTTCGTCCCGAACACTTGAAAGACCCGGATTTTCTGCACACCGCGGTCGCGAAAGGCTGTCGTCCCCTCGTCGAGACAGTTTTGGATCTCGATGCCGACCCGAACACCATCGACAGTACACAGAAACGCAGGACTCTTCTTCACACAGCCGCGTTGAATAAGCAGTTCGATATCGCGAATTTGCTGGTGGCGTACGGTGCGAAGGTCGGCGCCACGGATATATACGGAAACTGGGCGGTATGTTACGCGATCGAGAATGACGACGAGGATACCACGACGTTGCTGACGCTCGTGAGTTCGGCGGTCCCGGTTACGTGGAAGATGCTTCACATTGCGGTGAAGAAAGGGTATCGCGATATCGCGGGGCTTCTGCTCAACACAGCGACGAACCGCGAGATCGTTAACTTCGGCGATAAGGGCGGACGAACGGTTCTTCATCACACGGTCCTCACCGAAGGATCGAAATTTTACAAGGAGGACACTCGGGACGTGAGGCTACAAATGGCGGAGATGCTTGTATATCGCGGGGCTCGGGTCGACGTTAAGGATAACAAGGGCATGACCCCCTTGCATTGCGCTGCTGCAAACAATTATCACACGGTCGTGGAGTTTCTCCTGAAGCGCAACGCTGACATTGAATCGCTCACGAACGATCGCATGACTCCGCTTTATTTCGCAGCGGACAACGGACACAAGGAGGTCGTGAATATGCTCCTGGACAACGGGGCGAACATCAACGCCAGGAACCATCAAGGCGCGACGCCCCTTCACATCGCCTCCAGACACGGTCACTGGAATATCGTGCCTGTGCTCTTGGAACGAGGCGCGGATATTGACGCTAAGGACAACGATGGATGCACGCCTCTTCACCTCGCGACGTTGAACGGCTTTACGTTAGTCGTGGACGACCTCGTGAATTACGGCGCGGATATCAGGCTCAGGGATAAGGACGGAAGAACGCCTCTTCACGTCGCTGCGAAACACCAGTGGACGTCAATCCTCGAGATTCTTCTGGACGACGGGGCCGACGTAAACGACACCTGCGATAGATTGATGACCCCCTTGGATTACGCGATTTTGGGGGCCACCCAGATCCCCGATCACCCGGAGAAGACAGTCTTCCGTCGCCGAGAAAACTACGATCACGACGACGACGACGATTACTTTGACCCGCAATCTTACAAACGCAGCGATTACGGTCCTGCTTATAACGACAATTACGAATACATCACGGAGGATACCGACACTGTCAGCGAGTATACGAACGTCAGCTCCATGCTCCAATACCACATTGTCACGATCATCGCACTTGGCCTCTACGTCAGCGAGGAGAATTTCATAGCCGTCGATCTCGAATTCGAATATGAGACGTTAGTCGAGGAGTGCCAAGTAGAGATCGCACGGATGAAGAGCAAACCGATCTCCGACGACAGCAACGTTACCTTCTACGATTTTCTCACGAAGGGCGTTCATCATATGTGGCCTTACGCGCGCAATCCAAGCGTCGCTCGTGTCGTAAAGTCTGCGGCTTTCCGAACTAAATTTCAATGCTACCGTTACATGATTACACAACGATTCAGGGAGGCACAGGAGAGAGAGGAACTTTTATTCCCGTCCTTGAAATGTCTGACCGTGGTTTCCGGATACCCCTTGCCCGATCTTCCCGCTATGGAACTTCTAAGTTATCTAAGTAACCGCGATCTCAAGTATCTCATCAAAGCCGCAGCCGGAAGTTGAAGCCCGTAACGCCTTGGAGAGACAGAGTGAATTCTGTTTCTTTTGATGTTCAACGTGATTCATAACGCGATTCGTAATCTGCTCGTGATGTAAGCCGGATCGTAAGCGCCTCGTGTATATACTTACTTTCCTCGCACTTCGGTCCATCGGACAGTGACATTTATCATGTTCCTAAATTATACTGTCGTCAGTATTATTAAGATTGTTGGATTTGGGGGAGTTGGATATATTTGTAAGGCAGCTCTCTCAATAATTGTTAAAACTGTGAGATGAAATAAAATTTTGTATTTTTATACATATGCGTTTTACCAATTATTCGTATCGATAATTTTGTAGACTATTCATTCAAAAGTATCTTCAAATTTTATTGAATTTCGCGATTTGCGATAAAACTTGTTTCATGGGATTTCAAATTTTGTCCGCGCCTGAGAGTTCTCTGGAGTCGCCACCTGTCGGCAATCACGAGAACTTCGTGCGACGAAAATGTTCTGTTTTACCGACCGACGGTAAGAATTTGAACAAAAAAATGATTTCCACGCAATCACGGCACTCGGGTAAAATATCAAATGACAACTCGCGTGAATTAACATGACAGAAGACGTAGATCGTTCGGGAAAATATTTCAAGCGATCGCTGCGAGCGAATTTTAAAGCGAACGTGAGTAAATATCCTCGTTTTTAAAGAAAAATGACACTCGTTGTCAAAGTCACGGGAATGCACATGACGTTTGCTGATTGACAACATTTTGACAGGTACTGGAGTGTCGAGTGTGCGAAGAGGTTTTCTCCATCGATGGGGAAAAAGTACCTCGACTTTTACAATGCGGTCACACCGTTTGTCACTCTTGTCTCCATCGTCTTCGGCCTTCGATGCTGGACCAGCAATTTTTGCTGTGCCCTTTCGACAGGCAGCCTACGGAGGTCAAAGACAATGGGGTGTTCGCGTTGAATAAAAATTTTGCCCTCATCGAACTGCTGGAGAGGCTCGAACAGTCGAGCAGCGAAAAGACGCTGACTCTGGAGAGAGAAAGGCTTCAGTCGACGCAACCGTGCGACGAAGACGAGGCCCATTTGGCCGTTCTCTATTGCATCGTTTGCTCTACTCATCTCTGCGAAGCCTGCGACCTCATCACGCACTCCTCCAAAACTCTGGGAAAACACAGGCGCGTTCCGCTCTCAGAAAAACCCAAGGAAAAGCCCAAATGTCCTATACACGCAACGCACATCGCTGAATTCACTTGCATTCAAGAAGGATGTCACAACGCACTTATGTGCTATTTGTGCAAGGATTACGGTCGTCACAGTGTTCACAAGGTGCAGGTTTTATTTATTTACACCTTATTTGTTCATTTATACCTTCGACTTGACTAAAAGGGCAAAGACGATGGAAAAAAAATTCAATAACTAATCACGATGATCATTAAGCTTTCAATTTAGGATTGTCATCGCGTTGATCAAGGAACTAACGACAAAAATCTGCTCGTTTCTCTTTAGCCCGCTCTGGTAGAAATCGAGGCTGAAAGTGTGAGAAAATCTATAGTGGCGGCTCTTCAGAAGATGACACAGTTTATGGAGAGCATGAGAGACACAGCGCATAGAATAGGTTTGACGAAGATGCTATTTTTGAATTAAAAAACATTAATTAACAAGTCAAATAAATGCCTTGGTCGGTCAATGATTAATAAAAAGATAAACAATTTTTGAATTCACAAAAATGTATTTTGTTTCAGTTGAAAAAATAACAGAATAATTATAGTGATAAATTGAGAATTAATTCAAAATTTGTCTGCTGCTGAAATTTGATAAAAACAATTTTTCATCCTGTTCCTCAGAGTCCGTTATTCAGGAACTGGAAGGTTGGGCGATCGAGGATGCCCGACACAGAGTCCGGCAGCATTTTGAGGAATTGAGGACGTTACTCGCGGAACAGGAGAAGGCAGCGATGACCTGCGTTGACACGGAAACCCGCGGAAGATTGTGCGCGCTCAGACAGCAGCAAAAAGACTTAACAGCGACGAGATCGCAGGTCGCTGGAGTTTGTATCCAGTGCGAGAGTATATTGGACTCCGAGGACTGGAAATTGTTGAGTAGCGCGGAAAAAGTGAAAGAAGTCCTCGCGTCTCTCGATCAACAGCAGCTGCATTACGCTCAACTTGGTCCAGACTTTTTAACTCCAGAATCGTCGATTCCCATAATATTTAGTAGGGTAAGTTCTGGAGTTGCACAGTTTCCGTATTTTTTATCCCTCAAAATGCTCGATTTTCACGTATTTTTTATAACGCAGGATAATAGAGTGTATATCTGAACGAACGGAAAATCATGAATTTATTTACGCTATTTTTTCTGACCCTCAAAATGCTCAACATTTTTATGAGCCATCGATTTTCACGTCCCTTTTACAACGCAGGATAACAGAGTGTATATCGGAACGAAGATAGATATGCGCGTGGTAATATTGGGTCTGGACGGTGCTGGAAAAACGAGTATCCTCTCGGCGATGAGAGGGATGACGTTATCGAGTCCGCCGATTCCGACGATCGGCTTCAACGTCGAGAGCCTGGAGTACAAAAATCTGATGTTCACGCTGTGGGACGTGGGCGGTCAGCACAAATTCCGACCGCTTTGGAAGCATTATTATCACAATACTCAAGCGGTGATATTCGTCGTCGATGCCAGCGACAAAACGCGTTTTCAGGAGGCACGAAAGGAATTGTCGAAGATCGTCAACGAGCGCGAGCTCAAAGATGCCTGGTTTTTAATTTACGCTAATAAACAGGTAACATTTCCGTCGCATTTTCCTTTAAGAGGAAAAAAAATCAGACAAATTGGCTGATTAAAAATTCATCGGCGCCTCTTTTTTAAAGGACGTGAGCGATTGCGCGACTGTAGAAGAACTCACGGACATTCTGGCCTTGCAAAAGCTCTGCTGCGGAAGAGCATGGCATATACAAGGATCTTCACCGATCACGGATCCTGGAGGCTCGACTCAAGGCCTCGATTGGCTTACTCAACAACTCGGTGCTCACGAGGGTCTCTATTCGGCTCCCGCGGTGCAGCAGCAGTAGAAAATTTTATGAAAATATCGCTAGTCCTATTTTTTTTCATCGTTGGACAGTATCGCAGATTTTTAAAGGACATCGAGGCGCTTAAAACTAGTCAAATCAGTGGAAAACTTTTTCGCGTTCTCGCGAATTTTAGGTGTATTCGTTAAGGACGTTCTCTCGACGCACGCTAGTCAATTCGCAATCTGAAAATACAGTGAAATTTGTAAAACTAACTCGAAATTTGTTAACTAATTCCTCGGGTGAAGAATACAAGTTTGTATTGACACGTTTATCGCTAAATTGATCGATTAGTAAAACAAAATTTCAACATGTGAGCTCTTATTTGACTGTAATTTTTTTCTTGTCCAATTATAGTAATTCGGTAAACTATTTTTTTTTTTTCAGGGCAAAAAAATAGATATCCGAATAATCGTAGTGAAAAACTTTGAGGTTTTTAATAAAAAATGAAAAATCGAACGATCGCGAGTGAAAACATGAAAATCGAATTTTCAGCGAATATATTTGTAAAAATTCGGAATTACGAAGTTAGAAATGAGGGAAGAGGAATGAGAGAGAAAAAGTAGATTTCGAGAACATCTAGAAAAGTCTTATTCATTTATTACATGGTTATTGGTGGTTGTTTTTAATTATAACTATCGATCATTATCACTCAGTCAGGTTTGCACGCACAGACACCAATCAATTCAACTTGATCGTCAATTATTCGTGGATAGGGAGAGCGTTTCGCGTGTAAGTAAACGCGGTACGGAGAATGACGTTATAATATAATCTATATATTCACATATATAGCAGTATTAAATTACTTCTTCCTCTTCTTCTTCTTTTCTTTCTATTACCTTCATATAAAAACACTTGACAAACAAAAACGGAACAACTTATAGTCTTTTTGGAGCTGTGGCGTTGGGCGCGGGACACGGAAAAAGGCGAAGATGTATTGTATACTCGTTATTCTTCTTGCGTTCATCTCTTGTTGTATTTCGCAGCACTCGAGACTTCGACTGGATTTAGCGGCTCGGAAGCCATTAAAACGAGTCTATCGTTTTATGGGCATGAATAAATGCAGCTTCTGATTTTCCTCGTTCATCTCCACGAGATCCGTTTGAGATATTTCCGATTTTTAGGCGCGCCGAACGCGAAATTTCACCGATAATCACGCAATTTCATTTTCATCGCGAGGAATATCGATATTATTGTACGTTCAGGCGAAAAATCTGCGAGAGCTGTGGTCGCCTCGGCGTTTTGTAAATCGCTCGCCAGCTTTTTCTCCCTCTTTCTCTTCGTGGATAACGAATTTTGTTTGCTCCTTCTTTCCTCTCTATTTGCCTTTCCCTTATCTCCTCCTCTCTCTAGTTTAGCGTTTTTTTTGTGCCGATTCGCGACCGTGTCGGCTGGTGCGTGTCTCAAAGCCTGACAGCTCCTGGAATATTCTGCACTTATGCCTCACACTCAGACACGCGTATTTACAATTCGTCGTGTTCCTGCAATCAGACGATTTAACGAGGGCGATTAGTACACCGGGTGCTTATCGGGGGGCGCTATTATTTGGGTTAAGGTGGCTTCAGTAACGAGGAATTCCACTTGAAATATCGCTCACGTATGTCAGAAGTGGTGTTATCATCATTTTAAACGGATCGGGAGATTAGATTCGATAAATAATTGGCATAATCGCGGCTGCGACTCGTTGCGCAATGCTCAAACAATTGCATTCACATTCACTTGAAAATGCAGTTGAATTTCTCAAGGCAAGAGCAAATAAAGAATCGGCAAAATTAACAATATTAATCAATGTTCCAATGATTTTTTTTCGAATTAATTCCATTTAAAACATTCAAATGGACAATTTTTAAAAAATACAAAACAAATATTGAATGATTTTAACAATATCTTCGATTTTTTTCGGAAAAATTGCTAAAAAATTGACGAAAAAAAAAAGATATATAATCGTGACTGGAATGATTCTTACCTCGGCATCGGCAACGGTGTTGTCTTCTTCCTCAGTCTCATCCTCGTCGTATTCGTCGTCGTTCTTGTCTTCTCCGCTCTCCTTAGCTTCCTTCTCTCTCTCTTTCTTCTCCTCCTCCGCTTGAGCTTCCTTCATCTTGCGCTCGCCCTCCTGTAAACATTAAAAAAAAAACGTATTCTCGTGAGTCAGAGTTTCGCAGGATTTCCTAGTACGAATTTTGATTTTTCGCGCAATCAGCAACGAGGAATTCCAGCATTTGTATCGCTCATTATAATCGGCAAAGCTTGTGTCATCATTTAATAAATAAAACCGAATAAAAACGGTGTTTTCGAAAAAATCGTGAGAAATCGATGAATTTGTGGACGAAACTTACGATCGTGGGCTTCCAAACGTCCGTTCCGAACTTGCTCGCGTATTCGGGTTCGTCCGTGATGAGAACGTTGTCGAAAATGGTGCCGGACTTGACCTGCCAGAGGTCGAAACCGATCGCGCACACTTCGTCCTTTTTGTAGAGCTCGGGATCGGGCGAGTATTCGGGATTCGGTATTTCGGGATGAACCCACGCTCCTTTGTAGTTCGGGTTGTCGATTTGCTTGGGTTTCCACTCTCCCTGTAACGCACACGCAATTATTGACACACCGCAAAGCTTTTCGCCCTCTCAATGGGAAATAATGGAGATAAATTATTCGTTTTATCAGATTTTTGTGTCTCAACACTGATTGAAGTACAGAGTAATTTATGAGCTCAGCCCACACCCAGTGAAGAATTGATATCCTTCCGTTGACGACCTTCACTGCCAGGCAATAAAGCAATGCAGGTGCTTTTTTGGAAGGCAAATAATACACGATTTTTTTTTTTAATTTAGGGACAAAATAGACAGAATTTTTCTTCTCCGTTAGAGTGCATCTAAAAATGGGTGTAATGTTCGTAAAAATTTTTTAAAGGTGTTGTTCCCTGGAGTTTTCTATTTTTTGGTTGAATAGGCTCGTAAAAATCAATGTTCCGATATTAAAAGCACGTTGTTTCGTGCGATAACGATGTTTTTCAATTCACCTTGTAATCGGGGTTATCGATCATCGGCGCTTCCCATTCGCCGTCCATTTCCTCGTCCCAATCTTCGGGTTTGGTGGCTTCCGGGTCGAGAATGTGCTTGGGTTTGTCCCAATCTTCGGGCTGTTTGTCATCGGGATCGGGGATCGTTGGTCTGTCGTCCCAGTCCTCGGGTTTGCTCTGCGAGGGATCCTTGATCGTCTTCGGTGCGAGGAATTCCCAATCGGACTCGAGATCGCCCGATTCGGCGACTTCGTTGTCGATGAGAACCTGAGGAAGGAGGAAATCCGATTTAGATACCGCGATTCATTCACGAATTCGATCGCGTATCAATTTTCTATTATTTTCCGAGCGTTTCTCGTACGACTCACTCGATTTTTTTTATTTTACAAGAATCATCTGTTCATAATGATTATTTGCATGGTGATATTGGCCTACGCAAAATACGTGTAACGATTCATCGAATTTTCGTCACAATTTGTAAGCGCGACAATCTTTGCTCTTCGAGTACCTTCAGCACTTGCCCTCTGAGTTATCGCTGAGGGCACGTGACTCGAGGCTCGATTCCTGTGATTTTATTACTTCAAAGTCCATTTTTTGTTGTTACAAGTTACAATTTTTTATCGGGAAATTTCATCGGCGTTTTATTGAGAAAAAGCTCAATAATAATAATAATAATAATAATGTATACCTTGTACGTGTTATCGGGATTGACGATAAGCGTGTAAAGATGCGTGTAGAAATCGTCCTTGCAACGAATGTCCTTTTTGATCAGGAGATTCTTTCCCTTGTAGTTGAAGATAACGTGAACCTTTTTGGTGCCAGGACCGCAGATGTCGGGTCCTTAAAAATAAAACGGAGCGTCGGTTATTCTCCGAAATGCGGCGTTAAAAGTAAACGAAGGAAATGCGCTTCGCGAGATATATAGAATTTGGCAGAGTGCCCGAAGAAATTTGATCAGAGTCGTTCATTCTCGGGCAAGAAATGCTTTCCTTCCGCTTGTTCTTTTTTTTTTTTTTTTTTTTTTCATGTCTCAACACTGATTGAAGTACAAAGTAATTTATGAGCTAAGCCCACACCCAGTGAAGAATTGATCTCCTTCCGTTGACGACCTTCACTGCCAGGCAATAAAGCAATGCAGGTGCTTTTTTAGGAAGGTAACTGAAGTTTGCTTCGCGGTGGAAGAGTGCGCTTTAAGTTGCGCCGCAACAAACGTGAGATATTTCATCGTTTTTTCGTAATTGATAAGATAATTCATGAAATTCGAGATAATTTTGAAGATTGTACGATAAAAAAAAAAATTCAAAACAATGATATCTAAAAATAGAGAACGGTCGTGTTTTTTGATCGATTTTAGAGAATATCTTACCGAACATGAGAAGATACGGCGTCTCGCCGTGCATGTCCTTCTGGTCGAGCGAGCAGTCGAATACCTTGACGTATCCGCCGCCGCAATCGATGTTCTGTTCATGTTTGACCGTGAACTGAACGACCAGGGGCTTGTCCTTGTTGCTGAAGGGTTTGAACTTGGCGCTCAGCGCGTAGAACCTTGCGTCCTGCGACGTTTGGATACCTTCAAGAGACAATTGTAAAGATACATTTTTTTAAAAAAGAACTTCCCTTTTTTCACTGAGGTGATTAATGAAGTAGCTGTAATTGTGCCTGCACTAGGTACCTGGGCTGTGTATAATTACACACTCAGGGCATAAGCCAGACCTTCTTTAATCTCCGAGTTCCTGTAGCACCTACTACTCATTTTTTATTTGAGAATAGCATGTGACTCTAGGCTCGGATACAGTCCATGATTAGAGAATCATTCGAAGATAGCGGTTCTACCGTACCTTTGTCATTCTCCGGGTCGTTCCAGAATTTTCCATGGCTCAGGACGAATTTTCCAAACTCCTTGCCCGGATGTTCCGAGTACACCCAATTTTTCTCCCAGGAATCTGCGTTTTTAAATACATTTTAATTATAAATATATGTAAATAAAAAAAAATTTTTTAAAAATGTAAATGATAAATATATATCAAGCAAAATTGGAATTGAATAAAGTGCGTATTTGGCAAAGGGAAATCCACGCGGAAACGCGTCGACGTAGTCAACCGGAAGTGCTCCGACCGCGTGGAAATGAAATTTTATTTATCGCCCAAAAATCCACTGAACATAGAATCTGAGTTTAACTTTTGTATCCGGAAACTTGCGGTAGCGAAATTTTCGTTTAATTTTTAACAAAAGCACGTAAATTGGATATTGAATATAGTAATGGCTTCCGGAAGTGGGACCAAGTCGGGAAAAGTACCTCATGCTCGAAGGTGCGGCGAGAGAATGAAAGAGGCAACGGCGGTTAGTTTGGAGCAACGCCGCGACGATGCAGAGGCCGCAGAAAACGAGAGAAAGGGGAAGGGAGCTCAGGGCCGTGCGAAGATACGTGTCGCCCTCGGGCCCCGTTCATCAAAACAAGCCTTGAGCTTTTCGATTCACGGCAATTTATGCACAAAGTGTACCAAATATAAAATAACGCTCACCGCAAGTGAATTTTACATTGAAATTTAGTTATCAAGACCTTATCAATTTTGATAAACTTTTTTTTTTTAACCATCGCGAAGGTGACGTTACTGTTCGTAAATATGTTTTGACATTTCTCAACATTCTTTACGTAATTTCAATTTCAACTTTCATTTTTTCATGGGGATTACGTTTTTTTTTTAAATCTATCATAAATCCACGTCCGACTGTAAAATAAATTTGAAAGCGATCTGCCATACCGACGGCCTATATTTTTAGATTCCTATTTCACATAAACACTAACGTAATTTTAATCCTAAAGTTCATTTTCCTATGGGGATTACATTTTTTTAAAAACTCTACCATAAATGCATGTGGGGTTTCAAAAATACATTTCAAAGCGATCTGCCATACCGACGGCCTATATTTTTAGCTCCCTATTTCACACAAACACTAACGCAATTTTAATCCCAAGCTTCATTTTCCTACGGAGACTACATTTTTTCAAAAACTCTACTCGATCTGCCATACCGACGGCCTATATTTTTAGCTTCCTATTTCACACGACCACAAATCCGCTTCGTACGCATTGTAAAATCCACGGAAACTCCATAAATGAGCATGAAAATAATTTTCAACGCAATTTGACATACCGACGGAGCAACAAACAAAAATAATGCATCCGCACAAGGAAACAAATTTTTTTTTTCCATTTTCACACGATGTGTCAGTCCGCTGCAGTTTACGTGGTACTGTGAAAATATGCTCTGAATCCAGCGACTCGCATCCGAACGTCTGTACAGTCTATACAATAAATTCGCCGTTTTAGCACGGATTTTTCTTTTTCTTTTTATATATCACAATCATTATCTACACGCGATGAGAAAAATGAGGAATTCAGTTCATCTATTATGCACGTATTCGCGTGTGGAGGTAAAATATCGACTGGGAATCGAAAGTGCGAGAGAGAGAGAGAGAAAAAGAGGGGGAGAGAGGGAGAGAGAGAGAATGAGTTTCCGACAAGGCGGCTGCCGGTTGCTAGGTGAAATCGCGTAAAACCCATGGAATGGCAAACCGGAAGTGCCATTAATGGGTTAAAAAAATCAGCGGAATATGCACGAAAGCTTGAACGAGTGAAAGGGTGTGGTTCGTACAGAAAGTTGTTAGTCGGGAGGTGGCAGTGGTCCTAATCGTCACACACCCCGAAGAGATCCAGACGCTTCGTCTTCGCGTTATTTCCCTTTGACAAAACGAGTATTCCGTAAGTGTTCTACTCACCGTCAAGGAACTTCTCCTCGAAATAAACTTCCGCCGAGGCGATGGCGATCGCCAGGAGGACGAGAAACCCGCTAACGGAGCGCATCTCAAGGGCCGGGACTGCGTGTGTATTCGCCCGCACTCGATACTCTTCACAACGACGAACGTGATCGCGCGACGTACGAGCCGATAATGCTAGAAAACGAGATGCGGCTGGCAGATGTACAGACCGCCGGGGCAGACAGATGGAGTGCCGCGATTGGGCCAACGTTCTCCGCCAATCGGAGCCAACCACGCTCGAGAACCGACGCGCCACCACTCGGAAAGCGACGAAGTACGCAGACGCAGCGCCACATCGAACGAAGCGCCGGCGACGCCAGCGCCGCCACCGGGAAAATCGAGCAACGCGAATTCGGAGAACGTTTCTTTATGGAAATGCACGTCGTTTTTCGATCCAAGCTGCGCGGAAAGCGAAATACGCGCGTTGACGAATGGAAAATACGCGCGTACTTCGGATTGCGCGCAGCCTCGGGGCAATTTATGGGATATTTTGCGAAGGATAGAGAGTGAGAGAGACGCTTGCCACCTTATCTTTTGAAGATACGGCAGCAGCTAATACGATGCCACGACTGCGACCTTCAACGTCCAATCGCTGCTCCCGCTGCTGCGGGTTCGACGTATGGCAGCTTCCTATTGGCCGAGGCCGGAATACTGCCTCCCGACGCCTGCGCTTCCTCCACGTCAACGCTACGTACTTTATTATCGCTGTTGTCTCGGCTTAATTCAAAATTTCTCTCATTATTATTGAATTTCAACGTTGATTACCAAGTAAATTGTTGAGTCGTTAGGACATGCGTAATCTTCGTTACTTTAATGACGCTATTAACGACGCGCGGCATCTTAAGATTTTTCTTTTTTTTTTTTTCATTTATGACACCCGAAAGTTAACGATACTTTCGAATTTATTACAACTGAGTCACTGTCATTCAGTAACTTCTATATATGCGATTTTTTTGAAAAATTATCGGTACTTAAAATACCGAAGCTTTTTGCCGATTTTTACTAAATCGGGAATCACGCGTTAATTAGGATTATTATGATTGTCTGATAATCAATGGAATTTGAAAATCCTATTCATTTTCAAAGTATTTCGAGTGCAGCTGCACTTATTAAGAGCGACTTAGTGAAATTGGCGAAATTATGCGACTGAAATTTCACTCATAAAATGATGGTTTCCATTTTTCAAGGTTGGCCACCTTCGGTTGCTGCGGTAACGAAATTGTATACAATGCGGTTTAGGTTTACATTATTAACAAGGTTTTTGTAACGTTACACCTGACGTTTTTGAAAGATACAGTAATTTTGCACGTATTATAGGATTTTTTTTTAAGGCACTCCGTACGTTGTCACTAAACTCCAGCGGAAATGATCAGATCGAAAGCGAGCGCCGCTCTCATGCGCTTGAAAGAAATAGACAAGAAATACAGAGTTCGGTGCGAAGATGCGAAGCAGGAAGAGTCGTCGAGCGATAATACGGAAAGTCTGCTTCGAAAACCAGCGGAGGGCAAAATTAGTCCCCCGGGAGCTTCCGAAGCTGAGGAACGGGCGATTTTGAAGCCTACTTTGAGCATCAAGATTCCAGAAACATTCACCGAACAATTGGACTCTCAATCTTCGTCCAACAAAGTTTCGCACTCCGTCAGAGTTTCGATAGTTGAAAAAACCTCAATCGTTCATCCCAAAGTTGTGTCCCAATCTGTATCGGAGATAGAAGAAGAATTGGAAGATGCCGAGTCTATTTCCGAGCTGCTTGATGAGTCCGAGAACTCGGATTTGGAAATAGTGAGAAACAGGCCTGAAGACGAAATTGAAAAATCAAAAACGAAAGACGATTCTCCGGCAGAATCAGGAAAAAATGTATCGATGGAGAAGAAACAATCGGAGAATTTTGGAGCTGTGTTGAGCGATGATTATTCTCATTGCTCTTTTGAAAGCTATTCTTCGGTTTACGAATCACAATCAGCTTCGGAATTTGATGCACAGGAAGCGAATAACAGTATTTCTGTAATTAATGCAAATAGTAATGATGCTCGTTTCAGTAGCAAAGGGATTTTTTATAGAAAAACGGTTGCAGAAGGTACAGAAAAAAAGAATGAAGAGATAACTGCAAACTTTGCAGAGAGCATAAAAAATGATGTCGAAACTGAAACACCCGAAGAAGTGGATGAAATCAGTGAAATAATTGAGGAATTATCCAAGTCCGTTGAGCCTACCCATTCATTCTCAACAATTTCTGAAGATTCTGAGAACATCGCAGATACAAATGAAAAATTAAACTCCAGGCGAAGCAAGAGGAAAAATTTGAGAATGAGGAAAGAGGAAAATCAAGAAAAAGCTCTGAAAAATAGCAATTCATCCAATTCAAAATTACCTGAAGATAAAAATAAGCAAAAAGACTTGGAAGCTAAGAATAAACAGGAATCAGCAGCAGAATCATCAAATTTCCTCAAAAGTCCAAGTTCATCTCTGCAAAAATCAGAAGAAAATCCAAGCGAAGGGAAAGTCTCAAAAATCAATGATGAAATGGAGAATGATAAGGAATTCAGTTCTTCGAAAAGCAAAATATCATCACGTGAGAATTCGGAGCAGAAGAAAGACGAATTTGAGGATCCTGAAAATAGCGGTCCACGAAATTCCCGAAAATTATGCACTTCTTTGTCAGATACAAATTCGTCGATCGCCAAATCGAGTCGAGATCGAAGCAGAGTCCCGGAATTCAAGCTTGCGGATAAAACCGAGGCAGAAGAAAAATCTGCTGCTGCGAAAGAGGATTTTCCGCATGAAAAACCTGACGACAATGAAGCTTCTTTGTCCAGTCGCGCGAACAGAACAAATTCCCCATCGTCACAATTGTTCAAAGCGAAAGGAAAGGCAAAAAAATCGAGTGATTGCTCAGAAAATTTTGGAAAATCGCCAACAGCGGACGAGAAGCTATCGGAATGTAGGTCAAGGGGAAAAAGCTCGGAGCGGAAATCCGCGCATCGTTATTTGGCCTCGAAACGAAGAGATGCGGAAAAGGGGATTTCAAAAATGGTACAAAAATCGCAGAGTGCTGTGGAAATTGGGGAGACGAGGGAGCGAAAGAATTCTGCGAATATTAGGAAAAAGAAACTCCATCGGAGTTCAAAGGTAATTCTACATATTTAAAAAAAATTGGTAATCAATAATTAAATTAAAAGAATAAAAAAATTATGACAATTAGCGTTGTAAAAATTGTTTGTTTAGCGGAATTGATATAAATGAAATTTAATTGTTTGTAATGTTATTCAAGGTTCACGGATACGTTGAAGAAAAAAATCGCGCTACTAAAACTTCAAAATCTTCGGCATGCTGTCGAGTAAACGAAGCGGGCAATTCTGGAAAAGATGTGGAATTAGAGCGATTTAATATGCGTTTAATGGATCTGCGATTGGAGCAGGAGAGACAAATGATGCTTTGCTACATGAGAAATTTTCAGGAGGACAGAGAAAGGCTCTCATTCTATCCCAATCGATTTTATTGTCCTGGCAAAGTGGAGGCTGCGATAATAAAGCCGCTGAAATTTCAGAGCGTTCTGGAGTTCGTGAAACCTGGTAACACAGATTTTTATTTATCAGATGCTTAAACCCAATTTTAAAAAAATCCATCATCAAGATTCACTGATATTGCAAATACATTTAAAAAAAATTAAACGATATCAAGAATCTGCGTAAAAATTTTATATTCATCGTTTTTTTTTCATCAGATTCAAATTCTGCAAAAATCGGCCTCACTTTTCCTGAAAATTATTCGGAAATGCTTAAGGATCGTGTAATAGAAATTCGGCAGTGGCTGAAAGATCAATTGATTCTTTATCAGAATTACAGTGACGTTGCTGCCGCAATAAACGCTAAATACGTTGCCGAAAGTGAGAAGGTAAATAATTGAAAAAAAAAAGAGTGGCATGGATAGATGACTGTACATTTGGGAATATTTTTTTAAATAAATGCTTTTTATTTGCTTTGTACTTGCCTTCGGTATACATAACTATTCAGACTTATCGGATTACTGTAACATTAATAAGCTAGTAATTTTATCCGCGTACAACGGGCAAGACGAGCGAATAAAGCTCCTTCTTCACTGGTCATCTTTTTATGTACCGCTCCTGAGTAATCGTAGTTTTTTTTTGTTTTTTTTCCGGTACATAGATAATACTAGTATAATTTGTCATTTTTTATAATATTATATTCGCAACGTGTTTTCGATATAAAAAATAATTTATTATCACTTACAAAAATCCTCGACAAAGCGGAACGTTTATCGCGATATTGGACATACATTAGACGGACAATATTTAGTTTCTTCGCGTATTCCCGAAATATATCATTTAGGTATAAAAAAAAACACATTCATTCGCATATACGAAACGAGGACTTCGATTACCAGCTTAAAAACGAAGAAAACACCTTTCGTATATCGTTATACTCGATAATTACGTTTACGACAGATCGTTTATGATTATATTAACACGAGGATGATAATACGTCCGGAAATCAAGCCCCTAAACCACGCGAAAGCTCCTCGCAAAAAAAGCTGAGTTTTTTTTCCGGAGAATCACGAAAAATCGTTGACTCAAAATCTTCGCCGGGCGAAATGTTGATTTTGTTGTTGTTGTCAACTACGTAAGTCACGTGACCGTCATATTTCACGTAAATCATTTACGAAATAAGATTTTTTTTGAATCTACAAATTTCTGACGTGATGCGGAAGAATTTGATCATATTTTACGGGTTCGTGGCAGTCGCCGATTGCGTAATATCGTTTATTTCCGGTGTCTTGTGTTTACCGGAAACGCGGAAAAAATTGAGCAGCGAAATGGCCGGATTTTTGGGTACTTTTCGGGGTTCCGTGGATCTCGACCTGCTCATTCGCCGAGCGGGAGTAATTTGATTCGCGTGTGGGCTCGCGACTGCTTTTTCGGCTTCCGGTTTGCCTATTCGTAGTTCGTACCTCTCTTTTCGTATTTTCGTGAGCCAATCGATGTTCTCCTTGCATTTTTGCGGGGACATTTGCACGAGATGAGGCGCGGTGCCGTCTATCACGTAATTCGGTAAATTGAGCGTCGGCGAGAAGGGAATTTGCTGATGAGATCGCTCGGCGGCTGCCGACGAACTCGAGGAACTGCTGGGTCCGGGCTCGTCCGATTCGTAGCCCGTTTCGAAGAGCAGAGCTTCTCGCTCGCTTATGGGACTGAACAAACGACGCGCGCCTCTGTTCTCCAAGTGCGAGCGCTTCGCTTTCGGCTCCAGATTCTCGACGATCGGCGAGAGAACGGATTTGAATTTGCCGTCGGTCCACGCGCCGCCGCCCACCATTTGTACGTGGCAACGTTTCGTACCTTTCGCCACTTCGCTTGGCTTACGAGATTCGTTTGTTCGAGTATTGTTTTCGCCGTCCGGAGTAGTCGCTGTGTAAAAAAAAAAAAGAGAGAAAATGTTGTTTAAAAAAATGTTCTTCCAATAGAATCGTAGATATTGCACGTTAAATAAATCTCAGGAAAGGAAAAGGAAAAAATGTAGGAACTGGTTACGGTAATTTAAATATTACGAGGACATATCTCGCGGATATTTTCACGCGACCGGCTACTTTAATTAATCGCCGTTTAACTCTGATAAATATCGAATAATCGCCGCGTTTTTTTTACCAGGTGTTGTGTCGGAACCCGGAGTCTGCTGCTGGCGGGAAACCCATCTCCGCGAAACGGTCGGCGTAGTTTCGAGAGTGGCTTGTCCGACGGAATACGCGCTGTCCACGGACTCCGCTCGGCCGCGTATTTCCACGTTGTCATTTTCCGCTTTGTGCTCCAGACCAACGCGCCAAATTCTGTGGCAACAGTCGTCCGAACAAGTGACGATCTGAAATCGTTCCTTCATTTTTAATGCGAATTTCATTAAAAAAAATTTTTTTGCAAATAAAATACACGTGAAAAAAATCCTGATGATGCGCTCGACGCGATAGATGCCATGAAAAGTTGAAAAAAAGGTAATTAAACGAGCTGGACTCGTGAAAATTACCTTCGGTTCGCCCGAATTGCACCAATCGATGCACGTGACTTCATCCGTGTGACCCCAAAGTTTGACCAAAGGGCATCCCGGTCGCTTGGTGCTCCAAATGTACGCGTATTCGTCGCTCGAACCGCTCGCCAGATATTTACCGTCCGGACTGAGGCAAGTTTTAACGTAAAACGTGGAATTTCGATGTCCGTAGAATTCGGCAACTGCGAAAAATGCGCGTTATCAGCTACTGCAATTTTCATTTTATTTTTTTCGCGAATGAAATTGTCGTAATGTTGAAGGTTGTTTACTTGGGTGAGGATTGTACGTTGCTATATTGTACTGATATATAATACTATCCATGCAACTTGCGTAGAGGGACATTCCGTCCGGAGAAACGAGCAACGTCGTGAAGCCGTTTCTGATACTGCCGCCGGTGTAATTCATCACGTGCTTCGGCAACGGCTCCTTTTTATGCACACTGTAATTTTTTCTCATGTCCCAAATTTTGATGAGGCTGCGAAATATACCGATACATTTTAAACGAACGTTGTGATATTTATTGTAAAACGCGTATCGCTTCGCTAAAAACGTTTGTTACCCGTCGCCAGCTGCGCAAGAGAGCAGAGAAAAATCGTCCTGAAAAGCCAAGGCTGTTATGCTCTGCGCTCGGGATGCCGTCGGAAGACCGCGACGATGCTTCACTGGATTGGGAGACGCGTAGCCGTGTCCGTTCGATATGCAATTGTCGGGCTTCGGGTGCTCGGTGTGAGAGGCTCTGATATCCCAAAGCATTATCGCTCCGTCCCGAGCGCCCGTCGCAAATACCGCTGAAAATAAACGATGAAAAACGGTCTGATTTATTTAGGACTTTTCACTCAATAGCAAAGATAAAAATTGTTATTTCTTTTCTCATAGGATAGCGTGTAGAAAAATGGATCGAGGGAAATAAAATAGAATATATTGAGAGCTTATATTGTAAATTGTAGAACAATTGCGAAGGTATTTTGTAAGAGGGAACGAACCTTTGTCCTCCGGGCGAAAAACTGCAGTTTTAACGCTTCGAGTGTGGCCATTGTAACAGCCTATTTGCTGTACATCGGATCTACTAACGTCCCAGAGTCTGGCGGTGTGATCTCCGGACGCGGTGACCAATTTCAACTCGCCGGGCATCCAGGAAACGTCGAAAATTGCATTGCAGTGAGCCTTGAAATAAATAGAAGAGTATCTCGTTAGGAAAAACCGTGGTCGCGATTGTTTTAGCGCACAAAAGCGCACCGACCTGCGTTCCTTCCAATTGCTGATTGGGCTGTCCCCTCTTTTCCGTATCCTGCAACGCTATCTTTCCGTCTTCGTTAGCCAGAGCTAATATCTGATTGTATCCGGGTATGGTGCAGAAACGAGAGGCAAAAACGGGAGGATCCAGAGCGTATTCCGCTCCGGGAGCGGCCGACGGCGTTATCCCGCGGTAAACGTCGTTCTGGTGACATTGCAGCCTGTTCAACGCTATGTCGTAACTCGTTTCTGTGTCTGAAATATCGACGGAATTGTTTTTCATTTTTTCGCCTTCCTCAACGTCAACTTCTATTGAAACTAGAATCACTAAGACCTCGATAAACAAAGTGATTAAAAAAAAAGGGGCACTTTTTTTAAAACTATCGCATTGCGCAATTGCAATTTTTCAAAGACTCGTTACGATTTTGTTGATAATATTGAAAATCATTCGTATCGCAAATAGTGCAAATGTTAATGAAAAAAAAATTGTACGAAATGCAAAAATAACGTGAGACTGTAATTAACGACATTGTCTCAGTCAATGAATTGCCAATTATTTTTGAAAATTTTATAGGTAATTGGGGATGCTAATTAGCACTCGACATTAGCGATGGAAGTAACCTCTTCTACGATACTATTTTACGCAGTGACAATTGGCTGTGGAATGACTGAAGTCTACTCGTTTTCTTACCAAATCCAGCGCAACGTCGTGTCAATACTTCCACCACGTTCATTATTGCAGGAACGCGAAATAAAATTAAGTCAATCACTGTTTAGCGAGGCACAAACGTGTTTTGGTTACAGACATTATTGCGCGGGAGTTTCTGTCATTTTTCGCGGACAATCGTCCCTCGAAACCTGGCGATCCTTAAGGCACCTGCTCAACGATCGCGTCGCAAAGTGCGCAAGCATCGAAGCAAAGCTGCAGCAATCGATGACAGTGAAGAAGAATCGATTATCGAACATCGAGTGCACATAACGATCGAAAATTCAACCGATTTTGTTCTCCACAGTTGGCAACACTGCTGCATCGTCCCGGCACATTCGCCACTCACTTCACTCACAAAAAAACCGAAAATACGCGTTTCCCGAGCCACGTCAAAAGTGCCGATTTTTCAAAATGGTAAGATCCGCATCTCGATAAACCGATAAAGCACAAAAGCGATTTTCCAACCGATTTCAGCACCGGCAATTAATTAATAACCGGAGCAGAAGCTTCGCCGAGCGCTGAAAGGGTTAAAACCCACTGACACTTTGCCCACCACCTCGAAATTTTCAAACCGATTTTTTTCAAAACTACTCGACGCAAAAAGCTCAAATTTTGGGAGAATGTGCGGGAGCATGGCAAGAATAAGCTGAGCTTTTTGGCTCCTCGAAAATCCGAGCCGCTTTTCCGGGAGAACGGAAAAACGAAAAAGTGAGGTTATGTGCGAGAGAGAATTCTGTGGACGTTTGACATTGGAAGATATTATTTCCGGCGGATTCACTTTTGCCTCTTAACCCTTTCATCTCTTCACCCTTAAGACAAATAATCTGTCTATCCTAACGTAACTCGTTTTTTGAATTCCAGATCGAAATCGAGTCCATGTCCCGGTACGTGTCGCCGATAAATCCAGCCGTTTTTCCAATTTTGGCGATAGTACTGTTGGGAATTGGAATATTCTTCACGGCATGGTTCTTCGTCTATGAAGTGACCAGCACCAAGTTCACCAGGGACATATTCAAGGAATTGCTTGTCTCTCTCGTAGCTGCGATATTCTCAGGATTCGGTGTTTTGTTCCTGTTGCTCTGGGTCGGCATATATGTCTAGGTGAGTTTTCCAAAAATTATGAACTTTCTTCACTTCAACCTGAACTTTAAAAACAGACTTTTGTACGTTTTTGTAAAAGCTACGAATAAAAACTGAAAAGAAAGAAACGAAGTAAACTCGATTGTCGTAAAGTGCGAAGAATGAAAAGGTGGCTAATAAAATTGGAACTTTTGTCTGTTACAGTCTAAGTATATTGGATATTTTACAAGGATCTTTTTTCACGACAGCTTTACACACCGACGCTCAGTCACATTCCTGTATAAACTGCAACATGATCAATAAAGCGATTTTATTGTTACTTGGATAATAATGAAGGATAAAATAATGCTGGATATTTTTTTCGTCCTCTCGCGGCGTGTGCATCGGCGGCTTTTATTCCGCCTTCATTTTCGGCTATCGGTATAACGAATATAGCGCTTATATTTACTTATATACGTATTACAACAGATATCGCGTTTTTTGCAGCTTGCTTTTTGCTGAATATCGTTTCTGTTGGTTTATTTTTTTTTTTTTCTTTTTTTTTCTTTCATAATAAAATAATATATCGATGGGCGCCGAGGCTTCGAAAAGCGCGTCGAGCTCATCCGGCGAGGCCGGCCTTTTGTCGGCAGCGCAACATCAGCGCCCTGAGCATAAATTGTCGTCGGGACAATTGCCTAACTTGCTTCAAAAACACGTCCAGGTCGATTATGTTCTCTCGCAGACCCTCGGCGAGATAATATATCGCGTCC
Organism: Clistopyga incitator; assembly: GCA_947507545.1. Classification (NCBI taxonomy): domain Eukaryota; kingdom Metazoa; phylum Arthropoda; class Insecta; order Hymenoptera; family Ichneumonidae; genus Clistopyga; species Clistopyga incitator. The sequence continues at coordinate 7,801,240 of OX382186.1, forward strand.
TCCGTCGCAGCTTCCTCGGCGAAGGCGTTCAACATTCTGCAAATTAAAATGCAACTCGTTCGACATCATTCGACTCAATAATCACATGAATTCTGGCGGAACGTCGCGAAGTGTTTCATTAATTTTGCTAGAATTTTATTGGAGAAATAATGGTCTATAAAAAGGAAAAGAAAAAACGGAAGACTCACTGTTTGTACAAAGGTGCGATTGTTGTAACAGCTTCGTCAACGTCGATCGACTGATTGTCCGAGAGCTTGGATATCTCTTTCTCCAATTCGGCCTCCTTGTCCTGCAGGATGTTCACGTTCTTCTCCAATTCGGATTTCTCCTTCTTGAGCTTGTTGAACAATTCGGCGAGGCGCGCGGAGCCGTTCGTCAGCTCCTTCTGCGTTCGACGGAGCGTCTCCAGCTCCGCCTGTACCTGCGAAAATTGCTCGCACATTCGTCGACGGAGCTTGTCACCGACCGCCGAAAGAAGAGACGCCCTTATGTGCTCCTCGGTTATCGTGTCCGAATTTCCGGTGCTTATCGCACCCGAGCCCATCGACGGCGATTGGTAAGGATCTCCCTGTCAAATTCCAAATTTACTCATTACCGCGAGTAAAATATTCGAGCCGGGGGGAATTTTGGAAAAGCTGACATTTTGTAAAATAGGGACGAAAAAGTGAGGAGGCAATATGGAAAATTCCGCTTTTTAGCTGCTGCATTGTCATGAAATTCAGTGAATTTGACGAATATAATACGCACCGGTAAACTTCCCGGACTGAAAGGCGTCGGGAATGAACTGGGATAACTTTGGCCCGGAAATAGCGAAGGCATTCCCGGATATCCAGCGAAACCATGAGACGACGCTCCGCCCGGAGGGTATGGAGGCATCGCCGTATTTCCGCTCGGGTACGGAGTGTTCGTAGGATAAGGCGGAAATCCGGTGCCAGCGGAAGCTCCGCCGTTGTTCGGAACCGGCATAAAAGCTGCGCAGTTTAAGGAAGAGTTTTAGAGATTTTAAGTCGCGAATTCTTGAATGGAGATTGATAAATCGGCGGCTTCGGGACTCACGTTGAACGGGATAAGGCGTCGCAGTTTTTTGGGTTTTTCCGGTCCATACTTTGGCGTATACCGGAGGATGCTCGCCGAACATTACGCTCATTACTTGGATGAGGCTCAAAAGATCCGAGGAGTGCTAAAAATTGAAAAAAAATCTTGTTCCTGCGTGATTGCAATTAATGGGACCAATTTTTGGACAAAAAATACCAATCTCTCCATGATTTCGTTTCAGGATGGAGCAATTTAGACATTCGTAGAGTATCGAATGGTGCTTTTTGTTCGTAGAATTGTGTTAACGATCAAACGTTGCCAGGGATTATTGGAAGGCTTTCCGTACTCACCGGAACCCAGTCGTGCAAATAAGGCAAATATATCTTTCCGTTGTGGTCCACGAACATGCTGACTTTTATGTTCATGTCCGCGGTTGGCCTGACGTAACACATGGGTGCGTTGTTCGGATGGGTGTCCATCAGCCAGACGCACACGGGAATGTTGTATACGTTGCCTTTGTACGTTATCGGAATAGTCCCTTGGAGATTAATGAGATCCTTGCAGGATCCGTCGTTGAAGACTGCGGGAGGAAAATTATTGAAGACCCATCAAATCGGGTGCGATTCACGAATCGTCGACCACTCGTTACGACAAAATACTCACCGAACGGCTCCATGTTAAATTGGAGACTCCGATAATTTTGTAAAACATTGTTGATTTCCTTGCGCGTTATATCCGGATTCTGATACTGAATACAAAAATAAACGAATGCATTTTTGTTACGAATGCAATTGCGAATATCAAAATATCAGCATTCGCGAAAACATTTTTCTTTTAAATATTTGTATATTTAAAATATATATATATCTCTATGTTGGGAAAAAACTTTAATACAAAATGCTTACAAATTTCATTGGAATATAATAATTTTTGAGATAACGGGAATTATAGTTTCACTAATTAATTTATAACAATTTTGCCATTTTTTAAAAGCGATTGCATGCAATTTATAGAAATTGACGATTTTGCCTGTGTAAAATGTTGCAACGCTCTTATAATTAAGTATTCGTTGATGTCAAATGAAATAGTGGATTGAACAGTGAAGTTCAATTAAGTGGTAAATACGAAAATTCTCACTTTTACTAAAGCCTGTTTAATCGTGGCTGCATCAGTGTGATTCATCTTCACCATATAACCTCCAAGTTAAATTGCACTTCGACAACCCGTTCGCTTATTTAATAACAATCCGAGAATCCCAATCGCCAGATTTCCGCTCGTCGCATCGATTTTCGCGACCTTGATTGCAATTACGCTTTTGAAGGATTTTTGTCCTCCAGTTTCGCTCCGCGAAATGACGTTTCTCGTATTTGCGACTTCTTATCGGTGAACAAAAAAAGTTGTATTCCTCAGCAATGCTGAGCAGTGAAGAGGAGAGGGTGCACACGAATCCCAACTGAGGGCGCTGCGTGTTTCTCAAGAGTCACTATTCATTTCCTACAGTCGTCGTCCTCTAACTCAACGCTCTTCAGCATCTCATTTTTCCCTGGGTCCTCTCCTCTGCGTTGCTTTTCAACGGCGCACGTGATTTTCCCGCGTTTTTACCTTTTTACATTCACCAAAAGTTTCTATAATATCAAAAGTACAAAGTTTCTTTGCTAGTGTAAGACTTTTTTTTATTAATTAACACGAAAAATACAATGCGAATGTGTGTCCTTTTGCTCATTTCTATGATTTTTTGTTAAAAAAATTAAGCAGCGGTCTTTCGCTTTCGAGAAGCGCTCGGGGCTCATGCGGCGCCTAGCGGCGCTTCGCGGAACTCGCGCTCTCGGATTTCCGTATGATGTTATTTTGCCACAGTTCGTTGAGTTTTCGCGTGCAGATTTTTGTATTTGTTTACCTTATGTTATTTGGAGTTGCGATTAACGTAAAGAAATGTGGGAAAAAGTCGGGTGAATGGTGGGAAGTATCTGATGGGTTCGGGAGAGAAGTGATCGCTCTCACGGAGAATGCCTCGTGGATCTTTAATTGTCGGCCGTCGTGTCGGTATATGCCGGAGCAGCCGAATCAATTGGTTGATGTGCGAGCGTCACCGAATTCGTAGTTGTCGACGTGCGTCTGCCGAGCCGTTGTGCGTTCGATAATAAAAGAGAGGACAATTCGCCCGTTGTCGTCATCGTCGTTGATGCGAGCTCAATTTCCTAGTAGGATCTATCGCGTGACACGACAAGGCGACACGATTTTGCCTTGCGCGATCAGCATCCGCTCCACCTAAAATCATGGAAAGTATTTAAAAATAGCCTTTCAGGTTATTTATTATTTATATTATTTGAAAAAAATTTATTTATTTAATCGTGTAATTTAAAAAAATGTATTTACTCATTTATATTATTTTTAACATTTATTTATTTATTCATATTATTTTTTAAACTTATTTAGTTATATTATTTGGTAAGATTCGGACGAAATTTTAGAAGGAATCGATGGTCGCTACGCAGATTCGCGGGGCGAAAAAGAGTTCGGGACGATAAGCAAACGCTCGCACTTATAGATCCTCTTTCTAACGTCCGTCGAGCGGAACCCGCGAGAGGGAAAGTTTTATTTCAGCGAACTGAGGGAGCGCGAGAGCAATCCGCACCGGTGCATGAAATGAAACTCGGGCAACCCCCGAGAGACCGATGACGCATGAGAGTCCAAAAATCTACGCGTTTTCAGCATTTTTTTTTTTTTTTTATTACATAAGAACCCGCGATATAAAAAACAAACGTTAACGTTAAAGTGGCACGTGCGTGGCTCACATTTTTATTACCGATATTTTTCCGCCCTTGTGACGGAAGTTCCGTTTTTTTTATTCATTTATTAGTGGTCCGCTAAAAAAACGTGAACGTTAAAATGGCACGTGCATCGCTGATTTTTTTTATCACCGTCATTGTTTCCTCTCAAACCGGAAGTTCTTTTTTTATTCACCTGTGTTAACCAACCGAACGAACAGGTGATTATCTCCTGAAATAATCCGCTTACAGGCCATTGAACAAGCCAAACAAAAATTACCAAATCAATCTAAGCTATTGATATTTCTTCACAAGCCTCCGAGTAACCTTCACTTTCAGTCCTTGAAGTATTATTACTGCACGAGTGAGCTCTTTATCCTATCTTTATAGATTTTTCGTGCGACTCAAATATTTCCTATCGCATACTTCGTTTAAATACCACAGTCATTATTTCTGACCGAATACAAAATTACATAATTTTTCTTAAACCTAAAAAAAAAAAAAATTTGCTGATTCCTAATTCCTTCCGGAATTAACGCGACGTATCATTGATAAAATCATTTAGAGAGCGGCTCCCCCTCGCGGCGCGTTTCTTAATTCCTAATTAAATCGAATATTCAGATTGCCGACGAATTAATGGATCCTGAAGAAATTTTGATTTCAAAAAAAATTTTTATCGTGTGGAAAAATTCCTTTCTCTTTATACGAGGCATAAAATGGAATTTTGCGACGCGAGGCGTATCGACGAAATGTTCATTATGAGAGCGGCGCCCCCTCGCGGCGCGTTTCTGTACGAGTCCTGCGGGTTTTCTAATTAGATACTCAGCAGTATCGTTTATTCTCGTGGGCGCTTTGCGCGGCTTCTTCTCCCGGTCGAGGCGAGTTCCTCGTTCGATTGTCACGTAAGCAATTATTTCTACGAATTGGATGTCCAAAGTATTTATCAAGAGAAAAGCCGAGCGGACGCGGGTGCGCGCCGCGCGTGTGTCAAGACGGAAAGCTCCTCGAGAGCGATTCTCGCACGTGCGCGTAAACTGGTCGGCAAAGTGTGCGGCGCGGTTTACACGCTCTCCACCTCTTCAACTTCGTTTATTCCTCCCGGTTTTCTCACCCCGTGCGCCATATGACACAGCCAGTTCACCGGATGCTACTTATATACATTTATTTGCTGATGGCAATCAATTTCGGCCAATATATCGCTTAATTGATAGGATATTAAAAGGACCCGGGGAGTCTCTTTCTATCCTCAACGTATTGTACCGTTATTAGTCTTAATTTTAGCGCTAATCACATTTTGACGCAGCCAACGACTCCCACTGCTTACCAATATGTTCCGTTGCTTCAGAATTCTTTTCTTCTTTTCCAAGGATTGCAAATTGAATTTTAACGAAACAGTCGAATGAAAGATGTAACATATTAGTACCGTTATTAGTCTTCATCTTAGCGCTGATCATATTTTGTCGCAATCAACAACTCCCACTGCTTTTCAATATCTTCTGTAGCTTCAGAATTTTTTTGTTCTTTTCCAAGGATTGCAAATTGAATTTTGACAAAATAGCCGAATGAAAAATGTAACATTTTCGCGTTAGGGAAGAAAAGTGTAATGTTTTTAGTAGAATTTGGTGGTATTGAAAATTTGACATCCAATTAATTGGAATTATTTCTTAAACGTGAAGCTGATTAATTGCGTTTCTATGATTGCAAAAGTAAGTGAGTAAATAAATAATGGAAGGACGTAATTTAAAGAGTGGAGCCTTAATTTAGCAATGCCCGGCGGCTTTTCTCCGAGGTCTATCTTACAGTTTCGCTTCCTTCTGTTTTCTCTCTTTTATCTCCTCAGCGGAAGAATGCTTTACATCTGAGATCTTCGTGGAATTTTCATCTTGTTGAGCGCGCGCATGGAGCGACAAACGTTCCGGCGTGTGCCCCAGACGTATAGGTATATATTTGCATAAAGATTTCGTTTTTTTTTCTCTCTCTCTCTTCTTCTTTCTTTTCTTCACTTCTCCCGCTTTTGCCCTCTTCAGGTTCTTGGTATTCACTGGAAGTTCACGAACGAGGGAGAGACCGCGACATGCACTGCATGTTCTGCAGCAGCGCGGGCATCCAGTTATCATCTATTGAAGCGGTTGCGATCCGCAAAGAGAGAGAGAGAGAGGAAGGCGAGGAGGTGAAAGAGCTTCCGCGAAAAGCGGCTTGAAAAAATGCTTCTCGCCCGTCCACCTTCCCCAATGCACCGGCCTCCGTTTTTCATCGTTATCCTAATCACCGATTCATTCTTCTTCCAATCCGTTCTGTTAAAAAAAAAAAAAAAAACAATTCTTCAGTGTTCAATACGAAGTCAATCGATTAATATCGCCATTCGAAATTCGATCGTGGAGTCAAAAACATTTTTAATCGATTGAAATTCGATCATAAAATCAAAATCTATTATTTCGATTAATCGATTAACATGTCCAATCCAAATTCGACAAAAAAACAACTTTAACCCTCGGTAGTCGGAATTTAGTCCCGAAAAAAAAAAAAGAAAAAAAAAACCCTAATATCGAGGCGCACTCGCCGAAATCGTCGGTCAGCCAAATAACGGCCTGAATGACCGGCAACCTTTCTCCCGTTAATCTCAAATTCCCTCTCTCTCTCTGTTTTCTAGCATAATCAGCGATAACGACCCAAGTATCCGATGTAAATTTTCCGAAGTGGAAGAGGAGAGCGCTCGTAAATACGTGGGGAAAATCACGTCGAGTGCGTATTTCGCAGCAGCGGCGATACGTGCGTGCAGATTATGCGTTATTAGGTCCTCCGCGCGGCGCACCATGGCCTAATGGTAATGGAGGTCAGGCGACGAAGTCGTGCGGTGTGTCGCATCGTTTCTCCGAGGAGACGACGACGACGCCGGTGTTGCCGATCCCAACGCCGCCCGTTTACCGGCGTTTCTCTCTGAATGCGCCGCTTGATTGTCAAAAGTGCCTAACGATAATTTCCCTGGTGGATGTTATCCCTGCGGGATTTCTCGTCGATGGTCTCGTCCTCTTTGTCCTTCTCTCTCTTTCTCTCTTGTTCGATTCTCCGCTTTCACTCTCTTCTCTTCTCTACACAAAGTAAACAATCGTTGTGATCTCGTGAACGAGCGAAGTTCCGCGAAACCGGAATGAACAAACTTGAAGAGTCACCGCGTCTGGAAGCAGAGAAGAAATATTAGAAGAAGAAGAAGAAGAAGAAGATGAAGAGGATGAAGAAGAAGAGCGAGATAAGGGAAACGACCTGGCCCATTGATATTCCTCGTATGCACGAGCCTCCTCTCGACACCGGGAAACAGAAGCCCCGAAGACCATCTACCGCCCGAAAACGTAACTTCTCTGCTCGACGATGATACGTCAGCTTCTATCTCGATGACGCAATCTATCGCAGCGGTGCTTCGGTTAATCCGTGGCTATTCGCTACAAAGACAAAGATCATTTCCTCGGTTTCACGTCATTTTTAATTCATTTTTCTTCCCCGTCCAAACCGAATATTTCCGTTTCTTCGACATTGTTCGTCGAATTGTCGGGGTAATAACCATTTTCGAAAATGGGAAATAATGTAGTTATTTATATATAACGAAGCATCTGTACGATATATTGTGGATAATGGGAAAAAAAATTCTTAGTGAAGATTGAAGATTTCACCTCTCGTTGATGCGCTTTCGTCATTCAAGAAACGTTCACGGCTATGGTCTTGGAGAAGTTCTGAGAATAAGAGAGCAACTATTTCCAGATAGAGATCTCCTCTAATTCATGGGAACCACAGCGCGCTCGTTTATCGGAATTCGGAGGTAAAGAATATTTTCTCGAGTCGCTGCACTTCGATTGTCATTCGCTGCGCACTTATCGAATTAATTGGCTTCGATATTTCGAGTTTGGTATCGAAATTCGGTGAAATCGAATTAATTGGCTTCGATATTTCGAATTTGAAATCGAATTAATTGGCTTCGATATTTCGAATTTGAAATCGAATTAATTGGCTTCGATATTTCGAATTTGAAATCGAATTAATTAGCTTCGATATTTCGAATTTGAAATCGAATTAATTGGCTTCGATATTTCGAATTTGATATCGAAATATCGAAGCGTTCGACGAACGGCTGTGTTTTTTCGCAGTTTTATAGAAATTTTGGCAGTTTAGGTAGAAATAAAATTATGGGACGTCGGAAGCGATTATTGTGAAACACTGAAGCTGAAGCAAATTGTAAAAGCGTGCAAACATTGTGTTCTACTCGCGTTAAAGACAAGTAATAAAAAATAAAAAAATAAAAAAGAGCGGAAGCGGACACGTGGGGCTCGGGTCTATTTGAATGAAAGATAAGGAACTCGCGCGGCGCGCACAAATCGAGGTGAAGATGAGCGGCTGCGCTCAGATGGATTATTTCCAAGTAAGGTGAGTGCAGCGCGAGATGACGAGCGATATAACCCCGAGTCCTATTCTTCTTCCTCGAAAACTACGAGCTGACTCACGAGGACGAACGGCCTCCGGGAAATCGGGAGAGCAGAGATTCCTTCGTCCGGTCGTCGCAGACCCTGAAGATTTATATATACAGAAGAAACTTTTAAAATAAATTTTTCAAAATTTCTATCTTCCCAATTAAAAATCAGGGCAAGCAACGATTGATCGAAATACTTCATTTTGCGTATGCGAATGAAAAATTTCCGTATCGTAATAAGTATCGACGATGATTTCGAGAAGAAAAGAAAGTTTTTTTGAGAGAAAGGAGAAAATGAGTGTTGAACGGGCGCATCAGTTTGTTTTATCTTCTCGAAAGCGAATTTGCGTGGAAATAAGTGTCGAAGGTTAAAAAAAGGTTTTTCCGGTCGGAAAAGGGATAATTGAAGTGACGCATCCGAAAATCGATGTTTCGAGAGGGAGCGAATGAAAAAAAAAAAAAAAAAATACGAGGCGCACGAAATATCGTCGGTGTCCCGTCGCGTTAAGATCCTCTCGTGGAATGAAATGCAATGAGCGTCCGAGAGGGTGCGAAATGTAGGCAAGGTGCGTGTGGCGCGTCCAGCGAATGAGAAGCGCGGCGCGCGCGAGTCGCGGCGGCTCTGATTGGCCGCGCCGAGACAGCGCGGCCCCTCCACCGGCCGGCCAGCCAATCCCGCGACCACGAGGGACACCGATTGTTGCATTTGAAACGTATAAATGTCCCGATAGAAACCCCTCGAATGTCAGTTCTTATTTCGCCTCTCTCAACGTTACAACCGGCTTACCTACACCAAGAACAACACAAACATCTGTACACATCAGTAATAAAACAAACAAACAACAATTGCAACGTGCAGCAACAAAGTTTCACCGATTATCCGTAAAAGAAGACAACAAAGGTACGTTCATTTATCATTTTTATATTTCTTCACCCCTCATTAAAATTTTATTTCACATTTTTTAAAAGTTAAACTAATATAACTTCATTAAAATATGTACATTACAATTATAGGCATTTTTATTGAAAAATTAATTTTTTGCTGATCGATTTTTTTTTTGTTTCCGGTTTGTATTAGAGATTTTTTTGTTTTTAGTGTAATTTAATGTGGGATTAATTTTTAGTTCGATTGTCGTTTTTAGAATATAATTTTTGATGTGAAGGTGAATAATTCGATAATCGATGCGATATCGGCGCTAATCTCACTGATCTTATAATTTGTTGATACGAATGCTCCGTACGTGAATGTCGACATTTAACTCGCATGCAGCCGGGCGGTAAATTGCACTGCCAGTCTCCTTGATACCTTTGCACACACGCATGCATTGTGTGTACGAAGAGCAACTCGCCGAGCTCGCTCGCTTCCCTCTCTCGAGAGAGCGGCGGCCCTCTCTCATCTCCCGCCTCGGCTCTCTTACTCGTAACTACACTCGTGAGTTACAGCATACGACGCTATGTCACCGGGCAATCCGATGCCGGTCTCGTGCTCGAACGCACGTCACATCATGACCGAACGAATTTCACACTTTGCTCTCTCTCTCTCTCTCCCACACAGAGAAGAGTTTACTATTTTTTTTTCTTCGAGGTTTTTCAATAGAAGTAAATAGAGAAAAGTGGTTTAGAAAAAAAATTTTACGGTGAAAATGTAAAAAATTGTGGGTGCGTTATAGAGCATCGAAATTTATTTCACTTATAACTCAAAAACAGTCATTCGTTTTTTTTTTTTTTTTTTTCAAAATTTTTCAATAGAAGAAAGTAGAGAAAAGTGGTCGAAAATGATTTGAAAACTAAAAAACGGTTCAACCGATTGACCTGAAATTTGGCACACAATTGAAAAAAAAACCAAAAAATGTACGTGAAAATTTTAATTTGACGGGTGTTTGAAATTTTTCGAAAAAGTTGAAAAAAAAAATGGACAAAAATTCTTGATTTCTTTGAGAAGAATATTCTTCCCTATTCTTTTTTTGAGGAAAAATTCCGGAAACTCATGAGAAGGTGAAATAAATGGAGGAGTGTCCGGAAAATGGGACGTGTCCGGTAAGAGGTACCGGCGGTTGAAGAAGCTGACGGTCAGAAGTGCAAGAGCGACTCGGACAATGCATGCGACAATGAAAATAGCGCGGTCGTTGTCCTCGGTGTCGGTTTCGCGAAACATTCCGGTTAGCGAATTGTGTTCAGCGTTCCCACGGCCGCGGCCGCCGAAAGTGTAATTGTCCTAGCGCGAAATGGGCCCGCTCGCATCTTCATTAGTCAGCGATTGATTTTCCGTTGGCCGTAAGCACGTAGCTGACTTTTTCCTCGTTTGTCGCTTCACGATCTCTTCAACGTTTCTAATTGCATGTTCCGCACGCGAATGTGCCAATTCTGCAAATACAAACGAGCGCTTTAATCCCGAGAAGCAATAATTCGTGCGGCAGTCATTTTATTTATTGCGTAAGCAGGATTAAAAAAATGATTTTTAATCCTGCCTTTTAATCGGAACCTTCGACTTATGATAAATTAATAAACGAAGATAATAACGACCCATTGCATCATAATAATGTATATTAAATTTTTTTTTAATAAATAAAAATAAAATCTAGGCTGAAGGACCGCGGTATAATAATGAAATAATTATTGTATTTCAATAATGATGAAATAATTATTGTATTTCAATAATAATGAAATAATTATTGTATTTAAATGATAATGAAATAATTATTGTTTTATCACACGTGACGTCATCAGACGAAGGGCACGTATTTTGGTTATTATTGTTATGTAAATGAAAAGAGTTAAATTTATATTAGTCCAAGTGTTACAAAACTTGCGAGTGTCGTAGCGTTCGCTGACATATTTCTGTCTTTCATTGAGGCTCTTTTACGAGCGTCATGACGTAGCGTCGCACGGAGGTTCGTTATCTCGACTGATTGTCGGATCGTCCGACCGGATTTAAGTCGGCCATTCCTTAAGCCAACGAAATCAAAATACCCGGACCTTCAGCCTCCTCGCTCAAGTGGCCGCCATTCATCAGAACACCCGGTGACACATATTTTTTATGGTGCCACCGGAATCTCATCACTCGAATTCCAGCGCTTCCGTTGCGCCCTTTGTACTCGTTCGACGTCGGGGAATAAATCGGCGACGGAAAATCTCCTCGTTACCGCTCCCAAGTTCATCCACAATCTTCATCATCCACTCTCACGTGACCATTCGGAATTCAGCTGTGAAAACCGGAAGTCCCTCAACTTCCTCTCTCCATTACCATTGTCCTGCATTCCCGATAAATCGGCGTCGGAAAATCTGTTCGTTACCGCTCGCAAGTTCATCCACAATTTTCATCATCCACTGTCACGTGACTATTCGGAATTCAGCTGTGAAAACCGGAAGTCCCTCAACTTCCTCTCTCTCCATTACCATTGTCCTGCTTTACCGATAAATCGGCGTCGGAAAATCTGCTCTTTATCGCTCGTAATTCCATCCACTCTCGCGTGACTATTCGGAATTCAGCTGTGAAAACCGGAAGTCCCTCAACTTCCTCTCTCTCCATAACCATTGTCCTGCTTTTCCGATAAATCGGCGTCGGAAAATCTGCTCGTTGCCGCTCGCAAGTTCGGCCACAATTTTCATCATCCACTCTCACGTGACCATTCGGAATTGAGCTGGGAAAGAGCGGAAGGAGAGCGCGCGCTGCGAGCGAGCGAGCGAGTGACGAAGGAAACGGAAGGTGGTGGTGGTAGTTTAGGCGGCGCGACGCGGCGCACCTGCCGCCGCGGTCATAATATCGCGCCACGAGGGACCGTTGCATCATCGAGCTTAGCTCAGTCCGTTCCCGGTCGCGAGTTGCTTCTGAGATGGTGCAACGAGTCTCTTCTCTAAACTTTTCGTCGCGTCGCAGGTTCACAAAGTACCAACTTCATCGCCGTTATTTCACCGGCTCTCCTGGAGTCCCTGGGATTTTTCATAAATCGAGGTAAACATTGTCCGTCGTTTTTTTTTTTATTTTCTCCTTCTTCCTCGGTCACTTCGGTCCGCTTTGTACTCGCGAAGCGCTCGAGCGCGGCACGTCGCTCGAGGATCGCTGGCCTACGTGACTAACTCCTCATTCATTTACTGGGTTAGTCACTCAATGCACTCTGCCATTCACTCCAACGTTTTACCCACGTTTGCCGCACTCAAAGAGCCAAAGACTCCGAGGACTCGCTGATTTCCGGTTTATTCACTTCCGGGATCGCCCGAGGTGTTGATGACTTTTTTTTTTTTTTTTATGGGAACGAGATCAGCTCGTGATTCTGAGATTCCGGGGGAGATGATAATAATAACGGCGTTGATGATCTTCGTTTAGTGCCGATTTTTTAGTACTCGCGAAGTTAAGAAGCGAAGAATGCTGTTTTAGCGGTCAGTAAAAGAGTGTGTTGTTGCATTTGCTTTACATTGTTTACTTCACTTTCATCACACTGATTGTGTATTGTCTTGGGGAGCGAATTTAATAAAGGTTTTCACTTTTATGGCGAAAGTACCGACAGTACGGATTTACGAGTTCCTTAAATTTTTTTACTTTCTACGGAAAATCTACATTTTTTTGTCACTTTATGCGTAAAATCTACATTTTTTTTTGTATTGAATACGTAAAAATCTACATTTTTTTTCGTACTTTCTACATAAAATCTACACTTTTTGTATTGTACACGTAAAAATCTACATTTTTGTACTTTGTACGTAAAGTCTACATTAAAAAAGATATTATTGTAATAGGTAGAGAATTTGGAAAAAAAAAAAAAAAAGGTGAAGAAATGGTGAGGACGAATGAAGGTGCGATCTTAATTCGAATTAAAATACGAGAATAGTTTTGGGATGCCGGTGACGTACGAGTTCCTCGAACCGAGGGCCGGCCGTCTCCGGGCGACGAGAGACTATGCGCTTTGCTTGGGCGCGCGGAACACGCGATTGGAAATACCGGGAAGGGCTAAACGCGCGCCCCTTTCTCGTTTAACAGCGTCTTTCGTCTCGCTTCGCCGGTACGTCCGAGCTGCTCTTCAGCTATGACGTCAACGCGCCTGAGGCTGTCAACCGTATTATCCCGTAACTAATCCTCGCTACCTTTTTTTTTTTTTCTTTTTTTTTTGAAAAGGGCCTCGCACTTCCGTGAACGGCACGGGGCGCTCCATTAAGACATTCCCTCTTTTTTCTTTTTATTACCTTTTGTGCCTGCGTCCCGGTTCTTCGTCCCACGGAACGGAATTCCGGCACATTCCGCGCCACCTCCGAAAAAGCCTCTTTTTGCCCTACGCCAAAAATTGTCTCCTAATAGCGCAAAAAAAAAATGTAAATAATTTTTTTTTTTTCAAAATTGTGGCATAACTGAATTTTTCAAATTTTCAAAATAAATTTCGTATTTTCGAAAATATAGATTTCTGAAAAAAAAAGCACAAACATACCAAAAAAAAAATGTGTATTCGATTTTAATCCTCATTTTCAGGTTTTTCTGTTATTAAAAATTATTAATGCTATGAATAAATGAATACTTTTTTTGTTTTATTGCGCGGGATTGTCGGTTATTTTCGAGATTTCGAAGAGGCGGCTTTTTTAGTTTTTTGCCGACTAGACGGTGACCCAAAGACCGCGAGCGCAATGAGTCACGAGATTGGCGTAATTCGTAAGCTCGCGGAGTACAGTAAATCCGAGCCGGCGAGCGATCAACGCGCGCGCGGGCTCCTCATCATCTCCGCAATCATATACACAGGAATTTCAATTCGCCGAGCCGCAGACCCTGACCTCTTTGAATTTTTCCATATCCACAATTTTTTCGCCACTGCAGATTTTTTATTTTGTTTATTAAATTTATTTAGGCAATTTTTCATTTTACCATTTTTCGGAAATTTTTTATCTATTTTTTTGCAAAATATTGCAAAAATTTCCACCGCATATTTTGACGACTGTAACGAAAATTCCACAACGCGAAGACTCGAAAAAAAAAGAGTATATTGTGCGAGAATGACTCATTTGTTGGGACATTTGTTTGACCCTCGAGTCACGCACGATTGTTTATTAAAAACGATATTTCTTGACTTTCTCATGGTACAATTTTATGGATGAGTCACATATTCTCAATTAATGTTAAACTCTCTTTACTTTTTTTTTCAACAATACAAATACAAATTTCTTCGTTCTTCCAAATTCATGGAAACGTCAAAATCATGAATGTAAAAAAAAATTTTAATTACAAAAAATTAATCAATCGATAGCAAAATCAATTGTTATCGTCACTTTCACATTTTCTTTTTCCACCATCACTTTGTTTAGAATTAGAAAAAAAAAAATCGTCAAATTCATAATTCATTGATGAATAATAATGAAATGAAATTTTAATTACAGATGCAACAATATTTCCTAAAATCCCTGGTGGGATTGTTCCTCATGATGACGACGTGCCAATTGGTTCCGGTTTGCGCGCTCTCATTTCTTCGAGCACTGGCAGCTGAGGAGGCCGAAGTTGGGGATCAACAGACCATGGTGGAAAGCAACATTGACCCTGCGAACGAGCTCGGCAATTCCCGACCGGAAGTCGCGGCCAAGAGTTCGGAAAAAAATGTAAACACACTGCGAAAAAGGCCCCTAATTAATCCGCGTTCATTCGTGGCCTTTTAATTTAAGCTCACACACACACACGTTTCCCTTTCTCAAGGCAACACGTGTTTTCTTCACTGTGTCAATTGCAGCGACGATGTGCAGCGGAATGTGCACGTATCGAGATTTATCTTCGGAGTTTCCGTCGTGAAAAATATTTACCGTCCGATCGCTCAGCCCAAATTAGCGTCACAAATAAAATCCTCGATTTTCCCCCTCCATTTTCATTCGCTGATAAGAAATAATGAAAAGAAAATAAATTACAGAGTGATAACGAAGAACGTACACACGATTTTTTATCTGTTGTTAATTTTAACGTCTGGGGATATAAATGGACAATTAAATGAGGTCTTAAAATGAAAATTGCAATTTTTTATGCACGAATTAAAAAAAAAGCATTGCTTGATTTTTGTAATAGCGATTTTTCGAAATTTCACATACTTATCGATTAATTGTGATAATTATTAATTAGCGCTTGGTCCCTGAAGAAAAATGTTAATTAACTTTGGCAATTTGTCTGTTATTTCAGGGCTTTCCGCGGAAATACGTGACCATGAAGTTAGACAGACTGCATCATGGTGTCGAGATCGAAGAAGGGTAAGCTTTTAACGATAATGACTAATCGAGTAATCAAAATCTCGGGGCACACCGTAAAATCGGTAATTCATTAATCGATCGCATGTTTACAGAGAATCGTACGAATTGTCGTGCAGAGTAGACGCCACTCCACGACCGAGGGTTTACTGGCTTCGTGGTGATAACCCAACGAAAGAGGTCAGAGTCAATTATAATAATCAGAGAGTCTATTCATTTTTTTGGAAGTAACTTCCGGTTTTAACGATTCACTTCAAAAGGTACCTCCAAAATCTCGTTGTGCACAAAATTACCACGCGGAGAGCCATTGTTTAACTGGAATAATTGAATCCTTCGCCTTTTCAGATTGACCAACTCACGAAAAGGAGCGTCTCCTCTTCCGCCAGCGAGGACTCCAGCATTTCCCGGGTCGAATCAAAATATGTTATCGATTGCGCTTCGAAACTGGACGAAGGACCGATTCATTGCGTCGCAATCGCCGGCGAGAAAATGATCATGCAATCGACCATAATCACCGTAAATGGTAAAACAATAGTGATAAAAAGCCACCGCATTATTATTATTATTTTGCATTATCAATTTTTCAAATTTTTTGATACAGCATAAAATTGAATTAACAAACGCAGTATAAAATGAATGTTTTTATAAATATTTGGGTCTTTGTGCTTTTGTATCCAGACAAAAAAATTATATCTGCACAATTTTTAATTACTTAAGCCTATATATTTTTAAAAAATACTTTTACTCTGTTTTTGGATTGGCAATTATTCTTCAAATGATTTTTCACTTATCTGACGCGCTATTTTGAATTACAACGAGTTTATATTGTGAATTTCAGAAAACCGCGATAGCGTCGCGTGCAAAACAGAACGCGCTCCCATAATAACCGAGCACACATCGACGATATTATCGATAAGCGGCTCGACGGTGGAGCTTTCTTGCAGAGCGACCGGCATGCCGAGGCCCCAAACTCACTGGCTCGACGGCAACAACAGCAGAATCGCCAATCGTCCCAATTCCCGGTACAAGGTCCTCGGAAACGGCGATTTGCTCATCGAGGATCTCACCTGGAGCGACATGGGCGGATTTACGTGTATAGCGGAGTCGACTTCCGGCGCGGATCGCGCCGAGACTTTCCTCTATCCAGTCGTGAGTTTTTTTTTCGAATTTTTCCACTTACTCCAAAAAAAAAAAAAAAAAAAAAAATTGAACAACCTTCTGTTATTTTTTTTAGAACTTTGCACATTCCTCTTATTTTTTTTGCTACTTAAAAACCCGATCTTGACCAAAATTGATAAAGCCGTTAGAATTTTACAGTTAAAAAATTAGTAAAAAAAAATTATTATATCGATAGGAAAATTTTGTGCAGCTAAAAAATCTTTCAGCACAGGAAACTGTTTTTTCATGCGAAATTTGATGTATATTATTTTTTTTTTGTTTAAAGCAAGTAATGATAAGTTTTTTTTTTTTTAATTTCAGAAAAAGGAGTAGAATCGTGTTAAAGAAGGAGGACCAGAATGAGCAGCCGACGAAGAGGAGGAAGAATAACCATTTGGCCATTGAGAGTACTTGCAATCCACTTGTTCCTAGTTTTTAGTTAGCTGACTATGCGAAGGATAACCGTGCCGGCAACTTGTACAATCTCCGTACAAAAAAAAAAAGCGTGCGACGTATTATCTAGTCACTAAGTGTTAGGTAAACCTTATTCTTTGAGGCCGGAGATATAGTCAGTAATTAAATTATAATTCGCGCGAGATACATTCCGCTTCGTATATTCCGTTCCATTAGCGATTACGCGTATCGAACGCTATTTAAAACGTACGCGCCGAAACTGTCATTACTTTTGTCAATGATTAATGCGACTCGCGATGTATTCACCTAATTAATATATTGACGATCGCCACACTGTGTACTTACCAATGAATAAACGTATTTTGTCATACTGTACATCGTAGAATTTTCATTGCGACTGTTACACATTTTTTTCTCCACATTTTCGTGTATATACGCAATTTAACAGTAACGTTAATTGCAAGAGAAACGTTTAAATGCGGAGGCTAAAATAGGAATTAAAAGGTGTACTTACCAATGAATAAACGTATATCGTCACACTTATTAATTCTCGAATCTGCATTGTTGTTTTTTATTCAAATTCTTTCTTCATTCTTAATCGATTCTCCTTTTTTTTCTTAATGCAACTGCTATTGTTAATAATAATATTATTACGAGCTCCACACTCAGCGAGAATACATTATACACATAGTTTTCTCTTGTCGCTACATAATCGTCATCTATATATAAATTTGTTCTTCTTTTTTGTTTACTTAAGATCCTCTAAACAATGATAAAACAGTTCACGCCTCGCGCACAACTTTCAATAATCAATCTGACTTCCTATCGTTTTTTTTTTTTCGTTTTTTCTTTGCTTTTCATTTCGTTAACAATCTTCATCGTCGTTGAATTATCCGTCACCGAGCCAACGCGCTGTTAAGAGTTGCTGAAGAACGACAACGAACGAATGTTATCGCACATTACTAGTGGAAATTGTCGCCGATGATCTCACGCTCATTATCGAACAATTCATTGCGGTCCATCGCGATGGATTATCCTAATTACTCCGTAACCGTGCAATCGCACACACTATCGATTAAAATGGTCTCGCGGCTTTCAAAGAGCGCGTATCAACGATCATACGTGAGCAATTTACGAAAGAAATTTTCGTGATGATAATTTGTTGCGTCGAATGAGCGGGAAATTATTTATTATTTTAATAAGGATGCGATTCAGCGAGGACTAGATTTAAAAGATAGTTCTTCTGAATTCAATTCGAGCTTTCGAATTGCAATTTTTGCTGTGCAGAATTTTTTTTAAAGAATCTTAGTTTATGCAGAAATGCATCCTGCGAGATAAACAAATTGTCTTGGCAAGGAAACTGAGTGCGGTAAACAGTTGAACAATTGAGTTGGATTAAAATGATAAAGGGCTTGTTCATTGATAATCCAGCGAGCTGTTCTGCTATTTCGCGCCAGTGAAACTGGCGCTCGAGGATAGCCGCAATTTGCATTACCCGAGACCTTGAATTAAGCTTTACGACGTTACATGTAGAAGCAAAAGTGAGAAAGGGCGTTGCATTCATCAGCTGCGCGGCGAATCGCGGCTACACAATTTCGAGCACACACACACACACACCGAGGGACTTAGTTGCATATTTAAAACGAAATATTTTCAATGGTTTTTTTTTTTTCACTGATTTATTAGATCGCGCGATGATCTATCTCCCATCAGGGATTCCAAAGATTTTTCACAGTTATTGAAATATTACGGCAGATAATAATTTACTACACAGAAACGGCGGGGAAAAAAACAACAACAACGTGACACACAAAAGACGATAGAACAGTGGAACGATCGGGTAAAGCGCCGTGAAATGAAACCTCTCAATTACGTTTCCGACAAATAGATTTCTCTATTTTGTGTTTTTCATTTTCTATTAATAATGGTACTTAAAAGGCTGTATTTAACTATTCAACGGAATTTAATAAACACGGTGGCCACAATTAAACGCTCTTTTCGAGCAATCACTGCTCCAACATAATTTCGTCGGGCGTTAAACTCATTTTCACTCGTTTTTCTTCTTCTTTTTTCTTTCCAATAGTCATGTGCAATTCGTAATCACTTCAGCGTTTCAACACAGAGGCCAAAGTAGACGAAACAAAAAAGATGCAGCGCAATTTCGGGCTGCATATTTCTAATTCAGACAATAGATTCTCAATAAATATTCATATATTCGCGACCAAACACCATTTCGAGGGCACATATCGCTTTTCCGTTCCGAGGACAGTCTTTTCATTATTTCCGGAGATAAATATATATATGGATATATTTCCGAGAGGTTTTATCGTCGGAAAGTCCCAGGGGAAGCGGTTTCGAAGAATACAAAAAATCCAAAGTTCCTTAAAACCGATTATTGTAAGAAACGAATTCCTTGGCAAAAAAATGATTATGAAAATCGGAATTTCGAAGCAAATTTGGATTCTACGGATTGTATTATTTCGGTTGCTCGTTCCGAAACTCAGGACCTACCGAAAATCCTCTCGGAAAACGAAATTTCTCCATATACGTATTAAAAAAATAAAAATAAAACGTGTCTTTGAAGGAGAATGTCCTTTTTTGGGATTCCTCCGAACGGATTTTTCGCGTTGGTGACCTCAAAATGGTGTTTGCATTTTTATATATATGTTTATATGTTTGCGTGTACAGATACACGGTATATGCAAAAGTTACAATTATTTACAGCAATCAAAGAACCATGTACTGTGCTCTTTCGTTCAGTCAAACTTTCTCGAATATTTAATCCTCCTCTGCGCATTTGACTCATCTTCGGCGCCGTAAAGGTGATATCGGTGCTTCATTTCAGTCGCCTCGGACTTTGGTTTTTCAAATAAAGCGGAGAACAAACAAAAGGACACAGAAAAAAACCAATTAGTCATAGGGATAACAAAAATAATTCGGATAGCGCGGCAGCGAGAATAAAAAAATCGTTAAATCATAATAAACTGAACTCCAGGGACTTAGGATGGATATTTCGTTATGCTTTTTTTTTCTCTTCCCTACTTTTCGTTTTTTTCCTCCTCTCTCTCTGTCTCTCTCTCCTCATTATCTCTATCTCACGGTTTTATTTTACCTTTACTCTTTAACTTAAATCTAAACTCACCATACGCGAGCGTACTCTCTTCGGCAAATCTTCGTACAGACTGTAGATTTCGTTGCGCTTTACAACGAGATGAGAGCCGTCGTCGAATCTCACCTGAAAATACAGAATTAATGCGTTTTAATCGTGTTTAAATTCACGCAGGGGAGGATATTGATGTATTATCTCGAGTTAAACTCACGGTGTACATGATTCGGTGATTTATCCCCTCGAAAACACCGTCGTACGTTTGATCATCGGTCCAATGTACTGTAACGGCCGCTCCGATGGCTGGTGGACTTCCGGGGTCATAATTCTGCGTAAATTGAGCAACGAAAAATTTTAACGGTTGAAGGGACTTCGGGATACGTTACTCTTTGACTTTACATCACGTAACTTATAGAATTACATATACTGTAGGGTGATTGGTGATCATTGAGACAAATCAGAACACAACTGAACGGGAAAAGATGAACATTTCAACGTCGGAATGATTTATTACTCACGGTTATGTCGGATGGGTAGAGATCATCGCTAAAGCTGTTGTCACTGAAGGTGACCATGTAAAACAGCGTATCGTGGATGGAGTCGACGGTCGCCTTGTAATATCGCTTGTTCCGGTGTTTCGCGCAGACCGTTTCTCCCTGTCGAATCATCGGAGATTTATCCTTGCCGTTGTTGTGTCCGTGACAAGTGACCTTGGATAGGAGTCGCAAAAATTAGCCCGCGAAAAGAGTGTAACAATTTTAGAAATAAAAAAAAATAAATTTTAATTTAACGATTTAAAAAATTTTTCATTAAAATTTAACAATTTAATTTTTTTTATTTAACAATAAAAAAATAAATAAATAAAAAAAATGTATTAAAATTTAACAGTTAAAAATGTTGAATTAAAACATTTTTTTATTTTCAAATTTAAAATTTACGTATTTAAAAAAAGTTTTAATATAGAAAATAACAGAAAGTATACCTGAAGCTCCTGAGAATTGTAGGCCGGTATGACAAAAGTCGCGCCGGCGACCAATCCGCACGAGGGATGAAAAAGATCGTCGCAAATGTGACAACTCAAACAGGCGCCGACCTTTTGTCCGCAACAACAGCACTGCTGTTTCAGCATATTCGAGTTGATAGTTAGAACGTTAATCGGATCTTTGTTCACCGGATCTTTGAAGGTAACGCCTGGTATCAAAAGTGCGCACAGAATATGAGCCCATCGACTGTCGCTCGTTCGCTTAACAGCCCCTCCTCGCATTGGACATAAGCAGCACATCTGAATCGAAGAAATTACATTTTTATCCATATCATCAAGAATGATCAAGGAAAAAACATGACCCACGAAAAGAGATAAAAAGTGGGTTGAAAAATCCTCGGGGGATCGTCAGATACTCACAACGTGCACCATACCGGCTTTGCATTTGTCGCAGGCCCAATTCGGCAAATCACTCGGTAATACTGTTATTCCGTAACACGATGCGTGAACGGTTACGTGACAGTCACGGCAGCTTAAGAGCTTGTCGTTTTCGGGCTCGACGCCCTGTTCTTTGGAGTTGGCGGCAAATAAGGTCGACGAGACCTAGAATAGTCATGGAAAATATCGATAAACAAGTTGATTCGGTTAGAAATATCAATGTTAGATTATGGCATTACATTTTTTAGTGAAAATGAGCAATATTTACAACAACAAAAAAAACGTTTTTATTGTATATATAATAAAAATCCTGTTTGTGGTGAGTAAATAAGTAAAGAAATGTATTATCGAATGAGAAAAAAAACTTACCCATATTGGTGAACTTTCGGGTAAGACCGTAGGTTTGCAATATTTCCAATCCGGTGGCATTTGTCTGCTGCCTCCGCTCCGCGTGGACGCGAATGTCGTGCAAATGGCGCAGTGCGATACCTGGGCGCTCCAGTAGTCATTGAAAGCTTGAAGGAGCTCGAGGTTGGGAACGCTGGGATAGAGCATTTCGGATATATGGCCAGGAATCGCGGGATAACTGCCGGACGGTGTTACCTTTGGGATATCGTGTGTGGAATATTTGGAAATCGTCGATGGGCCGTGTTGTTCGAGTGTGAGAACGGGTGGCGGTAGTTCGAGGGTTTGTCTCTCGTTGTTGGTCGTGCCCGTGGTGGTCTTCGTCGGCGTGATTTTCCGCTCTTTCGATTTCCTCTTATTGCCGCCGGGTTTTTTCGCCTTCGACAGGGGCATCGTGAGGTAATCGTTCGGCGGGCCGATATTTTGCATCTGCGATCTTATCGCGCTCGCGCTGTTATCGTTCGGACTGGGATAAGCGGGCGCGATCATCGACCTCGCGTAATTTCTCGCTTCCTGCGGAGCCACGTCGATTTTCACGGTGTTCTGTTGAAACCTCGTCTCCGCCGGCTTGGAAATACCCGCGCAAGTGAGGCCGCTCGTCGAGGCGAGATTTCCGAGCGGCGCGGCCCCGAAAATACCGCAATTCTTGGACTTACCGCTTTGGCTCGTGACGCTCAATATTTCCACGTGATTGTCGGTCGCGGGCTTGACGATCTTCACCGGAATCGCTTTTCTGCGCTGCTGTCTACCGGTCGTCTCGACCGCCGGCTGGAGGAGGACAGTCAGCGCGTTTTGCGAGAGCGGTTTCGATAATTTTATGATAGACGGTAGATTCTTCATGTTTTCGGGTTTATTCGAAGGGGCTTCCGGGGAGGCGAGCCTCGCGGTGCTCGCGTCGGGCTCGACAACGGCGGGAGTCCCGCCGCCGGCGCTCGGCGCTTTTCCGCCCACGGAATACGGCCGAACCGTGACGTAGCCATTTTTATTGGTGCTCGTGAGTACGAGCGAAGTTTGACCGCCCGCGATCGGAATACTTTGGCCTACGCTCGTCGGGGTTTGTAGTTGAGTGACTTCCGGTGTCTTGTCGACGAAGGAGGACGATTTGTTGGACCAAAATTTGTGTATCAGCGCCGGAGGGCCGTTAGCGATTTTGGAGCTTTCCTGAAAGCCGCCGGTCTCCCAACCCGCGGGTTTATCGACCCCGTAACCGAACATTCGCGTTGTCGATGCTTTGCTGATCGAGGTATTCGGAAAAGCACATTTTCCCATGGGACTTCGGTTCACGTAAGCCTTCAGTGCATTCGCGGCCTCGATTTTCTCGCGCCATTCCTTCGGCTCGAACGCCGTGGGTCCTTTCTTCGAACTCATGTCCTTTATCGTCACCGGAGCGTTGATAACGTCGTTTTTTCCCCGCGAAAACGGCCCCGAATTGGCGAATAACGTGCTCGAGTTCGAGCACAGCTTCGCGTCCTGCAAAGTCGCCCGCGATCTTTCCTGGAAAGCCAAAAGCCCGTCGACAGCTTTGTACACGTCCTTGTCGTTTTCCGCGCTCACCATTTGACCTTCCGCTCGCGCGTTGTTCGCCAGCGAACCACCCGGAGTTTTTCGATCGACGGGCTCGAATTGCTTCTTCAAAACGCTCAAACGCGGAGCCTTTATTATATCCTTTCGCACGTAAGTCGCCATGGGTTTGGCCAAAAGCGTCGAGCTTATCGGCTTGTTCAAAATCATCGACAGGGAATTCGTGTCCGTCGGAGAGTCGAGCATCGTAATCGAGGTCGCGGCGTCGGAATATTCCACGGAATCGGATACAATCTCTTCCTCTTTTATCGTCACCTCCCGCGTCTCCTCTTTCACCGATTCCACGAAATTCTCCTCGACGAAATGCCCAGAATTCTTCTCCACTTTCATAGAAACGCCGCTCGCCCTCTCCTGTTTCACCGCGAGTTTTCCCGCCTTCGACTGCATCGATTTACCGTCCAATTCCACGAGCACCTCGTCGTCTTCGTCTTCCTTCGAGGAAACGCGTTCCCCGATTTCCTCCGCGCTCGCGTTTCCGCTGTGTTCCATAATACTCATTTTTCTGTGACACGGAAGTTCGGAGAATTTGTGAGCCGCCAAACTGGGCATCGCCATTAATTTTCGTTGAACGTCGGCGTCCGAGACGTCGAGAGGCTCGATCGTGCTGAAAACCGGCACTTCCGGCACCGGTTTACGCTTATTTTTGTACACGTGCTTCTGTTTGTGTTTCTTGTGCTCGGGATTCTTGGGATGGCGCTTTTTGCGCTTCGAGGTCTTGTCCGTGGCCTCGGAAACGTCCGAATTCGAGGCATCGTCCGCTTTCGAGGAAACCGCTTCTCCGGACGAGGACTCGGAATTTCCCGGGGTCAAGAGCTCCGGGCGATGGAGCTTGAGATCCGGGAGAACGAGACACGGAATCGGACCGCTCATCAACTCCAGGTACTCGGATTTCAAGCTCGAACTACCGCCGGACGCTTCCTCGCTCGAAATTGCCTTCGCCGACTTCTTCGGCTTTACTTCACGGCGCTCCTTCTCCGCGGCGCTCGCCGCTTTTTTCTTCCTCTTTCGGCCCTTCTTCCGGAAACCCTTGTCCGCGTAGAGCAACGCGTCGTTCACGTCTGCCAAAATATTTTCATTAGAATCGTCAAAAATGTACTTGACTCTCCGTCAAAATTTTTCGGGCCAATAAAAATGTGTCATTTTATCAATCGACGGAAAGAGGCAATTGAGATTTCGAAATTGAAGGAGAAAAAAATATATATCTTACCCAATTCACCGGCTTTCAGCCAAATATCCTCAAGAACTTCCAACTGTTGCTCGTCCGGCTGATCGTCGGTCTCTTCGAGCTCGAGATCCTGCAGCACCTTCTTAACGTCCGCGGGGATGTCGGGCCGATTAGCCAGTTCCGCGATGTTCACGTCCGGATTGGTGTCGGCGATGTTCTTCTTCCGGTGAATTGTGTGCCGCTTGTTTTTCGGGGCGCTAAGGTAACTTTGGGGCAACTCGCCGCTGCTGTTGTTGGCGCACAGGAGATCCATTTGCGAAGGCAGCGGAGCCGCCGTTTGCCGCGGATCCTCCGGATGCGGGCCTACGTCTTCACCGCGAAGCCACAAATCGTACCTACGATTTACCGCAATCATTTGATCATTCGTCAGTCGCGAAGAATTGGATAATTCTCAAGGTTACCAGCCAATTTATCGACAAAACAGAAGCTCCCTCTCACCTTTCCGGTTGAAAACGCTTGACGAACGTGTCCATGGATATCTTGACCATGTCCTTGCTGCACGTACATTGAGTCGCGCGTTTTCCGTACTCCACCCACCGCGGAGCCGCGAAATTCGTCGATTCCGCGCAGTTGAATCCGTGATTGAATCCCGCGTGATAACCGTACGGAAATGTGATCATTATTTCTCCGGCCTCTTGTGTTATCTGCGGGAATTCGTGAAAATTCAAATCTCCATTAGCGAAAGATGAAAAAAGTCAAAGTGGAAGCTTGAAAATTGCTTTCTCGGGAGAAAGTTCATTGGGAGGTACGTAATATTTTAGAGGGCTTGTAAAAAGGTATAAAAGCGATGTTTTTGAGAGGATTTTGAGTAAATGATTTACCTTATTGCACGGTATTGAGTATTGTTTGAGTATCGGCGGAGAAATGAGGGACATTTTGTGACGCAGAAAAGCGGGGCAACTTTGATAGCTGCAGGGAAAAAATCCGCTGGCGAGTCTCTCGAGGCGACGTCCGTGCTCCGGAGGAATGGCGTACCACGTTTTCGGGGCCCCGAAGTGGAGATAGTTGATCGAGTAAAGATCCATGTCTTCGGTGTGCCAGGCGAAGGTCGTCTTCCACATTCCGAAGTAAAGATAGGCCGTGTTAACGCCATCGATCGATATACCGTAATCCTTGTTGACGTAATCGAGAATCGTTCCGAGATGATTGATGTTCCATTCGGTGACTTCCGGATCGGTGAGGGAACCGGAAACGTCCGCTCCGTAAATGGGCGCGACGTACGTTATGTTTTTCCAATATTTTCGCTCCAAATCCTCGTAATCGAAGTGGCGGGGAGTGTTGTAACGCTCGGAAAACGCCAACTTCTTGTACTCCTTAATCGTCATCGCCTTCTTCTGAATATTTATTTGCTGATAGAGGCCCTGCTTGCCCGTTACCACCTGGCAAATCGGCGCTGGTATCGTCAGGTCCAAATCGTCTATGTTGTAGCCCCCCTTTCGAGGCACCCACTCCGGCGGCGGTATCACCTTCGCCAGACCCGCTTTGTGCGCTCCCTGACTCTCCATGTACTCCACGTACTTGGCAAAGTTCTTGAACTCGTCCCACGTCGGCCTGAACACCTGGATACGCGGCGTTCGACCCGAACTGTTGCTCACCATTTTGACGATTTATTATCGATATCTGCAAAAACACGAGAGATGTTTCATTCGTTTACTACGGGGCGATTTAGCCTATTATTCTTCACATTTGTCCCTCCGAACGTCAATTTACATTCCCATTTTGGTCATTAAATTCTCTATATCCAAATCGATTCCCATAAAAATTCATCCATCTCGCTCCCAAACATTAAAAAACAAGACTCGTCTCCCAATCGTCGTGCATAAACAAAACGGATGATGCTTATCGACAGGATGCCCGTAGAAAGAGAACGAGCATCGGCAAGCGTTTTGGCCCGAGCGATGTGGCGATTTTTGGGGGAGCGTCGATTCGACGATCGATCCTCAGGCCCCAATTTACATTCCTATTTTCCTAATTAAATTTTCAAATTTCATCTCCTTATCCCATAAAAATTCACCACCCTTGCTCCCAAACATAAAAAAAGTCTGGCAAAAAACCCAAAAGTTACAGCATGAAAACTGTTTACAAATATTGCGATGCGGTGAACCCCCAAAAAAAGTGATTGAAGTGGTGCGCATTGACAGCCCGGTGAACCAAAACCCAACAATCATCCCGCCCCCAATTTTCCGAGACAATAACAGATTATGGAAAAGGTGGATAGGAAGATGAAGGCGAAGGGCGAGGAAAAAGGAGTTTCGGCGCGGCGCATGTTTTCGGAACGAGGAGTGCACCTCGTGCATAAACAAAATGGATGATGCTTATTGACAGGATGCTCCCAGAAAGAGAACGCGCATTTTGGCCCGAGAAAAGTGGCGATTTTTGGGGGGGGAGGCGATTTTGGGGGGCCCGAGGATCGGCCCTCATATCGGGGCCCAATTTCGGGTGACGGATCGTCGAAATCGCTTCTGGCGCTTCGCGGAGAGGCGCCCGATGCTCGTGAACGCGGGCCACACACAGAACACACACTCTCCTGCACCTACACACTATTTTCATTCTCACATAAACGTACTTACGTCACTTAAAAAACAACGGCACATAACAATCACGTACAACGAGACACGAGCTTCATTCTCCCAGAACACTTCTCATTTATGCATCCCCAATTGACAAGAAGACGAAGAGAAGTAATACCGAGACCCCCCCCGAGCACAACATGTAAACGACGACTACCCAACGATGCAGCCTATGGCTTTTGCTTGGGCCCCCTCTTCGCCACTGGCGACCGCGATCCCGGCACGTACGCTGCCCCATTCTGCGCATGCGCACCTCATACCTGCATTTCAATCTCGCACTCATTTATCTATATTTTTATGTATACTATTTTTCTTTTTTTTCTTTTATTTTCAAAGGCTTACATTAATTTTTTGTGAAAATGTGGATTTTTTATTAAAATTGTTAGGGTATAATATGGTAATTATGTTTGTATGGATACAAATCGCGGATTTTGTGAGCTTTTTTTTTTTTTTATTTTGTTGGTCGATATATGGAGATTTTTAAGGAATAGCGTTGTAAAGTTTGGGGGTACCGGTAAAATTTTGTTTTTTTATTGATTTGCGTGAAGGGAAGATCGTATTAATGAGCGAGTGAAAGGGAATTTTTGGGAAATAGCGACTTTTACCGCTGCGGATATCGCGGAGCGCGCAAGTGGGTTCGGGAAACAGCCGCCAGGGGGATAAGTGGCGCGCGGTGGGGATTCCCCCGTTGGACGTGATGCCGTTTGTCGAAGGCCGCGTACACATGTGCGCTCGCAGCTTTGTTTCTCATATCGGCGTTCGATAGAAACCAACAAATAACAATATGCGTTTGGCGGCGGACAAAGAGCGGGATTTCGTTAAACAGTGAAGAGGAAAGGCGTTGAAACGCATTCGGTATCGGTGCGCTTGTTGAACTGGCGCGATCGAAAATCGTCGGGAGCACGATAATTCCTCGTTGTTTATGAAACCCGTGAGAGTTCGATTGATTGATTAACATGTCGGACGAGAAGAAGGTACGAGCGAGCATAACCTCCAAATCCGGCGAACCCGGACACGTCTCTGTCACGTTTTGCGCTCGTTATTGACGCGCGCGTCGGGCAGGTCAGTGTTTTTAACAATATCTCACTTTTTTCCAGGAGGCCAAGACGGAATCCGAACACATTAATCTTAAGGTGTTGGGACAGGACAGCGCCGTTGTCCAGTTCAAGATTAAGAAACACACACCCCTCCGTAAGCTTATGAATGCTTACTGCGACAGAGAGGCGAGTTTTAACTCTTTTTTATAAGCTCGTAACACCTACGCATGCTGAAACTAAAATTTATTTATTTATTTATTTATTTATCTATTTATATATCTATAATGCGTTGACGGGCAGAGCCCATTTAAAAGGAGACGGTCAAACCGTCGAATACAAAAATAACGGTAGATGGTAAAATTACGCTGGAATTCGTCGTTGACACGATATTTTTCAAATTTCGCACGGGGAAATAAAGTTTATGGTGTTTCGGGGAAACGCGTATCGTCAACGCCGATTTTCGAACGTTGAAAAAATAAAGACGATCGCGGTTTCGGGTTTTGTTTGCGATTTCGAGCTGGGTGAGTTAAGTTACGTGGATATTAATGGAAGCGGAAATTGTCAGGGCCTGGCGATAGCTGCGGTGAGATTCAGGTTCGACGGACAGCCAATCAACGAGCAGGACACACCGACGACGCTAGAAATGGAGGAAGGCGACACTATAGAAGTCTATCAACAGCAGACCGGCGGATCGTGATGTAACAACCATAACAAGATAATAAAGTCAAGATTTCTTTTCTAAAATATTTCTTAAGGACCTCTAAGATTGTGTCGCTATCATCGATTTATGTGTGTTAGGGACGAGAAATGGACGGAAGATTTCATTTCTCAAATATTTCTTAAGGACCTCTACGATTGTGTCGCTATTATCGTTTCACTTATTATAAGTTTGTTCTTCTTTCGTTAGACCATTAACGTCGATTAATGCATGTTAGGGAATGGACAAAATTCTTAAATTCTAATAGTACTCAAAGTACTCAGTAATTAGTTTTCGATTACGATTTATTTATAATCGTTCCTTTTTTTTAATCTCTTCAAATAAAACTAATTTGCGATCAATAATGTTTAAAAAAAAAAATCCTACCGCGCATTTATACGACAGCTCGCAATTTAAAAACGCACAAACGTATTTTTGGTACAATTTTATTCGCATATACCCATTCCTTGACGATATCGTATTATAACTGTCCATTAGATTATTGATGAAAATAAGAAAAACACACACAATCATTGTAACATAATACAGAATTTCACAAGAGAAAAGGAGGAAAAAAAAAAAAAACCGAAAAAGACAAAACTGCATTTTTGCATTTCCGGTCGCCCGATTATCGAACGTCGTTCAATCTCTTGTACTCCAAGTATATCCAGTCCGCTGTTTCTATCACTTCCTTCATCTTCGAGTGATTCTCACCGAATCCTAGCTTAACGATGTCCAGGGTTTTTCTTATCACGTCTAACGCTTGCTTCAGCTTCCTCTGGAAGCCCAAAACTTTTCCCAATGTGAGATACATGTTTCCGGTTATAGGATGCGAATCGCCGTAATAAAATCTGCAATAAAAGTGCATGAATTTCCATAATTTTCGTTATTGCGATATATAAAAAAAAATAAAAAAGCAGTAATAATTACTCGTATTGTTGGGTGAGTTTCGTTGCATAGATTTCCATCTCTGGCCAAATTTCGGATTCCCCAGCGGCGCGAGACGCCAATTCGAGTGTACGAACGTGCAGCATATTAAGGGGATGAAGTATTCCTTTCTGTTCTTTAAGACACATTCTGCATATATCCAATGCTGTTTTTATCAATTAAGGGCAATCATTGAGCATTTAACGAATGAATGAATAATGGAAAATGCATTTTTTGTTAAAGCCAGACGATTTACAAAGGATACTTGGGTTGTCCTTCATCTTCTCCAGATTTCGAAGCGTCAGAGCCACCGTATCCTCAAATTTTTCGCTGAATTCCCCTGGAAATTCGTGGCTGCATTTGCGGCATTTAAGGTCACGGGGAGAGCACGGATTCGTACAATTTTTGTTGGGACACGCTGCGGCGCTTTCCTCGACAATGGGATTCTCGCATCTCTCGCAATCGCACCAGAAATAATAAGAACTCTGCAATTCTTCGCGTCTCTCGTCGGCGCATCTCAGCGCATCGATGTACGTTATGGAAACCTGGAATTTTGGCTCGTTAAGAGAGAGAAAAAGCGAAGTAATTGGAGTAATCGAAGTGCAATTGGTTCATTAGTCACACCTTGGTCCAATCGAACGACGGTATGTCTCGCAGAGACCGCACGATTATCGTTGTGCCGTCGAAAACGGTAACCGCGCTCGGATCGCAGCTGTGATCGATTATCGATGGTCCCAGATAAATTCCCACGCCAATACTCCTCATTTCCAAGTCTAATACGTGGAACGAGTTAATGCTCATGCGGCCGAAGATCTCCAGCAATTCTTTGGCTCTTGGGATAATAGAATGCGGCAGGAATTCGTACAAAACGCCGCACACCGACGTAAAGTGCTCCATTTTTTTAAGGTCTTGCTTTATGTTGCAAATATCTGCAAAAATTGTGAGATTGTTATTGTTTTTTTAAAATATGTTTCTTAATACTGGATTTGTTAATCATTTTTCGTGGTTTTGCTTTCAGGATTTTGTTCATAAGGTTTTTAAATCGTTACACAAAATCAATTTTGTACATGATTGTTTTTTTTTTTTTTTTTTTTACAGATTTTAATGATCGAAGCACAAGGCAAACTTACGGGACATTAGATCCTTGAACGTTCTGTATTCACCCGGGGAATAATATCCTCTCTCCTGATCTTCTCCGTTGTGCATTTTGATAATTACACGCGCCATTATTCGCGCCGCGTACGGCACTTCTCTCGGATAAACTCGCTTTATGTTGGGACATTCTATTTTGTGTATCGCCCACGATTGCTTCTGGCACTTACGGCTGCAGTAATAGACGTATTGGCAGCCCGAGCATCGCGAGACTTTGCAGCTGTTGACAAAAAAAAAAGCGACAATTAACTCGATCACCTCTAATAATTATGAGCGGGCGTAACAAACACATCACGAAAATTAAACAAGCCCGTAATCGCATCCACAAGTTTTTTCAGTCCATTGACAAGCACAAAAATCACAAAAATTCAACGATTTTTCCACTCATTCTACAAATTACTTTTGCCGAACGTAACTCCCTTATCAATTTTAATTGAAAGATCTTTTGCAAGAAGTTACAAGAAAATAAATAGCAAAAAAACAAAAGAACGCACAGGAACGAATTTACATTCTGTGATAATGATGCTTTTTTTTTGACAATATAAAACACGAATAGATAAGAATTTGAGAGAAACAAAAGAGGAGAAGAAACAATACCTCCTGAAGCAAGCGTCGCAGCGTTCGGCTCGGAATTTGGAGCTTAACACGACGACGAAGGGCTCGGCCTCTATTAAGGTGGTTCCCTTCTTCACGAAGGTCCCCTTCTCCACGAATTTCCCGCCTCCCTCGTGGATCATTGCCATTCTATAGATCTCTTTCCTCTCAGTCAAGTGCACCACGAAAAAAATACAGCGTCTACGCGGCTCCTCGGGCCGCGTGTTTACCCGCAGCGTCGCGGAAGAGCCTCAAATTCTCATTGTACATTTGGATGGTCAGCGACCGCGGAGAATAGCGTATTCCCGTCGAGGTTCTTGAAGCATTTTGGCCGCCGCTAGAGAAGGCAAAATTAGCCGGGTTACAAAGGCAAAAATGTGGGTCGCCCGTTTCGCCGCTTTGGCCGGGTATTTATCGTATTTTCCAGTGGTCTGAAAATTAATGCTTTCTCAGCCCTGCTTATTTGCCACGGCGCTGATTGGTCGAACCTACGAGGTAGGCTAATTTGGACAACTTCGTAAAATGTCTGAGGAGAGCGGAGCAAAGTATTTGATGCGACGATCTTGGCTATTCTATATATTTTCGGGCAACCTCTCTAACCTAAATTTCGGCGTATCTTATCAGGTGATAATGTAAATTGACTATCAAACTGAAATTTGTACCACATGTTGAAGAGTTGAATTCCCGGTTGCATTTAATTTATATTGTCAATTGAACTCGACAAAAGGATTGCTAATATTATGGTTTTTTTTTTTCCGTATATTTTGCAATGTAATTTTGTATTTTTACAAAGTATTATTGTTCGTGTATTTTTGGAGCCCTCCTTTTTTGTGACCTTCAACTGACCATCGGTAAAATACAGACGTTTTTTTTTTCTTCTTTTTTTGAAAAAATGTTACGATTTTTGGTCCGTCCAATTGACACGAGTTTTTTTGGAGGTTATGAGTTGGAGATTTACAGTTTTTTGGGCAGCGATTGGAAATTCGATGCTTTTGAGTGAGTCGAAAATGAAATTTAGATTTTATAGAAATCGGATATCGATCAGCGATCGTGAGGTGAAAATCGATTGATTCGGTATAGAGAAATGCGACAATTTCACGGATGACTTAACAATTGCGAATGTATTTTTGTATGGCACGGAAAAAATTGTGTTTACCACTGAACACCGGCGGAAGCGCACATCGATCGCTCTTCAGCTTCCGTCGGTAAGTCCGTCCAATTTTTCGCCCTTGAAAGTAGCGCCCCCGAGCGGACTTCGACGGAAGCTCAAAAATTATGCGATTACGATCTCACACAACTCCGCATCATCTTCGTCTTCAGTGCAATTCCCGAATTTTCTGAAATTTCGAACGATTAAAAATATCTAATCAATGATTTAATAAATTCGCATTTTGCAAGAATCCCTTTTTCGAATTCCACGTTTTTTTTTCTACGTACTTCACGTAACAAATTTTGGAAATTTTTCACTGAATTTTGTGGTCGATCGAAATCCGCGAATTTCCCGAAATTCCAAAAGCCAAAAAAACCTCCAATTAAAATTAATTAAAAATTCTCGAAAAAGTGTCACCTATTTTGCAAAAAAAAAAAAAATCCTTTTTCTCAATAACATAAAAATTTACATACTTAAAATAACAAACTTAAAAAAAAATTCGCTAAATTTCGTAAATAATTTTTTTAGCTATACGTTAGAAATCTAAAAAAAAAAAAAAATCTCTCGCTCAAAAAATCTCAAAATCTTTGTAATATTAAAAAAAAACTACAATTCCTTGAATCGACATTATTGAATTTACGATAAATAAAAATAAATAAAAGGTATTTTTTGTTTTGGTTTGCATGCAATTTTACCTGACGCTGAGCGCCTGCGGTTGCGCCGTTCCTGAAGAGACGCACGGGGTGGGCAAGAGTCCTCGCCGCCTCACCACTAACCACGCTATGTGACACGTGCGCGTGACGTCACGGGACTGGTCACGCCAGCGTCGTGTGCTCTCGGTCACGTGTACCGTCACGCGCGCTCCCGCCCCCCGCGCCTCTCGCCTCCCGCGCCGCACGACCGACACGTTCCGCACAATTCTCGCGCTCTTTCCTCTGCGCTTATCGAGCCTCTTTTCCCTTTTCTGTCGGTTCGCCTGTTGCACGCTGTACTTAGACTTTCGACAGCCAATAAACTGGGCTTTTCTCACACTTGTCTACTGGCCAAGTCACTCTCGATGGTCGACGTGGGCTCACTTGCCCACAATCATGGAAATGCAACGCAAAAAGCGCAATCTGTGTATTTCCAGTTGTTGCACTATTTTTTTTTTAGTCCCGATTAAGGATGAATTTTCTGAAAGCCATGAAATATGTTAATTTTATTAAAATCAATTGAATAAATATTCTTAATTACTAATGACTTTAATTTTTTTTTTTTTTTAAGTGATTGTTGATTCATTTTTTAGGGCGGAAATGAATGGGGAAGAAATTTTACTTCGCACGTTGCTTAAATAGTGATTACACGAATTCATATCGTGGATTTTGTTTTTGTTTAGTTAAAAGTAAAAATAAATAGAACGACCGTGTGTAAACGCTTGTTTAGCCGATTCATTCAACAGGATCTGGCTGAATGGATAGCTGATCGAGAGACTCGAGTCTCGCTCGTCTAAATACTGGCGGGTGTCCAATCGCGCTCGAAAAACGTTTAGAGTTGTGTGCAAATTTTGCCTACGTGTTTTTTTTTTTTTTAGGAGCAATTTCATCCACTGTAGTTCCACATTATTTTCCATCGTCGATGGAATTCCATTTTACAATCTTGAGAGAAAAAAAAATGTCTACGAAAAAAAAGACCGTGGAAAAAAGGCGTTTGTATTAATCGCCGGATTTATTCTCGGTGTACTTGATGTTTGCATTGCTGAAAATTTACTGCATAAAGAAAAAGTAGTCTGGTTCAACTTGGCTTCGCCCATGGAGGCCACTCGGGGCGCTGCCCATGAACCCTCTCGATCCCAATGCCCATATCCATGGACGCACGTCCGCAGCAAGTGAAATCGTAATTTATACTCTCCTGTCAAGTGGCGAAAATTAATTTGTTCATTTTTAAAAAATGTTTATTAATTTTTTAAAATAATTTTGCCCATCAACACTTGTAAAATGACAAAAATTAATTTGTTCATTTTTTTCGAACGTTTATTATTATTGTTTTTTTAAAAAATAATTGGGTTATTTTAATTAATTAATAAAAATTAAAATTGTCCTAAGTTAAAGAACACAAGACAACACTCGAGATGATAAGATGGGGAGATGATGAGGAGATGGTTGAGGACGACTTTAGTACGAAAAAATTGGTAATTTCTTGGGTACACGTGACCCACGGTGATTTATGTGGATAAATGTAATACACTCGCACGCATGCCGCTCGCTCTCGAAATAGCCCAAGTATTTTCTGCTTCGGCCAGGATAAAATAAACTCGGTCTGTAGCAACCGCGGGTTATTCTAGACTCGGTTAGCACTATATTTCTCTCTGCAATGTCGTATCACCATTGATTTTCCAGTCACTGTGCTCTTCGCGGCATGCAATGCAGATTGCATTCTGTCCTACTATTAATTATTTAGAATTCGCGACTCTTCGAAAACAACGTCCGAATCAATTATTGAAAGAATAAAAATTCTTTCGCGTTAATCAATTTTGCAATTTATGCTAAATTAATTGCACAGAAAAAATGTTATCCCATCGAAATTTTCAAAAAAATCTCACATTTCGGCGAATAAAAAATGTTCGCTAATTAATTTAGCAGCTCGTGCTTAAAAAAAAATAGGATCCTGTCGACGAGTTTGTCGAAAATGTTCCAACAAAATCTCAAATTCGACCCTGCAAAAATCTGTCCCGATAAATCGATCGATGCGCACGGCGGCGATTAAAAAAACATCACTATCGTGAATCGCGGGCTGTTAATCTTTGATGCGAGTGGGACACGCGTGGATCGAACCCGAGCGTCGTGGCCCTGGATTCGCGAGTGCCGCACCTGCGCCACTCGGAGTCCTCCCCTCCACCTCGTTCCGCGTGCCGCGGTGCGGGCGCCGAGATGGCAAAGGTGGCCCATCGGGAGAATCGAGGCAGGGCTGCGCGTTATACGTGCACCGCAACGTGCCAGGCAACGACACGCGTTCCGCCAGTTCCACTCGCTTTATCTCAGCTGCATAACACTCCACCGCAACGTGGCTATTATTAATTCATTTCTATTCTCCGGGCCACACGATTAAATCGTACCCTTCCGCGCGACCCTTCGCACCATTTAAAAACAACAATAATACAACAACATTTCGAGTTTTGCCCAAAAACAAACAAAAACTCTACCGGAAATACTTCGAATGATTGCATATATCGCATCAGTGTTATTACGTATTCGCAAAGGAGGATAAAAAGAAGAAAAAATCACGTGCGATAATTCACGAATTTTATTAATATATATATATATATATATATATATATATTGAAAGAGAAACATATACATATATATATATATATGTAAATTTTGGTATATAATATATTTGTGTATGTGTGAATAATAATTAAGTAAACTGGTAATAAGATTATGGATTGGATGAGATTCGACGTTAAGAAATAAAGTTGAAGAGGAACCTGAAGAGCGGCGAAATCGGCAGAAGCAGCACTCGGCGTATCGAGGAATTTCGCGGCCAAAGGAGTCAACGGCCTTATCGGAGACCTCGGGAGCTTCCTCCCACCGGTGTGTGCGTGTGTGTGTGTGTGCGTGTGTGTTGTGTGTCTTGCGATCACGTGGAAAGGTGGATGGGCTGCGAGGCCAGTGGAGAAACAACGCGACATTAGGACCAAAGCGCAACTCGACTTCCAGTCGATTTTGCAAAAAGAATCTAAAGTGCGAAGCTTCAGACGCCAAATCGACGATCCTGTCGAGCGATCGAAGTAAAAACTCACAAAAAATCGGCAGAGATCGGTATTGAAACGTCGATTGCGATTTTTTTAACACGCACTGTATAAACGTGCATCAACTTGTGGAACTTGGTGAAAAAAAGGATCAAATGCACGCCGATCTTAATCGCTAATAGCGATTTTTTAATACACACGGTACAAACCTGTTGATTTATGCAACTGGGTAAAAAAATAACAACAACAACAGGTGTATCCTGAAAAAAAAAACAACAATACTCTTCGTCGAAACGTGTTTTCGCTGAGGATCGTAATCCACGATATTTCCAACCGGAAATTCTTGTGCGTTTCCGTGCAACCTGGGAGCATATTTGTGTACGTTGGTAAACATGTATGCATACTGTGTGTAGATATCGAAAAATCGGCGGCGAACGAGTGACTTTATCCTGTGGGATAACAATCCCATTAATGTTAATGAGAGATAGCCGTTAAACGGGCAAAAGGGAGTTAAAGAGGACTAACAGTGAGCGAGCAGTTTCGGCGAGGGAGCTTTGTTTTGTTGGCCGGCCTGCGAGCGGCGAAGGGGAATCCCCGACGCGTGTGTCGTCGTCTCACCGAGAGACACGAACCGTGGGCCATTTATACGCGACACACAAATATCATTCGGGCTATAGATATGGATTGCTGACGTATTAGCACCCAACTATAGTGATTACGTCACTGCTGTCGAGTGATGCGCGTAAACTAGAGAGCCACTAATCCAAAGTCGGCTAATTCATTGATGAAAGCTCCGGGCATCGGGAAAAGCGGCTTTTATCACCGCTGACTCTCGTGTTTCTGTGCATTTTTCGGTGCGGCTTACACGTTTTTTGTGCGGTCACAGTGTTTCCTGCGGAATTATATTTCGAGTGTTCCGAAGAAATTTCATTTTTCATTTTTTTGTTTGTTATCCGCGCTGCAAATAGCGGTAAACTCTTTAAAAAAAAAAAGGTTGAAGATTTTGAATTTTAATTGGGAATAAAATTGGCAGACATAAATATATATATAAATAATTAATAAAAACATTGTCAAGTGAAACTTAAGTGGAAATCGCGCGGAAAAGAACATTTTCCAGGGATCGTGACGCATTGCGAGACTTTTTAACCACGCGAAACGTCGATAATCGGCAATAATTTGAGGCCGTTGCGCGTGTTGCGCTCTGTGCGATTGCGCGTTTGTTTTGCGCTCGACTCGCCGGCTGATCGTCGCGCACGTTTCACACTCTTGAAGCCCTTGTTCTATGCGGCAGGATGATGGAGACACAGAATTATTGGGACGAGAGCTCGACTCACTCCATGCAGGTTAAATACGAAAGGTGAGCACCGCAAGATGTATTTTATTTGATATATATATATATACTAACTTTTTTATTATATTAGTTCATGGAGGATATATTGAGGTGGGCGCGTTAAAAAAGGAGGGTTATTTTAGTAACTTGTACAGCGTTACTTAACGTACGATATTTTATCAGTAGATCCGCATACCGATCTTCGAGGCCCACTGAAATAAATCTCGAGATAAGGCACAATATCGTTACGTAGTTCGGGCTAAAAATCGATCGTATTGATTGGAAGGTCCTGCGGTTATCTATAATTCTACGCACTGAAACAACAACGATTTCGCCAATCTCCCGGTGAGCTCGAATTTTTTTTTTTCTTTTTTTCGTCTACTCCTGTAAACAGATTTTTTTTCCCGAGTCTGAAACACGTGCAAATACATTTTTCTCGTCGTGATTTTTTCAATGTTATTAAAAAATGCACACCCTCTTTCACCTGCGTTTAAAAATAAAATACAACGAAAACAGATTATACTTTGTGATAAAGCGACAATTATTTTGCACGGAAAACTACTACGGGATCGTTAACCGTGAGTACACAGGTGGATTTCTTCGTATTTTTTTTTTTTTGGGATCGTGTTGTCGCAATAACGTCGAGTCACTGTCGAAGAATATATAGCGGTAAACATTGCATTTGTGTTGTTTATCTAAGTATTTAGGTGCGCGAGAACGTCACTCTTGCAGAAAACTTGCCTAAACCTTTTTGTATATATATATATATATATATATATATATGTATGTCCAAATATATATAAAAACTTTCCGGCGATATGTAGTATAGGTACATGCATCGCAAATAAAATGATTATCACGAGAGTGCGCCGGAGATAAGATAGGTTGAAGGTCGGGGACTTGATTGTCGGTCCTTGGAGCCAATTAAGTGGCTGACTGCGATCGTAGCCGGTGCTTATTTCGCCCAGAAAGTATCGGAAAGTAATCCTGTCTGCGTTGCGCCTCGACTCTTGGTCGCCCTGCTCACCACTTTTCTCGTGAACCTTCATAAATAAGGTAGCACGTTTTGCGGTGGAAGGCGCTTTATTAATTAACAGGTGTTCATTGATTTGCCGGTTAATTGGTTGCACACAATTTCTGGATGATTCGACGAGGGCGAATCTGAAGATGCGATGCTTGATCGCATCAAATCCCGCCGTAGGTCGTCGGGATTTCACGTCTCAGTGACGCTCGAACACCGCGAGGCCATTGACACCGGCATGTCGATCGATCGAGCTTGATTTATTTGCACTTCGTGTAGGTACGTGGCGACTGCGACTCACAACTTCGTGTGTGTCTTGGTATCAACGCGTTGGAGGCTGTTATGAATGTGTCAGTGAGGCTTTTTTCAACCCTTTGAACGTTTCTTAAATGGATTTTACAAGAACTTTCCCTCTCCAACTCAACCTCACTTTCGTGTTTCTGGTTTTTCGGTTCTCCCGAAAAAACTGCCCAGGCTTTCGAGAATCCATGCGCTCAGCGGATTTGTGCCACTCTTCTGTACATTCTCTCAAAATTTGGACGTTTTCTGCCGAGTAGTTCGCGAGTAAATGGGTTTCAAAATGTTGAGGTGGCGCGCTGAAAATGGCGCGGCCGCTCACCTCGAGATTTCGAAAGCTATGTTCTCCCAAACTACTCGGCAGATGACGCTGAAATTTTGAGAGAATGTGCAGAAGGATGGCACAAATGTGATGAGCTCATCGAAGTTCGAAGTGGTTTTATCGGGGAATCGGAAAAACGCAAAAAATGTGAGGCTCGGTGTTAAGAGTCATCACACTGCTTCTTGGCGTCGGATAAATAAACACACGTGGGTGAGGAGTGAAGATGAATGTGCATCGGAATGAATGTGTCTCGACCTTGAGTCTCCGCTATTGACCGCACAGAATTTCGGTTCCGCATTCCACGTAAATCCCGCAACGAGACGTTTTTGCACAGGAAAGTGCTTAAACACGGGCACCGCGCCGTCTTCTCGCTAAGCAACGAAGCAGAAGCGGCGCGTTGCCGTCGGGGGCGCCCCATTTTCGCACATGGAAGTCGCTCGCGCGATCCCATCTATTTGTGTATATTTATATGTCGCTAGGATAGCTATATTGGTGCACGTGTACGTCTGCAGTTTCGATCGCGAGGACAGAAACGAGTTGGGATGGCAAGTGGCAGAGTGACTACCACTGAGCGTTGCAGAAAGTACTGACGTAAGTGGGGGGCGCACGTGCGTCATGGAAGAAACGACGACGCGACGAAGCGGCTCTTGGGACAGCACGCC
Organism: Clistopyga incitator; assembly: GCA_947507545.1. Taxonomy (NCBI): domain Eukaryota; kingdom Metazoa; phylum Arthropoda; class Insecta; order Hymenoptera; family Ichneumonidae; genus Clistopyga; species Clistopyga incitator. Next base: position 7,841,494 of record OX382186.1, read on the forward strand.
TGCGAGTTGGCATAGGTGGACGCGCGTCGATGTGTTGGATACACGCATGCACTATATTCGTGCCGCCACCGACGTCGACGACTACGACTCGACAGGCCATGCGCTAAAATAGATTCTTATTTTTTATTCTGCCGCAGTATTATTAGTATATCCCCCATTTGTGAGCATCATATGCTATTCTCGAGATTATTAATTATTAAATAAACTAACACGTGTAATAGAATCAAAAGTGTCATCACTATAACATCGCTGCAAGATAATGTTACTGACTGTACTAATAATACAGTTGTAATAACAGCGTTTGAAAAAGGCGCTCAAAATTCGCATAAGGAAGTTACGCCGCTAGATGGCGAATCGCTCGGCAGTTTCTCGCAAGCGATACTGCCGTGCTTAAGGCAAACCGCCCAGTTTCTCGTACCGCTGCACTTTTCCCGCAATATTATCGTACCTTTAGTCATTTCTGACTATCTTTATATCCGGCAATTAACGCGGAAGGAAATCCACCATAAACACTTTCGTTCGTTTAAAAAACTATATCTATCTTACAGCCTATGTGTCGGGGGCCTTCGGGAAATGGATTGAAAAATGGGGAATAGACGGGGGATTTTGTGGAAATAAAAATGATTACCAGTACCCCATCGCTGGCCAGCTCAACGTAGCGCAGAAAAACGTGAATGTCGCTATCGGCACGTCCTTGGATGAATATCAATTCGAGCGAATGTTGAGTGCATAAGTGGAGGGGCGGCTTGGCTGGCGGGGAGAGGGGCACCTTCAGGGTACACTTCGCTTAATACACATGTATATATATCGCATTTCTTTCAACAAAATTAGTACGATAAACGTGAAGAAGGTGACGAATGCTCCGCTAATCCCGCGAGGCATTGCCTCCTCGCCCATCGCCACCGACTCCTCGTCTCCTCGCTGACGTGAAAACGTGTTTTTTAAAACGCAGTCGAAATCTTCAAGAGTCGAAACTTTCCGTCGTTATCGGGAGAGACAACCTGCGCGATACTCGTAATGGAAATAAACCCGATAAGACGTTCTATTCTATTTCTCCGTATAAAATCTATATTTTTTTCCCCACCTTAACCCAGACTACGAATTCCGAAGAAAACACTTTCACCTAAATTCGTATTTAACGTCCGTGGTGAATAATTTTAACGGGCCGCAAAAGTAAATATATCCTGTCCACTGTTTCTTTTTCTCTCCCCTCTCAAAATACGACGGGGCGAAATGAAGCGTTTTTCTGCCTAGGGCGTAATGAAAGGGACAGAGACAAAAATGAGCGAATCTTTTCGTTTTTTTCAGATCTCCGTGCAGAAAAGTGCTCTTTTCAGGCGTGGATACGTTCCCACAAAAAACGTGGTAAAAATTGGAAGCAAAAAAAAAAAAAAAAAGAAAAGAACGCGTCTGCCGATTGTTTGTTTTTCAATATCAGCATAATCTGACCGTGAACTCGGGCGAGAGAGAAGCGAAAATTAGCAGGCATACGTTTTGTAGATCAAACGCAAAGATCATTATGCACAGTTTGCGTTATCGATATCAATCTCGAGTCGTTCGTGTGTGCAGCTTTCTCGGCCACGTGTGACCCTCTCCCGTTTGATTCGAAGATAATTAAATTTAGTATCGTACAAATGCGTAATGGCAATCCCGCCCCCACCCACCCCACTCCGCCTCCGCGCACCGTGGAAAGTTTGAGAGATGATAAAACGACGCGGCGCCGATAAACTTCTCGTCGAAGCGCCGCAACGATATATATATATTTTTTTTAATCGCTGGAAATGTACCTGTTGAACATTTACATCATTGTATTTATTTGTACCGGATTCATTCATTTCTTCACTGCTAACATCGAAATCGAAACATTGCCACTCGCATGACCGAAATTTCACCTAAAAAAGTAATACAAAAAAATGTTTACATTAATTTTTAATAAAATCACTCAGTAAAAATCAATCATAACTCTGCGAATTTGCAAAAATACTCACTGCACAAAAATAGCGTGATTTAATAAATGGAATAATAATTTTTAAAAAAAATTTCAAAAAATAATTGCATATTAATTACAAGGAGATTTGAAAAATCTGAAGACAAAAAATCGAAGCAACCATAATATAATTGGCCCTGTATTAAAAATTGTATTTAAAGTTGCCGCGAAATTCGGCGATAATAATAATGATAAATGAAGACATTTATTATTATCGCATAGATATGTTTCACCGATAAATATAGATAATGTGGCAGATGGTTAAATTCGCAGCAGACGAGACGATAAGTGGAAATAAATGAGGCCCCGTCGTGGAACAATTGCTCGGGTTTTTCTCACGCGCAAAGCGGACGATCGATAGGTATAATAACGCAGAAGGTGGAGGATAGAGAGTGTAATATCGATGTTAGGCTCTTCGGAGACAGGCATTAGACGGACACTCGATAATATCGAGGCGAACGTGAGACACGAGGAGAGAGAGAGAGAGAGGCTCTGTATATCTAACGTCCGATTGCTTCGTGTCGACGATGCAAAACCGAGTGTCGCTTTAAGTTCACGCAGAGAGAACTGCCACGTTATGGCGCACGAGAGTTACACGCGAGTCAGCAGGCTGTTGCTCTGCAGTCACGTTGCTTGCCACGCGCTTCGTCCTCTCGATATAGGTTACTATGTATTTTTCATTCCGCGGCCGCGCTACCGCGACATACAAATACCGACGTACCTAACAACTTAGCAGAATGAACGAGGATTCGTATTCTAAGCCACTGGCATCAATGGGATGAATGGGTTGTGTTTTAACTGGCTTTCTTTTACGTTGTCAATTTTTTTTAGCACTTTGACTATAGCGTTAAAAAAATGTGCTTGAAATTTAATGGAATTTCGAGTTGGTTTTTAAAGAAGTCGGGGTTATTAAAAATTTCACTTGAAATTTAATGCGATGAATTTTAATGGAATGAAATTTAATTAAATGAAATTTAATGGAACTTCAAGCCGATTTTTGTTAACAGTGTACCTCAAATTATAAGTAGAATTTTTCAAAATTACTATAAATATACTATAGTAGTGGAAAGTGTTAATTGCTGGATTAATTATGCAAGTGCGATGTGAAGTTAATTTTTTATAGTAATTAAAAAAAATTCTTTAGTTTTATTTTAACAGTATATTCATTGTGCAAATGGGAATGTTGAAATCATTGTTGATTTTTATTCAGGCGTCTTTTTTTTTTTCGTAAGAGCGCAATACCAGGTATTCCCAGTTTACGGGCAATGTAAGATAGGCTTACGATGCTGAGGTTGTCGTCGAGCCGAGCAAATAAACGGCAACCGAGCTCGTTACAGAATCGCGCTGCTCACCAGTCGCGAACCGCATCCACGCATCGCGCGGTCAGTGAAAGTCGGGAAATCTCGCGAGTTGGTATGCACTGAGAACGTGCAACTAACTCTTACGAATTAGCTCAGTTGTCACGAGAAAACGACGTGTAAAAGAAGAAGGGCTGAATTCCGATCACGTGCGCCATTTCAATAACCTAAAATCAATCGAAATAAATATTAAAATTCTATCAATGATTCTTTCGAAATTAAAAATTCCAATTTTTCAATCAAATAAAAAAAAATCAAAAATGAGGTTTTATTGGAAAAAAAAAAAAATTAATAATTCCGCAATATTTTCTGCCTTGCATTTACTTTAAAAAAAATTATCGAAATAAAACTAAAAAAAAAAATTAGCTTTTGCATTATCAACCTGCTAATATTAATAAATAAATAAATAAAATTCCGCAACACTTTTCGCCCGTTCATTACATTTTTTAGTTCTCTAAACCGAATGAAAATTGATGAACAATTAACGTTAATTAGCGGTAGAAAATTAGAGAATGGACGTTTTTGAAAAAAAATTATTGCTCTCTGCAAATACCAATTAACGCCCCTCATCGATGGGATGCATGATGGAACGCCGATATGAAAGTAAATGTACGTGTAACTATAATAGTCGTGGCTATATGGAACACGGGCGTTCGCCGGTTGAGCCTTGGGATTTCCAAGTGGGTAGTTGTGCCAGCGGTAAGGTCATCGAAGGCCGTTCGGTTGGTTCTTGCCGCTCGTCTATAACCTACGTCCATTTATCCTTTTTTTTTTTTTTTAAGGGCCCCAGATACAATTCCAACCCACTGCAACTGCATTCTCTCTCTTCTCTCGATAATATTACCCGACATTTCTCGTGTGCGACGATGCAATGCATCAAAGGCGTCATCGCAATGGAAAACAACACAAGTTATCCTGCCTACGCACAATCGCCGACCAAAGGACACCAATATCCATGTCAGGATAATCGAGAAAATCAGAACCATCGAATAAACATAATTTTTTAGAATTCAATTATCCATGAAAAAAAAAAAACAAATGATTTTCAATTTTAAGCCCAAAATAAAGAAATTTTTCAAAATAAATGGATTTAAAAAATATTCAAGGTCCAAGGTGAAATATCCATATCGGGAAAATCGAGAAAATGAAAAGCATCGAATAAACATAATTTTTTAGAATTCAGTTATCCATAAAAAAAATTATTTTCGATTTTGGGCCCAAATATTTTACAGATAGAGACGAAGGACAATTTTGAATAAACCATTTAATTTTTATTCTCAATTGTGTGTTTCAGCCTGGACGATCATGGAAGGTCATGCAAAGATGAGATTTGTAGGATGGGCCTTGGCAACGGATACTGCGAAGGGAATCTCAATTTCGCCACAGCATCCGAGGACGACGAGATCTACACGAAGAAGAAAGTTTCGAGGGTCAGTAATCTCCTTATTATATTAATTATCTAAATGATCTAATACGAAATAAGCATTTGTTGCGTATTTATACTCAAACTTCACATTATTCCATCTATTTATAATATATTACTGTAAAAAAAAAATCTACTTCAAATTTCCGGTGGTAGATTTTCCTTCTGAGAAGAATGTGTGATGCAAAAAAAAATTTATTGCGCACACGACAAAGCAAACGACGATGATAATAATACATGTGTTGTGATGCGACTATAAACAGATTAGGCAGAAAAATTCCGCGGCCGATGATGAAGACAATCTATTTTCAGCAACTTGTGGACCTGAGCGAAATGGTCGCGAAGCTTGGCAAAATTCGGAGCCAATGAATTTATTTTCAAAAGCGATAACCTTCCTTGGAGTTACACCCGCTCTCATCGTCCGGCACAATTATCGTGGACGACTATAAAAAGTCTGTTATGGACGTGGAGCTTCACTTCCGGTTAGAAACGATCGATGCGTTGTGTTTGCTCGCATAAATAATAGTATATAAATTTCGAGACACTTTTACCGGGTGGAGTTATTTCGAGAATAAACTCTACCCTGAAGAGTATTAATTAATATTGAATTTACAAGCTCTGTTAATTTTTATGATTTTATTTTTATTTTTAAATAAGAGCCATAATATCGTATTACATAAATTATGAGACAATGACTTTTAAAAATCATTTTTTAATGAGCCCAGCAGCAAAAGTATCGATTAATTATTGAGATATTAAAGAATAAACTCTACCCTGAAGAGTATTAATTAATATTGAATTTACAAGCTCTGTTAATTTTCATGATTTTATTTTTATTTTTAAATAAGAGCCATAATATCGTATTACAGATATTATGAGACAATGACGCTTAAAAATCATTTTTTAATGAGCAGGGCAGTAAAAGTATCGATAAATTGTTGACGCGAGGTCATTTATTTACGCGTCCCCGCGTTTGGACGATGGACATTGCACAATAATTGCGTACGGGTTACACAGGAGATTCGGCAATGACCTCGAAATTCCAAGCACGATCCGGTTGGTCGGTTGTATATATAGCTCACATCGATTAGTTTTGTCGTGCCTTAGAGAACGATATTATAAATACGTATAAATTCCATATGCGATGTATTTTACAGCTTATACGTGACGCGCTGCAGAAAGTTCGAGGCAATACGCGATGCCGGACGTGCGATCATCCCCGCAATCGTTATTTGTCATTATTGACAGTGGCGGATTATGAGTTATCGCTTCAATTTATCAGCCGATGTCTCACGTTCATTATTGAACGCGTCTGCGTATCATTCGCGATTACTTTTCCTCTGTTTGCTGGGGGTCTAAATAGCGAATCGCTAAAATACGCGAATCGCTAAAATACGCGAATCGCTAAAATACGAAAATCGCTAAAATACGAGAATTGCTAAAATACGCGAAACGCTAAAATACGAGAATTGATAAAATACCCGAATCGCTAAAATATGCGAATGAATAAAATACGAGAATCGCTAAATTGCGCGAATAGCTAAAACACGAGAATTGTTAAAATACTTCAATTGCTAAAATACGCGGATTCAAAAGTAATGAATTTCTCAAGCTGGAATGGTTGTCATTCTAAAATTCGCTATTTTAGCTATTCGCTATCTATAACTGTTTGTTTACTCGTCAGATGGGACATAAAAAAAAAAAACATTCAGACTCTCCGAGTGCAAGGTCTTTTTTCCTCCTACTTCTCTCGCCGTCGATATTCCGTCACGTGCCGTTAACGTCTCACGACCTCGCACATAAGTATCATTGAACGTGCACGTTTCGAAGGCGTCGCGCGATGCTCTCGCCGTTCCCGACGAGCCATGCACGAGAATCTTCAATCTCCACTCTGTCCTTGCACGTAACACTCGTCCCCGTACATTTCGCCGTCCGTCACCTCGTATTTCCCATTCCCAACACGTTTTTACCGTCTTTCGCATCGCCTCAACACGCCAACGTTCAACTTCACCGATTCGCGGATTCGATGAATGCCCGTGTGGCCGCAAAACCTGTTTTTCGTCACGTTGCTCCTGGTCTGGGAATTCCGGTGGTGGGGGAATCCCCCATTTCGAGGATGAACCGCGTGGTTCCAAAATTGTCCGGCAGAGGCGCGTACTTCAAAGCAACGCTCATTTTTTTAAATACCGCCCGTATTAATGCTCTAATTTTCATAAAGTTTATAATATTCTTCTATAAATATTATTTTTAATTATGCGCCGCTGTTGACGCATGCGCTTCGGGGATTCCCCGATCGCAGCGACTCTGCCGGTGACTGAGCGAACTATCGATAGCGCGGGGATTCCCCCACCACTGTAAACTCGAGCGATTTCCTAGCTGCGAGCTAAAACAGCGCGCATAAAAGATGTTCCAACGACATCTGTCAAAATTCCAGTAAACTTTATCGCTAAACTTCCGGCGCAACGCATTTTTAACCCTTTCAATCATTCGCTAAGCCTCAGTACGGCAAAATAAATACGATTTTGTTTCACATTCCCCTTTCTCCTTTCGTCGAGTGCTAAAATACGTAATTAAGATCGTAATAATTTGTTTGTTTTTTTTTTCTTCACTCTCAGTCATGCGGAAAAATGATTTCTCTACTTTTTTTGGTTATGAAAGTGGCCATTTCCGCATTATGTAATCGGGAAGGTTGGAGACGAGAATTTTTTTCACAAAGTTGATGATCCGACAGCGAGCCAATTAAGGAAGAGGGGAATGAGTCGGTCGACAAGTTTAGCAATGAGGATTTTCGTCGACAAACGTCACGAATTTTGGACGTGGTTAAGAGCATCTTTCGCGCACGGATTTGTATTTATGAATAGATACGAGGCAGAAATAGAAACAACGTGAAAAGGGCGTCGCGACGATTTCCGGTGTTGAATTTTCGTTCCCGAGATTCACGTGTTTATCTTCGACGCGGTGCACGAATGTTGTGGACCGAAGATGATGAAGAGCGAGAGTTTTTGTCACTCTTCGTCCACTGTTTTTAATCGCCGTCGCTGATATCGCACGATCGCGAATAGTTGGGAAGAAAAAACCACGTCCGAGCGATACGCTCGAGGATCACGTGCCTCGAGGAAACCTGATGATGAACATCAACGATGACTTAAGACGAGTCACGTGTTTTTTAACGTGGACATATATTTTAGCCAACGTGATCGCACTTTCTTCAAAATGCGAGGCCTGATAAGATTGGGACGAAACTGAGAGTCTCTCCCGGAATCCAAACTCTAATTTGGAGACCATTTTTTTTTCTTATCTCGCGTGAAATACGCGAAGGAGAAAGTATCCCTATCCAAAAGTAAAATCGAATCCGGATATGCATTTCCGGTACTTTACCTGAGACATGATTTTAAAAAAACTAAGAAAAAAATACCGTTTTGTTAATTTTTCTACCGGACCGGAAGTGGCATAAAAATTACTCGAAAATGAGCAGTGAAAAAGTTCTTTTTTTCGTAACTCGTTCGAAATTAATTTTTTTTGCCTATTATATTAATTGTGTCCACCATAAAAAGTGCTGTTGAATATTCACTATATAATTGCGATTTTGTGTATAATAAAAAATTTCAAGATTTATTTATTGACCATAAAATCATGAATAACCAATCATTTTTCCGAGCGGCTGTTAAAAAGCAAACTTTGCTCCGTGCGAGTCGATAGTTGGTCGATGTCGTCGTATAGGAACTGGAGATTATGGTAAACTCGAGTAACCCGCACGACGACGAGTTAGCGTCCGAAGAGAACGCGGTTAGTTGCTCACGTGACGAGATACGCGGGGCGAAAAGTTGAAAGAGCATGCTGCTCTTGTCGGCCATAGTATTATTCGCTCTCAAAGATTTATTGTGAGAATCTTGCGCGATCCGGTGAAGCCCGGTTATCGGTTTTAAAAAGCAGAGCCCGAGACCACCGCGGTCATAACTTGGAGATAACTCGTTGGTTGTGCGTTGGTACGCTGGGCGCAGAGTTCAACATAACTGGTTATATCCGGAAAGCCCCGATAACTCGGCCCTGTTTAATGTTTTTTTCCCATTTTTGACTTTTTTCATATTATTTTTCTCTTTGACTCGCGAGACTTTGCTTCGCACAATCATCGCTGAGTTATTATTCCTTTAATTTCACGCTTTTTCACTCCCCTTATTCTCCTCTCGGGCAGAGACTGCGTACGCATTACGCGTTGAACTGGGAGCTTACGGAAAACGATGTGCTTGCTCACGACTTATGAACCTTACGCTAGATTATTGTGTTGACGAGGAGTACAGTAGCTATAATGCAATATGATGTAGTGCTGCACAAAGAGCGAAGTAACACAAGCTCCCGATCAATTATACTCATTATTGAGCGCCGAATGAATCTTGGAAGACTTTCCGAAGCATCTTTCAACATGTTCAGAGGCTGTGATACGAGTTTCGCAGGTTTTTCACTCTCGCCGCTAGCCTCACTTTTCGTTTTCCGGCTCTCGTGGAATTCTAGGCTTTCCGTTTCCGGGAGTCATAGGCCTAACTGATTTTTGCCATCCTTCCGCGCATTCTCTCAAAGTTTCAGCCCAATCTGCCGAGTAGTTCAGGAGAACATAGGTTTTCAAATTTCGAGGTGAGCGGCACTTTGCCCACCACCTCGAATTTTTGAAACCCGTTTTCTCCCGAACCGCTCGGCGGATCGAGCCCAAATTTCGGGAGAATGTGCGGGGAAATGGCACAAATCGGTTGGAAGTGGTCATTGTTATATATGTCGAGGGATTTTATTACGCGGCAGCGATTCGTTTGAGCTATGATGGCTGCCGAAAGTGTGTCGGAAATAGTTCGGTGAACAACGTGTACGAGAATACTGAATAAAATTCAACACTTTAAGGTGTCTCGTCGCCACGATTTATTTTGGGGATTCGAGATACACGATCAGAGGGGAATTTCATTGATGCTCCTCGAGAAGGTTATTCAAGAAATTGCTTTGTCCATTTTAATATTAGATGACTGCAATACCAATTAACGTTTCCCTCCAAAAATAATCAACACTGCAAAGGTAAAATGTGCAAACGACGGTGACATCGCGCGCTGTCTCCCCTAATAGAATTTCGATCATATAACCAGCACTGGGACGATATAGCACCTGTTGCGTTGGGCTTTTATCGTCGTAACGTCGACCTTCTGTACAAAAGCTCCGTTGGTTTATTTTCGCACCCCTTTCCGCCACATATACTCTCGTTTCAACAATCGGATTTCACCCTTTCGCCTTCCACCGATTCGTAACACGCCCAAACAACACTAATTGTGGAATGTTATATTTTCGTATATTTGTCATATAATCAGACTCCAATGTGATATTTGCGTTCGCAGTTTCACTTGTTAAATTGGACCTTCACAAATTATCGAAAAAAATTATTCAATAGAACATGGAAAAGCAGAACATAATATTTCTCACTGACGCAAACCTTATTATTATTGTTATTATTATTATTATTTGCAAAGGCTAACAAACATAATTTATTCTACTCGAACATCAAATTGCTTCAAACGATTAAATTTGCAAATGTATTTTTTATTTTTTTAAAAACCTCCGATTCGCGCTGGTTATTTTAATCAGTGGAAAAAAAATTAAAAAAACAAAAAAAAATTGAAAAAAATTGCTTTTGCTGTAGCAATTGAAATATTCGTGACGGCGGAGCGCAGCCAGCAATTACAAGAAAGTCGTCGAGTCACCAGTCAGAAGTATTACCGGTTATATCCGGAATAGTCAATCGGCTTCTCGACACCGAGAACTCCTTATCGCCGTGACCTCGGTACTCCCGGTTTTTTTTTTTTTCAAACAAATTCTGTCGAGACTTCGGCACCGCTTGCATCTATTTACAGCGGATGATTGGGGCGCTCGTGATACACATTTACGATGTTATTCCACCCAACTTTCCAGTTATTACAATAACAAAAAAAAAAAATACCCCTCACAACATAATTCCCAATTATCAATTACAACAATTAAATAACACTGGCTTAAAATTCCATTTAAAAAAAATAGAATTTCTTTATTAAAAAGCCAAAAAAAATGCTCAAACATAAAATTATTATTAAAAATTAAAAAATACATATATATAATCATAATTTTTATTTCCCACTAAATAAATAATCCATATTCAACCCTTTTACTAAAATTCAACATGTTCATGAAATTAAGAGTCGTGGCGATTTTTTCGGGCACCTCGTAAGGGCCTATAAATTGGAACGGTGATTGGGTGATTGCGTGCGCGAAAGTACGTAACGCGCGGTGAAAAACACGCGGCACACGCGTCTCCACCGACGAGTGTCCTTTGAAACGCGAAAATCCGACTCACGTGTTCGGTAACGTTTGCCGGAACGGTACACGTGACGTCGGAGCGCAATTGGCCGCTCCGGGGCATCGCGAGGGTGATCGACGCGCCAGTTAAACACCGAAAGAAATATCCGAGTCGGCGAGAGTGCCGGCAGGTTGAGCACCGCTCCCAGTCGTCCGATCGTTGGCGACTGTGTAACATCTCCACGAGCTACGCAAGCTTCTTCAGTCTGACTCGTTGTCTCGAGCGAGCCGGAGGCGCATCCTCACCATTTCCGATAAATCACGAGCTAAACAACGTGATTGCTTCGCTGGATTTCAACCGGGATTCGACATTAATCCGATCGAACATGGAATAGCCCATACATTGCGGCCCCTTTTTTTTAATAATCTTCGACAAATTGTTTCGAAGCACTTGGAAGGATTTCGAAGGACTTTGACTTTGTAAAGCGGATCGAAACACAGAACGGCCCGTACATTGCGATTTTTTTTGGAACACACGGCGCATCTTCAGCATTTTCGATCAATTGTTTCGAAGAATTTCGAAGGACTTTGACGTAAAGCGGATCGAAACACAGAACGGCCCATACATTGCGATTTTTTCGGAACGCACGGCGCATCTTCAGCATTTTCGATCAATTGTTTCGAAGGATTTCTAAGGAGTTTGACGTAAAGTGGATCGAAACATAGAATAGCCCATACATTGCGATCATTTGCAAATACACGAGATCGCGATATATCGATCGTTTCTGTTGCTGAAGAAGTCAACAAGATTCCGAGAAAACGCGCAGCGGGGATTTACACTGATCGATAATAATAATAATAACAACAGTAATAATAATAATAACAATAGGGATTTATTAAAAATTGAAATAAATGATTTTTATACGCTGTGTTCCATCGTATGTGACACGGATTTTTATTGTTTATTTGTGCTTGGTGATAATAAACGAGCGGGAATTGTCATCGACCGGAAGTACGTGCGTCGTGTAAATCGGAAACGTGATATATATATATATATATATTTTGCGAAAACACCATGGTCACACACAGCATGGAGAACATTTTGAACATGCAGTATTATGCCACGAGCAGCCACGACGAAGCCTCGGTTAATTCGCCGCCCTCGAGGAAACGACGGTGCTTGAGCAAAGAGGTGGGCGCGCTGTCGCATTTCCGGTTTTTTCAATTTAAACAAAATTTTTAAGGGTGTGTTGTTAATATTTGGATGAACGAGACTCGAAGGAAATTTCTGCGCTCACTTAAATATTAATTGTTCTTTTGAGTGAAATTAATATTGTAAAATTGTGGTTTTTGCCATCAACGATATAATTAATTAATTTATCTGGAAATTTCAAGCCGCGGATTTTTTTATTATTCGGGCGAATGCCTTCTCACGATACCTTAAAATTCAATCATTCGTTAGTTTAGTAGCCGTGAATGCCTCAATTCATGGCAGTTTTTGTTTCTCGTTGCAGCAAGATCCAATGTCCCACAGGATCATCGAAAAGCGGAGAAGAGATCGCATGAACAATTGCCTCGCCGATCTCAGCAGACTCATTCCTGCGGAATACCTGAAGAAGGGCCGAGGACGGGTCGAAAAAACCGAAATCATCGAAATGGCCATTCGACACATGAAACATCTTCAGGGACTTCGTCAAGGTTAGTATTATTTTTCATTTTTTTAAGTAGAAAAAAAAAATGAAAAAAAAAAGTTGTTAATATTTATGAATATCCTTGAAAAATATAATAAAATTTGGATATAAATTACAATTTTTCAAATGAATATCAATTAATTAATAATTTGTAAATTAATTGCTGCAATTGAAGATTTAGGAATAATAAACGATTTTAATCTCGTATTCGTCGTTACAGATTCCAAGCTAACTTCATCAACGCCGATCCATTCGCACCCTGAAGACAGCGTGGACAGTATCAGCCACTCGCCAACCTCGCCCTCAGCCGCCGAACATTACAGGCTCGGATTCCAAGAGTGTCTCAGCGAAACGATGCACTTTCTCGTGGACGTCGAGGGATTTTTCGCGCGAGATTCACTATGCGTGCAACTGATCAGTCACTTGCAGCAGCATTGCGAAAAAATCCTCGCGACGAGTGAGCATTACTCTCATTATTTCCCTCCCGCTTTCATTTAATTCCTTAAAATCCAAGCGAATCTTCATTTAACGAAGAATACTTCGCTTTAGCTTTGCTAATCTCGAATATAACGTCAAAGACACGTTTTTTTATTTTTTTAAATAAAAAAAAAATAATTTCACCCCGTAATGAATTATTGCAATATTTCGACCTTCTGAAATAATTTCCCCACTTCATTAAAAAAAAAAAAAATGGAAATTCAATCTAAAAAATGCCAAAAAATGATTTCCTCCCGACCAATTATACGATAAATTCTAAATAGCGTATTTCCCAATGGTTTCCAGGCGACAGGCTGGGTTTTCCGCATCCGGAAATGCCGACGTTGAGCGGCACCGCGGGTTCCGGTTTCGCGCACAGCGCGATACCGACGCTGTGCGCGCCGAACAGCCACTCGGATCACGGTTCGAGTTCGGGTGTGAGTTCGTTCGGGGATCCGGAACGTCCGTTGCGGGCGGCGATTCCTCCGCCGACGATGGTGAGCGACGACAGCAATCACAGCACGCACTCGCAGAGCGCGCCGTCGGTCTCGAGGCCGCCGAATTACAAGTTCAAGAGCTCGATAAAGCAGCGCTTCTCCGCGGAGCGGATAAAATCGAGTCCGCCGGCTTCCGCCTCGGAGAAGGCGCACGGGGTGCCGATATTCGCGCTCCACGACGCGGGCGCGTTCTACGTTCCGTTGATCGTCGAGTCGGCGCTCCTCAGGCCACATCTCGCCTTCGTACCGGACACGGGACCGGAAACGGTGCTTCATCCGGTGACGATATCGGTTAACTTCAATCACTCGTCGCCTCCAACGTGGTCCGATCACAGTCCAACGCATCTCGAGCACCTATAATCGAAGCATCTCATTTCTTTGATTTTTCGCTCCTGTTTTTTTATCATTATTATCAACGCATTTATCGATTTATGGAGAATCAATGATAATCGTTTTGCCGGAGGGGCGACGTTACTGAAAATCGTCAAAGCGTCGAGTTCGGTATTTCGTTATGTCGGATTTTTTGCTTTTTTTTTTTCGTTTTTTTTTCCCTGGAAAACCGAGTAACGAAAATCGTTATTATTATTATTATTATTATTACAATAATTATTATTAAGATAAACGTCGGTTAAGTCGGCGAATATTTGTAAAACGACACAGACGAATACACGTTATTAACCACGAGGCTGTGGTCGCTTTAGCATTTACGAGGTTGACTTTAAAAAAAGTGCGCGCGCGTGTGTGTGTGTGTTTTTTCGAGCTCTACCTTCGATCAAACGGCGATCGTCGAATATCCACGCGATTACCGAATTATGCTCAATGAACGAGAATTCGTATTTCTCCTGATTAACGAACCACGGATTAGCGGAATATTGGTTTTTCTTTTTCCGATTACTTTGAACAAGCTTATCGAGTTATCCACGCGTTTCGTCTTACGGTGCAAAAATAAAGTACAATATCGAGGGAAATTGTACTCGCACAGCTGCGTCGAAAACAGTTGTCTTTGGTAATTGGATGACCAACTTGTTGTTCGGGGTATTCGGAAAATAGGGCGATTATTATTATTCCGGCGGGAAAAAGTTTGCGCGCTCGATGTGCGAGATTAACGCGTCGGAAATAATTGATCAGTGATAAGCGCGCGGGCGCCATTTGATTGGTGAGTGGCAGCTGATCGAACCAACATTTACCAATCAGTATTAGCTCTTTACTTTCGCTCGCCGAATTCTTTCCACGCGATTTACGAGCGATGCCGGTGTGTGTCACACGTTTTCCGCACGTGTGAACGGTTCGCGTTTTCAGGCGATTACCGCGCTCGAATTTAACGTAGCTCGACGCTTACTAATTCATCACGAATTTGAAAAAACAAAAACGTGATGATTGATTGTACGATAGTTTCGTGGCGACACATTACTTTCTTCTCCTTCGTTTTTGTACTTTTTTTTCTATGCGGAATTCAACGTTTTCCTGTTTAACGCTCGAAAAAAAAAAAAAAAAATGTTTCGTGATTTTTTTCGGTAATTAACGGCAAACGACGGACTTCCGCGGCAAACGACGGAAGAGAGAATGAAATAGAATGAAAAAGAGAGAAAGGGAGAAAAAGGTTCGATTGAGGGAGGATCAAGGTCTGCTCGACGTCTCATTTATCGAGGCCCTCGGCAACTAAAGACTGACTGAGACCTGCATTACAATAGATTCGTATAAGTTCGTTGCATTAAATAGATTTGTACATAACACGCCTAGTTGTGATGCTGACGAAAAATTGATAAAGAATAAATTATATTTCCTGTAAATCGTTGGCCTTTTTTAAATCGTTTCTGTTTGTATCGTGGACACCACTTATCGATCTGCAATTAAGAAGAATATTGGATGGATGCTGAAGTCAGTGACGTTTATACGAACATTATTTTGCAACTCGTGATTTCCGTAAAACGATGTTCTTTTTATTACAGCTTCTCCTTTTATCAGAATCTCATACAAATCGCATATCATGTGAGTCGATCGAATGATTGAACGACAATATTCAGATGGCGATTAACGTCCCTAATATAGGATTCGTTTGATCGTTTTTCAATTTCACATTTTGCACATTTTTCTTCTTTTTTTTTTCATGCCTTAAAAACTCGAGTTTTATACGTACGCTAGAATCAGAGAAGGGCGATATTCGAGTAAAAAAAAAAACCAACTATTCAAAATACTTCTCACTTGGAACTGCCAATTGTTTCTCAACATCAGCCGACAATTTTTCACCGTCCTTATTGCATACCGTGATTTTTTGTTCACAAAAAAAAAAGGAACACTCTTCAATTTCCCTTCGAATTGCGCACATTAACGCGAGTGAAAATGTATTTTCTGTACATTTTATTCGGATATTGCCCCTTAAGATGGCGGAGAAGAGAAAAAACACGATTCGATGGTAACATTCATATTTGAAATGTCGAGGGAAGGACGTTATTCCTGCCCATTAATAATTCGTCGTCGAATGTGCATTGATTATCGGAATATTTATTCGAAGTTTGGAAGGAAAACCAAATGTACACGCACCAATTTGTTCAGCGTCTTTCAGCCTTTAAGTTGATAATTGGGCTTCGTTTATATTTTCAAAGACGAATGAGCGTCTTATTGATACCAAATCGTGTTTCTTTCTGACCATCCCATTGCCTATCCCTGACTAGAACAGGCGGAAGGTCATTGACACTTGAGTTCCTACTTAAAAAAGAAGAAAACCAACGAATAATCTCGAAATAAGTGCCGTGAAATTGTTGGGGGTCACGTAAAATTAGCACGGAAATCGTCGGCCCAACATCTCGAACCGATCCCCGAGATATTTCAGTTTTTTATCGTTTTTCTTTTCGTCTGTTACTTCCGGTTAATAAATGAAAAAGCTTCGATCGATCGCGGATCGATGAAGCTCTCGTTTAGCACAAGATAAAATCATCGCGAATCGGCATCAATCGCGATCACCTCGTTCCTCGGCGCGCTCTTCCGCTCGCGCCTTCATCCTCGTTATGAACGCTTGTCCCTTGCTCTTCCGGAAGTTCTCGTACGGATCGTTCAAGTTAATACCGACGCCCTTGTATTGGTCGTTTTTGTCTCTTATTTCACCCCCGGAAATGGGCGCCTCGATTCCCTGCTCATTAGCACCAAGACCCGCACCTCCCCACCCCATTTTTCTTAACAATTGGTGACCTTTGTTGCTCTCGTCTAAGCTCGTTTCTTGAGCTTGTGCTTTGTTGGGATAGGCGGTTGAACTTCTGAAAGAAAAAACCCCAAAAACAAGGCAATTAAATCATTTGTCTTAGAAATATTAATATAAATGTGAGGAGAAAAAAAAAAATGGGTAAGGCTTACAAAAAGCTAGGCGGCGTAGGGCTTCGATCCTGACGTTCGCCCCGTCGCTCGGGGCTCTTTTCCTTGTTGCTGTTCCGCCGCCGTCTGCTCCGGCTCGTGTGAAGAGTAGTGCGACTGTTGCGCCTATGATTAACCGAGGGTGACCGAGACCGGCTTCTTCCCCGCGATCTTGATCGCGACCTGCTACGCGACTTACTTCTGTAACGTTTCTTTGGTGGACTTGGGCTTTTCGATCGTGGCCTGGAGATCGGCGAGGCCGATCTCGACCTGTCTCTCATACCGTTCATTATTTCCTCCTCCTTACGTTTTCGCGCCGCGTTTTTAGCCTTGTAGTACTCGTACAAGCCCAATTTTTCCCAGCCATCGCTGAACAAAACAACAAAAAAACATCATGCTCAACGATTCATTTTTCAAATTCAAAAATCCGAGACTTTTTTTCCGGTGCCTTTCCTTTTACACGAAATATACGTAAAATTCGAAGATAGTGGAAATTTACAGCCAAAAAACCCACTTATTTTTTAACGATCTTATCGACCGCAGTGGGAGTGAATGTGAGGCGGAAAATCGATGTAAAATAGCATTAAATCAGTTTAAAAATGTGATTTACCTATCTCTCGGCGAGTCGTGATTGGGCGGTGCGTAAAAGGCTTCGACTGCGGCAACGAGACGTTCACTGGGCGGCGCCGGAGGTGGTAATCTTATGGCATCGGGGTCGAGTGGTTTGTACTCGGCGTCCTCCAGTTTAATGAGGGGCACCATGAGTCCGGCAGGCAATTCGAAGTAAGGCATACTAGGCATGAGGTCCTCGACCGAGGGCTCGTGGATTATCGGCGGGGGCCCGAAGCCCGGCGGAGGTTTTGAAAAATCGGGCAATGGAACGGTCGTGAACGGAGGCGGTTGACCGGTCGCGGGAACTCCCCAACCGGGCGGTGGTTGACTGAAATTCAAATCGCCACTCATTGGCGGTGGAGGCGGACCCGTGTGGCTCGGTGGTAAATTCAGGCTCAGTTGATTCTGGACACGCGCAACATTTTCAAACGCTCGTTATTCATGATTCAATCGTCATCGCAATTTTCATCGGCTCACTCCGTTCGAGGGATTTCCGAGTTGATTTTTATTTTTTTTCGACTTCGGTTAAACAACGGATTTCATAATTTGGAACTATTCAGGCATACGGGAGAATATTTTTTTCTATTTTTTTTTTTTCACGAATATTTGGAGAATCTCGAAAAAACGATTTCCAGAATTTTTTTTAAATGGGAAAATAGATTCAAGATTTGGAGCATGCTAATTTTGGAGAATATTCTACGTAAGATTTTGAGATTACCCTGAGGATCTTCGATTTGGTAAGTAAATTTGTGATTTTTTAGGAAATTGGAGAAATGGCGGTTTTCGAGATTTTTTAAAAATGTTTGTGGAAAAAAATAATAAAAAATTATGGGATTGAGGATTAATCGTGTGGCATTGTTGCGGAGTTTTTAAAATAGATTGTTACCATTTGTGCTGGTGGCGGAGGCGGCGGCGGCGGAGCTTTCAGTTGTTGATCGATAGCAATTTTTTGCTGCTCAATGTTGGATATTTGTCGAAGCGCGTGATTAACGAAGGCCTGATGCTGGGCTTGGTAATTGTCGAAGGTTTGTTTGGTGGTGGTGGTTATTGGGGTGATAGCATTGGCATATTGGGCGACAAGGCCCGCTTGGTATTCCGACCAGGAAGCGCTCGGCTGTTTCAGTTTCTCCACAATGCCTTCGTCGAAATAATTGTTTTTCGACTCCCACAGGCTCAAAAGTTTGTTGAGCTTGTTCAACTGATCCTCGGAAGCGGCTAGTGAAGTGTTACAGAACATTGGCACGACAACGCTCTCCATTGCCTTTCGTAAGTCCACCGATTTTTTTCGGGCGCTACAAAAAATACATTGAATCCCGTACAATCATAAAACACCAATTCGCTGTATCAAAAATTCCCACAACTTACCAATGGTGCAAAACATCGTTTACTAAGTAGATGATATGTAGTTTTTGACTAAATGTCGCTCCTTGTATCACTCTAAAACATATTTCATCTCATTAAACAGCCAAAAAAAGCAAAGAAACATTCTCAAATTCTATTATTTTAAGTGTCGTTTTTCCGTCAATTGGAAAAAAATCAAACCGATTTCTGGAACATTACCCATCCCAGCACAAATAAAAATAAACAAAATCCGTACGAAATATCCCGAACCAAAGTCCTGAAATTTCTAAGGGTCACATTAAGTTTATTCTGTTCCCTTGGCATAACGAAAATCGGCAAAAGGAACACATTAGACTCGGAGGATCGTTATCGTATGGTAAGAGCACAAAAGTCCACGTACTTTTTGAGCAAATGCTCGGCGATGACCTGATTGCTGGGGGCGGTTATCGAGTTCTGGAGTATCCAGGCTTTGCCAGCGCTGATGCTGTCCTTGGTGCAGCTCTCGATAATCGGTTGGAGAACGGTATCGAAGGCGGCGAGATCGGTATTGGTATCGAGGGCATTGTTCTGCAGGGCATTTTCTTGGGCCTGCCTGACCGCGTCCTCGACTCTTCCCTGTTGTTGGGCCATGAGGGCGGCGTGTTGAGCAGCGAGATTTTGCTCGGATTGTCGTACTTGCTCCTGGAGCGTGGTTTGTTGGGACTGGAGATTGGCGAGCTCGCTCTGGAGCCATCCTGGGGGTCCGTTGATGTTAATGGGAGGATTTCCAGAGGGATTGACGGCGCCGCTCGAGGAATTGACGCCGCCGATCGCGTTGGTAACAGCGGCGGCGGCGGCCGGTCCGCCGATCGGTGGTCCAGCATTTCCCGGTCGTCCCAACGGAACCAACGGCGGCGCGGCTACCACAGGCAATACCGTACCTGGATTACCGCTCGCTCCAATTCCGATCACTTGGCTCAAGCCGTTGTTCTGAGTATTTAGGACCGGCGTTAGGCCGACGTTATTCAGTGGTTGTGTAGCCGCGGTAGCCGCTGTTTGCTGCTGCTGCTGCGAAACGTTTAAACGTGGGTCTGCATTTTGCATTGGATTTATTCCTTTTTGCTTTAAAACTGTAAACGAATGACGGTGGATTATTGTGAGGTGTTTTGGGGCGATCGGTGTGTTATTTTGAAAACGAGTGTACGCTACATTTTCCTAATCGCTAGTATTTTTCTTGGCTTTTTTTTTTTTTTGGGTGTTTTTTCTATTCATTGTTTATTTCTTTTCTTTCGGATTCTTTGGATTGTTTATATTTGTTTTTCTTTTTTTTTGGTTGAAAGCTCTCGTTTCCATGAACCGGGCTAACTGGTTAAGGGAATCGTTAATCAAATCGCTTTCTCAATGTCAAGTATTCGTCTCTATTATTCCCCGGTTTGCCATTGCTGAGAGGCAGCTACTCTCACTTACTGGCTTGCTCCGTTGTCACTTTGTACTGGTAGTAGTTGAAATGATCCCCTCCGAACAGGAAACTGAACTTCGGGTTGTCCTTCTGCTTGTTTTTAGTCATCTGCTCAAACTCCGGCCCGTTTCGCGCCACAAATTGAGCCAGTTTGTCTATGATATTGCGCAGCTCGATATCTGCAAGCAAATTATTCCCGTTACATTTTTATTCGCCGATAAATGCGCGTCGATCGTTCGTAGCTAACGAGAGTGGCGCAATTAAAACCCCCCTGAGTGCGTAACATAAAAAAACTACGATATCCAGAGTCGCCGTTGTCGTACTCCGAATATCGACGACTACGAAAAATACACTTTTCGGCCCAAAAAACAAAACTGCTCTCTTTGTCACTCTTTCTCCTTATCATTTGTTTTTCATTTCTTATCGCTATCATTGAGTATCCTGAAAAAATAGTTCCAGAGACGATGCATGGAATGTGGGGTTAGAAATTGAGCGAAGATGTTGCGAGGGGTCGGAAAAGTGTGGTTTTCAGTGCAGCGGGAGAATGTAAAGGGATTGGGCATAGAATTTTGGGAAAATCGGGAGATTATCGTGCGTACTTTGGGAAAATCGGTTAATGGATGATATCGAAAAATTGAATGTCCGGGATATCCACGGGAAGCCGCTCCAAAAGCACCGACGAAATATCGAAAACGGTATTTTGACTTACCTCCGGGCGCTTGGTCCATTTTTGGGCCGGTTTATTCACTCCTGGCGAACCGAAGCAACTCGAACGATCTACACTAGCGATTTATCACTGTTTCTTCGTGAAAAATAGCCGCCGGGAGACATTATATTGTACGGTCCACGACAAAACAGCAACGCCAGACGAATAATCAGCCATCGTCCGGGGGGAACGTGGGACGCACGTTCCCGCCAGAGGCGCACGGGCGCTTTTCTCGCGAGAAGAGCGCACGCAGCGCAGCCACTTATCTAATAACGTTATCTAAATCTATGCCATAAATATTGTTGCTAATATTAAATTGAGGGGATGGAGTTGTTGTTTTTTTTTACGTTTTTTTGTTTACTCTCGAGCAGAGATTAGATTAGGAGTCTAATTTGGTGATTTATTAAAATTGTTTTTTATTCATTCCATAAAATTTGACAGTCGAGTTATTTTTTTCTTCGAATTTTTCTACTTTTTGGAAAAAATTTGAAAAATGAAAAAGCGGAAAATTGTGAGGTTGGCTTGAAAATTGAAGAAGGGATTACAACCCGTTTTTCGCAATACCAAAATTGTAAATCCTATTTTTTCATTGTTGCAGTTATGAGGACGTGTGTAAAGCGTTGTCGCAAGTAGCAACGATGAATAAAAGTGTGGAGGTAAAGAAGAGGAAAAGAGGATCGTGGATGGTATTTTTTAAGAGAATTACCATTTCATTTAACTCTAACAACGTTTTATTAATGACAACAACGCTAAAAAAACACACGCACGCACACACACGCAAATGTGTGTTTGCGTCTAAAATAATAATTCCACACAGCGTAACGACGAGTATCACTCGTCGGAGCACTTGTGGATTAGAAGTTTATGGAGGATGTGCCGAATCGCTTAGGAACGGTGCCACTATTACGATCAACAAAGTTGCCATGAGAATAACAATAATCAGCCACGAGCGTAGATTTAATTTGCGCACGAGGCTGGAGAAGAAAAATCTAAGATAACGCAGCTTCTCGACTGGTTCGATTGATTCGTTAAAGCTGGATGACTAGTTCTACTTTATACACTTGAAATCCTAAAGTTAAATGGAATCGATAACGAAGATTATTCTAACATGCTCGTCAGCTATCATGACTCGACTGATCTCGCGAATAAATGAACTAATAACGACCAACGAGTGGCTATCATTCGCTTTGAATCGAATAATTAATTATATCGATGAAATAAATAAACCGAAGATAATAGTCATTTCTTCTAATCGAATCGAATAATTAATTACATCGATGGAATAAATAAACCGAAGATAATAGTCATTTCTTCAAATCGAATCGAATAATTAATTACATCGATGGAATAAATAAACCGAAGATAATAGTCATTTCTTTGGGCCGACGATCTTGTTCTGATTTGGTGCGAGCGGTGCTCTTCTCTTAACGTGCTTTCCTGGTAATTTGTCCTTTGTTATCGGACCTCCGTTAGCCACGACCCCACCTTTTCTCTTTCTCAATGATTCCGTCGGCAAATATTCGGCTGGTCTCAGAAGCTGACGAAAATTGTAGGGTCCGTTTATGTCTTCAGCGTCGTAATCGGGTTTCTTCTTCTCTTGATTGTTCTGCGTAACCGTGGGCCTCAAAAGATTTCGAAGATTCGGCACCAGTTCGTAAGTCTTTCCCGATTCCTTCAGAAAGGCCATTTTCCCGTTTACGATATTTTGAACGGTCACGATTTGCCGCGGTTTCGCGTAGCCATTTTGTCGTATTCTCTCCGCGCAGCCATTTTGTCGTGTTCTCTCCGCGCAGCCATTTTGTCGTGTTCTCTCGGCGCAGCCATTTTGTCGTGTTCTCTCCGCGCAGCCATTTTGCTTAGACGATTTTCCATCAACGGCTGTTTCCTTCTTCTTCAGCATGTTAATGCCGTTCTTTCGCTCATTCATCGCTCGCTCCTGCTGCATTATCGCATTCGTATAACCGTTTTTGTACTGACTCATCAAAACGTGGCCATTTTGTCGATGCCCGCCATTTGCAAGCTCGCTACTCAAGAGCCCCGCTCTTTGTCGTACGCTAGCTGGATCGTTGATATACGAAGTGTCGAGTACATTTTTTCTGCTGTGCTGATTGTTTGAGCAGGCCCGCAAGTTGTTGCTGCGCAACTTATTATTCCTTGTACTGTTAACATTAATTTAAAATAACAATGTTAATATCCAAATGAACTCATAAATTTTATTTTAATTAAATAAAAATCGGTGCACATTTGCGTAAAGTTTGTCTCTCCAACTCAAAATTCCAAATCTACTCGCACTTAATTTCCAATTTTTATTTTATTCATGTATACTGTAGAAGCCTCAAATTTCATAACATTTTTACAGATTCGAATGTGTAGCTCTTAAATGAAACATAATATTTACCTGAAAGTTTGCCATGATACCTCTGACGAGGTGAATAAATAAAGGGGTCGAGGGAAAAAATTATTAGTTTTTTTTTTAATGACATGCAAACGTAGCTTCAAGTTTATAAGTCAATACCGATATGAAAATCACTTGGTAATTAATTAGATAAATAAATCGATAGTCAATTCACCTGATGGGTTGATCGCAGTTGTCGCTTGGGTGCGATTCGCCCGGATTTCGCAATGCTTTGTGCCAAATGTCCGAGAGTTGTTGGTCCGGCGCTACTGTAAAATCGCCCTGTGCCGCAAGGCGATCTGCTCTCTCGGCATTCACCTCCAGAATTTGACCCGTGCGACTCCTGCTGCACAATTAAAAAAAAAAAGGTCCTCAAAATGTATCACCCAAATAAAAAAAAATTTCAGACCATTGAAAAGCAAAATTGCAAGCTTTCGGTACATTGTAAAATGAAAACTTACAGCACATTTTACAGTATAGAAATTTTTTGATAAAAAAAAAAACGTCGAGGAGATTCACGAGCCCGTTCAAAAATACCTAGCAAATTTAAGGTAAAAAGTTACCATTTTTCTAATCGTTCGATGTAAAATAATATTCATCTGTTGTTGATTAATGAGTATTAATTCTACTGGCAATAATTGCAGATGCGTCTACCGATTCGAATTGAATACCTCGAGGATGGGTGAAGGTCATTTTCTAGATGTATCAACGGTAAGTCCCAGCCAACTTCGTCGTCTTCGAATTCCGAACCACTTGCGATGCGAGTGCCAAAAGGATTTGTCACAATTGAGCATTCGAATCTCTCGTTCACTCCGAACGGTATAATTCAATAGCGACGAGCCGTTGCTCGGTGATTACTATATTTACCTGCTCATCTCTTCCTTCAGGTCCCTGTAATACTTGACGGTCTCCTCAGCTTCCGGCTGATTGCCATTGCGGTACTGCAGGATCGTCTGGACCATATTGAAGCCTTCCGGTCGCACATAATCCGGCGGTGGTTCCTCGATGTCGTTCAATCTAACGCCGGGCTTATTGCGTCGAAGATTCTTGTGCATCTCCTGATTTTTCATGTGGACCTTAAAGCATAATTCGTTATTAAGGCACAAAGTTTGTGAGTAGTAAATATAAAACGTATAAAAAGTAAGTAAATATCAACGTTAATTTAATTGCGTTGAAGATTCTTGTGCATCTCCTGATTTTTCATGTGGACCTTAACGCATAATTCATTATTAAGGAATAATAAAAGCTTGTGAGTAGTAAATATTTTAATTAATGAATAACAATCATCAACCTTAATCTAAAATTCCAAACGCAAAAACGTCTAGAAAAAATGGGGGAAAAAAAAACATTGTAACTTACATTTTGGGAGAATTGAATCAGATCAGCTTGTCTCAATTTCGGATGAATTGGATCTTTGACCGGCGGTTTGGGATGAACCCTTTCTTCTCTCTTGTACCATCTTTGAACGATAAAGGCAGCGTCCTCGTTTTTCACTCCATCCTTAAGCAAAGCCTCGCGAGCTTCCTGTTTGTTGTCGTAATCGTTGAGGATCGTTTTGAAGCGCTCCTCGAGCTCGCAACCGAAACGCTTTCGAATTGTGTAGCCTCTGAAATCTGATTATCGAGTTTAATCGACGAATTCGTTGATGAAAATCGATGAACCGATTTTAATTTCACAGCAATTTTGTAATCGTTATTTCAGTCCAATAATTTTTTTAAATTTTATACGCCACTTGTCACAGTAAATTTGCAATATTATCTGAACAGTTGATACTCACGACTCTGAATAACGACGGCTGCATCATCTTTATCTTTTTCATTGCTTTCAGAAGGATTTCGCTTGAGTTTTTCATTGAACCAATTGAGTTCGTTACGTTTACGTTCCTCTGAAATAATTACTCCGGATAATAACGTCGTAATCGAATCTCCTTCTTATGTTTTTCAAGTATCTCTTGAAATACGACGGAAAAAATGAGAGGAAAAATGGATTTTTGAACTTTTACCCTCAGCTTTCTCCAGTATCATTGCCTCCTCTTCGCTTCGCTTCATGTTCAATTGCTCCTCGGTGTGTTTTCTGGAGAGCCAGCCTCTGATGTGACGCTGAAGAGTCACCACCGACAGAGCGAGTTGCCACTTTTGCTTCTTGTATCTTATTTTCGCTAGCCAACGTCTCACGCAAGCCTGAACCATGATGATCTTGCGCAATTGTTCCTCGTACATTTTTGACAAAAATTCCACGTGGTAATACTTGAGAAAGACTTTGGTTTTCCCGAGGGCCCAGCCGTCCATTTTCAAGCGAATTAAGAGCAATCGACAATTGTCACGACTCGCGACCACTCTTTCGTCGTAGCCAAACGCCAAAAAGCAATATCTGCAATTATCAATATTCAATATTGATTAGATTGAAGTTTTTAAGGGAAAAAAAAAATTGTGCTCCGATTTGACGAACCTTTTCAGAAATTCGTTGAATGGTATTCTGTGGGAAAATCCATTTTGTCTTATTCTTATGGTCTCAAGAACTCCAGTGTAACGCAATTGCTTGACGACTTTTTCCTTGTCGAAAAACTTTGGACTCCTCGAGTCATTGGGCTTTATGCATCTCACGAATTGCGGAGAGCCTGAGACCATTTTTTGCAGCAAA
Source organism: Clistopyga incitator (assembly GCA_947507545.1). Lineage (NCBI taxonomy): Eukaryota > Metazoa > Arthropoda > Insecta > Hymenoptera > Ichneumonidae > Clistopyga > Clistopyga incitator. The sequence goes on from OX382186.1 coordinate 7,867,704, forward strand.
TCCATCAGAGAATAACGGAAATATGTCGCTACCGTTTGTTGGGCTCGCGATTGCGATGCCAGACCGCGACTTGAATAACGTTCCTGATGTGAAGACACGACAAAAAAATTGGGTATTCGGTTATCTTAATTTTTTTTTTAACTGCGAATTTTTCGTGCAATTTTATTAACGGAATTCAATAGATATGTGAAATTGGATTTTCTGTTGGATATAAATAAGAAAGGGGGACAATAAAAGAGTGTAGGAAAAATATTATGGAATGATAATTTTTTTTTTGATTCCCAAAGGATTTAAAAAAAATTATTTATGGATAGCAAAATGTACCTTAGTGTTTTGATTGGACTGAGACATTTTTCGCGATCCGGTATCGTGTATCGCAGAGTACAAATTTCCAGTTTTCGTAATTGGGCACTGGAACAAAAACCGCACCATGTCCGAGTGCGACTGTCTGACCAATTGTATCACCTCGGGAGGCAGGAAGTTACGATTTTTCTCGAGGAAACCGTCCGCCTGATAAACGACGCGTCCGGCGAAATGATGAACCGCAAAACAAACTGCGTCGGACTTTGGTCTTACGTAAAATTTCGATTTTATGTTGCTGTGGAATTTTTCTGCGAATAACACAAATTTTAATTAAGATCTTTGTTATTAGCAGATAATTAAAAACCTTTTTATCAATAAATAAATAAATAAATAAATAAATAAATGACAAAAAAAACTAAATTAAATTAAACTAATTATAAATCAATAAATTAATAAATTAATTGAAGATATGCTAGTCGAATATAATTGACGATTACGTACCAATAAGTGATCTATCATTTGCCCTAGGAAATCGGCTTTCTTCATCGAGCAAAGCAAGCAAACCCATGGGTTTGCTAAGCAGCATGTCCAAGACGGGTCGATTATCGGAAAACTCAACGAGATCGACGGGAATGCCCTCGGCCATGTACTCCTGTTGCTCCCACGTGAATATGTGCTGATTGAAGTAATACTGTATCTGTTCGTTAGCGATATTGATGCACAATTGTTCGAAGGAGTTGCGTGGAAAATTTTCAAAGCCGAATATATCGAGGAGCCCGATAGCGAGAGGTTCGTAATTCGGCGAGCGATTGAAGCTCAGCAGGCAATTTATTTGGTTGACCATCCAGTCGAAGAGACGACCATAAAGGCCCTTTGCCATTGCGTCTCGCGCTGCGGAGGCTTCCTCGACGGTATTGTTCCGAGTTATCGTTTCTCCCCTCGTGACCACGGAATTCGACGTCAGAGCCTCCAGCAAATCGTTGCTCTCGATGCCCAGCAAATTGGAAACTGAAATTTACATTTATTTCTCATTTTCTTCTCTTTTTTCGTCAAGTCGATTGATCAATTCAATTAAAGGGACACTTTCGAAAAAATTTATCGAAATTCTACCTCATCTCATTAATCAATTATTATTACTGTTATTAACACAAATAAAAATTGATTTTTTTTGCCAGTTTCTCTTATTTTCTTTCGGACAATTTAACAAGAAAAAAAATGTAAAAAAATACTGTTCTTCATGATTTGGACTAAAGAAAATATGAAAGTAATTAGCGTTGAAGAAAAATTGTTATTCTTCGTTTTAATGTTTAGTTTCGACTGTTTTTAATAGGGAAGCTATATTTTTTACCTCTGTGAAGTGGAGTCGTGTCGACAACCGTACTTTTGTTGTCCGTGTTGTCCTCGCTCGCGACTTCGGCAAATTCAATGTCCCCGAGATGAAGAATAGCCGCGAGGACCCCGTAAACCGTGTCGACTTCGCCGTCCTGAAAGCCCAACACCTTGAAGCCCGTTTTGAGCTGATGGAACTTGTCGATATGAGTCTGCGAGGTCTGGCTGTGATCCGTGAGGTAACGATGACGTTTTCTCAGCGAACTGTCCAGGTGAAATTCTTCCAGACGATTGTCGGCCTCGAGGCCGTCGTACATGTAGTAAAATATGTGGAAATTTCTTTCTCCGCTGCCGCGCAAAAAAAAAAAAAAAATTAAAATAGACAATTGGTCTTAGAAAGCGAAATTTAAAGTTTCCATAACGTTAAATAAATAAACTGGATACGGATTCCCAAAAATCACGTTCAGTTAAACATTATTTTCACGATTATTAATTTTTTTACTAGGCTACATTTTAATTTATTGCATCAAATTTTATTAATTTGCGTTATTCAATAGGAATTTGTATTCGTTGCTCTTCGAGTATAAAAATTTACAGAAAAATAGAAAAAGATAAATTATAATTATAAATAATTGTTTTAATAAGCTATATTTTAATTTATTGCATCGAATTTTATTGATTTGCGTTATTTAATAGGAATTTGTATTCGTTGCTCTTCAGGTATAAAAATGTGCAGAAAAATCGAAAAATAATTTTTGTTTTTTGAAACTTACTCAGCTTGAGCAACGACTCGCGATTGTTCCAAAAGATAAACGGCGATTCTTGCGCCGGTGACTTTTCCGCCTTTGGTCATCGTGAGGTCGAGGTATTTTCCGAATCTTGAAGAATTTGCGTTTATTCCGGTGGTCGCATTTCCGAAGGCTTCCATTATAGGGTTTATTTGAAGGATCCTCTCTTCGAGGTTGCGATTCGGCGCTTTGCTCAGGTAAACCAATTGCTTCAGGAGCAAATTTGCACTTTCGGTCTTACCGGCGCCGGACTCGCCACTTATCACGATCGCTTGGTTCTGGCGTTGATGAAGAAGGGCCTGATAAGCGGCATCGGCAACCGCAAATATGTGGGGCGGATTATCGGACCTTGCTTGACCTTTGTATCGACGTTGTTCCTAAAAAAAAATTGTCATTACAATTATCTAATTTTAAAAAAAATTGACTCTTAAGCTCTTAAAAATCTGTCTTAAATTTGATTAATTGCCAAACGCGACCTGTAATTTATGTAAATATAAATAACACCAATTCCTTCAGGATTTCATATCCGATTTTAATCCAATTGCCAATTTCCAGGAATTAAAAATTCACGAGTAATTAAATATGACAATCTTCATTGCCCATTCACATTAACATTTTCTACTCGCCAAATTATTCCACCAAAAAATCTTAAATAATTCGTCAACATTTTTAACGACCCAAGGAAGCTACTGATAATTTCCAGAATTAAAGGAACAATTATTTTTTTTTTTTGGCAAAGAAATCGAATAAAAAAAATTGAAAAATACATACGAAGCCCGTGTAAAGTCCAAGATTAGCGAAAGGATTGACAGCCACGAGGATATCGCCAATGTAGGTGTAAATCTGAGTCTGTTCGTAGCGATTTTGAAGCTGATCGACGATGGCATCTTCGGACAATAGATCCAAAGCCGCCAGGTCGTCCATGTACATTTTCGTTGGCTGAGCTTTTCTGTCTGTTTTCAGTTTTCCGTGCTTCGTCGTGACTTCCGGTTGCCGATGGACACGGCCTTCGTTTCTCTGGCGGCGGATTTCTTCCTGGAGCTCGTTACGAATTTTCTCGACCATCGGCTCGACGTTCATCAGCAGAGGATGCTCGTGCAATTCACTGGCGAAAGGACGATGCTCCAGATCTTTCACCAAACACTCGGCTATAAAGTCCGACAATTCGGGCGAGTGATTGTCCGGATTTTTCAACGCCGGCGGAGGGTTCCGGGGGATTTGGAAAAGCGCTCTCATTGGATGAAGCTCCGAAAGCGGAGGATCGCCTTCGGTGAGCTCGATTGCTGTGATCCCGACCGACCAAATATCGCACCGGGAGTCGTAGGAAGAGTCCAGCTGTTGTTCACAAGCGATTACCTGTTTTATCAAATTTTTGTCAAAATTTTATTCCCCATAGAATTTGAATAATCAATGAAAAATGCGATTTTGTAAAAATTATTTTAAAAAATTATTCTCATTGGCAAATTTTCTTATCCGATAGTATAGATAATTATTAATGAGCTGTTTAATTATTGAACGAAATTGGAATAATTTCGCTACTGCCTCTCTTGGAGAAAGTGATTCCAGCAGATGCGAGCAATTTGGAGCGAACGCCACGAAACTTTGAGTGCCTTTTTCTCGAAACGTCGTTTTTTTCAGCACTTTTACTTTCGAGGGAAGAGATTCTCCGCCACATTCGAAACTTTTTTTTTTTACAAAATATTCATTGGTTTCATAATCATGAAAATCGCGACGCAGCTCGAAAAAAAGGTGCGAGTGAATATGTACGTTTAAAAATGTATTTTCTCTTCTTCGTGAGTCCTTTGATTTGTCCTTAAAAAATTGTACTGATAGGAGTATTTAAACCATCGAAAAAAAAAATGTTAAAACGCGAAAAAGAAGCTATTTGTAATTTGAAGAGAAAAATGTCGCGAAAAAGAGTAAATTTGTGATTCGAAAAGAAAAAAAGGAGACGATTATCATCACCTCCGGTGCCATCCAGTATGGGGTTCCTACAGAAGTATTTCTTCTGGCTAAAGTGGCAGCGAGATGCGAGGAAACGCCAAAATCGACGAGCTTAACGCGTGCCTCTTCGGTGAGAAGAATATTGTGACCCTTGACATCACGATGCATGCAGTGATTGCTGTGCAAGTAGATCAACGCCTCGACAGTTTCCCGGAGGATGTAAGCAATTTGATCGTCTTTCAAACGACTGTTCCTTTTTTTCAGGCCCTGGACCAGATCTGTCACGGAGCCGCCTGTGCACAGCTGTAACAAAACAGGTTCCACGAGGTTGAGTTTACTTCTCCGAAATATCTTGGCGAGAAAAGGTGCAGGAAATGTCTGGGTGACATGGTGTCCGCGAGAAATGGAACTGCAGTTTGTCAGCAATTTTTTTTTCCCTCCTTCGTTCAGACAACTTGTGGAGTTGTAAATTGACACACTGTTAAAAATTATTTTCCATTTACTGTGACGAGAGATTGAAAAAAAAAAAAAAAATGTATAGGTATTAAAAGGTAAAAAAGGTAATTGTGATTTAAAAAAATTGAAGTCATGTAAAAAAGCAGAAATAGGATACAAATTATTAATATTTAATAGAGAATCCGCAAATTTTTTGGAGCTACAAATAATTGCTTGATTATAATTGGTTGTATGGAATAAATGATAGTAATTTTTATTTTCCAGGTGTACGTACTTCCATGGCGAACCATAATTGATCCTCCTCCTGAGCTGGTCGAGCTCTCTTCAGGAACAGTCCATAGAACAATGGAATATTTGGGTGCATGCTCAAGTCTCTGAGCACCAGATATTCCTCCTCAATCTCTTCAATGTTGTCGGCGACATTTTCCAGGATTTTGATGGCAACCCTTTCCTGGGTTTGCTTGTCGATGGCCGAGTAAACCTCGCCATAAGTGCCCTCGCCAATAAGTTCCTCGAGGGAGAAACGATCACCAGGATCCGGAATTGTGTCGAAGTTCACGTGTTGGCTGAGGCCGTGATAAGCCATGTTAGTTCCGCCGCTCGTTATCTCTGCGAAAAATGAAAATCATACCACGGGATTTAAAAAAAAAATCAATCAAGCGAATGTGCAACGAGAAATGCACTTGAAGTTAAATTGTAAAAAGAAAAAAATTGCGTGGAATTTAATGTACAAATGCAATGGTTAATTAATTTTTGTTACGGTAGTTTGAATAATTTGCGACAATTTCACTGCAAAAGTACTTCAATTTTATGTGACAATTATTAGTTAAATTTAATTGAGGAGTTTATGCATAAAAACTTTCAGTTTTTTTAGTGTATCGAAGGAAAAATTGGAGAATGTAATGTAGAATTTTTTATTTGAGGCAAGAATATTGGGAATAATGTGACAGGAGGCACTTTTATATAAATTGATTCAATAATGACAATTGTGTCTCTCTGGAAACCGGAAGAGCAGTATCTTTTCGTTTTCGCTACTTGCATCGTGATTTATGAATAACCGTTTCTTCCCATCAACTTTCACCATTCTCGCGTTACTAATGGAGCTGCTTTATTTCACATTATTACAGTTCCGCTGTCTTACAGTATTATTATCGCCTTGCATTGAAGCGGCACTTGCAGAATCTCATTTGGAGTTTTACGCACTAGGGCATTAATTATTACGACGCCTGATTCATTGAAATAGCTGCAGGAAATTTGTCTATTTATTGCAAAAATATGATCCACGTCAAATTACTCAACGACCGCAACTTTTCCTCCATAAAAAATTTCTATTATTCAGTTTTACGACCTTAATAAAAAGTCACTCAAGTCCACGAAAGTCGACATATTTTCAGTCGATACAATATTTATCACCGGATATTTCATATCTCTGAATAAATTTATTCATAGACTCCTCTTGAATTATTAAAAAATTTATACAATTTAAAAAAAAAATGTATCGGTACTTCAGAAACAGAGTGAAAATTTTTTTTCTTAGAAATCACAGAATTGTCTCATAGACCTTCAGACATTTTTATCTCAATTTCCGTAATGTTTGCTTTTAACTTTTTCAAAGTAAATAATTTTTTTTTGCAATTAGGTGTTTTTATATTACATTTTTCATATGCAAAAAAAATTACATGGATTATTCATAAGGTTTTTAAAATGTAAAAAAAACACTTTCTTTTTTTTGAATGGGTGTATTGCCCTCCCCCTTAAAAGCAGTAGGGTCAAGTGAGGTCAATTGCAGTAGATTTGCTAATTCGTGCCGATAAAAAAACCAGAATACTTAATTTTATTCGCGGAAGTCTGAGCCGAAAGCATTTAATTGCTCCGGCTGATCAGAGATCGAGATGTTTTTTTTTTAATCGCCAGCTATGGCCAAGACAGGAGATACCGGTTGATAGATTTTCAGATCCAGTTCCATAGAAAGTTACGGTTGACCGCACAAATCGAGAATTCTTGTCTCTACCGTTAATTTGATACCTCGCGGCCGCTTGACAAACAGGTGAAACCTTTATCGCTCGCTAATACGCGTCATTAATTAACTCGGAGTTGCCTCTGAGAGATCTTTCGTTTTATAATTAATGCGCGCTTTATTCTTGCCTCTGAAAATGCGGTATTAAATTATTTTCTGCATATCGACGATTTTCAATCGCGTTCATTAAATTTTGAAACACCATTTTTCAATCTAAAAACCAATTATTCCTTGTAAATAATGGCAACAAAATTTGAAAATTTGTCACTTTTGGTCATGTAATCTAAGATGTAAAAATTTTTTTTTTTAATTGTGCCGCACGCAAATTTTTATAAAAAATAATATAAACGTCAGATAAAAAAATAATAAAATAGGAATTAGCTTTTAAATTGTCAGAGATTGAATAGGAATTTAAAAAAATGTTTTTGCTCGAAATTTTTTGCACCTAAGATTGAGAAGCGATAAAAAAAATTAAAATAGTCTTTAAAAAAGCCAATAATAATTGAACGAACCGATAATATCCCCCATAATTTTAGCACTGTATTTTTATTAATTATTATTATTTTTTTTCAGCAGCAACAAAAGTCAATGTTTCTTGGAGTCGCACTTAAACTTCCATCGCAAGATCGGGGAAACGTTGCTGGGCATCGAGAAACTCTTATCCCGAGCAGACGCGGCTTCCGACTGGGTCGCGTGCTGCGTACTAACGAGATACCTGTTAACCCCTAAATAGGATTGGATCTAAGGCCGGCGCAGTTGTCGCTCCGAGGAAATGGGTCTCGGCTCGATCTACAAACTGTTGCAAACCAAACGTGAGAGCTTTACATTTTTTTTTCAATTTTTTTTCCAATTTTTTTCAAATTTTTACATATTTTTAATCAACATTATTAAAAAATGTCATTAACATTTTTACTAATTATTGTGGAGAATTTTATTTAAATTTTTTCAATTGAGAAGATTTAAAATATATTGTATATTAAAAAATATTTTTTGAATGTCTTAGCATTGTGCACAAATTTTGTGAGTTAAACAAATGTTTTTTTTTTTTTTAGGTAATAAGGTTGAGGCAATTGAATTTATTGGAAAGGAGGCTCCGCCACTGGAAGAAACCCTACAACCCCTGAAGCCTCTTCAGTGGTGACCAGCGGCATTTTGATATGTGGAATTGGCATGGACATTTATAGATCGAGTCCGGTCTTTCGTAACCAGGCCTCATAACAGAGCTTTTCGAGACGTCGTAGAAATTGTTCACCGAAGACATTACAATTTCCTATTCATCGACAGCCAAATGACTTTAAAATACTTCCATTATTGCAATCGATTTGCTGGGAAAAATGTGAAAAAAAGGGCACAGATTTCAATCCATTAAAAAATCGACACGCAATTTTTTTTTGTTGATTGCAAATATAAAATGACAGTATGAAGTCTTTGCAAATAATAGACTCTGAATTGCGTAGCGATTTATTTGTAAAAAAAAATCATGTGAGCAAATTCCATGAGATTTCTTGCAGCTTATGCTCCACTGAAGTTGGACAATTCCATCGAATTTTCACGTCACCAATTTCTCGCTGAAATATTGGAGCCAATGGCGAGAAATTGGCCGGGACGTTTGTGAACTGCTCTTTTAGATATTAGAAAGTTCTCATTATTTTTTTGTATATTTTTTATTATAGATATATATATATAATAATAAATTGCGAGCGGTATAAAATACAGTCGAACGACCAGTCTTCAAGGTATAATGGTGATCGATCACAGATGCGCTCGCGTGATCTCGTGGCATTATTGTAGAGAGCGGCGACGAAGAAGAAGAAGAAGAAGAAGCCCGACATGAAATTGGTTTAGAGTTCGAGCTGTAAAATAGTGTGTCTTCGTTGGGTTTATGAAGCGTAACCGCAGAACCAAGACAGAGTGCCAGACAAATGACTCGCTTCACTGAATCGTTTCCTCGCGAGAATTTTTCACGTTACGGTGACAGCTTCAATCGCACTCCGAGAAACACGTTCGCGTTCCATGAATTTCATTTTTTTTTCCGAATGCTTATCGATATTGCAAATTTTCTTCGATATCAAATGATAATTCGACCACAATTGACACGGCAATTTTATTTTATTTTTCTTGGAATTGAATGTAGGATTTATTATTTTTTAAAATTAATTAATTGCAACGACAGAATTAATTTATTTTATTTTATTTTTCTTGGAATTAATTGTAGCATTTATTATTTTTTAAATTAATTAATTGCAACGACAGAATTAATACCGTTTTTATGAAAATGTGCGATTGTTTTTTATTCCATTGAAATGCAGAATTGCAAGAAATTGAATAATTTTGAGATTTTATTCATGAAGATAATGCGGCAATAAAAATATTGAAATAATAATTTTTATTCTGCTTAATAATTTTTTTAACGTGAATTGGAGTAGCGATTATTGCGTGAATATATAACAATTTTTATGGAGCTAAATAGCAGCAGGATTTCTTGCTTGAGCTGCGGTAAAGTGACTTCAGGAAGTGACGTACGTAAAAGTACGAGACCACGATGTGGTCGTAGCAGCAAGTTTATGCCGTTTGCGGAGCAGCGGCACGCGTACAAGAGCGTAACAGCAACGTACGTACCGGTGCGTTGCTGATGGCCATCTGCCCAGTTGTATCTTCTCTATTTCGTGCGAGAAGAAATATAATATTGTCCCCGAGCGAATAATTGCTCGAAAGTAAAGTGGCGCTACTTAGGCTTTCCATTTTCCGTCACCATTCGCGCCACATTTTTTATTTCCATGGCTTTTTTCACTCAGCACACAATTACTCAAACCTTGGAAATATGAATTTCATGGTTTTTTCCATACACCATAATTTTTCGAAGATTTCTTCAATTTTGGCAATATTATTTTCATGCTTTTTTCCGTTCGGCACAATTTTTTGAAGATTTCTTCAATTCTGGGAATACCAATTTCATTTCAATTAATTGATGATAACCATAATTCATTTATTTATTTAATATCATTCGATTCTTTCTTAAATAAATTAAAAAAATTGTCAATATTTTTTAAAAATAACACTCAAGTCGGAAGTCAAATGTAATTTTCAAATATTTCTTCATTCCCTCGTAAAATTGTAAAACCGATAACACATTATTAACGTCATTAATAATCATGAATCATGATCAAAAATTTGACAAATCACAATTTCGTAACACGTTCTCCTGAATAACGATGACGCAATTTCACGGATCTTAATTAAACCCTTATCTTTGTATCCCCTTAATTAAATTGGGTGAGTTAATTGTTATCTTCGGTTTGATTGTCAGTGATAACACGTGGTCAGTAAAACTAATAAAATCGACTATAAATAAACCCAAGTAAAAGCAGCCCTTAAAATAAAATAAATATTGTAAAACAATTAATTCAACTCACAATCAGTAAATTTCAAATCGATCGAAGTCAATATCCGTAATTGCACAAATTGTTTCTGATAGAGATCCAAACTCACTCATCACAAAAAAAAATATATATATATATATTATTTTTTAAATCCCATGGAAAATATAATTTAATCACAATTTTTCTTACGACCGAGCATTTTAATTATTAATTATCTTATGCAATTAAAGAAATGGGTATTAACGCCGAGTTAAAAAATATATATATTATTTTTTAAATCCCATGGAAAATATAATTTAATCACAATTTTTGTTACGACCGAGCATTTTAATTATTAATTATCTTATGCAATTAAAAAAATGGTTATTAACGCCGAGTTTGTATCCGTGTTCTTTGGCATCTCGCGTTCAACTGAAATAGAAGTTCGTGAACGGTACGCCATGAGCTTGAGTACGATACTACGCTTCTTCCGGTGTTACAATCTCTTCAGCGTGACGGCGTAACGGTACGATGCGTGGTATCAATAGTGACGAGTCTAGTGCCTATTGTAAACGATATTGTGGTGATTGTTGTACTAGGAAATCATAGCGATTACCGTTTTTGACCAACAATCACGAAGCCCCTGCGACCATTCTATCCCTCATCGTCAAATATACCGCGCATTCCTTATCAACTCGATCCGGGGATGGCCTTCGACCTCCCGAATTTTATCCCCGATTTTTTATATTTTTTTCCATCCCTTATAAGCAACTTAAATTTTTATTTGATTTTTTTTTAAACGATTTTGTATACTTATGTTTATTTGTAAAATTGCAAATCTATGAAATTACAATATTTGTAGAATTTCCAAATTTGTAGAATTTTTTAACTCGTGGAAATTCAAAATTTATAACATTACAATGTTTATAGAATTTCAAAATTTATACAATTACAAAATCTATAAAATCCCATAAATCGGGGTTCGAGTTGGCATGGAACGCCCCATAGACAGCCGTGGGCACTCGTAGATCACTGCAATTCATCGATCAACGATTCACTGACTAATTTAACGCCCCGCCGGTTCTTTTTAGCGTTTCCAGTACGCCGAGCAACGAGTTCACATCAAACACCATAAGACAATGCATGAAAACTCTCTCGAGTAGCGCCGAAATTGTTGTAAATTATATACCATTGCTTATTACCGCGCGACAATAATATAAATTATTTCCCTGTAATAAAATACTCCAGCCTCCTTGATACGCTTTTTGAAATTTTTTATATTCTTACCCATAAATCGTTGTTTAACTGTTAAACGGTTATAACAATATTTTATATTAAATTGGTGAAACGTGAAAGTAAAAAAAAAAAAAAAAAAATCATTTTACGACTGTCGGCAGGTCGAAGTTTGAGGAGTTCGAGGCCAGCCAACCTCGCCACCTTAACCCATAGTAAAGTAGGTCATGGTCATAAAAAAATCAAAATAATATTCGACAGTTCGCTCGCGAATATTAATCAGTTCAGACCAATGAAAAAAAAAAAAATGCACCGTTAAAATAAACGAGCCCAAAATATATTTTCTCATTCGTGTCAATTGATCGAATATCGGTAAAAATTAATGATTCATTAATTTTTCGCCATATCAATAATTCCACATATTAAAAAAAAGTAAAACAACATAAAAAAAATTAATTACGAATTTAATCATAATGCAAAATAATTCTTTTTTTACAATTTGCAAATAAAAAATAAAATAAACATTTGATAAGCTTTGGGAAATTATTGAAGACGTACATTTTTATGTACATTAATTTTTTTACATAAAAATTAACAAAAATCTTAATGAGCACCTGGATTAAAAAAAAAAAACACGTCCTTTTTTTTAATCGAGGTGCCAATGGGTGCAGTCGTTGGCAGAGGCGCGTCATTGTGATCCGCGACTCCGTAAAAGTATGTTAATGCCACGATTATGAGAAGCCCTACTTTCTAACCTTTGACCGACCCGGTGAGTAGACCCAGTAGAGCAGAGTGAGCATTATTGTTGTTATTATTCAGCAAAACTTTCAGGTAGACCTGAGGAACAATAGCGACAAGTCCGGAGTACGACATGAAATGTCAAAGCGCAGCGAAGAAAGTGGTATGTGCACCTTAAGCAATTTAAAGCCATAGAAGTTCACATTTTTCCATAAGAAAAGCGCACATATTTTTTTTAATTGCTAAACACTTTTTGCAACTTTTTTTTTTAATCACTAAAATGTATTTATTCACTTCTTCACATATTAAAAAAATATTTTCATATTTTTTTCCAGTATAAAAATAGCAAAATTTCTTTTGGAAAAAGGTGAAGAAATTTGAGTTTGGCAAAAGTTGTGATATGCTTTGATGCGACTACTGACGTTTCCGCAACAATTTCCACCGGTAATTATTTTTTTTATAGCCATTTTTATGGGCACATTCGAAGGCACTGTTAAAATCATCCGAGCATGAATGACCCTTGGGTGCCCGGTTAGATCACATACTTATAGCTCGTCGAGTCGTACCACGTACACTTCTGTGCAGAAACTTGAGGCTGCAGCGTGGCTGGATCGCCGGAACGAGTGTGCCGTCACAAAACCGGTTTCCACTCGGAAGATCTTTACCCTCTTGGCTCGTAAACAAACGAGACCACGCCGATAAACCGCAAGGCCCGATATTTCCCTCGGACCACCAAATTCGCCTCCGCTGATACCGAAATAATGCTGACTTTCCATTTAGGTCAATTATACACATTGATCCATTCAAATGAGTCACAGGATTACATCAGTTTATTGAACTCGGTGCGAGAATTTAATTTTTACGCACTGTGCGTAAAATGGCCTTTATCGCACAGTGCGTAAAATTACCTTTATCGCACAGTGCGTAAAATTTCCTTTATCGCACAGTGCATAAAATTCGGAAATCCTGTAAAATTCGAAATCTATTATTGAAATTTGTTAAAAAAAAACAAGTAGATTTCTTTTTTAAATAGTTCGACTGATCTGATGTACATTAAAACGCGAATTGTCACGTGCTGCACAGCAACAAAGCGGATGCTTACACCGTGTCGTTTATTTCAACCTCGAGGATGGCGAAGACTTTAAAGAAGAAAGTCAAATGCGTTAGTGGCGTAGCCCGTCGTCCAAGGGATTCAGAGCCGAACGGCTGTGTCACGGATTATTGGCTCCAGTTTCCTTTCTTCCCATCTCCTTTCCTTTCTTTTTTTTAGTGACAGCGCGAAACACACTGTATTCTAAATATTTATTGAATTGTGAAAGTTACACGGATCGTGGCTTCATCGTAACTGTAACAGGCCATTAATTGCATCAACAAAACCTAAAAAAAAAAAAAAAAAAAAACAAGCTATAAAAAAATTGATATTCATAAAATTGCAGAATAATTTCCAGACAAATTGTATGACTAATTCTTGCCCAAATTAAATAATTAAACCTTACACGAATCGAAACTTTGCATAAACAATGAATACGTTATTGTTAACATGCGGATGCTCAATAAAATAACAAAGTTTCAATTTACGAGATTTATGACGAGTGTCAGGGTGATGATGTTAAGATGAGGAAAAAAAAAAAGAACAGATTGTTAAATTGCTACGAACGAAGCTCGGCAGACTGAACGGTGTCTTCAAGGCGCGTGAAATTATAGCTTACAATGGGCTATTCTTCTTCTTCGGCCGTATCGTTACGGCCAACGGGGCATTCGCATGTTCGCCGGGTGTGATCTTGACCATCCACGTCAAACCACACTACGGGATTTATAATTACGGGTTTCCGGTGTTGCTGCTACATTTGTACAAACACAACAGGAGCATTATTAATTTGGACCGAGAATCCCATCCGAAGTCGTCGCGGATGAGAAAATTTTGTGATTCGTTGACCAAGAGAACACCCACAATTGAGTCCCTCCAATGCGATGCAGCGTAATGCGCTTTGTAATCCGATAATAAATAAAAATTAACATCATTATTTCTTCACCGTCCACACAGATTAATTATCAATTTTTATTCCAAATTAATAATATGAAATGCAGAAAAATGTAAAGGCTTTGACTAAATTTTGTATAAATTTCCTCCCTGAATTTAAATTCCATTTGTTAACAAAAAAATTAAAAAAAACAGAGCTTATCCGGTCTCAAATAAAAATGTTTGTTACTCTGCGAAAAACTATTGATTTTAATTTATGTACTTATAAAAATCTATTACATCACATTTTTATATGACAAAAAAACGCCGTTCCAAAGCGACGAAAAATAATATGAATATCGTTTAATTCGTTTTAATTGCGATTCGTAATTCGTACCCTCGACGATGAGTCTTAAGAGGGAACGGATATCTTTTCTTACGACTTTTTTGGTAATGAGATTGTATCTCAGCGACGATGTAACGTACCTTGAAGTAAAGAGGAAAGAAAAAAAAAGAAAAAGAAGAGGAAAATATACGAGACTTCGACACGTCAAGTTACTTAGTTAAGGAGCAACGTGGGAAGCGACTGTAATTAATACAGAATTGTATCCTGCGGTGAATGTGGCGAGACCGCGTGCCGAGACAAGGAGCACTTTGCCGGCACTATACCGGCACGCATAATCACGTACTCTTCTTTGCAACAGTAATTTGCATACAAAGCACTTAAATTACACTCTCCCCTTATTCGGTTATTAAAGAGAGTCAATTATCCTATAACGGTGTTTAGGACTGACGGTTCTCGTTCGTTGCCGGAGAAGACGTCGTTTCGGTGGCCTGCTAACAGATGCATATAAGAGTTTCTAATTATTTCTGTGGCAGAGACTCCGCACACAATTTCATATGTGAAAACGACTTCGCGTCAAAAAGCGTTACGTCTAATATTTCAATGGAAAGAAAGTCGTTCAAAAAATCGTTATTAATTAACATATTTTCACGAAAGTATGTTTTTAATATGTACATTCGAGTCTAGTGAAATTCAACGTAAGTGTTGTCAAATTTTTAGTATGCTTTATATTTATTGCACACTTTTTTTTTAAATATTAATCAATTATTGTATATTAAATTTAATATCGGGGAAAAAAAATCGGATACTTCATCTTCGTTTTTATAGAATTATTTGTTACGGGGTATCGAATCTATTCAACGACCTCATGGCTATCACACTAATCACTATCGACACCTGTGCAAATGGTATTTTTAAAAAATATTAAATGATAAAAATATTAATCAATTATGGTATATTAAACTTAATATCGAGGAAAAAAAATCGGATACTTCATCTTCGTTTTTATAGAATTATTTGTTACGGGATATCGAATCTATTGAACGACCTCATGGCTATCACACTAATCACTATCGACACCTGTGCAAATGGTATTTTTTTTTATCGCGCATGTGTCCCGTCAGCCAAAAATGATTAATTCAAAAGTGAAGGTAGGTCAACCTTTCAGAAAATTTATTCCAGATTTATTATCAAGGGGACGAGGTAAGATCATTTAAATTTTAATCTTTTGGGGCTTCTGTAGAAACTGAGAAAGAGGAGAAGACAAAAAGTCAAAATCTGAAGCACATGAAAAAAAAAAAAAAGGAAAATTAGCCATTTCTCAAGTGGTACCATTCATTTTTCGCTTCAGCGAGAGGTTAAAATGTGCGTCCCCAAAAAGACATTCCAAGAGTCAACGTCCGACATCATCTTACCGGATATCTCGTGTTTATTATCTGCAAACGTGACTGCAAGATAACGGCACTCGAGATCAGTTTGTTTTTGTGTCGGTATTCTGTTCAGTTTAGCTTAGATTCCGATCATGAAGAGTAACGCGGAGATATCGGCAAGACGCTCACGTGCGCACGTTTTTAAATAGCGGCATTCGGTATCTTATTTGCTTTATCTTCGTTTTTTTTTTCAAATTATTTTTATTATTAGTCGGGACTAAAGTTCTTATCTTTTATTACCTATAAAAGTAGCTCGATTCACGGAATAGCGCGTACAATGGCCCGATCGATCGGCGGAATTGCGGGGATTATGATGAACGGCTCAATATTCGTCACTCTCGCGATATCCGCTCTCTTCGCCATCGTCACCGTCGAGGCCGCATTCCTTCGAGGCAAGTCGTTCTGAAACAATCACTTTTCTTCAGGGTTTTCTTCTTTTTTTTTAGATATACTAAATGATAAGTGTGCTGAAAATTAATTCAAGGTATATTTTATTATTGATTTAGAAATTGGAAATGAAAAAATGAAAATAACATTTTTGGAAAGTGACAGGAAAATATATTTTCCATTTAAATTTCCAAATGCAGTTTTTTAAATTCGTCTTGGTTTTATTTGTTTCATGATTTGCTATTGACGGCTAAAATTTTTTAATTGATTTTCGATAAATTTCTTGAGGTAGAGACATTTTTTTTTGGATAAAATCTCAAGTTTTGTAATACTAATTATTAGAACATTGTAATGAGATAAAATGCGCTACGAGAATAATTTTTTTGAGGACCCTAAAATTTTTTGACAGTGAGTTTGTCGGAAAAGTTCACGAAAAAGAGAATAATGGTTTGCCATAAAGTGATTAAAAAAAAAGATAATCCCGTAGAAAATGACGAACGAAGTCACGCCTCAAGAGACTGTAAGACGGAATAATAGTCATCGTCACTGATTATTGTTATCTGAGTGATCTTCGCGTTATTATCATTGCGCTAAAATCAACATTTATATCCGCTATTATATCCATCGGCACAATCTTTCATCAACATTATAAAATTTCATGGCAAAACTTCTTTAACAACCCATAAAAACGCAATAAAAGTCCGATTATCAAGTCCACAAATTCTCACCGATCTCGAAAATTTTCCAGGCGACGGTTGCGCAGTGTCGATTAATTACGCGACCGGCGACCTTAAGGAGCCTCAGCCCTTGATCCTCCTGGAGGAAAAGAGCCCCACGGGTTTTCTCCATCCGAGCAAAAGTTGCAACCTCGAATTGCAACGAAACCAGAAGGTACTCATCGCTTGTCCGGGCAAAGGAAATGCGATCGAGGGAATTACCGGTTCGCAGAATCTCCGAGAAATCGAAGCGACTTGCGTGGGCGACCGGATTTTCAGCTGGGGCTCAAAGCGCTTCGACTTCACGAGCGTGACCTGCAAATTTTTGCCGACACACGAGGCTCGTCGCACGAAGGAAAAATGCTTTGGAAACGCTACGCACGTAGAAATCGGTTTCAATTTGGAGACCGAATTTTTTCGAACCATCGAAATTTGTAGGGACAACAGAACCATGATGACCCATTGGACGAAATTCCATCTGACGTCGAGCATCGATTGCTTCCAATCAGGTTATCCGAGGCCCAACAACTGGAAATCCGAAGACTTCTATGGAAATTACAATATCGATTACCAGTACAAAACGAAAACGGAATTGAAGACGATGACGACTTTGTTGGGTTCGCCGGAGCTTGCCAAAAAGTATATAAACCCAAGTGACAATTTGCTGATGGCTCGTGGTCACATGGCAGCCAAGGCCGATTTTGTTTATGGGGCCGCTCAAAAATCGACGTTTTGGTACCTCAACGCGGCGCCCCAGTGGCAGTCCTTCAACGGTGGAAACTGGAACACACTGGAGGGCAACGTCAGGCAATTCGCCGCCTCCAGAAATCTCGATCTGGTGGTTTACACGGGTGTCCATGGACAAATGAGCCTACCCGACGTGAACGGCAACGACGTGCCGATTTATCTCTTCGCCAACGGGGACCAAAGACGATTTCCGGTACCAAAGTTTTACTGGAAGGTCGTCTACGATCCCAAGACCAAAAAGGGCACCGCCTTCGTCGGCTCCAACGATCCGTGGGCCCAAAATCTAACCGACGACATGTTCCTGTGCGAAGACATTGCTGAAGACATCCGCTGGCTCACCTGGCAGCCTCGGAATATTTTCAAGGGCGTCTCCTACGCTTGCAGAGTCGATGACCTCCGGAAAGCAGTTCCTTCCATTCCGAGTCTCAAAATTAACGATATTTTGGTCTAAATTTTCCAGCTTTCCTGAAAGAAAAAAAAAATTATTTGACCTGTTTGTACAAAAAAAAATGTTTTAATAATTGTGAATTATCAGAGAATTACATTTTTATGAAATGTAACAACAATTCTAGGATTTTATGAAGTGAAATATTTGACAAAAGTTTCAAAATATTCAAAACCAGTGAAAAATTGTTGCGATATTAATTAATTGTAAATAGCAATAAGAAAAATTCAATTGATCGTTGATGCACAAAAAATGGAGACTATTTTTTTACAGATATTTTATATTTTTTAAATAAACAATAGTAAACAAATTTTCGAAAAATTTATTTGCCCCGCTTAATAAAATATACACTCGGTATAATAATCGTCCTCTGAAGTTGAAAAAAAAAAAATAACAATTGACAATTGACGTTAAATGGTCGACCCTTGTGGTTAGCTATCAAACCGAGATTTTTTAATACAGCGTTCAGTCAAACGAATCAATCGCACCTCGTACATTTTCTGATAGATATTTTATACCGTTATAATAATATTATTCGTATTAATGATTTATTTGGGTGTCTTCGTTATCGCGCTTCGTCGATCTCGTTCGTGCAACCACAAACCTGTAATCTTAGATGATGAAGAGATAAACTTCACGTGAGCAGAAAGCATCATCACCTATATTTTTACTATGACGGCTGACATCAGTCCTCCGAGCAAATGCGATATCACGTAATCTACAGGTAAATTATCGAGTCAGATAAAGATATTCATCAATATCTTGCAATATTGCATCAATAAACAATTAGTGTTCAATGAATTTAAGAAACTGCATCGATTTGATGGATAAAAATTCTTCTTTTTTCTTTTTCTAATTAAAAAAAATCGGGTACCATCGATTCAACATTTTTCCACATTGTCACAATGAATGGTGTTTTTAATAGTTTTTTTACGGATAAAAAACCGAGATTCTGAGCCCTTGATAATTGATAATTAGTGAAAATGCAATTAATGATGGATGTCGTCTTCCCTAGCGTGTTTTTTATGATGATCTGCGTAGCAAGAGGATCATGGCAAGTCTTGGCGGAGGTCGCAGGTCCTGAAGAGGCTCAGGATTTGATTGCCGACCCTTGGGGTAAGTACGATAAGGGCCCAGTGAATTTAATCCCAGCAGGAATTTCGTCGGGTGCAGAAACACATTTTTCGCGTTACCTTCTCTCAATATCTTCGAGTTTCCCGGAGGAAAATCGTGGAAGGTCGAAGAGGCAATCAGTGCCACGCAGAAACTCCAGTGAAGATTATGTGAACCATGAAGACACGGAAAAAAATGGAATTTCCGTTCGTGTGGCGAATAACTCAGTGAATTATTCAAAAGAGTCTTCGAGATCCTTGGAAAATGTCGAACCTCTTCCAGGGAACAAAACACCAGACAATAAAAACAAGAGAACGATCGGAGCTGAAGATATGTCTTCAGGAATGTCTTCAGGGTCACGGAAACCGGCGTGGCAGGTCCAGGAGTCGCCGGGACCTTCGGTGTCTTCAAGATCGTCTTCAGCAAGATCTTCCGTACGTTCGGAGAATTCAAGGTCATCCGAAGGTCACGGTGAAGACAACAATGACAAAAAAAGACATTCCGTTGAGAGGCTATCGAGTGGGCAACATTATTTCCAACCTGTCGCCGAAAATTTCGGCCAATCTTATCGGCGGAATGAAGACATCGATTCTCCCAATGATCGTTCTTCTGGAAGTAACGACGAAGCCGCGAAAAATCTTCAGGGTGCCTACATTTTGGATCATTTCGCTCCTGGCGAGACTCTTCACTTTCAAACGAAATTCAAGCGAGCTTTTCAGCTGGTACCAGTCTCCAAAAATCTTTACATCCTGAAGGAAGACAACGGAGAACCTGAAGACAGTTCCGGCCAAGATCACAGCCAATTGATTATTCTTCCGCGACAATCAACGTTGAACACCGAAAATTCGGAGGCGAAAATCGGCCCCGGAACCTCAGCCATGTTGTCATTCAAGGCTCACATGCATCACGACGTCAAGGACATTGGAAACAATTTTCGTGACAAGGAATCAGTGAAGAATCTTCGTTATGCCAATCCCAATGGGTCGCCGATGGAAATGCAGGACCCGAATGATGGTTCTCCGATTTCCCCGATGACTGATCAATTCGGCTATGCTGCGCCGCTTCTTCAGGGTAACACGCAAGACATTTTGCAGCAACCAATTTCAAATGATCCTCTGGTCAATAGCTTCGACAATGATTCGACGTTTGATGACACAAAAATGTCCGGTGGTAACAATCTTCTTTACAATCCAAATTCTCAAGGTCAAAAATCATTTCCTGCTAATACATATCAAAATCGATATCAAGGTCAGCTAAACCCTGAAAATATGGATGCACATCGAGATTCGCAATATCCTGGTTACAATTATCGGGTAAACGATATTCCGAACAGAAGATATCGCGATGGTTCCGTTTATCAGCCTGACCTTCAAAGTTCCTTCATTGAAAATTCAGGGTACAAAGTTGATGATCCAAATTTTCTCAATAGAGGAACGAGAGAAAATCCCAACGAAAATGGAAGGTATCGCTTGAAGTATCTCGACAGATATGCAAAGGCTTTGAGCTCTATGAACGAAAACGGTTCCGACGACTTGAAGAGGATTTCTTCAGACGCGGGAAATGAGGAGAATTTTCAGGGTGACAATGTCCTTGGTCAAGAGTCTTTGAACGATATTGAGAATGACTTTCCTAACGAAAAGGTTATCAATGTGATGAATCCCCGTGAGATTTCTTCCCCGATCGATGATCGAATCAATGATCCAATTTCTTCTTCTAACGTTGTTAAGAATTCGCCCAATTTGAACACGAATGTTTACGAGTATCCGAATCCCAGTTACATACCTCGGAATATCTTGGACTCTCCACGCACTGACGCAGATTCCGTGACGTCTTCATCTCCTTTTTCCGTCCCTGAAGAGACCTATTCGCCGAGGGATGACCTTGAACCAATCCAACCGAAGGGAAAGTCCTTTTCCAGCGTCATCGAACCTCTGACCGCTCAGCTGCAGAAACTCTTGTCGACCATCAAATTGGTGAACGAGAACTTGACCAACGAGCATAACGATGCTGAAGAAATGAGGAAGAAACGTGCGCCTTGTCCTCCTGAGAAAACGAGAATAAAGAGACATCATGACAAACTGGATAATATTGCGGAAGAAGTAAATGCTTATGAAGACGGTCGCCATTTTGGGAAGAAACTCGACAAAAGGGTGAACCATGATGAAGAAGCGGTTGGGACTCTTCTTGACCGGGAAAAAAATTCTCCGCCCGCGGAGAACGAATCGATGAAAAAATTGGACCATGATGATCATAACGAGCTTAAAAGAAATCCTGGAATTTTGGATTTCATACAGAAGACATTTGGCCTTGGTGAAAAGAACAATCACTCGACAACGAAAACAACGATGTCGGTTTTTAGAACGGAAAGTTTGCAGCCTCTGGACTCCGAGTCCTCGGAATCGGTTACCGAAGAGACGAGCATCTGGTCCACGACTCAAGAAGAAAAAACGCCGGATTCTGAGCAGTCAACGGGACGTTTTGATAGCTTCACAATATCTTCAGCAACTACTTTGGTCACGCCTGAAGAAATTGTGGAAGATCGTGGCCGAATTACGAAAATCATCGACACGACGATGGTCCACAAAACTGCGGAAAATTTGGGCTCCAAGACGACAATTAATGTCGGAGAACTTGAAGAATCCAACACAGGGAAAACGGAAGAAATGAACGGTACCTCAACGGACGTTTACGCAAATACCGGAAATGACCAAGTCACTTCTTCTCCATCTACAAAAGCAGATACTTCTTCAAGAGGAGAAATGACCTCTTCATGGCTCTCCGACAGAATTACGAATTTGAAGGACCTGGGAAAGATTAATTCCGCCCCAGAAAGTCTCTTCACCCTGAAGACAGGGAAAAACTCTTCTGAACCTGTTACCGAGCCTCAAGAGTCCAAAAAAATTAATCTCATTCATCCAGCGTTCGTTCAAGAATCGCCCATTAAATTCCAGACGACAGATGGCGCGCGGGAGCCTTCGAAAAAAATCGAAGAAGACAGGATTTCTATTAATGACCTTGAACGCGATCAATCAGACGCTCAAGATTTTCTTATCAAAATCCTGTCACCAGATGTCATAAAAAATGTTACAAAAGACGGTGTTATCTTGAGAGTTCCAGGTAGATTTCCAAATTCGGCGTTGAACGCTGTGAAAAAGTATCGATGGAATGGTCATCGATCATCAGCTGAACGACCAACCGAAACGCGTTGCCCAGTGGTGAACAAAATGGCCGCCGCGACGCCATTTCGAGGATTGATCACGTCGCCATTGCGCAGAAAGTCGGATAACCTAGAAAATCACCCGTCGGCCATTTTATGCCGGCACTCAACAACTTCAAGTACCACTCAAACGCTTCCTTCGAAATTAAAAACGAACGCAGACGACATGGTCGCCGAAAAAATGAAAGAATCACCAAAAATTTCGAAACGTTCGGAGTTCATTTACGAAGACTACGCGAAATCTGAAGATTACCATGATGACCTTGACTTGGGCGACGATCCTGAAGCGGTGGATGATTATGACTATCAGGATCTGGAAACTTCGGATGCTGAAGAAGCATATGTTGATCATCCTGAAGCATTGGAGCCAAGAGAAGCTTACGAGGATTATTACGAACCTGAAGAAACCCTCGATGACGTGGCATTCGAAGAGAGCGTACCTAACCTAGAAACTTTAAAGATGCATCATCACATTTGGCCTGAACACGTTGGTCAGAAAGATCTTCCGAAGGTCGACGATTTTGATTCGGCGACTCCGCTTTATCAGCCACCGAAAAGTTCTCAAGGTCATCGAAAAGACTTAAAAAATCTCGATGGTATCAAAGACGATCATGGCCTGCGAGAACAAAAAAATGTTGAGAGGTCAAAAGCGAAGGCTTCTTCAGGGAAGAAAAAAGTAAACCACGAAGAGAAGCCAACGAAGTACCGCAAAAGCGATAATGTCAGATTAGGTAGGAAATTGCAATCGATATCCTTGCCTCAAAATGACAAAAACGCGGATGATTCGACACAACTTGACTACGATCTAGCTGAAGAGCTTATGATGATGACACCTTTTGAAGAAATCGCACTAGAAGGTCACAGTCCTGATTTTTTGACGGATTCTTCAGGGTTGACAATTACGGAATTTCCTACTACGAACATACTTCAGGAAGCAACTGCCTATTACAATATTTTGAATATGTTTAATGGCACCACTGATGCTGAAGAAATGAAAAAGGCACATGTCACCGCAGATGGACCGTCGGAGAAAAATGTTACTGATGCTGATTTAGAATTGGGAACTTTGGTCGAGACAACGAAAGATATTGATGAAGAAAAGGCAACAAGACCGAGTACCACCGTTAAGACCACAACTGCAATTAGAAATGAAATATTGAAAAATGAAGAATCCGATAAAATCGATAGTAATGACAAAAGTATGACAACTGAATTTACCATCTCTTCTATTGCAACTGAGGAGGAAGAAGGAAGCTCAGTTTCGGAAGCTGTAACCACAGAAAAAACTTCAATTGCGACTTCAACAATAACGACATTTGTTGAAGAAGAAACAACTGTGGAGGGCGAAAAAGGAAGTTCATTATTGGAAGGTGAGATTACGACTTCAACATCAAGAACGGTTGCTGAGGAAGAAACAACTGCGGAGAGCGAAGAAGAAAGTTCAATGTCAGAAGCTGTAACGAAAAAAGAAACTCTAATTACAACTTCAACATTAACAACATTTGCTGAAGAAGAAACCACTTTGGAGACCGAAAAAGGAAGTTCACTATCGGAAGCTGAGACACCAGAAGATGTTGCACTAACAGCTTCAATATCAAGGACGGTTGCTGAAGAAGAAACGACTGTGAAGAGTGAAGAAGAAAGTTCAGTGTCGGAAGCTGTAACGAAAAAAGAATCTCTAATTACGACTTCAACATCAACGACATTTGCTCAAGAAGAAACGACTGTGAAAAGCGAAGAAGGAAGTTCAGCGTCGGAAGCTGCAACGACAGAAGAAACTGTAATTACGACTTCAACATCAACGACATTTACTGAAGAAGAAACGACTGTCGAGAGTGAAAAAGAAAGTTCTGTACCAGAAACTGTAACGACAGAAGAAACTGTAATTACGACTTCAACATCAACGACATTTACTGAAGAAGAAACGACTGTCGAGAGTGAAAAAGAAAGTTCTGTACCAGAAACTGTAACGACAGAAGAAACTGTGATTACGACTTCAACATCAACGACATTTACTGAAGAAGAAACGACTGTCGAGAGTGAAAAAGAAAGTTCTGTACCAGAAACTGTAACGGCAGAAGAAACTGTGATTACGACTTCAACATCAACGACATTTACTGAAGAAGAAACGACTGTCGAGAGTGAAAAAGAAAGTTCTGTACCAGAAACTGTAACGACAGAAGAAACTGTGATTACGACTTCAACATCAACGACATTTGCTGAAGAAGAAGCGACTGTCGAGAGTGAAAAAGAAAGTTCTGTACCAGAAACTGTAACGACAGAAAGTACTCCAGTTACGTCTCCAACCGTATTAACATCTGAAGAAGAAGTAACGACCGTCGAGAGCGAAAAAAAAAGTTCTACCTCAAAAAAAGCGAAAATTACGAAAGTAACTATGAGCGATGAGTTACCGGAACACGAAGAGTCTACGGAAGAATCCACGGATTTACAAAAAAAAGTTACTCCAACCGAATCTGAAGAAACTGCCATTACAGAGGCTTCCGAGCGACCGAATACATCAGGAATTTCAATCTCAGAAACCTCTACAATGTCAGTAGAAATAACGGAACCAGAAGAATCATCCAAATCCGTGAAGGTCACTGACGAAAAATCCGAAAGTCCTTCTGCGACCCAAGAAACATCAACTTTTAATGAAGAAACGGAGGAAACTGGAAGAGCTAGTGGATCCACGGAAGCATCGGGAAGAACTGAAGAAAAAATTGATGAAGATGATGAAGAAACGGGTACTGAAGCTATCACAAAAATCACGGACGAGTCGCAACTTTCAAGTAGTGAATCTACGTACAAAACAGAAGAAAGTGAAGGAACCAATGAACTATTGAGTCAAGGTCGTACGGACCAAGGTTCAACGACCGAAGAAGCAGGTACCAAAGGAACGTACATTACTGAGACTAAATACACAGCGAGAGACGAAGAAGAGACTAGTGAAGAAGCTAATGTCAAGCAAAACACTCAAGGTGACATCACGTCGACTACAAACGCAATTGCGACGAGTCTTCAACTCTCAGAAACTTCAAGGTTACCGATTATACCGGTCACCGTGACTGCCCCGAAGACTACCACAATTTTCGAGACAACGTTAACGAAGATAACACCAACAATTTCGTCTTCTCTTCCTACAATTTCGCAATTGGAATCAACCACGACTGGGTCTTCAGCAACTATATCGGAAATGACCACGAAAATTCCCGTGATTGTAACAGTGACCGCTCCGCAAACTACAGAAACTGTGGCTGATGCTTTGTTGCTCACTGAAATCAAACCTGTAAACGTTACTGTCGGTTCGTCTGAATTCACTGATAAGATGAAGACGACCACCGTGATTTCTTCAAGGGAAACTGAACAAACGCTGGTAGTCACTACAATTCCTGAGAAATTTTCCACGGATTTTTTAACGTCGTTGGCTACGAGAAATATGACCTCTATCGAAAGTACCACAGAAGTCTTTAGTAGAACAGAAATCGCCAGTACAACTGAAATTGCCAGTGCGACAGAAATGCCCACTACAACCGAAAGCTCCAGTACGACGGAAATTCATACTACTACAGTAGTCCCCATCACAACGGAAGTCCACAGTATAACAGAAATTCCCAGTACTACGAAAATCCCTACTACAACAAAAATCTCCAGTACAACGGAAATCCCGACTATAACAGAAATCTCCAGTACAACGGAAATCCCCACTACAACAGAAACTTCCAGTACAACGGAAATCCCCACTACAACAGAAACTTCCAGTACAACAGAAAGTCCCAGTACGACGGAAATCCTCACGTCTACAGAAATTCCTACTACAACAGAAATCTCCAGCCCAACGGAAATTCCCACTACAATGGAAGTCCCCATTACAACTGAAATCCCCACTACAACGCAAGTCCCCATGACAATGGAAATCCCCACTACAACAGAAATCCCAAGTACAACAGAAATCTTAACTACAACAGAAATCACAACTGTAACAGAAATTCTTAGTTCAACAGAAATATCGAGTACACCAGAAATCTCCAGTACATCAGAAATTTCCAGTACACCAGAAATTTCCAGTACATCAGAAATCTCCAGTACGTCAGAAATTTCCAGTACACCAGAAATCTTCAGTACATCAGAAATTCCCACTACAACAGAAATCTCCAGTACACCAGAAATTTCCAGTACATCAGAAATTTTCAGTACATCAGAAATTTCCAGTACACCAGAAATCTCCAGTACATCAGAAATCTCCAGTACAACAGAAATCTCCAGTACGCCGGAAATCTCCAGTACATCAGAAATTTCCAGTACATCAGAAATTTCCAGTACACCAGAAATCTCCAGTACACCAGAAATCTCCAGCACATCAGAAATTTTCAGTACATCAGAAATTTCCAGTACACCAGAAATCTCCAGTACACCAGAAATCTCCAGTACATCAGAAATCCCCACTACAACGGAAATCCCTACTACAACGGAAATCCTCAGTACAACAGAAATCCTCAGTACAACAGAAATTCTCGGATCACCAGAAATCTCCAGTACACTAGAAATCTCAAGTACACCCGAAATCCCAAGTACGCCAGAAATCTCCAGTACATCAGAAATCCCCAGTACACCAGAAATCCCAAGTACACCAGAAATCTCTAGTACATCAGAAATTTCTAGTACACCACAAATCCCCAGTACACCAAAAATCTTTATTAAATCTACCCCTCAGACGACCTCAGAACAGATCTTGGAGAAAACAACCCCAATTTTATTTAGCACTACTCTGTCACTTGAACCTCCAAAAACTACGTATCAAATAACGTCTATTACGAGTGCTACTAAGTCCCACGAGGTACCTAAAATATTTACCAAAAAACCGTCCGTAACGACGGCTACGTCTACTTCAATAAAAGAGTCTCCAAAAAGTACAGAAAAAACGACATCAGAGTCTGATGTTGAAGAAGAACTAGAGTTAGTCACCGCGACTCAGCCAGAGGAAGAAATGGAAATCGAAACAACGACCGAAGATGAAGAAGCAACGTTATCTTTTGAGACGGACACTCTGGATGATGAAGAGACGTACGACGACGATTATGAAGATGAAGAAGAGCCAGAAATCTCAACGAGCGATTGGTTCGATTACGAAGAGGAAACGACAGAAGCTGTCGAAGAAAGTACCACAAAAATATTGGTAACCACAGAGAAGACTAAACCTGAGACCAAGAAAATGAAGACTCCCGTCGTTATCACTAAACAAAGCACTCCAATGTCCAAAAAAACAACCGTACAATTCACAAAAACTACGGTACCAATCGTTACCACCAAATTCATCCCTGAAGAGACATCAACATTTATTCAAACAACCCAGAAACACACTATCAGTGAATCATTGGCACCAACTCTTCCATCAACTATAACGCCACACCAAACAAATTTCCAGACAACTACCGAACCTGAGATTGTTGTTGAAATTGCTGAAGAAACCTCCACAATAAGCACTCACAAAACTTCAGAGGTTCACTTTGCTGGTACTTCAGAAATGAATGAAAATCGAAGTTCAGAAGCGACAACTGTTGTTGAAGACTACGATGATTACCACGAAACTTCAACAATGACAAAGGACGTCGAATTGTCGACGGCCACGTCTCCGGAACCTATTGCATCTTCTCCATCAGCTTCGAAGACTATGTCCACGGAAATGACCAGCGCAACGGAAGAAACTGTCGAAGAACCTGAAGAAACATTCTCGAAAACGCCATTACCCAGTTCTGAGTTCGCTGATCAATCGACCGTCCCTGAAGCGGATCAATGGACTTCAAGTACTGCTTCAACAACGGAAGCTGTTATTTCTGAAAGTGAACGCACTTTGTCAACCCAGGAACGTGTGGATACTTCAACATCTTCGTTTCCAAGCTCTGCTATGACGGAAATAGAGTCTTCGATATCTGCTTCTTCAGGAACAATGGACACCGGTAAAACGTTGACGACCTTGGAATCTTTTGAGGAAGAAATGTCAACAGGCTCGGAATTATTGTCTTCAACGACAATATTACTCAGCTCGGAAGTAGTTGAAGAAGAGACTTCAACTTCTTCATTTCCAAGCATAGAATCTACAACATCTTCAGCTTCAACAATAATTGGTACCGAATTAACGTTCACCACTTCAGAAACTCCACAGGAAGAACCATTTACTGGCTTGACATTGACGTTTTCAATGACAACAGCGCCGGATTTAGAAATAGTTGAAGAAGAGACTTCAAGTTCTTCATTTTCAGGCATAGAATCTACAACAGCTTCAGCTTCAGCAACAATTGATACCGAATTAGCGTTCACCACTTCAGAAACTCCACAGGAAGAACCATTTACTGGTTTGACATTGACGTCTTCAACGACAACATCGCCGGATTTAGAAGTAGTTGAAGAAAACACTTCAACACCGAAATTTTTGGACACAGAGTCATCGACATTTGTGACTTCAGCAACGATTGGTACTGAAGAACCCTACACAATTCCAACAACGTCCAACGAAACACCGTTTACGGGTTCACCAACGATGTCTTCAGCAACGACTTTGCCACATTTGGGAGTAGTCGAAGAGACCTCCGAATCTGAAGCTCTGACGTCAGAATTCGGCGGATTTTCTAGTGAGGAAACTTCAACTTTAATGACGACAGGTAGCGAAGTGTTGAGTTCGATATTCGAAGCGATTTCAACAACGATGACACAACTTCAGGGTGTCTTTTCGACCTCCGAGTCAAGCACTTCCACAGAAAGTGAGACTACGTCGAGTATCACAATTTTGGGCTCGACTACTTCAACAAATATTGAAGACACAGGAAGTGAAGCGTCGGGAGAAGAAACTACGAGTTTTGAGAGCTTTGCTGAAGAGAAAATGACCAAGGGTCAGAAAACTACGAGAGAAATTATTACTACGCAATCAACGACTGAATTGATGACTTCAGAAAAATTTGACGAAGACATTGACGAAGATATGAAGGAAGAAATCAGTACGAGTGAAGAAATTTTTTCGACAGAAACTGTCACTGATCATTTAGCCACTGGACAAATGGAATCCTCAGAAGAAGAGACCAAAATTTCTAGTGAAAGTCTGGAGGAAATCAGTACCGAAAAACTTACCACGGAACAAGTGGTCCCATGGATAGAAGAGGTTACGACGACTGTTGGAACAACTGCTAAAAAAATTACAGACGAATTGACAACCGAAGAATTTACAGAGAATTTTTTAACAACTGGAGAACCTGGAACCAAAAAAATGGCTACAGCGGGATATTTCACAGGTGAAATTACGACCGGTTTTGAAGAGACAAGTCGTGAAATCTCAGGGTCTCCCAGCGAAGCTGAGGACACTCGAAGACCAACGTCGTCACTTCCTGAAGAGACTTCGGTTATCACAGTCGAAGAAATTTCGGAATCGAGTGGTGAACCGAAAACAATTACGACTCAAGAAGTTACGACAGGATTATTTACAACAGAAGAGGTTACAACAGAAAAATTTATACCTGAAGAGTTTACAACAGAAAAATTTATACCTGAAGAGTTTACAACAGATAAATTTACGGTTTCGGAATCTACGACAGAAAAAACAGAATCCGAAATTATAGGGACCAGTCATGAACTCTTAGAATCCACGACCGAAGCTGAAGATACGCAAAGACCAACGTCGTCACTTCCTGAAGAGACTTCAGTTATCACAGTTGAGGAAATCACGGAACCGAGCATTGGAACACCCGCAGAAAAAATGGCGACGGAGGAATTTTCGACGGAAAAATTTGTACCAGAAGAGTTTACAACTGGATTATTTACAACCGAAGAGTTTACAACGGAAGAATCGACAACAATAAAATTTACTGTTTCCGAACCTACGACAGAAGAAACTGTGTCTGAAACGATAGAAACCAGTCGTGAACTTTCAGAATCTACGAGCGAAGCTGAAGATATTCAAAAACCTACATCCCTATTCCCTGAAGAGACATCTATCATCACCGTTGAAGAAATTACGAAGACAACCACTGAATCATCCAAGCCGACGTTGTTGACGTCATTGACAAGTGAAGAAACGTCCATAGCTACATCTTCATCATCCGAGACCACTTCACATTCAGAGGTCACGGTCGTCCTAATGGAGACCGAGCTCAAGGTCAAAACACCCGGCCCAACATCGACCACTCTTCAACCCCACCCTGAAGTAACAGAGACTCGAGAACCCGAAATCGAAACATCGGATAATTTCACGAAAGGTCAGACAACGGAAGAAGAAGAAGAAGAAGACTACGAAGTGGAAACTGAATTTTACACCGAAACAACGGAAACGGACGAAGCGGATTACGAGGCAGAATACGAAGACGATGCCGAAGAGGAACCTCCGACGAAGGATTGGTTCGTGTACGATGAAAGTACCACCGAACCTTGGGAAGCACCTCAAAAACACAAAGACCTGCACAAAACGACCTTGAAGCCAAAAGGAGATAAAACAACGGCGGAAAGTGGCGAATTGTCGACAATCGCCGAAACTGAAACGACTTCAGGATCGTCAATATCAAGTTTCGGAACTTCCGAATTGTCGACAATCACCGAAACTGAAATGACTTCAGGATCGTCAACATCAATTTTCGGAACTTCCGAATTACCAGAATCAGCCTCAACCTCAAGTGTCGAAGTTGTTGAAGAGGAAACAACGCAACTTCAGGAAGAGTCGTCTTCTTTGGTAAGTTTCTTGACGACGTCGGAAGAACACGAAGAGGAACCAACTAGAAGAACTACGGAGTTGGTAACGAGATCGACCGAGGAATACACGATGAAGACATCGCCTCTTCCTGAACTTGAAGAAGACACCACATATTTTCACGATCTAAAGTCACTGGGATTCGAAACGACAACGGAATTTGACATGGTCGTGACTCTACCGAAGTTTCTTCAGCGTCCGGAGGAAGAGCCTCTTACGACTTCAGAGGAAATTACGACTGCAGCGATTCCAGAGACGTCAATTTTTATTGGTACCTCTGGCGACACATCGGAAGAAATATCCGAGAGTGGATTTTCATTCCAATCGGATACTACCGAAGAAATATTCCCGACAATTGTGACCCAATTTACGGAGATGTCGAACGAAGTTGCTGATGTCACAACTGGAGAGTTGAAGACCACGGCTCACTTTGCTGAAGATACTGAAATTATAGCCATTATTACAGAAACGAGTCATCAAACGACTGGGGCTGTTGAAATTTCGACCATCGGTGGCGGTGAAAAAATGACGAAGAGTACGACATTTCCCGAATTAACGAGCAGCACACTGAAAACAATAAGTGGGTTTGAAACATCAACGGATGTTTTGGAAACAACGTCACTTGAAGCATCGACGGATGTTTCGAAAGCGACGTCACCTGAAACACGGTTTTCGACTTTGACTACGGAATCAACTGCAATCTCAACGAAGGGATTATTTACCGAAGTAATGAGCCCTGAAGAAGCTACCAAAATTGCTTCGGTTGGTGAAGAAACAACGAAGAGTAAATCAGAAAAAGGAACGACCTCAGTGGAAGACGAAGAGCATCGGACTGATTATGTGGAGGAAACTGTTGAAACCGGAGCCGACGTAGTGACGTCACCTAAAGCTCTGCAAAGCCCAAAGACTGTAGAGGAAGTGGAAGCCAATGAAATAGTATTACGTGAAAAAGAGAAACAGCAGAACGAGAGACGAAAGTATGTAGACGAGCGTATGAAAGAGCTGGAAATAAAAGAAAAAGAGTTAAGGGATCGCGAAGCGGATTTGGAGAAGAAGCGACAAAAATTGAAGGAAAAAAAAGAGCAGAGGGAACGAGAGAGACAAAAAATGGTGAACGAAAAGAAGAAGAAAGCTACGACTACTACAGAAATGCCAACCACACAAGTGAAGACGACAGAAGAAAAAACCACTACGGAAGAAGTCACCACGACGACTACAGAGCCAACGACCACCATCGACCCGGTCAAAGTTCAACAACTTGAAGAAACCAAACGTAAACAGGATAAACTTGAAGAGGAGCTGACGAATCTGGAGAACGAGTTGAAGGACAAGGAAAAAAGGCTCGAAGAAAAGGAACGAGAGTTAAAATCAAAGGAGCAGGAACATGAGAGAGAGAAGGAGGAGTTTGAGAGGGAATGGCAAGAGCAGATGGAACATGACCTTGAGGAGAAGGAGAAAGAACTCGAAGAGAAGGAAAAAAGGCTGAGGGATGAAGAGAAAAAGTTGAAAGAAGATAAAAATACGAGCACGACAACTGAAACGACTGCGACGACTGAAGAAACCACAGTTTTCAGGGCGTCGACGAAACAAATTTCTCAAACAGTGGAAAAAACTTCGTTGGTCCCTGAAGAAACGTCGCCGGTCCCTAAAAAGACGACGTCGCTTTCTAAAACCAGTGGTCCCATTGTCGTTCCTCCTGAACACTCAACATCTAAAATTACAACAATGATACCTTTTGTGGAACCGAGTGAAGCTACCCCAATTCCTCCTGTTGAAGAAACCACATTCACTTCATCAAGCATCGTTACCAAATCGACATCAACGACCACCAAAAAACAAACAACCACAAAAATCACAACAGTTTCATCTTTGGAACCCGACGATAAAGAGGAAAAGGTAGAGACGTTGGTGGAGGAAGATGAGGAAGTACCTGAAGACGAAGAATCCGGCGACTATGTCTTCGACGAGGACGAAGAAGTTTGGAAGGAAAAGCAATCCGATCACGATGACAGAGAGATGAACAAGAACGAGTACGACGAGAATTGCGATTCGGAAACTCAAGTGACAAAAACTGGAATCGACTTCACGACGTCTGTGATGAAGACACTTGATAATGAGGATGATGAAGACTCGGACGAAGTGTCGACGACGAAATCGAAGGAGAATGAGAAGGACGAGAACGACTCGGAAGAGGAGGCGACGAAAAAAGCTGCTCAGAATGAAAAAGATGGCGAACTTGAAGTAGCCACGAAAAAAGTATGTCTTCATGTTCTCCAAAACGATGCCGTGCTGTCAGACTCAAAAAAACACTCGCAAGACTACGTCACCGAAGTCGTGTGTCTTCCTTACAACCCTGAAGAGACTCATCGCCATGGCCGAGTGGCCAGGAAATTGATGGACCATAAAGTGGAAACGTCGAGTTCAAGATCAATTACCTTAGGCGATAACATCGTGAAAAAACGAGGCGCTAGTCACAACGACAAGGAGAAAAGGATAAATTCGCTTGACCTTCTTGCTCACGAGTGGAAAAACGACGAGACCACACCAGCGTTGCATACTTTGAAAGGTTTCACGAGAGTCTACGAAAGTTGGTCCGAAATACCGAAACGCGTTGTCACATTTCGTGGGGAAAACGACGAAGTAGATTATGAAGGCTTGACATTGAAAGACGAGTCCTTGAGGAATCAATGGAAGGTTGACAAATCTGAAAAACGCGTTCAAGCTACTGAAGTTAGTAGGCTGAATAATTTTGAGTGGAGTGAAGGTCAAACCCAACATCCTACGGACGTCAACCTTCCCATTTCAACTATTCACGAAAGTAGCGATGCTGAAGAGAGCGATGGAGACATTTACGATGATGTGGAGGAGAAACTGGTAGACAATGAAAACGATAGAGGGCGAAGACACAATGACAAAAATAATGGCACCGTCTTTTCTGACCCTGAAGACATTCCTCCGGATTATCATGAGAATTGTCAGCTTCAGTTGCAAGAAGTTAATAAAACTAGTACAAAAAGTGGCGAGACTTTTCTCACGCCAATTCCACCTGTGGAAACCAACGATGGGGAAGAAGACGATGATGAAGAAATCTTCGAAAATGACGAAGAAAACCCTGAAGATGATGATTCTGTCGATCAGGACGTTCCTGACGATAACACCGAAGATGAAAAAGAAGAAGAGAAGGATACCGACGATGATTATGGTGAAATCGAGTACGTAACAGACGAAGAAGTCAACACCGTAGATCCTGAAGAGGAGGAATATTCCGACGATGACAATGACGAAGAAGACTGTCCTGAAGACGAACCTGAAGATGCGAGTGAACTCCACTGGCAAGACTATGACGAAAATACTGAACAAGACAACGGTAAAAGAGAAAATAGAGAAAACCCAAAAAATATTGAAATGGCTCGATTAAAGTCGAAGAAACGATTGTTGCAACACAAAGCAAATTATTTGCTGAAGAAGGAAGCTATTTTGGGGAAGAAAGAAAACAATCTGAAGGTCGCGGAAAGTAAATTGAAGAAGAGCGAAAATGCTCTTAAGATGCTGAAGAGACATTCACAGATCGGTACCAGGACCTTGAAGACCAGAAAAATTCTTGAGTCCGAGAGATTCATTCCGGAGTCTTGGCCAACTGAGTCAAGCGGTCGTTATCATATCGGTGGACGAGATAGTTGGGTCACCGCTGAAGAGGATGATGAAGATTCCTTCAGAAAAAACAAACAAGCCTTTACCGTGAATGTTCTTCGGTTAGAGTACGATGAAGACGAAGAAAATCACAAGATGAAATGCGTTCCACCGAGCCCCGAAGAATTGATCGTCAAGCTCGGTCTGGTCACCAAACCTGAAGAAGATGCTGATGAGGATGACCTTGCTTACGATAACCCCGAAGAAACCAGCGAAAGAGCTAAAAATAATGATCTTGGACCTACGGAGACTTTGGATGACACGACTCTAGACTCTTATTATCGGACCTTGAAGAAAAACCCCAAAGAACGTCATCCACCTGGTACCGAATGGCCTACTGAGAAAACAACAGAGTATCACGTCGGTGGAACCTTAACTTGGGACAAGGAACTGTTGGAAAGTCCCCACGAGGCCCGACAAATCAGAGAAGCCAAACCTGAAGATGACTATTCGGAAGATAATGACGAATATTACGACGTTGTCGAAGATCAGGAAAATAGAGAAAGAAGAGAGGGTGTCCGGAGAACGACTTGCTACACTGTCATCGTTAAAAATGGAAAGGCTGCCTTGCGCAGAAATTTAGAAAATTACATAAAGAAGATGAAGAGATCGGAAGAGCAGATAGAAAGACCCACATATTTTAGATTTCATGAAGGTCATCGGTGGCGTTCTATCGACGATCAAGGACACCAAGGACACGAAGGGGAGCCCGCAAAGACCCTAAAACGTGACGTACTAGGCAGAAGGTTGACTTCTGTCAAAAATCCTCCCAAGGGCAAATTTTCCAAGGACAGTCATGATTTTCGTGGCAATATAAAGCGCCTTGAAAATAGCTTCAAGGTAAATCTAAAGCCTAAATTGAGGACTATAAAATCGCTCGAGCGTCCGGAAGCTGATGAGGATCTTCTATACGAAGAAGATGACGAAGAAGATGATGAAGATGATGCGGACCATGAAGATGATAGCCGTCAGTTCGGTCGCGATATTTCCAATGATCAATGTGACCCTCCGAGCGAATCCGACGATTATTTTCCCATTAACGACGACTATAACACGCGACTATTTGATTTTCACGATGATAATTTTTCAGCGCCGACGGAACCAATAACGACCGGTCCCAAATTTCAAGATATTACATTTAAAAACTCTGTGCGTACAGGATCGGCAACGAGTCCTTCAGTTCAGCAATTGGAAATCGGTCAAGCCGGAAAAATATCGAATTTTTCGTCAACCATTCGAACCATCGATGGTCCCACAAATTACGAAGTGGCTTCTGATTCGTCCACTCACGTTGAAGCCTTCGACCTTGAAAATTCTATGGGACCAGCAACTGAAGAAGGTGTTACAGATTTTAAGCCTAGAAAAGTAGTGACAATGAATAGTCGAAAAAATCACGGATTCAAGATTCCATGGTTTAAAAGTGATTTAACAACGAACAAAGTCTTGCCAATTTCTGCGCCACTAGGCGAGGCTAAATTTAGAAAAATGAAACACGTCCCGGCGACTCCAAAGGAAATTTACGTTGTCTATAAATGTGGACCACCTGTTGTCTTTGGCGCCTATCCTAACGATGCTTCGAGTAAAGAAAAAACGGCGACAACCGCGAAGGAAGAACTAAAAACGTCCTCGAAAGAAGCATTGTCCACCAAAAAAACCAAAACGAGCCCAATGGTTAAATGGACCACCAACCATGTGACAAAAAATCTAGAACAAAGTCTTCCTACAGAATCACCAATTCTCGAAGAAGTAAGTCAATCGACTGAAAAATCAACTACCGACTTCTTTCTAGACCTTGAAGCAACAACTTACGACCCTGAAGACGGTGGTCCCGTTCCTCTGTGTGGAAGCCTCGCTGACAACAACATCGGCCGATCTTGGACTGTAAATCCTGCAGAAACAACGCACGAAGATACCTCCGACCTTTTTGGGATATCCAAAGAATCGATTGTCACAACTTCGGCGTCGATTGAGCCGGCAAAAATCGGTGGGAACGCTGGTATTCTTCTTCTCACGAGTTCCTCAGCATCTGGACCAGCTGTAGATCGCTCGGTCAATCGGGGACCACTGATTTCTAAAAACATTCTCGACTATTCCAACTCTCGTAAAGAATTCGTCGCGAAAAGGAATATAAAAAAATCAAAAAAAATTTCCGCTTCAAAGAAGAGCCTGAAAAAGACTAAAATAAAAGGAACGAAAAAGAAGAAAGCCAAAAAACCGTCGATCCGATCTGCCAGATCACTCGACTCTCGTGGAAATAATTCTATCGAGACTTGGGAAGCTGAAGTCGACCTCGAACGCAAAGATACAACGATCCAGCCTCGTGATAACGAAGAAATGCGAAGAAATGCTATTCCCGACGATGGTTCTGAAGAATCTCGGGTTTGGTACGATTATTTATCGGACCACGAAGATTACCCTGAAGAATACAGAAAGCGCAGGGCTTTGATGGGCGTTCGCAGAAATTTAAATAAACCGAAACGAGTTCTACCAAAAACATTCGGTACCAGAAAATCGACGGTGAGAATGGAAGAAAAAACTAAGTCGCGAAGATTTCTTCGTGATCTACGGAAGAAATCTTTGGCTGAAGAGAAACAAGCTGGTTTCCGGAAGAGTCCTGATGTGGATTCTGGAGTCTTGGAAGACGATGATTATCCAGTTGAAACTTCCGGTCTTTTGGATAAAGTTATGAACATGATAAACCCGAAGAGTGATTATGATCAGCTTGATCATGACGAAGATAAGCACTGGGAAGGTCAAACCAAGGCCAAAAAACCGAGAAGTCTTCTGCAAAAAGTCAAAGAAATAATAGGCAATGCCATAGGATTGGGCAACAAAAGTAATGCCACTACAAGCTCAAATGTCAGTGGCAATTCGACAACATCAAAATACACCGAACACTCTCAGAGTCACGAAAAAACGACTACAGAGAAAATTATTACGAAAAATCCCCGGAAGGTTGAGACCATGAAGAAACACACAAAACCTGAAGAAAGTCACCCTAAAAATCACAATCGAAAGCCCGAAATAAATCACGCAAGTCACAAAAATGTTAAAAAATTGAAATCGAAGAAATCGAACCATTCCACAGGCAAGAAAAAAATCTCTTCAAGGCCTAAAACACCTTCTGACTTGGTACCAATTAAAAGACATCCACACGCGTCGAGTTCGGTGCAAAAAACAAACAAAAAATCCCATGATCTCAACAACGAGAAGTGGCACATTTCCCACAAAAATTCTGGAGTGTTGAAGGACAACAAGGTTGCTAAATCAAGGTCAAGTCCCTTAAAACCCATTGCAATTCCACAACTAACGAACAACCCTGTAAAAATGGGTAAAAAGCATCGAAATCTCGTCTTCAAGAATGAGGCTAAGACGTTAAATGTTAGCAGCATAATTCCCAAGGTTAGGCAAATCGTGGAGAAAGAAAATCTTGGTAGTGTCGAAAAAATAATCGTGTACGTTGACAAGAATGAGAAAAAACGTAATCAGGAAATAAGCACAATTTCTTCTATCAAAATTCGTCCAATTACGACCTCGAAGAAGATGAAGAAACATTTAAGAGCCGAGCCCTTGAGACACTTCGACCTTGCTGAAGACAAAATTAGTCCGAAACATCAAAGGAACATCGACGAAAATTTTTCCAGCGAAATGGATATTGGAAAATTGTCTTTCGACGGAGTCTCACTGAATGAAATTGTTTCGCGAGTTGCAGATGAGATCTTGAAGAGCGTAGAGAACCATGAAGCCGATAGTTCTACGCTGGAACCTCGAATTTCGGTCAAGGTAAAGTTTGATAATCAATACATTCATTAATTATTCAGATTTATCTACTTTTACAATATAATCGAATAATTAAATATATCAATTTTTTTATTTCTCACTTTTTTTAAATTTCAGGTCATCCAAGAAGTGGCGAACGGTACAGAATTGCCTCACGAAGAGACAAGAACTGAATTTTTATTAGACATGTCTGGCGAACCAATTGCGAATATATTAAAGCGACAAATAACCAAAAAAAGCTCCGGCCATAAAACAGCTCCAAAAAATTCCAACAAGTCATTACGACACGTGCCAAAGTCACCAAAGCGTCGAATGAATCTTCCGGACGTGCCTCGCAAGCGGAAAAGAAAAAATTGGTTGAATAAGATGAAACGTGAAGAAAAGAACAACGAGGAACGAAACCTGCGAATAATTCGTCGTCGTTTATTGCGGGAGTTGAATAGAAAATTACGAGACCGTCGAAATCGTGACCTTCGACAGAAATCACGACATAGAAGATCTCTTCATCATCCCAAAAATCAATTCTCAGGAAAAATGAAGTCGGGAAATTTATCCCGAAATAACAATTCCGATATCGACGAAAAGATACGAATTATTTATGCCATGAGACACGGAAATAATAAAAAACAAGGTCATCAACATGGTACCGGTCGCAAAAATATTAGCAGGAAGAAAAAAAAAGATCATTGGAAGAGTATTCTTCCTCTTCGAGCAGCCGGAAGGCGCAAAATGCAACGATTTTACAAAACCAACGAACACCTGAGTCGCAATAAAAGGGAAAACGATTTTCCTCAAGGTCAACATCTTTACGACAGCATCAAAAAAATTGTGGGAAGAAATGTCGGGACCACGAATTTCGAAAATCAAAATGAATTCACTGGAGGAAATGTAATTAATCAAAATGGCAAATCATACGCTAATCGCTCTTCAGCAATGTCTTCAGGGTTGAACGAAGATCGCGGATCCGCGACAAATTCATCGAGCTTTGACATTCGAAAGAACCTGAAGAGCAACAACACAGTTTTCTATGACCACATGATGGAATTGCAGAAGAAGTTGCTGAAGAAATCGTCTTCTTCGCCTGCAAATTCGAGCATTGCGATTAAAGACACAAACTCAAAAAATGTTCAGTCCCCTTGCGCGAAAAATTGTGAAATTTGCGCGCAGAAATACGAGCGAGTGAAAAATCTCGTTCACGCTGGAACACATTACCTTCTTCGTCGTTTCGACGATTGCGAAAGCTGCAAACGTAATTCTTGCGCCGGCGATACTTCCGGGGAAACGAAAGCCAAAAGGGAAGACATTTCTTCATCGGAAGTCGAAAATATGGCCGAAAAAATTCTCCACTTTGCCAGTAAAATTGAGTCGAATCGCGCAAAAGACAAATCAGTCAGAGAAGCAAGTGAAGAAAACG
This sequence comes from Clistopyga incitator, assembly GCA_947507545.1. Classification (NCBI taxonomy): domain Eukaryota; kingdom Metazoa; phylum Arthropoda; class Insecta; order Hymenoptera; family Ichneumonidae; genus Clistopyga; species Clistopyga incitator. The sequence continues at coordinate 7,907,838 of OX382186.1, forward strand.
TCGCCGGACTCATCGAGAAATTTGGAATCGACGAACTTGGTCTCACTTCTGAAGACGACAAAAAATCGCTGGCAAAGCTCGTCAACGAAATTGTCAATGTGCAGAAGAACGTAAACGAGACACTTCAAATAATCAGAAATCGTTTGGGCAATCAAAGTGACACCCCAAAATCAGGGGAGTCAAGGAAAAAATCGATCACCACAAAAAAGAAGGCTAAGAAAAAATTACCTGGCAAGAAGAAAAGTGGAAAGAAGCAGAAGACAACTACCAAAAAAATTCTGAAGAAGAAGAAAAGTAAACCAAAGAAGAATAATCATCCGAAGAAGGAGAAACACGACGAAAAAGTGGATCCAAAAACGAAGAGAGTGAAGAAAAGGAAGACTGAGAAGAAAAATTCGATCTTGAAGAATAAAAAAAAACTTGAAAACCACCTCGACGAAGTTGGTGAAGAGATACGTGAGATTTTGACTGAAGGAGACAACAAATCTGCGAGATCTGCGGTTCAAGGCCGAAGCCTCGTTGCGAATTCGTCGAGGAAAATTCGTGACGCTGAAAAATTTGAGAAAAGACATTTTTTTCTGAGATATAGAAAAGACATTGAGGACACGAATATTGCGGGTTCGAGAAAGTACAGAAGCCGAAATATTCGCTCATCTTTGTGGAATCGACCATCGGACACTGCCGAAATATTTGAAGAGTTCGACAATTTTCCGGACTTGTTGACCCTGAAGAAAGCAAATTTCACAAGTCATGAAAAAACGGCCTTCAACACAAGTGACTTGAAGAAAAAATATGGAGAAGAGAAAGGGAAGAAGGTACCAAAATCTCTTCAGCATTCTCAACAAAATGTGAAAAAGGTGCATCCGACCCTGAAGAGTGGTAAAAAACAGGGAAATCTTGAAGATCGTCTCACAAAATTGAGACTATCAGGAAGAATGAAAGCATCCGAAAGATCACATAAGCATATTGGAATCCCGAAGACCACAGCTCACTTCAGCATTCAAAGAAAATTGCAGTCGAGTCCGCAGATGAATTCGCGAAAGAGATCGAAAAACGGGAAATCTGCTCGACGCGAATCGACAGGTAATTCGAAAAATCATTCGGCACGTAAAAATTCGAAACCAGCGAAGACGCCGAAGAAGACCCTGAAGAGGAGTCACGGAAGATCGTCCCAAACTGTGGTCCCCATAAAAGAAGGTCGCATCCGGGTGAAATACATTTATCGAGACAAGCAAAGCGCTCTTCAAGGTCCTCTTCCTCATCGCACAACCCTGAAGAGCGAGGCTCGAATTCAGGAGGTCACTGAAACGACAAATTTTCGAGAAATACAAAAAGCGGCGTTACCCAAACTCCCTAACGCGGGATCCGTAAACATAACTAATTGCAAAAGTTGCATATGCGACCTTGAAGAAGCTGTTGAAGAGCTGAAAAAAATAATGACCCTGAAGGCGAATTCGTTGGGAAAAATAGTGGAATACGAGTGCACGAAATTCGAGAATATCGGCGACGAAATTATGCTCGTTTCTACGGGAATAATCGGCGACGTTCTTCCAAGGTCACGCCGTGATCTCGCTGAAGCTAAGGGCATGAAGTACGTGAAACCCGGTGATCTTGAAGACGCACTCAAGGAAGACATTAACGAAGAAAGAAACCAAAATGAAGTAATGTCGTTTCCGGGCAGCGATTTAAATGTCCCTTGCAACCACGATGATGAAGAGATCACGTGGTTAACGAGTATCAGCAGACCGAATTACACCTGGGCTCGTGAAGATGGTTTGCCGGTCTCGGGTAATTTTTCAGGCCACCTTAATTAATTAAATTCATCATTTCCATCCGAAACATCACTGCGAAAATATATCTATTTTATTAATCGACCTTCGTTATCTTTTTATTCCTCAGGTATAGTGACAAAAAATGGTAATCTCGAGCTATACGAAGTAGATCCAAGAGACACTGGAAATTACACTTGCTTCGTCAATTACATCGACCCTGACAATGAGGAACTCGTGCAGAACTTTTACGTTCATCGAATCCAAGGTAATTTTTCCTCACCTCAACTTCATCCAAAAATCCAGCGTTTAATTTTTTTACAAACGCAAAATTCAAAATAATTCATTCCTCGAATGGTGGTTCACGTGAATATTTCAAATAATTTTTTCGCGCAGTAGTAACTTTACCGAGGTACACTCTGCGCGGAGGGAATCGTTACCGGCTGGAAAATTGTGACGAAACCGAGCTCGACGTTCTCGCCTCGCATTTGCCAAAAAAACTGAACGACATTCTCTGCAAGGGAGGGATCTGCGATGCTTTTATATACGCTCCTCATTGTAACCATCAGCAGGTACAAAAATTCCACCATTATTTCGACTTTCCTTAAATAACACGCTATAAAAAATTGAAATCTCATCGGTACATCAACGAGTATCTTTTAGTGAAGAGAATGAGCTATCGCTCTGTGAAATCATTGAAGAATTACAGATTATACCTGAAGAAAACCGAAGGAAAATGTAGTCCATTGAAAAAAAGTTAATCAGTTGATCTTCGTGCAAATTCGTCATTATTAATTATTCTGCATCAATGCATTAAACTTTAATGAGTCTATTGCGAACATTGTGCACTATTCCTACTGAAAATATATTTTTTAGCAATTTCTACGACGTTTTTTCCCCTAGATCTCGATAAGAACGTTGATCGTTCCTTCGAGTACCGCAAAACTATTTCCAATTGGTGCGAGTCAGTGCGGATTGCATTGCCGTAAAGCGGTTCAGGACAAAGTGGCGCTGTTGCTGAGTACGAATTTGCGAAACGTGCTTCGTAAATCGAGTCAGTAATCCATCCAGTTACTTTAATCGACTGAACAGTCGTCGCTGATCGCTCATTGACAATTATTGCTACAGATAACTTTAACCACAGTTGTTTTCAGGTTGCCGCATCGGCCGCGAGACATACTCGTGCCTATCGATGCGGAAAGCACCGGAACAGCCGGAAGTCGAAGAGGCCGAAGAACCGGCAAAAATGCGGACGCCGACGGCGAAGTTGGGCTGCTCGTTGGTTGTCCTGCTGGATATGGTCTCCACGACAGCCATTGTCGTGAGTTTTCCACTTAATTTCATCATACCTCTCCCACCTTCTTTCCCTATTTCTTCGTTCTGCTCAGAATTTTTTTCCGAGACAAAAAGAGGCAATTTTCTTCAAAAGAAATTATATTTTCCTTCTGACTTTCGATTAAAATTCGGAATTAAAAAAAAAAGACAAGACATTTTGTCTTTTCAGCCACAAAAAAAAAATAGTTGTGAACATTTTTCTCTTCGAGTTCCAAAGAAGATGGAGCAAATGTTGAATTTAAAAAAAAATCTTTATAAAACGTTACTTCGATTTATCGGGCATCTCGCTGTCGCTAATGTGGCTAATTGCTCATTATTCTTGCAGTTCCTTGCACACCGGGATCTCACAGCGATAATTTGGGCTCGAAGTGCAAGGATTGTCCCTCGGGAACTCATCAGCCGAATACGGGAGCCAGGACTTGTCGCGCTTGCACTAATCCCTTCGTTGAGGGTTGCTACGAGATGGTAATTTCGTTTCGACGATTTTTCTTCTGTAAATAAAATGACAGGAATGGTTATTAGTATTTTTTTTTTACAGCTGTGGAATTCCTCGTCCGCCTTGATGGCGATTATTGCGAGTGTTTGCGCAGTTTTAACGATATTCACGATGATCGTTTGGATGATTTGCTGCGGTAAAGGAAGAAAAAGTGAGGGCGAGTCGTGCGCCCGTTCAACGGAAGTCGAGCTCAAGTATCAACAGGTGAATTATCGTCGATATCATTTATTTAATAATAAGGAAATTTTCCGGTAAATCGATAACTCAAAATCACTGATCAACAGGCTACAGGTGATCGATCGGTGAGGCAACCGCTTATCGATCACCCGAGGAACTTTAGCGACGAAGATGAACGATGCGGTGACTGCGAAAAAGCTAGAAAGAAGAAGAAACGATTTATTAAAAAGAAAGTAGTGCCGCGAGGAGACGACGAGGACGAACTCCTCGCTCATGGATCGAACGAAGTGAGTTTTGGGATTTTTTTAATGAAGAAAAAGTATCTTCCGTTGGTTACAGGTTTTTGTACCGATTGAGTAGATTTCGGATACTCGGAAATATCGGAAAAATCGATTGTTGTAATAGTCGATTATTGAGATATCGATTCTTACGATAATCGATTATTAACACATTGATTTTTACGATAATCGATAATTGAAACATCGATTCTTACGATAATCGATAATTGAAACATCGATTCTTACAATAATCGATAATTGAAAAATCGATTCTTACAATAATCCTACAAAAATCGATTTTTCAAATATTGATATTTTTCACAAATATCGTAAATTCCTAAATACGTATACTAAAGATAAGCTACAAGCTACGATGTATTTTCACACAGCGTCGACAGAGAAGTGTCAGGGATCGCCCTGACCAGAAATTGGAGCGAGGAAGAGCCGCGCCGATATCTTGTATAGATTCTTACCGATCCCACGGTGGTGGCCACTGCAGAAATAGTAACGACGGAAACTCCTGTAACATTTTTAACCAGCGACTTATTTTCCAGTACACCGATTGAATAATAAAATCCTCTTTCGCAGGTTCTCCCAAAAGATTTGATTACCGGAAACCCCCCCTGCCGCCGCCCGATTTTCCCAGGTGACGAATTTCCGCTCAGATTCGTTTGATCCACGAGAAATACAACGATAATCGCAGGACCCGCAGAAGTTATTTATACACAAATATACATCACATTCCATTTAGAAATATATATATATATATATATTCATTTTAAGCCAGGAACGGTTCTCAAAAACCGAACCCATAGAAAGTGTAATTTTAATTAGACTATCGATAATTGTATCTATATATTTTACTGCGATATTGATTACGGACGACTGGAATAAATGAAGATCATTTTTTAAGGGAAATGTTAACGGGACTTTTTTTATGGTAGTTTTGCGACTATGGAAATACCATTAAAACATTTTTTGTGTTTTTTTACTCGTCGGTTTCTATTTGTTTATTCGATATTTACACATGATAAATAAGAACACCGAGATCTGGCGACCAATCGATTTTGCGGAGCACCTTAGAAACTACAGCGACATAAAATCGTTATTAGATCGTACCGCATCGCTTATTTGAGCATCTGGTGACGAACGATGAGGAAAGGCGCGGCCAATCCGCTGCCGAAGAAGGCGATGAACAACGCGGTCAGCTTGTATCTGTTAGTTATGTCGAACGGCAGATTCTGAAATTCAGAAAAAAATTCTCAATATACATTCCACCCAAAATTCTCAAAATTATTAGCGCCGAGTCAAAAAAAAAAAAATCCTTCCTATTTCCTCGTACATTCCGTCGCAAAATGCGATTCGACAAAATCGCCTCCGATTTCCAAATCGTCATAATCGCAATCGCCTTTTTGCATTCGGCATTGAAATCAATTCGTCAATCTTATCGTTGACCTTGAGCTTTACTTTTTTTTACTTAAATCTTAAATTCCCCTTAAGAGTCATAATTAAATTTTTTTCAGATATTCAAATCGAACGGTACTTAACAATTTACTTAATTTTAAGTAAATTAAAAACAAAAATATAATTAAAAGGCAGTTAAATTAAGTAAAAAAAAATAAATAAATATTTTTTTCATTAAGTCAAACAATCGAATCGTTTGAAGGGAAATTATTTGGAATAGCGATAGTCAATTGTCGCGAGACGGTTATGCAAGAGTATGCCAAGTAGTAAGTAAAGGGTTAAGGACGTAAAAAAAGGATATATGAAAATACTTACGCCGCCGACGCGGCCGCCGTGATCGTGCGATTGCCGAGCGACGCTCGTACCGAATCTCCTCACCAATTGTCCGGCAAACATTTTCGCAGCGTTTCTTCTCGTGAAATAAACACGAATTGAAAGCGTTCGATCGCTACTCTTTTCCCAGTGCGGAGAGCCGAGTGCTTTTTCAATATGGCGACGGTTACTTTGCGCAGACGATGCGCGCGCACTCGCACAGCGCTAGTCAAAATTTGCTGTATAAATAATACAATTGTATTTAACGTGTTAAATATAGTTTTGCAAATTAGCGGGCGAATTATTAACCCAGAATTTATCTAATTTATATATAACCGGCAAAAAAAAAAAAGTATTCCTATAAAGGGCCACTCCAAAGTCAAATCAGCGCTATTTTTGTAATCGATTTTTTCAACTTCAATGAGTAATAATAGGAAGTTGTTTGTATCTAAAAATGAATACGCAAATCAGAGAAATATTAATAATTACAGATTTGCATATATTTATTCTTTTTTCTTTTAATCCATTTTTTTTATCCGTGAAAATGAAAAGTTTCTAATTGCTTGGTATCCTTATCGAAATTTCGACAAAAACACTTGCAAATACAGAAGAAAAAAAAAAGTATTTCCTTCTATTTTTCGAAATACGATTATATCTTTTGAATTTATGATATCCTTAAATTAAGGGGAACGTAATAAAATTTTGGAGTTGAAGGAAAAGTATGAACGGTTGAAGTTATGAAAAAAAAAAGTGGTCGGCTGAATTTTTTTGATATTTTATTTTTTATTAATTACAAGAGGCTGGAGTTCACTTGTCGGCCTTCTTCGTTTTGGTGGAGGCCTGTTGCGCCCTCAGTACCTTAACGACGATCTTTTGTTCCTCGATAAGGAAGGCACGAACGATCCTGGGCACAAATAATAAATTAATACAGCGATCGGCGAGTAACTAAACGTTTTGCAGTGAGGAAATGAAGCGCTTTGCTTTTATTACCTTTCCTTGACGCACTTGTGGCACAGAACACCTCCGTACACCCTCTTGACCGTCTTCTTACGCTTGCACATACGAGAACGCTCCATCGGCCTCGCCGGCTGAATACCTCTGAGCTTGTCCTTGCACTGACCACATCTCGGGATCTTCTTGGGCTTCTTGAGGTACTGGTAGACGAGCTTGCCGCCAGGAGTGCGTACACTTGAGAAGAAGAAACATATTTTCGTCAAACAAGAAACCACACAGAATTAAGGTGGCCTAACTTTAAAAAAATAATAATAATCATCAAATGCTCAGCCTTCTTTTGAAGAATCTAATTTAACACCAACCATTTCTGCAATTTTCCAAAAAATATCACAAAATTTGGTGACGTAAAGAGATACATTCGCTATAAATTGATCATTTTAAAAAATGCAAAAATCTAAACTCTTTGTTATTCATAATCACTGATTTTTAAAGCCTCAGATTATAAGCGATTTATTCTACTATTTTCCATGCGGAAAGTCCCATAATTTTTTATATCTGGCCCTTGTTATTTTTGTTATTCATAAAATTTAATGCTCGACTAAAAGTCAAAATTCATTTTACAAAACGATCTTGCAAACAGATAACAAATAAATATTCGTACCAATTTAAAAAAAAAAAACAGAATACAAATTTTTTTTAATGCCATAAAATTGTCCAAATGTACGAGCTTTTTTGAGGCTAGGAATGATTCTGAGCAAGAACCTGAAGAGGCCACGCACAAAACGGCGAAACCTAAATTTGCATCGACGATTTCATCACAATTGATCCAAAAACGAATTTTCTCACTTTTGGCAAAATTCGCGCGTGTTAATTTGACGAGACAGTTGAAAAGTCAACCAAAACATAACCTAAAAATGGTTCCGGGTGCGATAGCCGGGAATTCGCGGGTCGAAAGGCGGTGAAAATTTGGCGATTTGCTTTTCGGAGTTCGGGAAATAGAATTTTCCTGGGCTTAAGTGATAATTTCAACTTACACGCGTCTCCTGTTGCTCTTGGTGTTGTACGACAAGCGTCGTCGATAGGTTAGCCGCTGCACCATTTTACGTCTGTAACATTAATGCGCAATTTCACAGTTATAAATAAACAATATCCCCACTAAACAAATCACGCGGAATCGGCGAAGAGCCGCTGATCAACAATTCAACTCAATGCACAGCGATGGCTTATTTTTTCACGGATTTTATTAATATTACGACAAGTTAACACAGACCTGGGTCGGAGCGAAACGGAAAAGGAAGCTTCCCCCACTCGGCGGCTCCGGTAGTTGTCAAAACAGTCGCCGAAAGAGCGCTGACTTCGAAAACCGGAAGTGACGACGCGACGTCGGATCCGCCGTTTGAATGTAGCTCACCTAATTAATGTTTATTAGCATTATTGTTTATCGTCGCGGTTCAAAGGTTTTTTAAATTTTATTCCAAGGGTTTTTCGTATTCCAGAAAATGTTTTTTTTTTTAAATTCATTTGATAAAGAACTGAAAAAAATAAACGTAGGATCGTCTGCATAATTTTTTATATTTTTTATTGTGCTCTTGTAAAATATATATTAAATCGTTACAATGGGATTAAAATCGGGGGTAAAAACCGATCGAAGGGTTCAAGGGCTTCAGCCGAAGCGGTAGTTGTCGTAGATACCGCGGAACATATCGCGACAATTGATTTTCACTTTGAGTTTAGCGCAGAGCAAAAAAACGCCGGAGAGTTTGCGATGGAGGCTGTAAATTTCCTCGGGAGGTGGACACAGTCGTTGATTTATTATCGTCGGAACGAGAGCTTGAACGCTGGAATTTTAAAAAAATGGATATATATCGTTACAAAGTTTCTTGAGGGTTTGCCGATTTTTTTGTTGGTATAGATCTTACCGTCGCGTTACGTTTTGACCGCCGAAGTCGTACTCGGCATTTTTTTCATCGAAAACTTGTCCCAGTATCATGACCGTGTCGACGTGAGCGTCCTGCATAATCTGCAAATGTATTTACGAAAATGAAACGAAGAATTGAGAGACGAAATCGTTGTTTCGAAACGGAAATCGGCACTTTTCGGTGCATCTTTTGATACTGGCCTTTGACTCGTATCCCGTGAGAAACTTCATTTCCTTCGAGAGCTTCAATACTTTGTCGCGGTCTCTTTTGCTGGCCGCGTTTATTATCTCGATGTACTGATCCATAAAATCTTTTTCGTACGTTCGGCAGGCTCCGAAGTCGAGGAGCGTAAGTTGGCGCGTTTCGGTGTTGTAAAAAAAATTGGCCCAGTTGGGATCGGTCTGCATGTACCGGAACACGAACAATTCTTTGAGGCAAAGGTGCATTATGAGCTTGCAGATGTGCTCGCGAGTCTCCATGTCCATTTCCGCACATTTGTCGATCGGTATGCCCTCCACGAGTTCCGTTGTGAATACCTGCTTCGAGCAGAGATCGTCTGCAAACAGAGATTTTATAAATCATTTCTAGTTATTCGATAAGCGTACACAATATTTTTTACATTTTTTTTTCTTAGGATTTTGCTGAATATTAGTTCATGATTTTTTATCTTTACCGATAACAGCTGGCACAAAATATTCAGGATACGGAGCGACGAGTTCTCTGTATTTTTTTGTGCATTCAGCTTCCCTCTCGTAATCGACTTCCCACGCGAGCTCGCGTTTCGCCACCTCGACGAGATTATCAATGAACATGCCTTCCGGAAACATGTTCCACACCTGGGGAATATTTAATCATTTTTATCAATCGAGGGAAGTGGAGTATCGCGAATAAACGTGACTTTCTGAGACATTTTCCACGGATGGAAAGCGCTGAATTATTTTCAGCAGTTTTTTAGAGTCGCTTTTATTCAATATTCACCTTCATTACGCCCACGAGATTATCAATATCGCTTTGAATGCCTTCGGCTACACCGGGATATTGAATTTTCATCGCTACGCCTTGGCCGCTGGGCAGAGTCGCGTAATGAACTTGTCCTGCGATTATTGAAATAATTAATGAATCTCGAAAATTTCTGTGTATTATTTTACCTAGAACTAATCATTGGATTGTTGATTACCTATAGAGGCAGCGGCGAAGGGTTTTTCGTCAAAAGTTGCGACTTTGCTTCGCCAATCGTGGCCCAATTCGCTGGCCAATACCTTCTGCACTTGCCAAGTTGGCATAAAATCCGCGCTCTGTCGTACGCGTTCGAATGCCTTTGCCAATTCCGGACTTATGACCGTGTTGTCCTGAATACTCAAAATCTGGCCGATCTTTAATGCCGCGCCTCTGACTTTGCAAAGCGTCGCGACGATTCTCTCCGCATTCGCCTTCGTCAGAAACATACTGTCCAAAGTTTCGCCCACGCTCTCAGTTTTTAAGCCCAGTGTTCGTCGACTGTATTCCGCCAAAGTTCCGATCCCAAGGCCCAAACCAAGAGTCCCAAAACTCACCATCCTCTGGAGACGAGTGTGCGGAACTTTCCGCTCTTTCGAACTGGCCGAAAGCTTTTTTTTTATTTCGTGAAAATGGCAAGTTATTATTTAGAAAAATTAATACTTTCGGGATAAGTTTTGGAAGTAACATTTCTGTGGAAATGAGTTTCTCTCGAAAATGCGCAAATGAAAAGGGCTTAAATATTTTTTTGCCAAGCGGAAATAGTTGCGTGTAAGTAATTGTACAAAGCATTAAAAAACAGGGGATCGAAGTTGATTGTGAAATTTAATGTGGAAACTTACAGTTTGGCGAGGCTTAACAGTAGGTTTTGCAATGGGTCTTTCACTTTTTATGCTCTCCTGGAGTTTATTTTTGTCATCAATACTCTCGTCGTGATTTGCGACTGTGGAAGCTTCAACGGCGCGTCTGGCGGCTTTTAATTTCATTTTCCTCTCGTGTTCGAGCTCTAAATTTCTCAAAACTTCTTTGTCTTTCTCGGAGAGCTCGATTTTCGGGATATCTTTGTCGATGCTTATGGTGTCGATTTTCTCCTTCACGCTCGTGTATTTTTTCGTTGACGACGGTGCTGCTGATTGGAACTTTATTTTGTTACTCGCTATTGAATTTAATTCATTTTTAGCGGACTCTTGAGCTTTCACCTGAGTTCTAACTACTTTTGGATCTTTGGCGGGGTCAACGATTTCGAGCTTCTCGCTATTCTCTTTTTGCCAAGTCGTCGCTTGCGGCAATCCTGCTAAATCTTTAGTTCGAAATTTCGTGTACTCGCAAATTCCTTTTTCTACTACGCACAGACGGTCGATCAGCTCCTTTGCCTCTGCGAAGACTTTTTCCTTAAAACAAAACACGCGAGACATGAATTTCCCAGCGTTACATTTTTTTAATTGATAATTAGCATCGTTTTTGTTTGAGTACTTTGAGTTTAGAGTCGACGATCATCCGAAACTTACAGGAACCTTACTTGGATCGATATCGCGCAATTTTTTAGCGGCTTCGTTGATATTTCCCTCAGCCAGCATTCTGAGGCTCGAGTTTTCCGCTATTCGCTTCACCGTCTCTTCCTGCGTTTTCAGGAGTGCGCCTGCTACCGTTTGAGCGCCACGGAGCACGCCCATCAGATCGGAAGTCCATGGGCGGGCCATCTGCGTGCCAAAAATGTCTTTGTTAACTTTTCTTCAATTTTCATGTTTAAAAAAAACAAAATTGAAGTCGCAGAGTCGCCTGAATTCACAGAAAACTCTCGATATCTGTTCTACAAAAATATATTCAAACAAATGCGAATGAATTTGCAGAAAAATGATATATCCTAAAAAGACACGACTAAACAGAAAAAAAAATCTGAAACAATGTAGCTTTAATATTTACAAAACTGGACAATTTGCTGACACATTTTATCCGAGTCACACAAAAGAAAAATCTTTGAAGCAGCGTAGAAAAAAAACATGCCAATAAAAACTTATCGAAAACAATACAACACAACAATATCGAAAAAGGAAACGTCAAACTCTCTCTGCAATTTATCGACTCACTCCGTCGACTCGTTTACGCAAACCCTTTCGCACTCGTTGCGAATTGTTCAAAGAAAACTCTTAAATATTCGAATTAATTCGAAAATACGTTTTTTTTTTCAAAGCCACTGCCACGATAATTCAAAATTTGCAGCACTGTCAGACTACGAATGACTATCGAAACACCGAATGAGAAATCCTGGCGCAACTTGTCATGATAAATTTTCAGAGGCGATTTTGGCTGATTACCTCAAAAAATCACGAGGATAATCGCAGTATTTGCGACTCTCGTTTCGGGCAGCGAGTGTATTGCGAGATAAGCGATCAGAGTGCGAAATCGGACTATGAAAATAGTCGTGAGGACCTTGAGGTTACGTAAAAGAGGTTATGAATACTAGAGAGTATATAAAACCCGGCATCCGCTTAGTTTTCCAAGTTTTTGTCGATTTTTTAATGAAAACACGTTTTTAAGCGAAATTTAACGGACTATAAATTTAGCATCGTAATTGACAAGTCCGCAGAGGGAGGCTCAAAATTCGAGATGCGAATTCGGAGATGAGAGGTTATTTCACTCCTGAAAATTTAACTACGAACTGTCATGTGCAGAGCGGCTCAGTCGTCTGCTATATATATATATATATATATATATACAAAAGCACGTGTTCACAGGCAGTGACGCAAAATGAGGACGATTTTGCATCACTGCACGTGCCAACTAAATAGATATGTCATTTTTTTTTTTAATTTCTTTGAATTACTTTAATGAGTTATTTAGCATTTTAATTAATTTTTTGAAAGTATGAAGCTTTTTTTAGTTAAAAGGGGAGGTTTTTTTTAAAGTGAAAAATTGATTTTTTAGTGTGGCTTTATTTCATATTTTTTATAGAAGAAGGTTTTTTTTTTGGTGCTTGGAATAATTTGAATGCATTGTTTTAATGTATGTATGTATATTGTTTACAACTTTGTTTACACTTACGCAAGGGCCAGGACCTCAAACGATGGTCATTTTTTCTCAACAATTAAAATTAATTACAATATCCATACGTTCGGTATCTCCAACAGTTTACAACAACATCAAAGACTAATTTTGCGACTATTCGAGGTGTTTTTTTCTTTCTCTTCGGTCCTTGTTCATTTATTTCTCTGTTTTTTTTTCTTTTTTTGCGAAATAAATCGTGGGCTCTAACAATGATTTCATTTGGCAAAGAAATGTTACGACGAAAAGCGCCTGGAGGACGACAATACTCTAATTTAATTAATTACAAGCGAATATTTAACGCAATCATACGTGACGACGTTTACTTCGTCATCTTCTTCATCGCCTACGATTACTTCGCTATAATCATTATAATTAATCAATAATTAACTATTACGATAACCAGCTATGATTAATTTTAATTCTATTACATCGATAGTGCGTCTGCGTCGTTTTTTATCTCTTATAATCGTCATATTTAATCTTCGATTCGATACGAGTCGATGACGATGCGTGCACGATTACAGTTTTACATTGTACTTCGATTATAATTGTGTAAATATTTTCTTTCTTCCTTTTTCTTTTCTGAATTAACTATTAGCCACATTTTTTTTTTTTTACACATTGCTTCGTTCTCCGTATTTCATTTTAGGAGGCCTTCTTTTTCCTACTATTCTTTATCGTACACCTCTCAAGACGAATTTCTTCCCTAATTGACGTCCCATGCTCAAAATAACCGATAATCAATTTGCTCAATGACCTTTTTTATCGTTTCACTTTAAAATGGGATGGAAAAATGTACAATTTCGTTATATTTCGGTCGATATGTGGTTGGTAAATATTTGTAACAGTGCCGAACGAGGAAAATCTTCTGCATCATCAATTTCGCAATTTGCAAAAAAAACTCACGGAAGAATAAAAAACGGAACGCGAGCTCGCGCAAACGATGAACTTAGGAATTACAACAGAACGAGTGCGATTAATGGAAAACGAATGGAGCGCAAAAATACTGCGTAAAACAGCTGCCCGTTTAATCTACGCTAACGGATTAATAATAAATGTAAAAAAGAAACAAGCATACGTTAACACGTGTAGTCTTTTGCTCTTAATAAATATAAATTACAGAATTAAAAAGAGAAGTCGGGAATGCACAGGAAGATTTCACCGATTAGATTTCTCACAGCATATCGTAAAAGTCAGTTCGGAATTTAGCGACGAGCCTGGACGAGGTTTTTCGAGAGAAGCGCGGAAAATTGAACATCGAAAGCTTCTCGTCGCGGAGATCTTCCAGTTGTTCAGAAGACATGAGCCTTTGGCACGTTGACAAAACAATCGTATCCTTTTTTTTCTTTTCTCTCACGTTCTCCATCATATCTTTCGGAATATCTCAATACTTGCGCGATGAAAAGTGGAAAAATCGGAGGGATGAGCAAATGTACGAGTTCAATTATGAGATATAAATAATAAATGTGTAGTTACACTGGAATCTCAAAGAGTCGCGCAAACTAATCGTGTTCTTTTTGTCCCTCGAGTGAAGTAAAATATATAAAAAAAAACGTTGTGGATTTTAGTATTTTTTTTTTTTTTTCTACCGCGAATGCGAGGACGCGGGGATGACTAGAGCAGCCGATAGCCACGATTTGACCAAAGGTGCTGAAAAAAATGAGAGAAACAAATGGAAGTTAGAGGACAGAGTGAGGAATACATTCGCAAGCTCGCACTCGCGACTCGCGGTAGAAATTTACGGACAAAAAACGGAACGATTCGCCTAAAAAATCGTCATTCACATCAATCAGCATCATCACAATGTTCTTAGCGGCACTCGCCACGTCTAACTCTGAGGAAGTGAATAAAAAAACGTTCGGGGACAACCGAACGATTTTTTCTTCTTCTTTTCTTTTTGTTTTTTGTTGATATTAATTCGTCGAATGCAATTTGTTGTTTGTGTAACTAAGGTCAGACGTTGCTGTCGGGTTTTTCGGAAAATCCCATGGGTTGAGCGTTTTCGACGAGATTCGAGTGCATACCCGACGTTCCACCGACGATCGGCGGTTCCGTCGTCGCTGCCGTTCTCATCGCGTCCAACGGGGCCCTGATAAACAATTTATTATTGTTATTAATCTTCGTCTTTGCTAAGCAAAATTGGGGAATTCATGCCGTACGAATTTTTGTCATTCCAAATGGGCACCATCCGAATAATCATTCGAGTTTTTCCATAAAGATCATGAAAAATACCTTGCGACGTATTACAAATTTTAGGAAAAAATCGGTGAATCTTTGGCACCTTTTAAAGTGGAAACAGTGAAGAATTTCCCCTTTTTTCCTTTTTATAGGTGTAAATATAAGTGTTAATATTTTAAGTGCTGAATTATTTGAATGGTTGCCCTAGTGTACAGTTTTCTATCTATTGGAAATAATTAGTGGAATTGGTGGAATGGTAATAAGCGAGAATGGCTGTCACCGGGTTTTCCCTTTCAAAAAAGTCTCATAAATTCCAGGTCCCAGGTCTTTAAACGTTTTCTCGCGCATTTTTCCGCGCGTTTATCAACCGCCCGTGTGAATTCATGAGGCTATTTTAATACACCCAATTACAGTTCGTTAGTGGGGTCTATTAATTATTTTTTCCTGTTTCAATGAATGCTTAGGAAGAATTCGTGTGATCGAGCGTGACGTATATTTAAAAAAGCGGAAATAACGAAGAAGAAAATGAAAATGGAGCATCTTTAATAGATATTTTTGTGTAAGAGGGAGAGGAACATTAATGTGCTATGATTTACTTTTTAAAAGTACCAATATTCGGGATAAATTTTTCAGGACGAACGAAACCAAATATTAAGCACTTTCTGAAGTTCAATTACAAAGCACAAAAGTATTAACGTCTAATGCAACATTTTTGAAAGGCAATTGGTCATGCTGATGCTTTTTTTTTTTTTTTTTCGTGAACATTAGAACAAAACTAATGCATTCGTGCGTAGACTGCAACACCGCAAGGGCCTAATTAAAAAAAGCGACTGATGCAAGCGTTATTAATAGTTTATTTTTGCCTGGTTAGCGTGGCGCGGTGTGGTGACGTTGCTGTTAATTATTTGCTTTTGCTTTTGTTTTCATCGACGGATTTACGTCGGTCGCCATACGTCCGGATCCTCCATGAGGGTTGTATGGTGGTCAGTGCTAGGAACACCACCCGGTTGGGGCGCAGTCGGTGAAGCTATGCCCGACGGCGATGCCATTCCTGTCGGCTCGGGCCTTGCACCTCTGTTTTGTTTTTTTTTTTTTACATTGGGGATTTTATTTTAGTCCACGCCACGCATTTATTAAAAATTGTATTGTTAGAAAATTCAGAAGCTACGACTACCGAGAGGCCCAAACATTTTTTACGAAAATTTTTTCGTAATTTCTGTGTGTGTTTTCCAAAGAAACTCGTATAAAAATCATTTTTTTTTAACAAAAAAAAAAGAAGATATGCCCACCGGCCGATGATGCATGCAGAAGAAATAAAAGAGTTGGTTTCGCAGCGAATTATGTAAAACTCCATCGATTATTAAAATGACAATTTATGGCAAAATTGTATTCATAATAATTTGATTTTTAGGATTCCCTAAAATTGTAGCGGTCTTTTTATAAAAACTGCCAATTATTCTTTTTCATTACTGATGATTATAAATTCAATTGTACGATGAATTGTCATTTGAGCGAATAATGGAGTTTTACAACTTCGGCTGAAGAAATATTTGTACCCGCAAGCAATATTCGATAGTTTTCTCACAATTGTGTAGCTGAAATATTCGGAGCCCAGTTAATGTCACGATTTACGAGAGAAGAAGACACGTTTGTTTTTTTTTCTTTCGCACACAGCAAGAAAAATCCCAGAAACCGAAGCAGTTTTTTAGTCTCATCGACAATATTTCTATGATTAACGGGTGAAATTGCTACTCACTTTTTTCCAAGGGACATCATGCCGTAGAGTATTCCTGTTGTGAATATCAAACCGCTTCCAAAAAGGCTGGCCATTCCAGGACAGAGAATCACCGCAGGGATGGCGAGACTGCAAAGTCAAGCGTAAAATGAGTCTCCGCAGAACGGTGGAAGATTTATTCGGAAGATAAGAGGGTGAAATGAAGTATCGAATGTGACGATCAATTCCTACCCACAATAACCGGCAGCTCGATTCCAGTAAGGCCTTCGCTCCACCCAATCGCTCAAACTCTGCACAAAATCTAAGAACATGCAGCAGCAAGGCGCCTCGATGGTAACGAGAAGAAAGCCGCTAACCATTTGCCATATACCGCTGATAAAGCAGTCCACCGAGCCACCGAGTATGTAGATGCAGTTCCACATTCCCAGGAATATTGCGACTGGATAAATAAACGGCGAATGTTATCAGGAAGAAATTAAAAAATTAGTGGCAAGACCGAAAGTTTCTACGTTTTTGTTGTATATTTTATTACATTGTTCGATGGGAAAAAAAGCAAAAGTTATGTGCATTAGGGTTGTGCATTTTCCGTACCCCAAATAACTTTGCGGTGCTTCCGAAGTTTGCAAATCGTAGGAAATTCTTTACAACCGTAGAATGGATCTTACGTTTAAAAAAATATTGCGAATAGCACATTTCTGTTTAATTCTTCCTGTTAAAGTAATCAACGGACATGGGGATTTGAATTTTTTTTCCCGCTTTCAAGTTTGGAACTCACTGAAACTTCCCACGGTGCCGAGCCCTCGGCCCGCGTATTTCATCCACCACGGGACGTCGTCCTTGGCCACTGGATCCTGTCCCGGTCGCTCCATTATAGAGGCAAATTTCTCACCGAAAGACTGGAGAAAAAATGGAGAATTTTGAGAACACGAGAGCGAGAACAACGGCGACGAGTTTCGTGTTATCGACGCAAAGACGTTTATCTATTCAGTGTATGAAAAAACTAAAACCGACTAAAAAAAAGTCTACAGCTTTCGATGAACATGAATGAAAATCTGTAATTGCACCAGCGAAATCCGATAAATCCGCTCGAAGAGCCAAAACGTCAAATTTGTAACCGTGTTACGAATATTAACAAATATTGCGTCTCAAAATTATCGTCAACAATAAAAAATTACAGCACAAAGGAAATCCTATCGACCAAGTTCCTTAATAGTAATCGCGCTCCGAATCCTGACCGTCGAATATCAACCGAACGCATTTACGTCTCGGAAACATTTGGCAATGAAAAAAAAAAGGCGGTCATTATTGCTTCGGCATGGCATTAAGGTCATTGCACTCTGACGATATCTCAGCCCCAAACACAAAAAGTCGCAGCCATATGCAACACTAAAAAAAAAAAAAAAAAAAATCTCAATTCCGATATTGACAATTAGAGGAATTACAAAATTTTCATATCGACTGAAGCAAATTTGAGTTATCCAACGAATAATTGAAACAAAAGGAATAGATGACTCCGTGGTATGTTAATTAGCATGAAAAATAAAAAATATTGTAAATGGGTGATTTTGGGGAAAAAATGAGGGAAAGTTTTTGGAAAATTTTGATGAAACCGATTTTTGGGGAAGATCGAGAGAATTCAGCGATAAGGACGAGGGCAATGGGTGAGAATAGCCGAGGGGGTGCAAAACCGATAAAGATGGAAGTAACCTCAGGATAATTGACAGAACTGTCAGATGAACTGGTGAATAATAAAGGAGAGGAGAAAGTCGTCGGATGTGGGAGAAAAAACTTGCCATTTTCGTGATTTGTTGTTCGTTGCTTTCGGGGCCTCGACGTCAGCTGATAGGCACGAAAAAATACAGACGAAAAAATATAACACTACCTTTCTCACCGCCGAATTACCAATATTCCGTCTCCTCGACCCCCACCACTAATTTCGTCGTCTCGTCGTCGATGCCCAGTGGCGCCGCCATCCAACGTGGCGACTTTTATCCGGATCAATTTCAATTGTCCATTCCCAATTAATTTTAGGGGCTTAAATTTTTTTTAAATTTCATTGTTTTTTTTTTTTAATATCTTAGAATATTGCAAACCACTAATTTTGTCGTCTCCTCGTCGATGCCCAGTGGCGCCGCCATCCAACGTGGCGACTTTTATCCGGATCAATTTCAATTGTCCATTCCCAATTAATTTTAGGGGCTTAAATTTTTTTTTTTCGATTCACTGTTTTTTGTGAAATTTCTTAGAATATTGCGATTTTTTTTATTTCAAATTTAAAAATGTGCCAAAGATTAGAAGGAAAAAAATTGGGAAACTAAGTCCATTCCCAATTAATTTTAGGAGCTTGAATTGTTTTTTTTCAATTCACTGTTTTTTGTGAAATTTCTTAGAATATTGGAAATTTTTATTTATTTGAAATTAAAAAATGTGCCAAAGATTGGAAGGGAAAGATTTTTCGGAAAGGTTGATTGAAAAAAAAATTCGGAGACGAAGTCGCATTATGAACTAAAATGTATTTTTCGTAATTCTCAATTTACACCAAAGCGCAATAAAAAAGTCAGACAGGGTTTTCAGCGATTATTAAAAATTGCTGTACGCATTAAACATTACCGCCGCTATATTTCTATGTTAATTAAAATATTTAAATAACTAAATATAGTTAAATTAACTTTAAGGTCTAAATTTTACGGGAGGTATGTTCTTTCCTTTGGAGCAATTGTCGCACACCCATTCAGCAAAAGGTGCTTGCGTTAACATGAGAAAAGCTGCTTCCGAAAGGCCCACGCAATTTCTGAAAACAAAAATAAAAAAAATCGGCATTAATTTCAGTAAATAATTTCAATATTTCGTTACTGCGATTAAAATCGCTAAAATTCCAATATAAATAACTCACCTATGGAACCAAAAATTGCACCCGGATTCGCAGACGATTCCCTGGTCGTTGTCATTCACTTCTTTGTGGCAGCTTCCGCAAAGATAAATCGGTGGAGCATTGCGATTTTGGGTGTTGAAAATGATATGTTGATCGGGTGGATAAACCTGTAACAAAAAAAGCAAACAAACACAAATTTTATTAGTTGTTTTCATCTAAAAGAAGTCTATTAATTGGGTGAATCTTCTAATTAAAAGAAAAAAAATAAAAAATTCTATTTGCGAATCGAAAACGTTTTCGCTCAAATATTATAAAAAATTTTGCCAAAAACTCAAAAAATGCATAAAACGAACATACCTTTCCGTTCGAAGGCGCGGCATTTCTCGGTCCAATTCCCGGTCGCGGTTGATATCCCTGGTTCAGCATAGTTCCGCCGCCCATATTAAGGGGATGTCTATTTTGCACGGTACCGAACATATTACCAGGCATCGATCCAAAAGACGGGCCTCCCATTTGATTGCGTTGACCGGAGTTCAAATCGTTCGTCATGCTGTTGATGGGATGTCCGCCCATGTTGGTGTTGATCATCCCATTAGGCCCAGAAGTATTCATATTACCCTGTGCCAATGGGTTGATGGTATTAACGGGATCGTTAGCAGGTCGTCCCAAATTTCCGGTGTTCATTTGCATGCCCATGTGATGGGAGTACGAATGGGAAGGTCCAAACGAGCCACCAGGATTATTAACGGCCACGGGACCATTCAACGGTTGATTTTGTATCCCAGTTTGCGTGGCTCCCATCTTAACAGGCCCATTATCGCCGTGATTTTGGTTGCCACCAGAAATCCCATTTATGATCGACATAATTCCTTGTTCCATGTTGCCCATTTGCGGTCCATTGGCTTGGCTGGCCAAGTGACTGTTGATGGCGTCGATCGCTCCTTGCAATAGATTCGGGCCCGTATTTTTAATGGGACTCATCCGGCCCATTGGATTATTCATCATGGTCATGGGCGTTTGTTGATTCGAGCCCATATTGTTCATTGGGTTTGCGCAATTGTTCAGTGTACCCATCGTTTGATTTTGGCCCATGTTGTTGATGGAATTTTCGCAGCCCATCGAATTGCCCATCATGGTCATGGGCGTTTGTTGATTCGCGCCCATATTGCTCATTGGACTTGCGTGATTGTTCCGCGTACCCATCGCTTGATTTTGTCCCACGTTGCTGATGGAATTTTCGCAGCCCATCGAATTGCCCATCATGGTCATGGGCGTTTGTTGATTCGCGCCCATATTGCTCATTGGGCTTGCGTGATTCTTCAGTGTACCCATCGTTTGATTTTGGCCCATGTTGATGATGGAATTTTCGCAGCTCACCGAATTGCCCATCATGGTCATGGGCGTTTGTTGATTCGCGCCCATATTGCTCATTGTGCTTGCGTGATTCTTCAGTGTACCCATCGCTTGATTTTGGCCCATGTTGATGATGGGATTTTCGCAGCTCACCGAATTGCCCATCATGGTCATGGGCGTTTGTTGATTCGCGCCCATATTGCTCATTGGGTTTGTGTGATTGTTCATTGTAGCCATCGCTTGATTTTGGGCCATGTTGTTCATGGAATTTTCGCAGCCCATCGAATTGCCCATCATGGTCATGGGCGGTTGTTGATTCGGGCCCATATTGTTCATGGGGCTCGTACGATTCATGAGATTGCCCATCGGGCCCATGGATCCGGACTGCTGATTTGTTGCCACGTTCATGGGACTTTTGTGTTCCATTAAATTCATCGAATTTCCCGTTGGGTTTATGGGGCCCGCGCTGTTGTAACCCATGATCGAACTCAGCTCGCCCATCGAAGACATCGAACCCATTCCTCGCATCATTCGCGGACCGCTCATTTGCTGCTGATGCTGCTGAGGTTGCATGTGACGAGGAACCGAAGGCCTTAAGCCCGCCTGAGGAGCGCGCGGTGGCATATCGTCGAATGGATTGCTCGCTACCATCGTGTCCCCGTATCCGGACAATTGAGGAGGGCGCACGAATACCGAGTGATTTTCCGCTGGGACGTTGAGATCCTGAAGACACAAATTTCATGCGATTTAGATTAAAAATATTATAAAAGCAAAAAAAAAAAAAAAATTACAAAAAAGATCAATTAATCTCTCGGAAACCCAAATATTTTTGCATAAACAATTACGATAATTACCTGCGTAATTGGACAGGGCAGCGACTGCATTCGCGGTCCCTTGGCATTGGTGCGCCGCTTTTTTTTCGCGTTACCGGTGACCGCCACCGGAGGCCGAGGGTGGCTCAGCGGCTCTGAAGGAGGGACATTAGGTGGCCCACCTACACCCATGGCACCCAGCGGCATTCTCGAACAGGAACGTATGTTGTGCTTCATATCTTCACCCTCTTCGTCTATCTCTTCGTATCATTAGCCACGCACCGTTGGAATTTCTCAAGGCAGATCGATAAGCGAATCCTGCAAAAATAAAAATCCCTTCGATATACAAGCTATTAAAAATATATATATATATTTATCAATATATTCCAACTCTTAATTTTTTTAAACGCACTATCGACTCTTGAATTAATTAGCAAATCACTTATTTTCATTTTGGACAATGTGCAAAAAGAATCAATATTTTTAATGCCGTTTTTGTATTTCATAAATGATTTTTCCTTTTTGTTAGGATTGTTTGTGATAACATTTTATTTTTGTTTAAATTGTATGAATACTTGAAGAAAAAAAAAAAAAAAAAAATGTTTACAATAAAGTAAAAGAAAATTGTACTCACCCTTTACGTGGCAATCAAGTGCAGGTGTCGGAGATTGTCTTCGTGGTCGAACACAGGTCACGAAATTCCCGGTCAGGGTTAAGCGGACGTATGAACAGAGTAACGAGTAGCGAGTGACGATTTTCGGGGTCTTGCGGTCCCTTTTAATCGCCTTGGGTCTTAGCCCTCGGTTCGTTAGGGTGGGAGAACCCCCACCACGACTGCAACCGCTAACCCTTCCCAACTCCTTGATTCTGTAAATATTGATAAATTTATTCATTAACTTAAAAATATTGAGATGAATTTTTAACGCGCGTGAAATATCCGATTATTTAAACAAAAATTGAATTTACAAATTGATGTCGTATTTATTGCAAATAAAGCGATTTTTTACATTTTTAAGAATACGTATTTATATATTTTTGTTATTATTATTTTATTTATCGTTATTATATATTTATATTATTTTTAAGAATAGGCACATAATTTTCGAATTTTGGTCTCTAACGAAACGAAACATTGTTTTTTTTGCGCGCAATAATTAATGATGATTATTGACATTAAAAAAAAAAAAAAAATGCATTTGAATTTTTTGCTGCATTTCGTTGTGCAGGAATTCTGCTGGTCTTCCTTTGTCAGGTCAAGGAGATAATAACATTTGTTAAAGTCCTTTTCGTCGTTAATTATTTATACAAATATCTACCCTTTTTAAAATGTTCGTTGGCAAGGCACGAGAAAACGTATTCGGTAAATGTGTAGCTTTTCTATCGACTATTTTCAAGAAAACGCGGCAGTGATTTTCAATAAAGGCACTGAGATCCATTGGAAAAATCATTTGTGCGAGCTTTTCGATGATTGTGCGGCCTGTCGCGGTTCAGGATCGTCAGGATTAGATTGTCGGACGCACCGGCGCGTCAAGCAGGTAATTTTGCCCGTGGCGGACCGTTAGGCTGCCATAAAATGTCGCCCGGCATTGTCTCTCCTCGTTTTGTGTTTGGAAACTTCTTGACAAATTCCTTTTTTTCCCCCAACCAGTCATTAAAATTTATTAATACCAGGTATTTTCCGCTCGAGTAAAAGACCGGGCACACTTTCACCGGCTAAGCCCGCAATAAAAGTGGCTTCAAGGAAAATGTGTGGCCAACATTTCGGATTTTCAGTGGGAAGTTAATTACAACGAATGAATAGCTCGCTAAAATGTGGATGAAAAATCTAAGGCACAATGGTTGTCCAAAATAATAATGCCGAAAGATCGGCAATTTCGCGAGAAAGTGTAGAACATTTTCTTGAAATTTTTCTCTAAAAACGAATTGAATTATAAACCATTTGTCGTGTCGAATTTTCTGCCTAATATTAATTTTCGACAAAATATCTTTTATCAACCAAAATATCTAAGTTCGCCTTCGTTTTCCGGCGACTTCGCGATCGGAATCGGAATCCGTCGACTCTCGAACAGCCGGAAATTCCAGAAGCATTTCTCGCGGCTGCATCCAACCGTTTGCGGAATTTCCCCGATTCAAGTGCTCGTAGCTGAGGGCACTTCCATTGTAAGGCTGCGACGATCCGTACTCGTTGCTCTGCACATTAATTCCGTAAGCCGTGAGATCCTGCGGCCCGACTGACGGCGCCGGCGACATTAAGGGCGTCGGTGTGTCTGAAAAAGTGGAAATCCCATGGAAATACGATCTACTAAAATTGCAAGCCACACGCCACATTTTTACCTGAATTTAACTAAACATATTCTTCATTTACAAAAACTTCACCCCAAAAAAATCAATTTATAGAATTGCACAAAATTTCTCATAAAATTTCGTTAAAAAAAAAAAAAAAAAAATTATGAATACCAAAAATTGCTCAAAAAATTCGGAAAAAAGCCTAATTCCCCATTCTTCGCTTATCTCCCGCAAAAAAAAAAATAAAAAAACCAAAAATAATCAGCAACGAACCGCTGAGATCTCTGGGAGTGTTTCGATTGGCTCCTGCGCCGCCGGCAAAGGGCGAAACAGCGGCAGCTTTTTTGGCGGCATACATATTGGCCTCTTCCTGAGCTTTCCCGATGTTTTTCTTGTAGCGTATCCTTTTATTGCCGAACCAGTTGGAAACTTGGCTGACGGTGATGCCGCACTGTCTGGCGAGTTCCTCTTTGGCCTCTTCGCTGGGATAAGGATTACTGAGATGGGAGTAAAAGTACTCGTTCAGAACCTCGGACGCCTGTTTGCTAAAATTCCTCCTCTTTCTCCTGGCGTCGAGAAACCTGCTCCTCTGATTCATTACGCTCTCGCAGGTCCACTGCTTCAGATTCATCTCGATGGCGGAAAATTTTTTCTTTATTATCTGCACGGTCCTCTCGAGTTCCTGGGGCAAAATGGGCCGCGTAACGCTGTGTTCCCCGAGTAAATTCATAACGTGGGTCGTAAAGTCCCTGCTGTGCTCCTGATATTGTTCCAATTCTCGGTAATAAGTCTGCCGAATTAGCGCGAGCTTCGATCGATAATCGGCGTGTTCAATGGCATTGTCTCCGAGCCCTGAAGAGGCTGCCGCCGCTGAAGCGGAAGCCGCCGCGGCGCTGGCCCCTCCCGCTCCTCTTTCCGGTCCGATAACTCCTTCGGCTATGAGCATATTATCGAGCCTCATAAGCTGAGGATCCGGCGGACTTTCCTCCTTTGCGTTACGCAATGAGATCCCAGTTTTCTGCTTGATTTCGCTGAGAACGTGAAAAAGCGCTCCCTTCATTCTGTGCTGATTGAGCTTGTGTTTCCGCTCCTGCGACTCGTCCAAACTCTGGTCCACCGTCATGTTCGTTATCTGCTGCATGATAGCGGAGATATCGCGACTGCGAGGGTCGTGAACGACTTCCGGTCCGCGGGGGGACGAAATTTCTCTGGGGGCCAAAGAGCCGTACCCTTCGCCGCTCCCGAGGGCCGACAAGTCGCTGGAAACTCCATGGGACGATTGCTGTGGCTGCTGCTGTTGCTGCTGTTGCTGCTGCATCCTTTCACCGAATCCCGACCTTTTATACCTGCTTTTGTTGGCGCGCACGACACTCGCTCGCCGGGCGAAGGGACAACAATGCCCGAGGTGAATTTGGCCTCTTGACTCGCTCCTCTCCTCGACAATCCGACGCCAAATCTTCACGGAAACGTGCGGCAATAAACGGCGGATGAATCTGTAACGATTTTGGCATATTAATTATCGAAACGTGACATATACGCGACAACAAGAGCAGAGAAGATGGTTTTCGAGTAAACAAAGAGAAAAAAGGAAAAATGTAAACATTTGGTTTCGAAGAATGTTTTCGTTCATTACCCACTTCTTCAGGGTCTTCGTTTGGACTCATTATTATTATTACTGTCATTAGTATTATTATCATTGTTCGTGGGATACGCGAAGATTTTATTGTGAGAAAATTTATACCTGGAATTTTTCGTACGTGATCTTGGACACTTTTGGGACACTTTATGGTGTTTTTATGGCATCCACGTTTGTTTAAATTTTTGGTGATCCAGTTTTGTCCGCTTTTTTGCTGGTTCGTGTTTACGTGCGTGGAAATGTAGAGGCTGAGGAAAAAACACAGGATTGTTTACACTCGGTTGGATGGTGTTGTCGGCGAGGCGACTTACCATGAAGAGGACGTCGGCTGAAGCGTGTTTCGCACCACGAGTGACGTCCGCGGCTTTAAAATTGGGAGTTTTAGGGCTCCCCCACCCCGAGCGGGGACTCCTCTCGCGGTGTGCCGTCGGCTTTCGCTTTCCCCACCAGAAATGGGACGCGATGGGCCGTCGCACACCCCACTTCGGGGTCCCGGGGTACAAGCCGAGCGCAACGCACGTGTGAAGAGCGTTTCGGGTGAATAACGATGCCCCGATGATCAAGCGGAGCGTTTAAAAACAAATTCCAGGCTCTTTTTTTTTGTTACTTCCATGAAAAATTGGATGTTTTGGAAAATATTGTTATTTTGAGAAAACAATTTCCTGCCTCGGAAATGTAATTTAATGTCTCATTGTACGAAGAATGTACGGGGAGGTGAAATTTTCTTACACTTTTGTCATTTTGTAGATTTGTATAAAAAATGCACAAAGCCAAATATACCCTGAAAAAGGCGATTACAGTCTTCCTTACCGACCGAGTCGACGCGTGTGAGTGCGACAGGGACAACACTATCAACTAGAGAGAGACAGAGCATCGAAAACATGCAACTCTCTCATTGCGCGAGGCGCATCATCAACACAAGAGATACCCCAGAATAGTCGATAACCGTCTCTTCCTTACCGACCGAGTCGTCGCGCGAGTGCGACAGAGACAACGCCATCAACAATCCCATCCAAACGAGAGAGAAAGAGAATCAAAAGCATGCAACTCATAAAATAAAGCCTCCCGCATTCCGCGAGGCATTACCGGATGCAGCGGCGGAGGGTGCGCAGTGAAGTCTGCGCGGAAAACGTCAATCGTGACTAACGCGCACTGGGTACGAGTGGAGAGGTGGGTGGCAGACGCCATTTTTAAAGGCCCGCAAGATTATCACTATTATCAGTGTCCTATTGACTGTCGCAGTGCGCGCTTCCGATCGAACTTCTCAGAAGGCCCTTCGCCCCGCACACATTTGTAATCTACCTTCGGAAGAGCCATCGATTGTCGGGCGATCCGCGTGTGCGTGTCGACGTCCCGTGTCCCGGCGAACACCTTTATTTTCGGTCATCCAAGTGCGCGTTTACGATCGTCGAGCTCTCGGCGCCGGGAGACGACGCTCATGAGGCGTCTCGGTTCACTCTCGATGGCGTAATAACGCCCGTTTCGACACTCACCCCAACAACACATCGTTGCGCTTGTCAATCGAAGCGCAAAGCGATTATCAACGAATACGCCGCGCTTTTATTATTCGATATTCCTCGAGTTTTAACGCCGCAGCGCCACGACTGACGTTTAACGCTCGTACCTTCCCCCCTCGCCCACCCCACCCCCCTCCCCACCCACTCCGCTCCGCACAAACCAGTGCAACGATACGATTTTTTATTTTTTGTTTTCATTACGTTAAACGTTCGTCCATTGGATTTTTTCTTTTTTTTTTTTTGTGTCTGATAATCTGAGTTTTGTTTGTCGAGTTGAATTGGATAAGAATCTCATTATCAAAATGTCGAACGCACCGCTCATGTCCAGCGGCCTCAGCAAACTCAAAAAGAAACACTTTCGCGTTAAACACCAAAAGGTTAAACTCTTTCGCGCTAACGAACCACTACTCAGCGTCTTCATGTGGGGTGTCAATCACACTGTGAGTTTCGACACCTCTTTTTCCGATGGATTTTTCTCTGTGTGTGTGTGTGTGTGTGTGTGAGTGTGTTTTTTTTTTTTTTTGGGTTTGGGGGAGATGGTATTTTATGGAGAATTTGTGGGTAATCGCTGGTTAAGAAAGGTTGATGGAATAATATTTGACAGAATTTGGAGTTTTGTTTATGTTAACGGGTTTTTTTTTTTTTTTTTTTTTTTTTGTAATGTTAGGAGAGGTTTTAGTGGATTTTTTTAAATGGAAAAATGTTTTTTGTTCCATTTTCATTTGCCGCTTTGGATTTTGGGAGTTTACAATTTTGTTGTTGTTGTTGTTGTTTTTTTGTGAGTTTAGAAATTATGCAATTTTATTCATTTGTTTGGGTTTAGTGAAATTTATTTGACGTTATTGCATTTTGCAGCTTCGGATGTACGTATTTTAGACAAAATGCTGAAATTAAAGAAAAGACGGAAAAAAAGGATTACGTTAATTTTGCTGACAGAGAAAAATGAACATTTTTGTTGTATCGCTAACAAAAAAACGTTGTGACATTATTTCTACTGCAGCGGCTGTTATTGTTATTCTGTTGTACTTGTAGAGATGAAATATAAATCGTAATTAGTGCTGTACGCGTTTCTAATGTAAGTTTCAAATCCTGTTCTCATTGTCAGTTATATTAATCAGCTGTTCCGTAGTCGATTGGTAATTACTGAATAATTATGCTTGTCAATGTATACACGCAAGAATGCAGAATTTAATTATCATGTTGCAATGTAGGACAGATGTAATAACAGGGATTAGTACTGGGTACTCGCGGTAACGAATAACGGCTTTGGAAATGAGAAAATATTGTTTCTCAGTCGAAATTGATCAATGTATTTGACACTGAGAAGAATATCAAAAAAAGTAGGCAAAAAAAGGCTGTGAAATTGCTTCCCCTTTTTTTAACTCAATTTTTTTTTTTTTTTTTAATCAAATATATCAAATAAATTTAACACCTTTACAGAGAAATCTTTGCGAAATTTATTAAATGGGAAGCAATGTTCAAGGCTTGGTTTTGTACATTTTTTTAAAAGAATGAGAACAAAAAAAAGCAAAGCTATACGCAGTTTTTTTTTTTCCGCTACATCAGAGATCATGATTATTATTATACATAGTCCAAAGTTTCAGCCTTATTTGGCGGATGTTTTTTAAAAATAAAGTACATTATGCGTTTATTTAAATGCATCATTCGTTAAAGTTGATTGCTAGACAAATGAGGGAATAAGAATATTGAAAAAATAATTTTAACACTTTTTTGTTGTTGAATTTTCATATATTGGTGAAAGACTCTGATTTTGTGCCATCTGTACTTTGTCAATATCATTAATTTGCTTAAAAAAAATTGTAGTCTTTGAGCACATTTTATGAATCAGGATAGTAAAAAAAAACAATTTTTCCCGACGTTTTTTTTTTGGGAAAAACTGCGGAAAGGAGCAAGTAAAATTTTTTGGAATTTTCGTAATGTCGAGTCGTTAGCTAATATTTTTATTGCCTTGTTGCAGATAAATGAGCTCAGTCACGTCAACATACCGGTAATGTTGTTGCCGGACGATTTCAGGGCGTACAGCAAGCTCAAGGTCGACAATCACCTCTTCAACAAGTGAGTCATGTGGCCAATAAGGAAATCCATATTTCCCTGCTTCCACAGAAGTATTATAACGAAGCCGAGCAGAAATTTTCCGCTTTTCCGCCTCCACTTTCCTTCCCTGAAAATTCCTGAGCGATTTCATCAGACTTAAGCAATTAATAAATTGCCACGACTTCAAAAAAACAAAAGTAAAGCCAATTTTTTGGATCCACAAAATAATAGAATTTTTTTAATGAAAAAATATGAAGCAATAAAAAATGTTCATTCTTCATCTATAATTTAAAAAATTCACATTTTGTGCAGCATTCAAAGGATCCCCTAAAAGAAGGACCAAGGAAAAAAAAGCATTTTTTTATGATAATTTTTTTTTTGCTAATCAATGAATCGATTTTTAAACAAATCAATAACTGATCGATTGCAAAGCAAATTGAACGGATCTTGGACAAAGAGACACGAACTCGTAGTCAGCTTTATTCTAAATATATAACGTGGCTTAATAACATTGCCTCCCTTCCTACGGCATTCGTTCGTTTATTGCCTCCCTTTCTGCTGCATTCGTTCCTTCGCCAATGCTTCGTTAATAATAGAAACTAAGGCCCGTCTCTCACGCCGATTTGCCAAACTCGTCCACGGATCTCCGAATGTTTGCTGTTGCTATTCATTTGGCCCAGACAATGAGCTTCACTGTCGGAAGTCGACGATATATTGTCCATCAATAAATATCCAGAAAAAGTGAAAAAAAGAAAAGAAATAATTTAAAAAATTTTAATTGAAACTTTGCTTTAATGATTTTCAGTTAACAGAACAAGAAAATTAATTTTAAAAAATTGTTTTGGATCTCTGAGTGCCTTTAATGTTTTGTATGAAGAACATTTCCAAAATTCAAAAATTTATCACGATGATCCAAAAAATGTGGGGAATTTTAAAAAATTGGGCAGAACAGTTACATTTTAGTCGCCAAATTTGGTGGATGTGAATAATGAATAATAAATTTATGTAATTTCAGAGAAAACATGCCGTCTCACTTCAAAATCAAGGAATACTGTCCACTCGTGTTCCGAAATCTTCGGGAGCGCTTCGGCATCGACGATCTCGACTACAAGGAGTCGATGACAAGGTAACAGCGATAAATCACCGGTTCCAATTTCCCCCGAGGTTCGACACCGTACATCCATCATTTCTGTCCCCCATACATATTTATTTTTCTTCTTTTTTTTCCACGTACATTTCGTACTTGAAGACCGCACGAAGTGTGATTCTATGAAATGTGAGTCACGCTCCGGTGGTTTGGCTGATAAGAAAACTCTTCGAAAGATTTCAACTTTTGTTACTTTTAATTTACGACTTTTGCTATTTGACAAGAATAATTCATGTACATTTTTATTACCTCGCAGAGTATTACCAATTTTTCAGAAAAATTGCGAACAAAATAATAAATAAATATATATATATATATATACATTTTTTAAAAATGTTCGTATAATAAAAAAATTAAAAAAGTGAAGGGATTCACATGAAAATTACTGAATGTATGTGATCTTACACTGACTTTCGCCTCTTAATCCTTTCGTAGAAACTGTGTTTTTTTTTTTTTTTTTTGATACTTTGATGAGGTTGAAAAAAAAAAAAAGAAAAAATGATAACGTGAATAATTTGTTTACGATTGTCAGATGTCGAGCTTTTAATCCTTCGCGTGCGAAACGAAGTGATGGAAAGGTGGTAGGAGGTGCGACCGGCAGGATACGACAAATGGTTCAGCGCTCGGCAACTCTGCCCTCGATAACCCTATCACCCACGTCCCCCGTTTCTACTTCTACTTCTACTTCTGCCTCAGCTACTTCTAGAATTCCAATATTAAATAAGCCGCAGCGCACCTACAGTTTTAAACCAAAGCGCCTGAGGTTAGATCGTGTTATACGCAGCACTCTAATGATTTAACTCACACAAAATCAATAATAGCAATTTCATTTTTTCCTCTCTTCCCTTTAAACTAGTTTTTTTTTTTTTTCATCAACATTACTTATTTCCGACTAATCGCGAGTGAATTTTGCGTGCTAACACGAAAATAAATAAATAAATAAATAAATTTCTGATCCAAAGAAAGTTGTAGACGATAATTTCGAGTTATTTGAGCATCTCTAATTGAATCCATCCACTAGTTGCTATTTCCCGGTGCTCCAAATTATTTTACATCTATATTTTTATCCATTTTTTTTTCTATTGATATTTGCAATTAAAAGATCCTTGTTAATCGAGTTGAAAAATTGGTAAATTTAATGGTGAGCTAATAAAGATAGTGATCGATGAAGTCGATTACTATTTTTCTCAGCGTTTCTTTTTTCTTGCTATCAGCAAAACTTCGAAACTCTCGTCGGATTTGCAATTTTCTGGTAATGACGTGAGTGAATACCAAATGGAAAATGCAATTTAAGACCCTGACGATTTTTCGTTTGTCCCTTTGAACTTTTTCGATCGTTTTCCGATTGTTTTTACCCCTTTTCTCATGACTCACAGCACGCACACCTACGAGCGACACGCCTGACCAGCAGCAGCACGTTAATTTAATTAATCTGAGTTATTAGTTTACGTGCAAATCGGCGCTCACGGAATTCACAACGTTACGCCCACACGTGGAGAAGCGTGCTTAGGCATACACCTGTTTGTCCTTAGCGTCTTGCGTGCTAATTTTCGTGCGGAAAGACTTTTTTACGAGTTCATAATTATTAAAAGATATTGCAATAGTTATATATAAATAATGCGCTGTTATAAATCCCTGAAAAAAATTCGAAATAAAATTTCTGCTACTGTTAATTTTAATGTAGCATTTATTTTATTAACAAAATAATAAGAGAGATTTTAATTCAGCACGTATATTTATATATACATTAAATTATAAAACGTTAATAAGAGCGGAGACGAAGAGCATCTCATTGAAATTAATTGAAGCGTGTTGTCGTGTGAACACAGGTCCCAACCGACACTCGATGACTCGTCCGGCAAGAGCGGCGCCAAGTTCTACCAGTCTTACGACAAACTCTTCATTATCAAGACCCTGACGAGCGAGGAAGTCGAGAGAATGCACTCGTTTCTCAAACACTATCACCCGGTAAGCTAATGTCACATTAATGACAACAATTAATCACTAGCTTTTACAAATTTGCAAAAAGCAAACATACCTTTGCAACGCTGAAGAAAAAAGTAATAACGAAACGAGTGAAATAAAATTGATTGCTGAAGAATCACTGATTTTTATCCGACGAATTTTCTCTCGAATTGCGTGAAAAAAATGTGCAACAATTTTCGTTTTTTTTTGTCCAGTACATCGTCGAACGTCATGGCAAAACGCTTTTACCCCAGTATCTCGGAATGTATCGACTGACCGTCGACGGTGTCGAGCACTACGTCGTCTCCATCAGAAATGTGTTCTCGAATCATCTGTCGACTCACAAGAAATTCGATCTCAAGGGCTCGACGGTCGATCGCGAGGCCTCCGACAAGGAGAAGGAAAAAGATCTGCCCACGTACAAGGACAACGATTTTGTCAAGGACGGAATGAAGATTTACATCGGCGAGGACGCTAAATCGAAGCTCATCGAGACGCTCACTGCCGACGTCGATGTTTGTCAAAGATCATTAAATATTACCAACGTATACTCGAAGAAAATCGGCAAATGCCTGTAGATTCGAAGCTAGAAAAATCCGGGAACCCACGAAACGTTTTTCGAAATAAATACCTCCGTCTCCGATGTTTTTCATGAAATTTTTCCCTTTCAGTTCCTAACGCGACTGCATCTAATGGACTATTCGCTGCTGCTCGGTTTGCACGATTGCGCGAGGGCCGAACAGGAAAATCGGGAGCGCGCCGAGCGAGAGGAAGACGAGGACAACCACGACGAGGAGGACGACAGCGAATCCGGAAGT
The DNA here is from genome assembly GCA_947507545.1 of Clistopyga incitator. Lineage (NCBI taxonomy): Eukaryota > Metazoa > Arthropoda > Insecta > Hymenoptera > Ichneumonidae > Clistopyga > Clistopyga incitator. The sequence continues at coordinate 7,940,957 of OX382186.1, forward strand.
GGATTGGAATCTCGGGGTCCGATGGGCGAGTACGTAATATTTTCGAAAATATCCCAGCCAAAGATATTTACCCGTGAATAAATGTAAGCGCAAACGCTCAAGTCTTCTTTTTTCTCAGCGAACCTCTGCAATTTTTTCAATAATCAGGAATAACAGTAGCAAAAAAAAAAAAATACAAAAAATTCGTTTTACAACTCTCAATTAATCCGCTGGCGACGATTGTCGGAAAAAAAACAAACCGATCTAAACGCTCATTGCGATTTAATCGAAAGCAGAAATGTGCGATCTCTTTCCAGTCGATTGTGGGGATGGAGCGGAGTTACCGGAATGACGACGCCACCGGAATCGCCTCACGCTGCCCTCGTTCGAGAGACGAGTCTTCAGTACGAGGACGCGATAATACCGGAACTCGATATCTACGCTATCCCAAGTTCCGAAGGTAAAACGATCATTTTCTTCAAATTTACGCAAAAAAAACGCACATTTTCGAACGAAAAACGTGTGTTAATGTCAAAAATGCCGAGCGAAAAATTCGATTTTCGGTAGTTAACGAAATCGTTAACTCGTTTTGGTGACTTCTTCGAGAAATAGACCAAGAAATTATCGGTTTTTTTTCCTCAAAAGGCGCACCGACGAAGGAAATATACTTCCTGGCGATAATCGACGTGCTTACGCATTACGGGGTGCGGAAGCAAGCGGCAAAGGCGGCAAAGACGGTGAAATACGGTGCGAACGTGGACGGAATATCGACGTGCGATCCGGAACAGTACGGCAAGCGTTTCATAGAATTCATGAGCAAGGCGATAGAGTAAGCTAGCGAATAATCTAAGAATAACATATGAAAAAGGGAATCGCGACGTTTCCTTCGCATGAGATGCGATGGGAACGAGACGAGGAGGACGGGGAATGGAAAAAGGAGGGTCGGCGCTACTCTCCGCTCCCTTCGTTCACTGTATTTCTCCCAAAAGATCCTTCCCCGGTCCTGCAAGATTTTTTTTATTACTATTATCGTTTGTTAAAGCTGATCTTAATATAATGAAAAGAAAGAGAGAAAAAGAAAGAACAAAAATGAAAGTCGGTGGTGTAAGAACTCGAATTAATTTAATCCTAAGTACTCTCATCTAGTCTCAATTCAAATACTTTAACGAATTTCTTATTATTTCTTTTTGTATTGTCTATTGTTTTTATTCCTCCTCGAGAGCAAAAGATAACAATCTTCAGTGAACGTTTACACGAAACGCACGATTATTGCCCTTACATATCGTCGATCACCAATCAAAAGGGCGTTTTTTTTTCTATTTTTTTCCTCCTCTCTCTCTCTCTCTCTCTCGATGTCAATAGTTTCTACTTTTCCTCGCCGAAAGGGAATCGATTATTGGGTATCTTCTTCAGCCACTGTGTATTATATAACTTTTGCGTATATTTGCTATTTTTGAGAGTCGAAAACTACGAAGAAGAAGAAGAAGAAAAAGAAGAAGAAGAAGAAGAAGAAGCGAATAGGAAGGAAAATGAAATTCAATTTAAAAAACAAAAACGCGCTCAATAGAAATATTGCGATATGTATGTATGGATAAACGTATTGTCTAGGATAAGCGAAATATCGGATAAATTTTTCAGTTTTCACGCGATTTTTATCACGATTTATTTTTCTGTTTTTTTTTGTTTTTTCCGTCACTTCGCTGTTCCGCTAAAGCCACAAATATCGTATTTTCTCTTTACCTCTTATCTTCCTTTTTTTTTGTTTTTTTTTTTTAAATTAAATTTCTACTCTTACGAAACGGACACAAATGCCTCTAATTCACCGAAATATTCTCAAAAAAAGAAGAAACAACCAGAAAACGCAGAAAAGACAAGTGTATTATGTTGTATATGTTTACTATATGTTATTAAGTATTCGCGCCGATGTATTGAGTCCCGGCTTCGTTCTCCACCGATCGCCAAACACTTGATTACCGATTTATTCACTCATTGATACAAATAATAATAATACGAATAAACCGACACCTCGAAGACCCTCTTTGTGGCTACCGATGAATTAACGAAATAAAGATCATTCCTGAAGTGTAAAAAAATCGGCTCTAATTAATATCGCAATATTTTAAAAATCTACCCAGAAAAAAAAATACCGCGCTTCATATGCTTTTTCAAAATAACTTACAAAATCCAATGAAACTTTAAGTGACCGACATTTAAGATCCAAATCAGTGCTCGGTCACTTGTCCCGTTCAACATGCACGGAAATATTACCGCGATCTCGCAGCCTAGTGGAAAAGTTATAAATTACCGATCCATCGATCGACTGTTGGTAAAACCAGAGATGAGTAGAGAGATTGCCAGTGGGGCCATTTTTCCTGTTTGCACTTTTGATCTTTAGCACCCGACGCGTCATCCGCGGAGTATCTCCGAAGCCAGTCCACCTTTTTAATTGGTCGAGATATTTCGAGGCATATCTGCGGGTAATTTGAACGCTCGAGAGAGAGCTCAGTTTACGTTTGCATCCACCGCGCGGCTATACCGTACCAAAAAATGTTGATCGATCAATCTGACAATCATCGAAAAACGATTTAAAACCCATAAGACCGAAAAGAATCCATGAAAAAACCGTAAAAACGAGAAATCGGTCGGCTAACTTCAGACACCTAAAAACGCGGCCTGCGAAATGGGAACGCGGCTTACGAAATGGGAACGCGCCCATAACCCAATGGCGAGGCGCGCGTGGGCGACGACCAAAGATGGCGATTAGAAACGGAGCCTAACCTCAAGTTCAAATTCCGTCGCGTGTAGAGTTCGAATAAAAGCCAAAATAAACGTAGGGCGGGTCCGCGGGTTAATTTCGGAAGCGTTTGGCCCACCGACGTGCACGGACATATGATTAAATCGGTGAATCAAGGCGAACGAGCCTCGCGAATAGCGTACCGAGTGGCGCGGGCGAGTCGCGCTCGGGGCGCTCGCCGCTCGGAAGCGTGTGACGGTGGCGCTGCGTTCGCCTCGTGTGTTGCCGTTTCGTGTATAACTGGCTGTGGCTCGTCCATAATGGTTTTCAACAAAAACGTCAACTTTCCACCCATCTCACCATCCCACGTGGTAACTTGACCCATCCGCAAATTCCCAAAAAAAAATCGCTTTTCTAAAAAAACCATAAAAACGAGAACTCCTTCGGCTAACTTCAGACACCTGAAAACGCGGCCTGCGAAATGGGAACGCGCCCATAGTCCAATGGGGAGGCGCGCGTGGGCGACGACAAAAGATGGCGACAGTGGCGATTAGAAACGGAGCCTAACCTAAAGTTCAAATTCCGTCGCGTGGAGAGTTGGAATAAAACCTAAAATAAACGTAGGACGGGTTCGCGGATTAATTTGGGGAGCGTTTGGCCCACCGACGTGCACGGACACGTGATAAAATCGGTGAATCAAGGCGAATGAGCCTCGCGAATAGCGTACCGAGTGGCGCGGGCGAGTCGGGATAGTCGCGCTCGGGGCGCTCGCCGCTCGGAAACGTGTGACGGTGGCGCTGCGCTCGCCCCGTGTGTTGCCGTTTCGTGATTAAATGGCTGTGGGTCGGCCATGATGGCTTTCAACAGGGATCGTGTCACGCAAACATGTTTTCAAAGTGATATATCTCGTGCGGTGACTGAGTGAGCGTGTTCGAGCGCGATGCCCGGTCAACGATGAGGCCCTGAGCCGCCTCCGCGCCGGCATTAACGGCGGCAGGGCCCGCGGCCAACGGCCGTTTTTCGCAAAGCTTCGTCCGTGCCCCGTGTGCTTCAACGTCGTGTTTCTCCCACATCGTCGTCGTCGCCGTCGTCGTCGTCGTTCTCTCCGCTCCGCGTACACGGGCCGCCCAAAAAAAGTGTGCGCCTCGATTCCAGCCTCTTCCTCGTCCGCATTAAACGCCCGCAATAATCACCTCCTCCTCTCTCTCTCTCTCTCTCTCTGCTGTAAACATTCACTCACATAAACGGCGAGAAAAAGGGACACCGAACAAAAGCGAAAGAGAGAGAGAGAAACGAAGAAGAAGAAAAAAAAAAAGAGAGAGAGAGAGAACAGAACCTGAGCAAAGAAAAAGAAGAAAAAAAAAAAAAAAAAGAAAGAAAGAAAAAAAACGACCTGGAATAGATCGATAAGCGAGATCGAGACAATCGATAGATTGGGGACACACATACACACACACACACGGGAGAGATAATAATAATAATAATAAACATATATAAATAATAATAATTAAAAAGTCAAGAGACAACCCACGAGGATACACGAGAAAATTAACCAAGGATTGCGGCGGAAATATATTTCGTGAGAGACGAGAGAGGCACACACATATATACAGCACACATACACATATATATATATATATATTGCATTGACACATATATATATATATATACAGACATAATAAGCAGAGGAAAATCATTGCAACTCTCGGGAAAGAGCGGAACGAAACCGCGAGTATTGTCAACACGCCGTTTATTCGTGGTTAGACGTTTAACGGGAGGTTGAGAGAGAAGATAAGGCAAATATACCGTCCCTCTGTACATACATACATACATACATTCATATATATATACCCACACATACACACACACACACACACACACACACACTTACCTCCCTCTCTCTCTCGCTCGCGCGGACACCGCTCTTCTTCTTCCTCATCATCTTCTCCATCGTTCGACTTTGATTCTCGCTTAATTTACGAAATATAAAGTGAGACGGAGCGAGAGAGAGAGAGAGGATCGGATCGGATCGGATCGGAGAGTCGCAATAAGAGCGGCAGTGCCATTGAGGAAAGGAGAAGAAGAGCCTCTCCGAGGTGCGGCGGCGAGCGAGCCGAGCTGATTCAGCAGCGATCGCGAATATCAGTAACAGCGAGCGCCGTCAGAGGTGTAGCAACAGCGGCGAGGTGCGCGCGCGCAAACTAACGTATTGCCCTCCTCCTCCCACTCCCACTCCTCCTCCTCCCTACAACTACCTTTTCTCGCTTCCTCCCTCCCTCTCTCTCTCTCCCTCCCACCCACCCTCCCTCTTTACTCAACCCCTTCGCAAGCATCGCGCACCGCGGAACGTTGTACACATACACGCGCGCGCACACACTCAAACAGTCGCGTCGCGCGAAAATAACATATACACACCGTGAGGCGCCCCTGTGCTGATCCAGGATGAGCAAGCTGTCGTTCAGGGCGCGGGCCCTGGACGCATCCAAGCCCATGCCCATCTACATGGCCGAGGAATTGCCCGATCTCCCGGATTACTCCGCGATCAATCGTGCCGTACCTCAAATGCCAAGCGGCATGACAAAAGAGGAGGAATGCGTAAGTTCCCTCTCTCTCTCTCTCTCTCTCGTTCGTTTCTGGAGAGACTTCAAAAGCGATCGCAATGCACCCTCGATTACCTCCCGTTTGTCATCTTTTTTATGTTGCCTCCCATTGCTTTTCGGTTTTTGAGGTTATTGGCTGTGGGATTGGTGCTGGATTATTGTTATTATTGTCATTATGTGGGGTTTGTTATTGCCCAGCATGTTTTTACTTTTCGTCGCCATTTTGCCACTTTACCTATCGCACACCATAAGAAGGGGCGGCCCCTTGCGGAATTCTCGCACTTAGTACTCACTTTTTTCGCGTAGATGGCGCGCCCGCGCGCTTTTGCAAATATTTTTTATTTGGGGATTTTTTTTGGATTGCGGGCTTTTTTGAGAGGGATGGGGATACTGTGGGAGGGAATTTGAGGGGGTGGAAGTTTGCGATCGAAAGGATGAGGGGGCGGGGGGTTCTGACCCATATTCGCACGTGGTGGACACTTGCGGGCGCCATTTTGATTCCTGCACGACAATATGGCCACCACGAGTGGGTCTCTGTTCGGTTGTTGCCCAGCGGGTTCATTCGGTTCCTCATCGTTTTGGAATAATCGCAGTAACGAGACTAGACATGGGTTTTTTTATGGGTATTCGAAGCGAATCGTTCCCGGATAACAGTTCGCTTATGGCGAGTAGATTGTTCGCTTGGTTTACGATAAGGGAGCGCAAAGAAATTGTAATTCGGGGTAATTGTTATTGGAACTAAGATTACGTTTGGGTGGGAAATAATCTAAGTGGTTTTGAGATAAATTCTGTTACGAAATCTTCGGCGAATCGATAAAGCGTAATTCGATTTTTAAAAATCCGCTGGGTTTTCTTGTAATGACGTTGGTAATGTTAAAAGTAGCAGTGACGAAAATACAGCTTTTGGGACGTTAGTGGGTTTTCATTAAAGTTAATTGGGAAAAAGCGTGGCAGTAGTTAAAAAAAAACAGTAGCGATCGGATAACAGGAAAGGGATTGACTTTCCGCAAGTAAATATCAAAATCGACTTTGTATCGAGATAGATAATCGAAAGGCGCAATAATTCATAACAAATCACGCATAAATTTTCATCGCACGAATGACGATCTCCAGTTCTATGTTCCCCGGTTCCTTTTGCATGCCGTTACAGTCTCATTTCACTTTTATTTATCCATTTTAGCCGGAAAATCATTGAAATAAATTTCGCTTTTAATGTACCGTTGAATTCTCTCATTCCAAAACAGGAACATCATCTTCAGCGAGCGATATGCACGGGTTTAATCATTCCTACCCCCGAGGTGACGGACCTCGCAGACGCGGAAGCCTACGACAAGATTTATCCCGCGGATTACAAGTTGCCCCGTCAACTTATTCACATGCAACGTGAGTATTGCCAGGACAATTGAATTTTCAAGCCAAAAACGCTCTGTAATGCCGCAACGATTGCTATTGTCGCTCGTTCAGCGTTCGCTATGGAACAAGACATCCCCGATTACGATATGGACTCGGAGGACGAGAAATGGGTCGGTGTGCAGAGCCGAAAAATGGATCTCACGCCTCTTCAGTTCGAGGAGATGATGGATCGTCTGGAGAAGAGTTCGGGTCGGACAGTCGTGACCCTGAACGAGGCTAAGGCGTTACTCAAGGAGGACGACGATCTCATTATCGCCGTCTTCGATTATTGGCTCAACAAACGTCTCAAAACTGTAAGTTCGAAGAATCCAAAATTACCTTCGCTAAAAAAAATCGCCGTTTTTTTTTCGTCATTCACTTACAATTTTGTGGATGAATTTATCGCAGCAGACAACAATTCCTATTGCCCTACGGATTTGTACAAATATTTACGCTTTTATGGAGAATTCACAAAATTCCTTTAGCGATAAACGTTTAAAATATGATTTTCAGCAACATCCGCTTCTTCTCAACGTGAAAACGGAGCATCGTCTCGGTTCCGCGGCGAATAATCCCTACCTGGCGTTTCGTCGTCGCACGGAGAAAATGCAAACGCGAAAGATTCGTAAAAACGACGAAACGAGCTACGAGAAGATGCTCAAATTGCGGAGGGACCTCAGCAGAGCGGTTACGCTTTTGGAATTGGTAAAGAGGCGAGAGAAAACCAAGCGGGAACACCTTCATCTCACCATAGAGGTTTACGAGAAGAGGTGCGTTTAAAAAACCCCATAGATACTTCACTCATCGTCCCCATGAACAATTCCTCGCAGAAATTCCACCGAAAATTCACGCTCAACGATTCGCAAACTAAAATTACTCGCTTCATTCCACCAGGTATCAAGCGCAAGACTTCAGCGGACAAATACTGTCGGAAGTTTCGGCACTGAAGACTACGAGGCCTGCATTCGCACCACTTTTCACCAATCAATTCGGCGTGCACCAAAATTGGGCGAACAAAGTGTCCAGCAAGGTGCGAAAATTTTTATTCATTCCAAAACAACCTCGACTCCCATTTTGAGTTACTGAAACATTTTCTATGTTAAGTTACCAAAAATTTACCATTTTCAGTTATTAGATATTTCACATTTTTAATTATTGATAATTAACCATTTTGAGTTACTAAAAATGTACCATTTTAAGTTACTATAAACGTACCATTCAAAGTTACTGAAAAATTTCCATTTGAAATTACTAAAAAAGGCCCAAATGGCCAAGTTTTTCGGTTAAATCGATTTCGAAGGTGAATTCATTGTTCCGGATTGGTTTTTAAGGACGAAACCTTGCCGAGGAAAGAGAAGAGACAGTACAAGAAGCGAAAGCACAAAACTGAGGGCGGTCGTTCGTCCGGCGGTCTGGAGGACGGCGGAGTGCGTTCGGGTACCGGAAGCGGCATCGGCGGCGCTCGTGACAACCGAACGAGCGGAAGTGGAAGCGTTGTGGGTCCTGGCGGCGTACTTGGAAGCGGGCTGGACCCGCTCGCGAGCTCGGACGACGAGAGCAGCCCGATTCCCTCGCACTCGCACTCACAGCCCTCGTTGGCATCGGATCGCGACGACGACGACACGAACCTCGAGGCTGAGGGACAATTCGCTTTCCGGCGGAACAGAAATACCAGTTATCTTCCCGTGAGTTCACTCCTCTCACCGTTTGCCCCTTAATTTCATTTTCTAGTTAAAAAACGTTGAATCTTCTAACAACGATACTGTAAAAATAAATAATGCAACCCCACAAAAACTCTGGAGCATTATAATCCAGTGTTATTCGATAAAATCGAAATATTCTGCTTCAATGATAATAGAGAAAAAAATATTGGATCTAGTTTTTTAAAAAACATAACGTGGTAAAAAAACCTTGAATCTTTTCCGACAATGATATTCAATAAAATCGAAAACTCCTGTTTCCGTGATAATTTATCGATAAAAAAAATCGGCGCTCGAATTCACAATTTTTCGTCCTGGTTTTTTGAATACAGCGTATGAAAATGGGGTTATTTCGTTTTACAGCCTGTATCAGGTGGATTCGGAAACTGGCCATGGTGCGACAGAAGTGAAGGTGGTTTGGCCGAGAAGAAGTACAGGTTCGCGCTGACGAGCATAAGCAAACCGACGCCGAGGTGCATAGGTTTGGCTCGTCGGAGGATGGGACGCGGTGGAAGGTGCGTTTATTTGAAAACCCAATTGTCCAACAGCTTCCTCCGATAATCACGACGCGTGAGCCTCACTTTCCTCGCCTCTCGTTACAGAGTCATACTGGATCGTTGCTCCAATAGCATAGACGATATATGGTCGGATTTGGACTTTACGATCCACGAGGCGAAGCCAGAGAGCATCGGCGATCCCACAGCCACTGCGACGACGACGACGGCGGTGAAGAAAGAATGGTTCGTAAAAAAGCAAAAAAAAAAAAAAAAGCACACCCCATAAACGTTAAATTTTACGTCCGCGTATTTCGTCGCATCCCCAATCCAATTTAAACGTTTTTCATCGCCACGAATTGATTTTTCGTACCAAAAAAAAGCGAGATACACAAACTTATTCGCAAAAAAAAAGCTCTTTGCCAATTTTTAGCAATTTTTCTCGCGCTCAAAACGATCTCAAAGACTCAGAGTCAAATTATATACAACAGATCACCGGAAAAAAAAAAAAAAAAAAAAATACTATCGAACCTCCGGAGGCTGTTCTCGGATAAAATCGATGAATTTTTCATTTTCACAGGTTACACTTTCGACCAAAGACTCCACCAATATCGGTGCACAGTCCGAGCGACACGAGTAGCACAGCGAGCGACACGGATTCCGATCCGGAGTACACGATTCCAACGGGAAACATGTCGCGTTTGCGCGACGGTTGCGTTTTGATGGGTCACTCGAAGGAGCTTCACCAGCAGCATCATCATCAGCAGCACCAGCAGCACCAGCAGCACAATCACCTGTCGTATCCATTCCCGGCGGAGGCGACGTCGATATGCGTGGACATCCTGGAGCCCGACAGGCCGGGCGACGAGCACCAGCCGCCGTTCACCTCGGAATTCAACATAACCGATTACTTCGCGGTCGATCCGCTCGCGGACTTCGACCTCGGGCTCGCGGGTGCGACGAGTACGTCGACGTTGAGTGCGAGTTCGAGTTTCGGTGTCTCGGGTTCGAGTTTCGGTGGTTCGTCGAGTGTCGTTAGCGTTAATTCCCCGGAGAAGAGCCCGACGATCGGTTGTTCGCGCTTCAGTCTCACTCCGATAGTGAACAATCTATTCGCCGCTAAAAAGAAAGACAAAGACGATTCAAACGCGGCGAATAGCGCGACGACGACGACGACGACGACGGGCTCGACGACGACGACGACTACGACGACGACGACGACGACGAGCTCGAATACCGGTACTGTAAATACTTGCCCCGCGGTTATGCCCTCGTCTTCGTCGTTATCGTCCTCCGTCACCGCGCAAATATCCTCCTTCACTTCCTCCGCGTTTTCCTCCTCGTCCTCGGCCGGTAATCAGACAACGAGAATTCACGATAACGCTCTTAGAACGATGAGCAACAACGCTTCAACGCAATCGAGTGTCGGGTCTTACGAACTATCGAATATATCGAATTCATCGCGAAATCAGGGAACAACGAGTTCCTCGTCTTTGAGCGTAAAACAACAGCAACAACAACAACAACAAATTCTTCAGCAGCAACACTTTCAGAGACAATTGGCGAACAGCAACAACGTGTCGTCGTCTGTCGTTGCCGCTGCCTCTATACTCTCGAAATCTTTGACTAGTCCCACGAATAATAATAATAGTAGCAGTAGAAGCGGCCCCGCGCAGTCCTCTTCGTCGTCTTCATCGTCCTCCTCGTCATCGTCCTCGTCTTCGTCGTCCTCCTCGTCTTCGTCGCCCTCGACCTCGGCCTCCTCCGGGAACGCCGCTGCCGCTGGACTCAGGCTCTTCGCCGGAGCCTCTTCCTCCGTAACTGGGCTAAGCAATTATGGGAATGGTCATCAAAATGGTCCCAGCCAGACGAGCGCTCATCACAATTCGCAAAATCCTCACAATCAACAGCAGCAACAGCATCTTCAGCAGCAGCAGCAACAGCATCATCATCATCACCACAATCATCATCATCATCATCATTCGGCGACGACGAATAGCTTGCTCGCCGGATCGTTGAACAATAGCGGAAACAGCGGCAACATCGCCGGGGGAAACGGTGGAAATTTGACGAATAATCAGACGATAATAATAGCCCAGAAACATCCACCGTCCAATCTACTGCCTGGACTCATAGCCCAGAATAAATTTACCAATCTCGCGAGACAACAACAACAGCAACAACAGCAGCAGCAGCAGCAGCAGCAGCAGCAACAACAGATGCAGATGCAACAGGCGCAGACGCAGGTTCAGGTCTCCAGTCAGACTCAACAGATTCCGGCGTCCGGGGAAATCGCGCTTAATAGTAATAGGTGAGTTTATTCGCCACTCCTTTTTCTTTTTTTTTTTTCTTTCATTTACTTTTTTTCTATTCGTCAGAAAAGTAAAACGATAAGAAACCACGACGAAATTTACGAATAACGGGGACCGAATCACCTAAAAAACGTCGTGAAAAATGAAATTCCGTAGAAAGTTCATTTGTATCTCAGAGTAACCGATTTTTTTGCAAAATATGTGGGGACATGAAATTGAAAAAAAAAATTGAATGGAGTGCAATTCCATACTGTTATCGCGATAGAGCAGAATTTTATTATCCGTTGGAAAGGCTGAAAGTATCGGAAGAAAAATGTTGTGTTTTTGGAGGATTATCGTTGGTTTATTTGCAAGAAATATGAAAATTCGTTAGGATTACAAGACGACGCTTTTGTTTATCTTCTTCGTATTTTTGTAATACGTTAATCTTTGGGTTTTCTTGTAAATTCAGTGAAGGATTGGACCTGATGGAAGTTGACGGAGTGGTCGAAGGTTCGCCGAGCGAAAGCGCGAAGCAACAGCAGCAACAGGCCGCGCAGCAGCAACAGCAACAACAGCAACAGCTCGTACGGGCTAACAAGACTAATTCACTCGCTATGGAAGTGACATGATGCCTGCTGTCGGCACCCCCGTTGACAGCCTCGTCGCGTCGATGGGGGCTTCGCTAAAACGTTATTAAATAACAAATAAAGGAGGAGGAAGGAAGCAAACTTTGTGTTGTGTCGCTGCTGCCGTTGGCGCATTTGGGCGTCAAATAAACGAGAGAGAAAGAGAAGGAAAGAAAGAAGAAGAAGGAAGAGGAAATTCGCTAAAGTTTACCGACGCCAAGCGACAAGAGGAACAGGAAACGACGACGAAGACGCAAAAGAGATACGGAGAGAAAAAAAGAAGAAAAGAAAAATTGAGTGAATGGACCGCGAGAGTCGTTGGATTAATTTCGTGGGCTTTTTTTCTCCTCTTCGCTAAAAAAAAACTTTTCGTTGTCACTTTTTTTTTTTTTTTTATATATACTTCGCGCCAAAATTTTGGAAAATTCGCGGGTTTAAATGGCGATTATTGTGCCGAGAGAAAAAGAAATAAAATGAGGCGTTCGATGGGAGAAATTGTGGAAAGCGTGTATGGGGAAGAAAAGAAATTGAGAAAATTGTGTGAAAGTGCGATGCGAGAGTGAGAAGATAATTAATCGTCGTCGTCGTTTAAAAAGAGGGACAAGCTTGGAATGATTAGAGAGAGAGAGAGTGAGAGAGAAAAAAAAACATAATATTAAAGTATAAAAAAGGATGGAAACCTTGTAAATATAAAAATAATTACGCTTACTGTATCTCTTAATTATAGGTGATTAATTAAAACAAAACAAAAAAAAACAAATAAATAAATGTAATTAAATGTTGTTGCGGTAGGTGCACAGCGATGTGTAAAAGAAAACAAACAAAAAATTACGACTAAAAGAAATGAAAGAGAGAGAGAGAGTAAGAGAACGAGAGAAAGGAACAGCGTGAGAGAGTGAGAGAAAGAGCGCGAAAGCTAGAACGAGATGTAATGAGAAGCGTGAAGATGAACGATAAATCATTAAAATGAAAGAAAATGAAACAAACTACAAAACAAAACAGACACACAATTTTAGGAGGAGAGTAATAAAGAAATTTTATCCTGGATCGACTGTAACAAATTCTCTCTCCTTTCTCTAATTCTTATCATTTATCTTGCACATCATTTTTCTTAAATCATAAATTAAAATGACAAAATAATTTTTTAAAAACACATATTTCTACCAGATGTACAATGAATTAAAATCAGGATTTCGATTTTTTTTTCTTCATTTATCTTCTGTGATCGATGATCTATAGATCATTCGATTTTGCGACTTTAGACTATGACAATTGCGCCATCTATCGGAAAATACCTTTCATTTCCGATTGGCGACTGCTGATAAGTCGTTGGTTCGACGAAACGCCGTCAGGTGACAGCTCCTGTCAATTCCCAACGATTATTAACTATATATGGCATTGTTTTAACCCAGATTGTTAACCCATCGATTCGGCGATCCGAACGGAGTGATTTTTCACCGCTCGCTTGTTGTTCATCATCGCAGGAGCTTTTGTACACGACAATTGTCAACAATGTTTGCCCTGAGACGCGCCCTTGTCACCAACGTCACGTAAGTTTCTCACTGACGTAAGAATACCGGTTTTGCCAGTACATGCCAGTTGTTTCCTCCAAACTTACATAATTGATAACCCCCAACTTTCGCAATTGCGCCGGTAGCAACCATTTTTCTTTTCCCATTTTAAGCAAATCCATTTTTCGCACTTTCTCAATAAATATCGTTTAAAAAAATGTCAATCGGCAAAAATTTGACGTTTGTATCGAAAATGATTTTTTAAGAAGCAATGGTTTTTTTTTAAAATTTGTTTATCGTATATGAAGTTAAAAATGTACTTGTCAAATTAAAAATTAGTTGTCGATATTTGACGAGGGATTTTTGTTGGATTGAAAATCGCTTGAATTTTTTTCTCACTTTTTAGTAACTCGTCCATGAAAGATTTCGTTATACTGCGCGAAAATGATTTTTCAGGGTTTTAATGCGGAAACGTCAAAAGTGATTTGGAAGAAATTGTCTCGTAGCGACATTGGCGTATTGTAGATGTTTTCCAAAAGTTCCAGAAACTCCGAAATCGTCAGCCGATGCAAACACACCCTCCCCGATTTGCCTTACGATTACAAAGCGCTCGAGCCGATAATATGCGCGGAGATAATGCAACTCCATCATTCCAAGCATCACGCGACCTACGTCAACAACTTGAACGTGGCTGAGGAGAAGCTGAAGGAAGCCGTTGGTAAAGGTGACGTGGGAGCGCAGATAGCGCTCGCGCCGGCGATCAAATTCAACGGCGGTGGTCATCTCAATCATTCGATTTTCTGGTCAAACTTGACGCCCAGCAGTACGAAGCCAGACGGTGGGTAAAAGGGGAAAAAAATGTGTACAACAAATCCCACATTTGTGCAGCGACAACAGAAAAATCGATTTTTCCAATTAACCGATCGATGCAATAACAATAGCATCTGAAAATTGGATTATAAAAAGAAGTCAGCAAATAATGCATCGATCGACCCAAAAAATGCAGTGATAACAGCATTCCTAAAAAATGTAAATTTCTTGCAATCCAATAATTGTATCTGAGAACTGAATTGTAAAAAGAAATTTTGAAAAATGGGCTCAAACAAAAAATATATTTTTTTTACAACTCGGCAAATTATGCATTGATTGATCGGAAAAATTGGGTGATAATAGCGTTTATAGAATCATAAATTTATGTATTTTTCACCGTTTCTTGCGTTTCTAACGTTTCGCATTTATCAGATGCACTGCTAAAAAGGATTGAGCAAGATTTCGGAAGTCTGGAGGAGATGAAGAAGCGGCTGTCAGAAGCGACTGTAGCGATTCAGGGATCGGGTTGGGGTTGGCTGGGCTACAATCCCAAGGAGAAGAGGCTGCAGATCGCGACCTGCGCGAACCAGGATCCGCTCGAGGCGACGACGGGCCTCGTTCCCCTCTTCGGCATCGACGTTTGGGAGCACGCTTACTATCTCCAGTACAAAAACGTGAGGCCCGACTACGTAAAAGCTATTTTCGACATTGCCAATTGGTGCGACGTTAGCGAGAGATTCAAGAAAGCCGGCGGCAAGTAAATCGCGTAAGCGACACCATCAAAAACCTCCCCCGCAACGACACTTGCAGTGATTTTTATCTAGATATACGTTAAACGGTGGATAAATGTAATCCGCTTACGATGGATGAAATAAAAGCTTCAGGCCTTATTATCGAAGCTTTCTTTCTCTCGTAATCGCAATGAAATTCCATTTTAATCTCGCCTTGGTTTCCCTTTTCCAAAAAAAAACAATAATATCCCCTAAATAAAAATAATAACATTGCCATCACATTTTCCATCCGATTTTGTGTTGCAAAAAATTCTCAAATTCCACCACATCAACAAACATTTTAGCAGCGAAAACTAGAATATCTTCCATTCCCATGAACTCTTAATTAAGGCTCATCGCCTGAATTCTGATTAAACAGGTATCCAAAAAAATCCTCCAAAATCCTCCAAATCCAATGTCAGAATTAATTTCGAAGATCTGGAACAAAAAAAAAAATGCAATTTAACGTCTCTAAGACGAGTATTTACAGGATATAGAGGCGTTAGAAAATGTATTAAATTCATCACTAAAATCCTACAGAATTACATAATTTATCGATTGCATTCACGATCGGAGGAATCGCTACGACGAAACGTCTCAAATTCGATCTCCTGATCCTGATAACAGTTTAATGGTGCGGCGATAATGGGTTCGTAGTATTATAGTAAGCGGCCCGTGGGACTCTAGAGGTTGACAATAATGAATGGAGTGCTTTGTGGAGGGGATGACAGATGCGGAGTAGAATTGAGCGAAACGTGAGCAGTATGGCTGAGGCGTCGCAGCTGATTTTCTCGTGATCCTCAGAAATTCGGTGAGTCAAGTGTCCGGGCAACTGGCCTCTGGCTTATAATGCACAGCTTTTGTCATATCTTCCTTTTTTTTTTTTTTCTTCCACATTATCTCTGGTGTTTTTTTCGTTCGTTTTGCAGCTGCTTTATCATTGACCCCCTGATTTGCCCAGTGACAGCTATCTGTCACTAACGTGAGCCAAACGTCATCGTGCTTTAAGTGAGAAATAAAAAAACGGGGAAGAACAAAAAAAATGTAGCGTGAACGCGGCATGGAAATGGAGGAAGATCTTGCACGAGGCAAATTTTCATTTTTCACCTGCAAATTGCATTATTATTATCGATAACATTTGTGGAAGGCTGTTATGGATATCAGCGCACGACACAACAGCGAAAAGGCGCATGCGCACATGCATTTTTCATTTTTCACGCCTAGGGAAAGGGTTTTTAACGTTGGTAACGCGTATTTTTCACTAGTTTGCGTTTGTCAGACTGCGAACCGCGCATGCGCAGTTTTTCTGGGGGTGAAAAAGTCACTGGAATTGACTAGGGACATTTTTTCGTTCGCTTGGGGGATAGGGGATTTTTGGGAAGGCGTTTACCGACGGAGCAGCCGTCGGTACAGCAGATTTCTGCGCGGAGACTGTCGGTAAAATAGGGACGATGATATTGCGGGTAATTAATGTTGGTAATGACGTTTCTCAGAATAACTTATTGTTTTCGGAGCTTCCATTCGCTAATTCTATTACCGATAAATATTTATATTTAGCCTGAAAGATCTATTGTCCGTGTGTAAATATAGATCCACATTATTTTACGGTAATGGATCCGGAAAATCGATGAAATGTAAAAATTGTGGAATCGCTTGTGATGAATTCGAAAATTAAATCGCCGGAAAATCGTCAAGTAATCAGCGAACGGAAAAGGAATTTCCACGAAAAATTAATGACGATTAATCCGATCGTTTTCCTGTAGAAACTAATGATAATTCGTGTAATTATTACTAACGGTGATCTATCCATTGAATTCCAATTGGAACCTAATGATGGGGACTATTCATCGTTTTTACAATCCAGATTGATGGTGATATATCCAATGGTTTTCCATTACCACCTAATGGAGAGTTCTATAATGACTTTCCAGTTAAAACTAATGGTGATCCATCCACCGGTCATCCAATAAAAATTTATGGGGGTGTATATCCATCCAGTAGCTCTCCCACTAAGAACCACCCCATTAACCCATTAAATTAATTCCCATCAAAACTCAACATGAACCGCATCCAACCCATCACAACCCATAAATCCTCAATACCCTCCCAAAAAAAAAAAAAAAAAAAAAATCCACCCAACTTATCAAACCCCAAAAAAAAAAAAATCCACCCAACTTATCAACCCCTAAAAAAAAAAACAACCCATCACCACCACCGACATCCCATTAGCCAATATTTCGCCCACCCCGATCCCCCATAATTACATCCAAAAGAGAGGTCACCAAAAAATCATCCCCCTCTCGGGGTTAAGAAAATAAATAGGAACCATTGGGCGAGATTATCGGGGGACACGTCGTCAGGGTTCGAAAATTGTGTGTGCGCCCTTTATCTATGTATATCGATTGAACGGCTGAGGAGAAATAGTCGGACAAGCGGCGCCGCGCTGCCCCCCGCCCCCTCCCCCCTCCGCCAGCCGCCACTCAACCCCCCCACTTCGCATTGGCTCGATCGTTTCCTCAGGGTGACGTCACGCGGCGTCGCCGTCGACAAACCTATTGATTTTCTTAAGGGACCAACTCTGTACTATGTAGGGTTACGCGGCGGTGGTGGGGGGGCGGGTTGGGGGTGGGGGGCCGTGCGGGGGTGTCTTTGGATCGGACATTGGTCGATGACTCGCGCTTCGTTAGCCCGTACCGGGGGTCACGTGACGTTAGAGCGCTTGCGCTTTCATCCCCCACCCCCGATCAACCCTTCCCCCACCCCCAGGGGGTGGCTTCGCTTGGGGAAAGGGCCGCCGCAAGTGAAACGCGCTAGGATCGCGATCGCTCGATCTAGGGGCACCTCCAGTCGGGCTGAGTCGCCGTACGACCTTCCCCTTTTCCTATTGTTTCCGCGTTGTTCGCACAGTGAATAATAAAAAGAAAAATTACATTTATAAAACCACCACGAGAAGCTAAAAACAACACCAAATAAATACGGAAATGCAATAATGTCCACGATAGTGGCGAGGGGAAACGTTGAGAAAAATCGTTTTAACGCGAGTGCCGCGATTTATAATCGCTCGGCTGTTCTCCGGGGGCGGTTTTTAATACGTCAGTAGGGGGGTGGAGATATTGAGTGAGTGGATCGGTAGTCTGTCCGGTGTTTGCTATTTTCGCAATATCTATTCGATATTTCACGTCGTATTTGTCGATCTAGAAAATAAAAAAGAAAAAGAAAAAAAAAAAAGCGAGTGTGTCGAGTGGTTGGTGGGCGTTGAGGGTGAGGTGCGCCGAAGGGTGACGTCGCAAGGTGAATAGGAAAAAAACACACACACATACGTATAGGAAGATCGGAGAACAAAGGGGTAAGAATTTGTGTGTGTGTGTTTTCATTTTTTTTTTTTTTACATTTCATTTTGCACGCCCTGGGAAATTTATTGGGTTTCGGGGATTCCCCGGTTCTTTTCGGGAGGAGGAGCGCTGTGTTTATCGAGGGACGAAGGGCTTCTTAGGGCTTATCTCGATAGGGTCGCGGGGCTTGGTCTATACTACTGAGCTGGTACCACGCATGGATCGATCAGGCTACCAACGCTGCTGCTGCTGCTGTTGGTTCTCCGCTTCTGGGGGTTGTTTTCTTCTACTCCCATGATTCCGTGAACAAGAGTTCGCAAGCGTTCAAGGCCTTTCCCAGCGTTTCCCTGGCTGAGCCTCGTCTGCGGGCCCACTCGCGCCCACGAAGAGGCTCCGGGGAAAAAAAAAAACATCCCCGAGATTCCGGCCTCGGTAATGGAACGATAGGTGCATGGACATTTTAGTGCCTTTTTTATGGCACGCACGTTGGGGTAGTTGCGGATTCATTGCCGACACTGGCCATTTTTCTTTTTTATCCGCGTTAATGCGCAATACTTTTATCGAGCGGATGGATATTTTGCGGAAAGTGTGTTAATCGTGGATGAGTTAGCCCATTTTCGCGACGATCTCATGCCCATGATCGATTTTGGGGACGTTTGTTTTGGATACTATTTTTTGTCGCAGGAGAAATTCGGGATCGCATGGGATAAATGGGATAAATGGGACAATGGGATATTTTTGGGCAGAGGGAAGTGCCTTTTGGATACCATTCGATGGGAACTTGGGTGAGAAATTTGGGAAATATGGGATAAATGGGCTTTTTCTTTCCTCGTAGCCCATAATTACGTACTAGATTCT
This sequence comes from Clistopyga incitator, assembly GCA_947507545.1. Lineage (NCBI taxonomy): Eukaryota > Metazoa > Arthropoda > Insecta > Hymenoptera > Ichneumonidae > Clistopyga > Clistopyga incitator. The sequence continues at coordinate 7,960,057 of OX382186.1, forward strand.
TCTGGGGAATTCAAGGTCAATTAAAAATCTGTAGATTGGAATTTACACGAGGAACGTGAGACATGGGACTAGGGAAAAAATGGGCTATCCCATATGGGGCTCCGAAACATGAGACATTTTTTAGAAGCTTTTTCGTGGCTAAAATGGGACGAGGAATTTGGGGGAGGTTTTTTTTTTTTTATTTCACTACTCGACAGATCTTTCAATGGGATGAACAAATGGGCTTATGGGGCGTTATTTATATAATATTTGCTTGCATCACATTTTAAGGACCCTTTACATATTAATATCACCAACAATATGCCCCGTAAGCACGAATTTTTCAAAACCTCTCCAATAATAATAACATGAATAACATCATACAGAAAAAAAGCCCAAAATCGACTAACACTTTCCTCCAATTCATTCGACTCGCTTTTAAATTTCATTATCAATAACTCAGGCTCATCGATTATTCCAAAAATGATGGAAAATCGCTTTTCCATCGACGAATTATAAATCTCTTTATTCACTCCCCCGCACGCCATTCGTAAAATGGGTTGTCAACCCTCATATCCGAAAACAGTCGCGACGCCCAAGACGTCCTCTCTCATATGGACCAAAGATGACATCATTTTTGCATGACTCATAATCTCCCATGCTCCCATTTTTCACATACATTTTCCAATATTTTCAAATCATTTTTTTATTTTTTCACAGTCAATATTTATTTTTTGGTATAATTAGTTTCGCTTTTTTTTCTTAATTAATGTACTTAATTATGCTAATTTTTTTTTTTTTTTTTTTTACGGAAGGTTACATGGTGTGTTTCATTTTAAGTGCAAGGTCTTCGCAGCCTTGAACGAAAAAATGCTCGGCTTAGACGTGCGGGTCATCGTTAATTACCTTAGAAGGTCGGGGCTTTGGGTTTTCATGGTTTTGGAAATTAAAGCCAAGTGCGTTGACGAATACAAAGTGTGGAGGTATCCTTGAGAGAGAATATCCAATATCCATGTGGGCGGAAATAATTTTCCACCGCCCCTATCGCCACCATCTTCACGACACGTATAAATGTCCTGAAACGGTACCTCGAGGCATTGATTCCACGGTAACTACTCATTGAATGTGGAAAATCAATCCTTCGAGCACTTTGCCCAACATAGTGTTGCAGACGAGCGGGACAAACGCGCGCGCATCTCGTTACATCTTTAAATGTAATCTTCAATAGCCATTCATCAACAAATTCATCAAAAGTAAATGAGAATTTTTTTTTTTTTTTCGGGGCCTGAAAAACAATTAGAAAAACATTTGGATCACTCAAATTTCGTCAAGTCAGGGACGAATTTATTTCTATAATTGCTAAAATTTAATCGCTGCTATTGATTAATTAAAAAATTATTTTCCGGAGTAGAATAAACATTTTCTTTGGAATTAAAAGCTCGAATTTTTTTTAATATTTTTTTTTGAACATTATTATATTGAATAAATTAATAAATGATTTTAGTCGAAGTTGAAAATTGAATTTTTCAGGAGAAAATAGTGATGGAAATTATTGGCAATGGTTTTTGTGATGATTTGTCGTCAATGAGAATTTTGGAAAAATGGTTTTTTGGATTCTCGGGAGATTTTGATTGTTGGGAATATCGGAAGGTGCTTAATGTTGGTGAACGGGAACGGTGGAGGGGGAAATGCTTGCGGGGGTGGAAAAGCTGTGCTTCGCAGTTGTTGACTCTTCGGCCTCTGTTTGGTCAGACGGTCAGTGGTAAAAACGAGTTTGGGCAGACACTCCAGACTCCACGGCGAAATGGTAGCGGAAAGTGAAGCCCCTTAATTTGTTTTTTCAAACATATGGCCTCGCTTGCTTATCGATTAAAGCGATAGATGGATAGATAAAGGAAACGAAGTAGTAAAGCCCGACTGTGGTCAGACATTGTGCTCCCCTTTTTACTCGTGCCAAAATTGCAGCCCCTTAATTATTATTATTTTTTCAATAAACGTCCCGCACATCCCGCCATCATTACAAAAAACATCAATTAATTCCCGAAATTCTGAGCCATAAAATAACAATTAATCAATTGTTTATAAAAAAACACGAATGATTTTCACGCACAAAAATAATTTTCCATCTTCATTTTGTCAGCAAACGAATAAACAAACATTAATATTTCCCACGGAAAATTGCGCGTATAAATAAGGGATGAATAAATAAATTCTCCAATAAATAAATAAATAAATAAATAAAATCTGAACGATGAATAAAGAAAATTTCATTGGGCAACGAATAAATTGAAATAAAATGGTATTTGGTGTTGCAGAATCGGAAAAAGTGACGAGATCTTGAGACGCAGCTGCCCCTGAAGAAGAAGGGTGCAAAAATGTCGTCGGTGAAGGTAGCGGTGAGGGTTCGGCCCTTCAACAACCGCGAAATATGTCGGGAGGCGCAGTGCATCATCGAGATGACCGGAAATACGACATGTAAGTATCTCGGGGCTCGAGGGTGTATTAAAAAAAATAATAAAAAAAAAGCTCGATGCTCGCTGGAAGAGAGGTGCTGCCCCACGGTTTTCTCGTGTTCTCGAAAGAGCTTGCGGATCGATAAAGTGCATCGGTGCCTCCGGTGAGAGGTGACCCAGCCGAAGCGTCGAACCGTATATATGCCCTCCCCCCTCGCCGCTCTCGCGATTTCGCTCCTTTCAGCCTTTGCAGAAATAATTGCTGTGACATAATTTCGACGAATACATTTCAATATTAATTTCTCTCCCGGCTGAAAAGCTCCTTTCGCCACGCAACGTATATTTTTTTAAATTCTCACCTCACCACTTTTTCCTTTCTCTCCCAACTCCACGTCTCGTTAATGACTGAAGCTTTTTTTTTTATTGCAATTCGACGAAATAATAATTAATCATTTTGTTTATTATTATTAATCAGCTATAGTCAATCCGAAGGCACCACCCGGCACAAAAGATGCCATAAAAAGCTTCAATTACGACTACTCCTATCACTCGATGGACGTAAGTGAATTTTTCTTTTTTTTTTTTCGTTGAAGGGATTTTTTTCGGTATTTTTGAAAAATTGGTTTTTCCTTTTTCAGCCGAGCGACTCGAATTATTCGTCGCAGATTATGGTGTACAAGGATATCGGGGAGGAAATGCTGCAACATGCATTCGAAGGTTGGCTTGATTGTGATGAAATTGTATTTTTTTGGGAAAATTATTGATAATGGAAATTTTGGGAAAAAAATTTTTTTTTTTGTTTATAGGATACAACGTGTGCATATTTGCGTATGGGCAAACCGGTGCCGGAAAATCGTACACGATGATGGGCAAACAGGAGGAGGGTCAGGAGGGCATTATTCCTCAAATCTGCAAGGACCTCTTTCGAAAAATAAGCAGAAATTCGAGCGAGCAGTTGAAGCACTCGGTGGAGGTCAGCTACATGGAAATATACTGCGAACGCGTTCGCGATTTGTTGAATCCAAAGAACAAGGGAAATCTCCGAGTCCGCGAGCACCCTCTTCTTGGTCCTTACGTCGAGGACCTCTCAAAACTCGCTGTTATGTCCTACGAAGACATTCACGACCTCATCGACGAGGGAAACAAGGCTAGGTAATATAATTGTTATGCATAGATAAGAATCAATTAATTTTTCAATGTATTATATTTTTTAAAAAATTAATTTACTTAGTCCTTCACAATTTTCATAATGCAAATTTTGCATAAACCGTTTATAAAAAATTTGTAGTGATTTGCGAAACAATTGTATTGTATTTTATTATACATTTTGTTATATTGTAAAAAAAAAAAAAAATTAAATGGAGTGAATTATTAATTGCAGAACCGTGGCAGCGACGAACATGAACGAGACTTCGAGCCGATCGCACGCGGTCTTCACGATCTTCTTCACGCAGCAGAGACAGGACAGCACGACGGGTTTGGTGACCGAGAAAGTGAGCAAAATATCGTTGGTCGATTTGGCGGGTTCGGAGCGTGCCGATTCGACCGGCGCTAAGGGTACGCGGCTTAAAGAGGGTGCGAACATCAACAAGAGCTTGACAACGCTCGGAAAAGTGATCAGTGCCCTCGCCGAAATCGTGAGTACAGATTCGAGTCGATATTCGGTGGAGTAAAACGCTAGAATAGACATTTTTAAAAGACATTACTGCTTTTTCTGCTATCGTATTGCTTCGGCGAACCTTGGATCATTAGGCGGTAAGTCTGAGTAATCCTTGCCAGGTGAAAACGCTCAAATCGGTAGAGAAATCGTAGGGTATTCCCTGTAAAAAATACTGCCAGTGCGAAAATTATATTCGAAAAGTCATCTACACCCAATACGAATGCAGAATCATTTTTCAAATTTCAAATCGGCCTTTAAATGGCCGAGAAAACGTGTTGTGGCGTCAGGGCCATCTAGCGGAGTGTGACGGCACTAGTCAATGCCACCACAGGCGGCGCTGATGCTCGGCCGGACTTCAAATTGCAATATCTCCGAAACTAAAGCTCAGAAAAATTCGATTTTGGTCTCAAACGAAAGGGTGAAAGACAGCGAAGATGAATATCGAGGGGAGATGATTTTCTACTTACGTCGAATAGATTTGTGTGCGGTTAAAGATTTACCAGCGTCGTTCGTGCAGTTCCTTTGATTGTTGGTTTATATTTCAGGCGACGAAGAAAAAGAAGAAGGCTGATTTTATTCCCTATCGGGATTCCGTGCTCACGTGGTTGCTCCGTGAGAATCTCGGCGGAAATTCAAAAACCGCGATGATCGCAGCGGTCAGTCCTGCTGACATCAATTACGACGAGACTCTATCGACTCTCCGGTAACTTATTACCTCACGGACTTCATTCGTATGCCAAATTCGTTCGCTTTTCTCACGACTATCTTTTCCCCAAATTTCAGATACGCCGACAGGGCCAAGCAGATCGTCTGCAAGGCCATTGTCAACGAGGACGCGAACGCGAAACTCATTCGGGAGCTCAAAGAGGAAATACAAAAATTGCGAGAGCTGCTTAAACAGGAGGGCATCGATGTTCAAGAAGGTGAGCCATTATCGCTAATCGATATCATTACAATTATCGGTGATAATTATCAGTCCTCGAATAACCAAACCCTTTCAAGTCAGTTTTTCGTCATTAATTTAAAAAAGCCACGGGAATTTTTCTTTTTACCTTCTTGCAACACATAAATATTTTTGTAAATGCATAATTAATATTGAAAAAAATTCTCAAACCCTCAACTTAATACGAAAGATTTTTTTTATGATAAAAGAACTTTTCAATTCTTTATTTCCCCAGTGAAAAAAATTATTTTCCGCCAATATTGAATCATTTTTCTCGTGTATCGAAGCGTATTAGTGTAGACTCTCGTTGTTGCTTAAGATAAGGTCGTTTAGAGCGCCGATTGGTGGGATTTTTCACGTGATATCGGCACTTACAATTGCTCTTGTTTCTTTCTCTGTCCCCGGTCCCGTTGTGCTCGACGTAGGGCCAGATGGCAAAGTGTCTTATGAAAAGAAAGAATCTAGTAAGTAGACAGGCACACAGTAATCGAAGAGAATGCGATAAGTTGATTTTGCTGGCAGAGAAAAAAAGCGCCTTTTACAACAAAAAAAAATACACATACATACACACACACACACACACGAGGATATTATATTATTTAATTATATATACGACACACGTATTTTTTAAAGCGCTAAGATTTCTTCTTGTTTATACCAGCTTCGTCCCTCGCGCGTGCAAAGAGCTTTCCTCGTTTTACAATTTCTCTTTAATCAAGCTTATAAAATAATCCAAAAAGCCAAAGTGTAAAAGTGATTAAAAAAAAAGAAAAATACAATTATTTCACATGTTAGGTTTGCATGGCAGAAAAAAAAAGACACGTACGCCGTGTTGTAGCGTGCAAAATCAAGCAAGCAGCACCCAATTATTGGCTTTCGATGTAATCACCCGATAACGCATTCCGTTATCCCCAATAACGAGAATATCCCTTAACGAGCTTTCCAATTCTCTTCCAGGAGACGATCCGGTCATCATCAAATCCTCCAAACGCGAAGAGGATGTCAAGGAATCCCGACAGAGAATTCCATCCCATCCGACATCAACTTTCGCCGAGGATGCGGTTGATCAGCTCCAGGCATCGGAAAAACTCATCGCCGGTAAAAAAAATTCATTCCTATTGCTTTATGCAATTTTGCAATAATATATTGTGGATGAAAAAAAAAAATCTAGTGAAGCTCGAATGATAATCACTGAATAACAAAATCGTGATAAAAATAAAAATGCAAAACGCTTAGGAAATTTTGAATTAATCAATTGGAGTCACGAGAATCAAAAATTAAAGTCTCGATTGTAAAATTTATACGAAGAAAATTTGATTGATCGATGAGAATTTCGGTTGAATATTGTTAATCATTTTTGTATTGTAATTAAACATTTTGATTGAATATAATTAATAATTTTCGTATTATGAGGGTTAATGTGTAAGATGGTAATTTATTCCAATGAATTTTAGAATTGAACGAGACGTGGGAGGAGAAATTGAAGCGAACCGAGTCAATTCGTCTGCAGCGCGAAGCCGTTTTTGCGGAAATGGGTGTCGCGGTTAAGGAGGACGGTGTGACCGTGGGCGTTTTCTCGCCGAAGAAAACACCTCATCTCGTGAATCTCAACGAGGATCCCCTCATGTCCGAGTGTCTGATTTACTACATCAAAGACGGATTCACGAGAATCGGCTCCGCCGAAGCTAACATTCCCCAGGACATTCAGCTTTGCGGTCCTCACATTCTCAGCGAGCACTGCGTCTTCGAAAATCACGAGGGAGTCATCACTCTCATGCCCAAGAAAGGAGCACTCATTTATGTCAATGGGCGAGAAATTTCCGAGCCCATCGTACTAAAAACCGGATCCCGAGTGATTCTCGGACGAAATCACGTATTCAGATTCAATCATCCTGACCAAGGTTTGTAAATTTGTTTCACGAACAAAAAAAAATTTACCAAATTTGAATATCGCTTGGAGGAATCTTTATTTTAAAAAAGTAAAAAAAAAAAAAAAAAAACAAAGATGAAGAAATAATTCTAAATTTAATGTTGGAAATTCTGTAAAATTCGAATCGCTTTGTAGATTTAATTTTAGTCATTGGGACCTTTTTTTAGTTATAAAAAATTTTTTTACTGTCGCGAAGCTTTTTCTTTACAAGAAACCTGAAATTTTGGTAATTGAAAAATGAATTTGGGAGCTTCTGTCGAATTTTACTTACGATTTTGTGTGTTTTTTTTTCTCGGACGCAGTTCGCGAGCGCAGAGAGAAAAGCTCCCCGGCCGAAACTCCAGGAAACGGGGAGACCGTCGACTGGAATTTCGCGCAAATCGAGTTACTGGAGAAGCAGGGCATCGATCTCAAAGCGGAAATGGAAAAGAGGCTCATGGTGCTCGAGGAGCAGTTCCGCAAGGAGAAGGAAGAGGCCGATCAACTTTTCGAGGAGCAACGAAAGGTGCGCTTTATTTTTAGAATCAACATTCCTTCCCACAATTATAAACAATAATGAACGCAAAATATATCATACAATCAACGCATAAAATAAATATATACATTGCTCAAAAAAAAAAAAAAATCGACATCGTCAACGAAAGCTCGTGAAAATTGCATTTTTCCTCGCGTAAGCCCAAGAAGTAATTTTAATTCCATCGCTTTTATGCATCGATGATAAAATGCAAAGATTAATCAGCATTTTATCTCGAGATAACAAAAGGGCCCTTTTAATAACTCATTAGGCGACAAAACCTTAAGTGAGAGCGACTGGTACTCGAGAGTTCCGATCGACAAGCCGATTTGAGATTACGTATCTTTATTACTCACCTGTTGAAGTGACTGTGAGCTTTATCTACTGGCTTGGAGCTTTCAAAACGGCAGCGCCGCTCGTGGCGCATTTTGGCAAAAGTGTATAGACAAAAATCATTGATTTTCATCGTGGAATGTACTTCAAAGAAGATCTCCTAATTTCCTTAATTAAATTATTTAAAAAAATTAAATTCTCCAGAACTACGAAGCCCGAATAGACGCACTTCAGAAACAAGTCGAGGAGCAGAGCATGACGATGTCCATGTACAGCAGTTACACCCCGGAGGATTTCAACAACATCGAGGAGGATATATTTGGTGAGTAATGACGATTTGTCCATTGAAATGCCAATAAATAACTGAAAACGCACGCTTCATCGACACGCGATCTTAACGATCCCGGTGAAAAAGTTAACGAACGCTTGGCCTACTTCCGCCATCTGACTGTTTTGCCTGGTGATGGCTTGCATTTCAGTCAACCCATTGTTTGACGCAGAGAGCAACTGGAGCGAGCGCGAGTTCCAGCTGGCCGCTTGGGCCTTTAGAAAATGGAAGTATCACCAGTTTACCAGTTTAAGGGACGACCTCTGGGGCAATGCCATTTTCCTCAAGGAGGCTAACGCAATTTCCGTCGAGCTCAAGAAAAAAGTAATTTCGCCACCACTATCCTTTACATTTAATGACAATTGTTCACAATTTAACGACAGTGATGATCATTTTTTGCGTTAATATGTAGAAGAAAGTATTTAATTTTTCATCGTTGCGAAAATCGGTTAAAAAATCATCCGGAAAATGCAGAAAATTGTGAACTTTTTTCATTTTTTTCATGTTTTATGGTGAAATGTACTGATTTAATGGCTTTGGCAATTCAGGTTCAATTCCAATTCACTCTACTCACCGACACCCTGTATTCGCCTCTGCCAGCCGATTTATTGCCGACGATGGAGGACGACGAGGACGAGGAGCGACCTTTTCCGCGCACAATCGTCGCGGTTGAGGTCCAGGACACGAAGAACGGAGCCACCCACTACTGGACACTGGACAAGCTCCGGTACACAAAAAAAAAAATCACCAAAATTATTCGTACGATCTTAGAAGGTGTAAATACCGGTTATCGTGGACTTTCAATCGTGCCTAACTCTCCATCTCAAAGGCAAAAGACGTGAAAGGAAAAGTCGAGTCGATTTAGGAAATATTACATATATCGAGAGGATTCGTTCGTCGTAAAGAAATGATAATAACGTTGATTGTAATTACTTCAAACGATACTTTAGTAAAAAAATTCTAATGGATAATTTTAATTAAAAAAAAAACGACTAATTTTCTATGAAGAGGAATTGAATTCCCAGCTTTTCTAAATTAACTTTGCTATTTTTTTTTATATGAAGGATCTTGTAATTTTTTTTTTTTTTTTTCGTAGGCTTGATGAAATAGGGAGTTTTTAAGAGTATCGTTTTAGTTGTGCGGATTTTCTTCACGATGGACGAATCGAATTAAAGGATTTGCGAGTTAAGTTGAGCGATTAACAGACGGAAGTAATCTCGTTTTACTAGACAACGCTTGGAGCTAATGCGTCACATATACAATGAAGACTTGAGTGCCAGCAGTCCGGAGGCGAAAGAGGATATATTCCAATGCCTAACGGTCTATCACCATAATCAGAGGTTCTCGCTAGCAAATCTTTTGCCTTCGAGGTTGGTGCTCGGTCGCGCACGAAAATGAGAAAGACAAAAAAAAAAAAAGAGCAGAGAAAAACTACACACAAAATTAAGCAGATTAATTTGTCATTCGTGGCCTTGAAATTTCGCACGGCGATTTTCGAATCACATGCGGTGACGAATACTTTTGTAACAACTTCAACAATTTTTCACCGATTTTCCGGAGGAAACGCGATTTTTTTCATCTCGATCGTTTGAAAATTTGAATGAGCTAAGAAATTTCAAGACTCTCACACGCAGCACAAGCTTATCGACCATTTCTAGTCTTGTCTTTTTTTTTCTTCTTCTTTTTTTTACAATAAATCCCCGCCTAAAGTACACAGTTTCACAGTGAATGTCGCGATTGCACGAGCTTGGGCTTTGCTTTTTCGGCTTCAGCTCGAAAAGTCAATGACGATCAATCGCATACGCTAATTTTTTGGAAAAATCGGCTAGGAATGTCGCGGCACAGCGTCTTCTGGCTATTGTACCTTCAATCACGTTTTTTTTAGGTGCTATTTTATTGTCACTGTATATCGTATTATGATATAATGACGTATGATTTTTTTGGGGAAATTAATTGACATAATTGCACCTTAATTTAGGCAAAGATTGGAACTCATGCGAGAAATGTATCACAACGAGGCTGAGCTGTCGCCAACGTCACCCGATTACAATATCGAGAGCATAACCGGTGGCGATCCATTTTACGACAGATTTCCATGGTTTCGCATGGTCGGCAGGTAAGGAACAACGAAAAAAAAAATAGATTTACTGGCAAATTAATATTGTATACTAATATTCGCTTTTTCAAAAGGTCCTTCGTGTATCTGAGTAATCTCATGTACCCAGTGCCTCTGATTCACAAAGTTGCTATAGTCAACGAAAAGGGCGACGTCAAGGGCTACCTGAGGGTCGCTGTACAGGCAGTAGTCGGTAGGTATCGTGATAATCTCTCCTAATTACGTACCACAACTTCCTTTTTTTTTTTTGGGTGTCGAAAGATTTTTCATTTGAAACTGAAACCCTGATTTAAATAGAAAAATTTTCATTTGATGTTAAAATGTTCATGGGAATTCAGACATTCATTAGAAATACATTTTTTTCAATTAAAATGGCAATTAGATTTAAATACAATTTTTTTTCCAATTAAAATGGCAATTACATGTCAATACAATTTTTTTTTTTTTTTCAATTAAAATGGCAATTACATTTGAATGAAAACTTCGATTTCAAATGAAATGAAAAATGAAAAAAGAAGAAGATATCGTGAAATGAAGAAGCAGGGCAGGTACCTTTCACGAATCCTTGTTCTAGAAGAGGAAAACAGTGAATACTCGAGTGGCGTAAGGCAGTCCGCTCGTATATCCTTCGAGGACGATTTGTTCGGGAGCCAGGGTCGCCAGGGCAAGAGGGCGACACTTTTGGCTCAGACCCTCGACAAGAATCAGCAGATTATGATGCAGGAGGAGAGAGTGGTCGAGGGGCAAACCGAGGGGAAGGATTGCGTGAAGGACGAGGAGGAAGTCGGCGACGCTGACTCGGGCAGAGGCGACAGTTCCGTTTCCAGCGACACCAAGGAAGATGAACTTCCGGATCATCTTCAGCCCGGCGCCGAATTCACCTTCAGAGTCACCGTTTTACAGGCTATGGGCATTTCTACCGAATACGCGGATATTTTCTGCCAATTCAAGTGAGTGACGATCAATTTCGTAATTTCCTTAAATGCTACGACAAAACTTCACTTTCTCCTGTAATTTTGTTAAGAATTTCCGTCATTCAATGGATTACAAATATAATTTTAATCAAGTTCTCAGAGTTAGGGCATTTTTTTCAAGCCCATATTCCGAATTTTTCAAAATTCTTCTCCACAAAATGTTTAAATCATTTGATTTTTCTTCTTCAGCTTTCTTCATAGACACGACGAAGCCTTTTCTACGGAACCAGTGAAGAACACAGGAAAGGGAAATCCTCCAGGCTTCTATCATCTACAAAACGTAAAGTAGCTTGTTAAAAAAATGTTGCAAGTCGAAATACTGCGACACGACGATTGGCTCACAGGAATTCGTGCTGCGGATCCGAGACTCACTCGCTCCCTCGATTTTTTCTTTTTTAGATAACCGTCACGGTGACAAAGTCCTTCGTCGATTATCTCAAATCTCAGCCGATCGTTTTCGAGGTTTTCGGTCATTATCAACAGCACCCACTGCACAAAGACGCCAAACTGGACTAGTGAGTCTCTTTGCAAAAACACTTCTTATCCCAAGCAAAACTCTCCCAAAACCAAAAAAGAAAAAAACAAAAAAATTTCCCAATAATTTCCTCCACTTTGAATTAAACCCAATGAATTTTTTTAACGCTTAAAATACCATAATAATCAGCATCTGAGACGTGATTTTTTTGAAAAATATCATTTTTAACAAGCAAACAACATTCCCTACGATAAAAAATATTAAAAAAACTTTTTCCTCACGTCCCTTGTAAATTCGCACAAAGTACCAGATAACTAATTTTTTTCTTCTCCTTTGAATCCACAGCAACAATACGAGCGGAAATGGAAACGTTGGCAACAGTATAAGGCAGCCACCGAAGCGAATGTTGCCCCCATCGATTCCCATAAGTCAACCGGTCCGCTCGCCCAAATTCGGCTCGGTCCTCCCATCGCCGAGCACTTCCCACGTGCACGCGAAATACGACGTGCTCGTTTGGTTCGAAATCTGCGAATTGGCGCCGAACGGCGAGTACGTTCCCTCGGTGGTGGACCACAGCGACGATTTGCCCTGTCGGGGCCTCTTCCTGCTTCACCAGGGCATCCAGAGACGCATAAGGATCACGATCGTTCACGAGCACGCCTCCGAGTTGCGGTGGAAGGACGTGAGAGAATTGGTCGTCGGGAGGATCAGAAACACCCCAGAACCGGAAGAGGAAGACAACGACTCGTCGGTCCTCTCGCTCGGGCTCTTCCCCGGCGAGTATCTCGAGATTCCCGGCGACGACAGATCCATGTTCAGATTCGAAGCCGCCTGGGACAGCTCTCTTCACAATTCGGCCTTACTCAACAGAGTCACGTCCTACGGCGAGCAGATCTTCATGACTATTTCCGCTTATCTGGAGGTGAATTTTTCGCAAATTTATCCTCTGTAATAAGCATCAAAATTTGAGGGAAAAAGTAGATTGATTTTTGTTTAATTTTGATTTATTTGCCAATGCAAGGAAAATGTTATCCTCCGGAGAGTAAAGTGTTTAATGATTTTTGAATTACCTTCTTTTGTAGCTAATTGCAAAGCGTAAGGCGCTTAGTTAGATTTGCATTTTTTTTGGGCCCGTTCCTGCGAACGATTTTGATACTGATGGCTTTTTTTTTTCGGACAGTTGGAAAATTGCGGAAGACCTGCCATCGTGACGAAGGACCTCAGCATGATCATTTACGGACGCGATGCTAGAGTCGGTCCACGATCGCTCAAACACCTTTTCACCGGAAATTACAAAAATCAGGAGGCGAACAGACTGAGCGGCGTGTACGAATTGGTACTGCGTCGTTCTTCCGAAGCTGGTGAGATTTTGGCGCGAATAATTGTGTTTTTTTTTGTCCTACAAATTCAAACTAATACGCGATGAGGTGAATTTAACGCTGGAAAATTTGTCCGATGTCGCAGGTGTCCAGAGACGTCAGCGCAGGGTATTAGACACGAGTTCGACGTACGTGCGGGGCGAGGAAAACCTTCACGGGTGGAGGCCCCGCGGCGACAGTTTGATATTCGACCATCAGTGGGAATTGGAGAAGCTGACGAGGCTCGAGGAAGTCGAGCGGGTGAGGCACACGTTGATTATGCGCGAGAAGCTCGGAATCGACAAGGTCTCGCTCTGTAACAAGACGATGCACGATTTCACGAAAAGCGAGAAGGTACGGACGTCCCCGGTAGGTTTTCTTCGCTTAAGATCCTTCCGTGTCCTCGTCTGTGTTCACAAGAAACAAAAAAAAAAAAAAACAGCGAATTCTCCTTCACTTTATATCAATTCATTTATTTTTCTCAAAGTTTATTTTCCAAACAATATAAACAACGTTCATTCCTTTAATTAATTTTATTATTTTTTGGTTTTTTTCGTTTAAGATCCTTACGTGTCCTCGTCTGTGTTCACAAGAAACAAAAAAAAAAAAGCAGCGAATTCTCCTTCACTTTATCATTTCATTTATTTTTCTCAAAGTTTATTTTCCAAACAATATAAACAACGTTCATTCCTTTAATTAATTTTATTATTTTTTGGTTTTTTTCGTTTAAGATCCTTACGTGTCCTCGTCTGTGTTCACAAGAAACAAAAAAAAAAAGCAGCGAATCCTCCTTCACTTTATATAATTTCATTTATTTTTCTTAAAGTTTATTTCCCAAATAAAATAAGGAACGTTCATTCCTTTAATTAATTTCGTTATTTTTTGTTGTTGTTTTAATACTGTTTTCGTATATTTTTATATTTTTGTTTGCTTCAATGATTCAGGAGGTCTGTAATATGGTGGCTAAAGCGACGAACGACGCCCACGCGAGTCCCGTGAAGCTCAACAAGTCAAACTCGTCGAAGGACGTTTACGAGCCCTGGGAGATGACGGAGAGAGAACGAGAGCTCGCGACCAAGTACATAAAGCTCATCCAGGGCAGAATACCGAGCAAGGAACCGAGCATCGTCCTCTCGGACGTCTCGCCGGGCGAGGACACGATAACCGACATGTCCGCCTCGATGATATCCTCCCTCGTCTCCTCATCTTCACAAGAGTCAGTATACAACCTCTCAAGTTCCTCTACCTCGTCGTCTCCGGGAATCTCCTCGGAGAAACAGGTAACCCTCCGTGTGTGCCTGAATAAAACGCCCAGTAGCAAACGCTCAGCCCGTGATTGGCAATTATAAATAACGTCCGACGATAAACGACTGCTCTGATAAAGTCATATCTTCAATTTTCGCATATTTTCCATACTTTCAAGATGAAGACATCAAAAGATTTCTCGTTTTCATCTTTAATAACGTTTCTTTGCCTTCTTCTTCTTCATTTTTAGCCTTCGAAGATGAAGAAATCAAAGGATTTCGGTTTTTTTCTTTGATAATGTTTCTTCATCTTCTTCTTCATCATTTTTAGGCTTTGGAAAAATTGCCTTTACTTTGTAACTCGGTCGTTTATTGTCGGTTTTATTTGTCGAAGTGTATAACGCAGCCCCTTTTGCTTTGAGGCTTCTACTTCATGTTCTTCTTCACCAAATTGATCCGCTAAATCCACGGCCATCGAGTGTGACGACTATCGCTAAGAAATATGTTACTTTGCGGCGTTTTTTTTCGGGTAGCTCAAGGAGTGTTACTTGCAGCCTGCGGGGATAGTTGTGAGGAGCAGTTCTAAGTCGTGCATCTTTAGGTTGAGTTCGCCGGAGCGGGCGAGACTCCAGGAGCTCCAGGAGAGCATGATGGTCGGAGCCGCGGATTCGTTGAGTCAATCGGCGTCTCTGGCCCCGGCGCCGCTCGGTTCCTCCTCCCCCCTCAAGGAGAGCCTCGTGCTTTACGTACCGGAAGTCGAGGAGATTCGCATCAGTCCCGTTATCGCGAGGAAGGGTTACCTCAACGTGCTGGAGCACAAGACCAACGGATGGAAGAAACGATGGGTCGTGAGTGTTCATTCTTCTTCTTCTTTTTTTTTTTTTCTGCCAAATCCAATCGTTTTTCCTTCGAATTTAACGAATCCCACCGAAATTTCACTTTCAGGCGGTACGCAGACCCTACGTTTTTATTTTCCGAGAGGAAAAGGATCCCGTTGAACGGGCACTCATTAATTTGGCAACCGCTCAGGTCGAATACTCGGAGGATCAGCTTGCCATGGTCAAAGTACCAAACACATTCAGGTAAAAGGCTTTTCTCAATTTTTTTTTGAGGCAGACTGACCATTTTTGGAGCCCAAGGAATGGAGCAACGTTTTTTTTTTTTTTTTTAAGAGACAGGATGTTCTTATTTTTGCCGGGAATTTTGGGAATTTGCATTCGGAGGATTATAACTTTCATTCGTTTTATTTTTTACGTAAATTTGATTATGATTATTTTGAATTGATCTATCGTTTGCATAATCGATTGCTATTTTGCAGCGTGGTCACGAAACACAGAGGCTACTTATTGCAAACATTGGGCGACAAGGAAGTTTACGATTGGCTGTACGCCATAAATCCTCTTTTAGCCGGTCAAATTCGGTGAGTAGTCGATCGTTTGTCGGGCAAAAAATGGGAATAAATGCAGAAGGTATTGACTTAAATTTGTCTATGAAAAGGTCGAAACTGGCGCGCAAAGGACCAACAGCCGGTGCAAATCCATCGAGTTTTGGTCTGGCCGTGGCGACGCCATCGGCAGAAGCCGTTCAAGCGCAGACAAAGTGAGTGAGGATAGATTGGCTTGGTGAGGAGTTGGCGAATCTGCTCAGCCTCGCCTCGAGGAAGATAATCGCGACTTCGAACGCGGCACTCGAGGCTCACGACTTTTGTAGCTTTCGATTCACGGTCGTGCTCGAATAAAAAAAAAAAACAACAACAAAACGAAAAGAAAAAGAAAAATAAACGAGAAAATCGATTTATCATTGCGCAATGAGAAATATTGCGATTTGGAATTACAAGTCGAGGTATAGTATTAAAACGCTGAGAGAAAATTTGATAAAAAAAATATCGTTAAATGCGGGAGAAGAAAAAACGATACAAACTTTTCACGTTTCTATCGTTTTTGTTAGCCGGTATTTTTTTGATCGCGTTACAATGAGACTGAGAATTAAAAAAAAAAAAAAACGTTCGAGTCTCTCCGGGCGTTTTTGCAAACGTGTCTACGGTCGAGACTCGAAAGCTTCGAGAGTCTTGTGAATCACAATCCATACTATACCGAGTACCTCTATAGCCGAGAAGAAAAAAGAAAAAAAAAAGAAAAAAAAAGAAAAAAAAAAACAACGCCTAATTTTATTCGAATCAACTTATAGCGACGCTTCGCCTTATTGCAGCATTACATTGAATTGAATGAAAGATTAAGAAAACTAGGGAAGAGAGAGAGAGAGAGAGGAGAGAGAGGAGAGAGAAAGTCAATATCCTCAGCTCTACAACTAATTATATACTAATTACAAGTATGTATGTAACACAGACAATTGTAGATACATACATACCGCATCGGTATACAGTTTTTAAGTTTTTAACGATAAAAAAAAAAGCAAGAAAGGAAAATGATAAAAATGATGTTTTTTCTCAATGTATAGATTATCTTTATCGATTGTGTAGAGAATTTTTAAAGTTATCTGTTGAAGTTAGACTGTTGTCTGCGATTTGTTTGTTGGGCACAATGGGCAAACGCTTCGATTTATTTAGGCGAATTAACGTTTCTTCTTCGAAGGTGAAAAACATAATTAAAAAGAAAAAAAAAACAAGAAGAACGCGAGAGGGAAGGAAATCGTTTGGGAGCTTCGGCGAGATGCGACAACGCGATGTATATTTTCATCGAGCAGCTGCTTTTGTTTCGCTGCGTTCGAAGCGACTATGATGTACGCGAGAACCTCGACTTTGTGTGCGCAATACCGGCCCCCTCCCCTTCTCCCGAATCAACGAAACACCAAAGACTGGGTGTAAATTGAAGAAGAAGAAGAAGAGAAGAAAAGATAAAAATTTGTGAATCCCCGCCGCCGCCGCCGCCTGCACCACATTATAAATGTCGAATCGTCGCACGTCCGAGCAGCTATAGTGGTCGTGTGCACGATTTAATAATGTAATTATACTATTACTACTCTTGTTCTCGAAATAGGCGAGCTAATCTGTCGGATTTCGCGCAAGATTTGATGCTCGAGTGATTCGGAGATCCACTGCGCAGCTTTCCGCGCGTCTTTGCGCGTGAATCCGCGCAGGACGCTGCTCATTGGTCGCTTATGCGCGAGTCTGTGCGCCCTGCGCATGTCCGCTAGATTGGCGACCAATCACACGCCACGAAATCTTGCGCGAAGTACAAACTGTTATGGAATTGGCTAATTAAAGAAACAAATATATATATACATATATATATGAATATAAATATATATATATATGTGTGTATTATGCGAATGCGATTCGGCCACGAGTTGAGGTTTCGCGACGCGCACCATTAGATAATCGATATAATCATGTATATAAAAGAAAAAAAGAAGAAAAAACGTGGGCAAGCGAGGAGGAGGTTTAAGTAATAACGAGGGATCACAGAGAAATAGGGGGGAACAATGAGGAGAATGCGCGAGGGGACTTTATGTTAAAAAATTACTATTACTATTGTTTTTTTTTTTTTCGTTATCGCCATTACTTTTCTAGTCATGTCCGCCTTTTCGCGTTTGCGCCTCAGCAGCGCCCGATCAATATTAATATATTAAAAAAAAAAAAAAAAAACAAATACAGAGCCACCTCTCGCATTTAATTGAAAATTACAATATGAACGATCGAAAATATGAAATAGCAAAGAAAATCACATGGGCCAGAGCGCGTTAACGCCTTTATTGCTTGCTGACTGTTGTAGCGATTTAATAGTTTTATTTTGTTAAAAAAAATAATCGAGAGCCTGGTATAACGACGAAATGACGAGATACCTGATGGTGAAAAAAAAAAACACAGAGAGAGAGGGGGAGAGAGAGAGAGAGAGAGGGAGAGAGATGAAGATGGGCAACGCGATAACGATATTATCTATTAAGAGATTACTTAATTAACGATTAAATCACACACGATTATAATATAAGCTGTAATTGATATTCAACAAGATCTCTATGGATATAAAAAAGAAAAAAAGAAAAAAAAAAAACTGTGAGGCACGTCGACGAGTCGCGACGCTGAGGTTTGCACCCTTCGCTTAGCTGATGGAATTTTCGCTGCGGTATTAGACTAAGGAAAATGCTATAGAAAAAAAAAAAAAATTGATTAACTAATTATTTCGCCGTTGATTAACCGATTCATCGACGCGTGTTAAGACCCCGAAGAGAGCCAACATCAGCGTCCGCTCGTCGAGAAAAAAAAAAAAAAAACAACCCTAAAAATATGTACGAAAGAAAATCTGTACTGAACGTGGCTAAGGGAAAAAGGGTTGACGTACGTAAATTTGTGTATTTCTTTTTCCAAAATGATAAATCAACAAAATCATGCAAATTGTTCTTTTTGTCGAAAAAAAAAATGTCACGAGGATGGTTAATTAAAAATTAATAAAAATCAACACGCCCACACATTACACAACACTATTCCAGGCATGAAGAGATATAAAAAAAAATTAAAAAAAAAATAAACAACAACAACAACCCTTTTAATGCTGTAAACGTGTATTTATTATACTGTATTACGATTACTTGACCCCACTGTGTCACGGTAATTACTGTAAGTGGAAACATATGTAATAAATCGATGAATAAAAGCTTAACATGCTTGAGAAATTATTTCATTTATTGTTTCGTTAATTTTTCGATGAACAATAGAGAACGTTTATCGGGGCGTTTTCGTCGTTGTCGTAGCTCCTCGATTTGAAGAACAATGATCGAAGGAGGATTCCCTCGCTGGAAGGATCCTCCAGGTCATCTTTACATTTTACCGTCGCACGATTTTTCCTCTCGTTTCCTATCGACGATTTTTTTTCTATCGATTTCACGTCAATTTGATCGAGTGTCTGACACCCTCGACTTTGCACCGTCCGGATCATCGAGTCCTTTACGTGCTCCTTCATGAACAATAATTTTTCCATCTCCAGAGTCTCCTTGGCTCGCTCCAACTTTGCCTCCAGTATTTTCACCCTCGATTCCCTCTCAATCAACGCCTTTTCCAGATGTATCTTCTCGCGCAGCAAATCCTTCACCGTTTCCGTCAGCTTCACGAATTCCATCTCCTGAGCATTCAATTGATCACCCAATGCCTCCAAGGACCTGGAACTCTCGGCTTTCAGGATCTTCGCTCGTGACGTTACGTTCTCCAGCTGAAATTCGATTATGTAGGATTTTTTAAGGGATAAAGGCGAAAATTCATGTTACGTTTTTTTTTTTTTTTAATTGAAGGTTGATGTAATATTTTCGTAATGTCTCGTCAAGGAAGAGGAATTAGAATAAGTAAACTTCTTGTGGAAATAATTAATTGGAAGGTGGAAAATAAATTATTTATGGATTATACCTGCGCATCCTGTTCTGAATTATGCACGGACACTTTTGAAAAAAAAAACGTGCTGACAGAGAAATGGGTTAAAAAAAAAGCCTTTGATGCAGTCGTCAAAGGATACATTTAATTAAAATATCGGAGCCGATGGCGAAGAAAAATGCAGGGACCAACCAATTTTTTATTCTCACCGACTCCGACCCCGTAAACATACCCATTATTTTTTCCCTGTCTCACATTGCAGTGGCTCGTATGAGACATATCAATTTTTTGTGCATTGAAAAATTATTAATTAACATTTGCCGAGACAATTTATCATTAAAAAAAAATTGGAGTGCAAAAAAATGCTTTTGGCAAATGAAAAATGGAATGTGCAACATTTAATTGTCATTTACGCAATAAAATATTTATCGATTCGATATTTCCAATATTTACCTGTTCTCTTAAGTGACTTTTTTCGATTTCGTGCTCGTTGCATTTAATTTCATAACGACTTAAAAGCGCTTCATTTTCCGAGCGTATTTCTGCAAGCTCCGCTTCAGCTTTGTGTCTTGCTTGGGTGCACCTAATTTATTAAAGTGGCGAATGTTGAAAAAACCTCGATAACAACTGAATTAGAGTTTCGAACCAAAAATAAGGCGATTAATTAATTTTTTTTCTGTTCGAGCGGCTCTGATTTCGCTTCTAATCAATTACATATTATTTAAATCAATTACTCGGCGAGCTTTGTCACAAGCTGGGCTATTTTTTCCTTGTCAGCTGGGCACAGATCCTGGATATGTGGTTGGCCTTGATTCGCGTTATCTTCGTTATCTCCACGACATTTTCCACAATTTTCCGCTTCCATTGCGAGGATCTCCTTTTCTGCACGTTAATTGATTGAAAAAAAATTATTTAATCGACAAAATGATCAGGAGGATTGAATGGCGAACTATTTAATCGATCTGCAATCGAACCTTCGATTTTTTTCGCCTCCTCTTGCAACGATTTGGCAACGAATCCGAGTCTTGTCAATCTGCATTAATTAATGAATTAATTAAAGTGATTAATAGAATATTGGGCTGCGCTGGTAATTAAGTGGACGATATACTTTTTGTTGAACTCGACGAAACCGTCTGAAAGGAGCTCCGAATTATTCTGCATATTTGCTTGATTTGATTTTGTTAACGATTAAATTGGGTTTAAAAAATTAATTAATCATTTTACACGTCTCACGATGTTAATTTGTTCGGTTTGCGACTATATTCGCGTCGATAGGTTGGGATTACAAATTGAGGCGTCGAGCTTAGATCATAATTACAGAATCACATTAGCTTTTAATGCACAGTTATTGTTACAGTTAAATACACAGAGATTTAGCAACATTGCACATCGTTTTGAATGCAACGCGCGCTCGAATTAACAGCAATTAGTTGGTCCTCGAGAGGCTGCGAATTATACAGTCGGGATAAAAATTGGATACTAATACACTGGCTCGTTGCAATTAATATTAACATATTTGTTAATTATTAATACTGATATAATGAGTGGTATTTACACTAGCGGGCAATCAACGTTGTCTGATAACAAGCGTTGATACATTGATCTTATCGATACAACAAAATCAATGAATTTTTGAGACATTGGATCTGAGTGCTTTTTTTTAGCGACATTTTTATTTTTGCAGCTTCGCTGCACAAAAAAATGTTAACTACGAGACATTTTTATTTATTTTTTCTACTCCTGGAATTTTGCGAATGCTCTTGCTTTTTTTTTTATGGGGGTTTGTGGTTTGAAAGGGTTAGCGTGTGTGTGTGTGACGATTTTGCGGTTTCTGGCACGTGCTAACCCATTGTAAGCTATGAGAAAGAAAATCGTTGCGCGAAACACTGGATTTTGAAGAGCAAAAGCCACGGGAAATGGAATGGCGAGAGGGTGGGAATCCAGCTCGGAGACAAGGAATCTGCGAAGCTTGATAATGAAACGGAAGGACGTAGCAATTTGGTGGAATTCAGTGGATTGCGGGGGATTAATCGCGTCGGAGAAGGGCAGGTTTATTGCTCGTAAATGCAGGACGCAAGTAACCGAGAACAATCATTTCGAGTCAGAAGTCCTTTCTCACAAGGATCCCCGTTGATTATCGAATTTTGATTTATAGTTGATTTAGTTGATCTATTAAAAATTCAACCAATCATTAAGCGTGACTGAATCGCATTCGCATAATTTCCAGACTCGCGGCTTAACACTAAGAGCATATCTACAAGTTTGTTAATAACTGTAATTAACATTAAAATATGTTGACCTTGAACTATTTTGATCGTAAATAATAGTGCGCAAGGTCGACAATTGAGTCCACGATGCGTTAACCCCGCTTTTTTTCATCAAACTGGACGCCTAAACCACTTTTAACGAACTGAAGTGGGTTACGGGGAGACCTGATCCTGTATCGGTGAAACCCAAGTGGGTTACCTCTTCCTGAGGCTCCTTTTAATCGAATCGCAATATAATCATCGTCAATATCGATCATCACGCCGTTGACCTACGTTTTATGAGAAAATAATTATAAAAATACATTTGCAGCACGCACATCATATTTATATAATTGACAAACTTACGCATTAACAACGAGAAGAAAAAAAAAAAAACATTCTAAAATATGTACACCTCAATAAACTTTCACTAAACCTTCGACTTCTCTGAGATGTGAAAATTGAGGATTCTCTGTCGTCAGTGAGAGAGATGCGAATAAAAAAATATACGTTAACTAAATAACAATTATTGACACGAAAAATAGTGGGGGGTATATTTCAACTACTTTGATCATGAATTACGGTGCGGAAGATGTCGAAAAAAGTATGTGCGAAAAATCCGGGTTTTCCGCCGTTTAATTCTGCGCCTAACCCACTTTGAACCGACTAAAGTGGGTTTCAGGGAGACCTAATGATTTTCCAGCGGAAAAAAATGGGGTTACCTATTTCCGAAGCTGCTGCCCTTGAAATAGTAGCATAATTATCTCTAATAACGACAATTACTCGCACTTATCGAATAATCGGCGAATACGATATCAAGAGAAATGAATAATTGTTATTCGTCCGGGGTGTTAACGGAACAATGCAGTCGAGAAGACTCGCTTTGCGGAGGTCGGTGGCTTTTACTAGGAAGAAACGTGTCGTTGTGCTTTATGGAGGTGACTGGTTTATAGCCGGTGCTCAAGACCGTTGTTATAGAGGGAAACAGTCGTCTCTTGTTCTTGCTGCTGTTGCTGACGCTGGTCCTTTGGGAGAAACTCGCTTCCGCTTCCGCCGGGGCTTGCACTGGCGCCTGCCCCGTTCCATCGCGTCACCTGACTGACACCGGCTCGACAGCTCACTCTTTTCGAGCTTGTTTGTCGCCTCGATGACAGTGAGAAGCTTTGGCCCCGTTTGTGGGACTCCAAGCTGGACCGAGACCTGTGCTTTTTCCTCAAGCACCGACAGAGCAGATACCTGATTAGAGGAAATCAAAACGATATTATTTGCCGCTTTACGAAGCCTTAAGAGGCCACTGTGAATAAAAAGCTTTGAGCAGCTTTAAAAGAAAAAAAAAAAAGTTGGAAAACCGGAAGTTAAGGATTTTCGGATCAAGCGGAAATTCCGGTCGGATGCTGGACGATGAAATTTAATTAAATCAAATTGTTCTACCGTAATTATCCTCCTGCCTTTACCTGTTGAAGTACTTTCGGAATGTTCCGCTAACGCAATAAAGCGCTATGGGATTAATGCAGCTGTTCATGAACGCCAGACAGAATCCTAGTATCCGGAACGTGTGCCAAAATTCGTTGTAATTGTTTTCGGCGTCCGGATTAAACCAGAACCAAAACATGTACACGTGCTGGGGAAAAAAGCACACCGCGAACACGGCGACGAAAGCGAGAACCATGCGAGCCACTTTTTTCCGAGCTTTCACCTGTTTCACCTGGAGTACATATTAATAAAATATCAATATAATTACTGAGTGTTGAATTTTTTTCAAGAGGGTATTTTGATGAATTAATTAATTTTTTTTTCTCTTCAGAGCTTTAAAATAATAAAATAAGCTCACCTGTCCCTGCATCTCTCCTGGGATTTTTCTTGTGCTTTGCACAAGATGCCTCGCCATTAGTAGATAAAATATGCCGATTACGAAAAGTGGTATTGCATAATAAATAACAAACCGAAAGGCCACGACATATTTCGGATAAGATGGTCCGAATTCCTCGGGGAATGGATAACAGGCCTGAAAAAATGTTTTTTTTTGTTGTTAATTCCAAGTAAAAATGAAAATAAGAGCGAAATGGCTTTTTTCCAAACTCTACCTCGAAAGTAACGTCCTTGTTTATTTTCAACACTCTGAGATAAGCGAAAGAGGCTGGGATGGCAAATCCTATGGCGAGCAGCCAGATAAGACCCGCTATTATGGTGGTGAACCTTGTGGCTCGCCTTCCTCCCCCTGAGACGTGGAAGAAAAATTACACTGCTTACAGGAAATCAGCGGAAAAGGATACTGAAGACTTTTTTTTTTTATCGCTGGTCCATTCCGCCTGCCATTAATTTTTGACTCACCATTTGTCAATCATTAATTCATACAAATTATTTAAAAAAATACTTGACTCGAAAAAAAAAAATCTGCACTTTCCTACGCGAATGCAACGAACGTCACATTATTTTGACGTAATTAGGGGCCATTTGTTCAATATTTGGCATTTTTATTTATACCATTTTTTTTTTTTCGAAGTTGGAGAATAATTGATAATTAGGGAACAGGTGAGTGAATTTTTTTTTTAAATTTACGTACCTGTCGCGTGGAGCTTTCTCAATGGATCAACGATTGCGAAAAACCTGTCAGCCGAAAGGGCGGTAAGGGTGAAGACGGAAACCCCGATTGATATGTCCTTGGCACACTCGGATACTTTGCACAGCAAGAGCCCGAACGGCCATGACTCGAGGGTGTAGATGGTCGAAGTAAAGGGCACACAGGTCACTATCACCTGAGATAAAGCGGCGATATATCACATAACTACTATATATACGTGTGTGCATATACGGGGCGAATGGTAAGACGAGAAGTGCGTTGGCGAGCGAGGTAAGGGATGGGATGGCCCGTGGGCAGATGGCAGAGATAAATTACCAAGACATTTTATACAGTCCCGCACAGCGGAAGGCGATAAATAATTCAAGCCCCACAATGCAATCAGTCGGAAGCCAAATCATCGTTTGTCCACCTTGGATTACAAGTAAGTGCCATATTTCCATCCAAAATAACAAGCTCCGTCCTTATTACCAATTATTCCATTCTGTCCGAGGTGCATTCATCACTGACCCATCGATTTATCTTTTCAAAACGATTTTTTTCAATTAAATACACCTCTAACCCAGTAAAAACGAGCTTAAGTGGGTTTAGGAGAGTTCATCAATAATGCGGTCAGGACTAAGTACATTTTATTGCGTGAATTCGAAAAAAAATTATTTTCTTTGTGTTTAGTTTGATAGAAATCGCAATAATAATGAGAAATTGGTGGTTTTACGGTGGATTAATGCATTTAACTCGATTTTTCCTTCGATTTTTGGTTAATCTTGTATCAATCTTTCAAATTTGTCAGGTTACATCGCGCGAGTTAAGTAATATTCGGAGTCCGGCCAAAGCTTCGCGATTTCGCCACCGGAGGCGCCACTGTTCGAGCCTGCGCGCTATAGCACACTAAAGCCCGGAGCGAATGGAATTCAGGTAAGTTATGCGGGAACTATTATTATTCCGAGTGGAATAAACAATTTTAAAAAAAAAAATTTAATACCGCGTAAGTAAAAAATGGTTTTTCGGGACGCGTTCCACGCTTTTTATGACTTTAGACACTCGTAAAAAGTGGTGGGGTCGTAAAATGCAGGAAGTCGGCTATAATTCAAAAGCACAAAAGCTCCTAAAAAGTGTCAAGCGAAAAAAAATGTTTTTTTCTCTACGCCGTGAGTAGATTTTGCGGTACATGTATTTAGTTAGCAATAATAGATCATAAAAATGATATACTTGCCAGCAAATCGCCGAGGGCGAGTGACAGCACATAGGTATTCGGTACATTTCTCATATTCCGATGGCGCAGTATCGTTAGGACCAATACCCCATTTCCGGTGACTCCGATAACGAGGATCAGAAAAAATACGATCGGTACGATGTAAGTTTCCGGACGCTCGACGTACGGCGTGTACGGGGTCTCTTTGATCGTCGTGAAATTACTGCTCTCGTTGTAAAGGAGAAAGGTGCCGTTGTGAATGTCCAGCGGAAGTCCCGTGGACCAGGCCATTTTGATTTTTTTGACAATTAAAAAAAAATGTTACTATTTAATTAGCATTTTTTTGCTCCAGGTAATTAATTAATTTTTTTTACCCACTTTTTTTACATTTTATGTATTATTCAGTATTTTTTTTTTTTTTTGGTCATTGCTCCGAGTAATTTAATTATTTATTTTACCCACTTAATAAAAATTGTATTATTTATTCAGTATTTTTTTTTAAAGGTAATTTAACCTTAAGGGATTTAATTTTATTTTTTCGATCGACTTTTTTTTACATTTTATTATTTAGTCGAGTTAATCACTTGAAAATGTTTATTCGAGGCCGGATATCGAAATGGCCATCGTTGCAACCCTGGGGTTAAGCGCACTCCCGAGGTCAAGGGTCACAGCATTCATCTTATTGGCCCGAAGCGACGAGCCATCTTTCATTGTTCTCCCATGCGAAAAATCGTACGGGCAACCGAAGCACACCACTTTCTTTTCCATTCTTGAAGGAGCTTACACCGCAGCTTCGGAAAGCTCGGTCTTTCGAATGCAGTGCATAAGTTTGATCAATAGTATTACTGGAAAAAAAAAAAAAAATCGCTCAGAAGCAATCAAGATTTTTTTTAATCCCTCCTTTTTTATTGTCGGTATCTGAAACAGATAAAAAAGATATTAAATGGCAATTAATAATTATGATTTTTTATTTTATTTTAAAAAATGAAAGGCAAGAAGACGGATTTCTGAGAAATGGGGCGAAAAAAAAAATCAAAGTAAAAGTGCCGGACTCATTAAAACTTTTTTTGAAACATCAATGAAATATCATTTATAACATCAATAATTTTTATTTTTTTAATTTTTTGATGAAAGGCAAGAAGACGGATTTCTGAGAAATGGGGCGAAAAAAAAAATCAAAGTAAAAGTGTCGGACTCATTAAAACTTTTGAGGAATAATAATATAATAATAATAATGATAATAATAATAATATAGGCTGCTTTCCCCGACTAATGAGAAAGTGCACAGGCCTTTTTGCACGGAAATCTTTTCACGTTGAATCGTTGACCGGAACAAACACAGGCGGGTGTGAAAAGCTTGCTTTGCACACGACACACGATGTGCTTCTCTTTGCATACGTTTTTACATGTGTAAAAGAAAAATTCGAGGCAATGAAATGTAGTGAAAAAAATTATTTTGCAAAACAAACTTTCATTTCATTTATCAACATCACTATTTTTCACCAACGTCTTTTTCCCGGTCTTTCTCGATAATCAATATTAATTAATAATAATAATTCTCGGTCTGGTAGATTTTTAAAAAAATCACGCAGACAACAATAAATTTGATTTTTTTATTTTTTACACTTTTTATCCAAAATGAAAAAAATAAAAATAGTAAAAAAAAAAAAATCAATGAGGAAGTAAAATGGTTATTACGACCTGAAAAAAAAAGAAACTGCTTTCACTTCGACTTTACGACGTTCAACATTCTTCTCGGTTTGGTAGATAAAAAAAAAAAAAAAAAAAAAAGAAAATAAGACAGACAATAATAATGAAGGCAAACTGACTTCGTTATTGACTACGAGTGAAAATTCAACTCGTGGCAAGGATAGAGTGACAATTTCGTGGACGAGTGGAGAAGCCGAGGAAACGAGGTTCTGTATGGCGCACTGGGCTATCTACTGGCGCGTAGTTAGCCGGCCGTAGCTTCGGCCTCTCGGGACTGTTTAAACTATCCACTTTGGCCCTTGTGTACGAGTCGTAGAGCGACTGAACGAGATAGAGCTAACTCGATGAGGCAACTCGACGGCAACTGTTGCATAGATAAACTACGTATATATCACGACCGAACGTCCGAGGCTCGCGGTGTTTGCCGGGATGCAAACTTTCTTGTTGCTTCAAATGAGTCACTTTAAATTTAATCGCATGCAGATAATGCTATTTGAATCTCGGCTTTTTTTTTTATTTTCTTCCAGCGCCACTTAATGCAGTCTGTTTGATCCTAGAAAAGCTCGGAAAAAAAAAATCTTTAATTCCTGAAGAGTTTAACGCCTGTGGGAATTTTTCATTTTTTTATTGCGGATTTTTGTTGAATTTTTGGAAGAAAAAAAGGAGGTATTGAAAAAAGGTGATTTTTCATTCGCTTCAAAATCGAACTTACAAGTATTAAGTTCTTTCGGGCTTTGACTCACTAAAAAAAAATTAGGCAGTTTTCGAATTCATCGGATTTAAGATTTATCAATCACGCCAATCTCAAATTCTCCGGCTAATATTTTTTCAGCTGCCACAATTTTCGAGTTTCATGCTTCCAATTTTTTTTTTTTGATGACCTGCAATATAACAATAACAACAACAACAATAATAATACTAATACTACTACTACTACTACTACTACTACTAATAATAATAATAATAATAATAAATTGATCGATTTGGTGGAGGAGGCCTCGCAGAGGTTGCAATACTAGTCCCTGGGGAAGAGAGTCCAGTATATATTTCTCTATAAAAGCAAGTAAATCGAAAAGCGTACGGAAAAGAATCTTTTTGCGGTGAAACGCGAGCTTTATCGAGTCCGCTGCAAGCTCAGGGTTGATAGAATAAAGGTGGAAGGCGCGTCGGTGGTTTCCATAGCCTGGCGAATCCACGAATCGTAACAGTGAAGTTGCTCCGACGAAATTCAATAAATATTCGATAGTGTTATATTGCGTTCGATATTGTATTGAATATCGGCTATGAATTCCGCCGGGAATCCAATCACCGATATTCATGCATACCTTTGAATTCTCACTCGTAACTTTCGACGTGAACTTCGCGGGTGAATCCTCGCCTCGAAGAAGCATCCTATTAAATTACCTCGGACGCTCAAAAAGATTTTACCTTTTTATTCTCGAGCTTTTCCCGCTTCCCGGGAATATCGCATTAGTCCGCGGGGAAATTGGAATAACGATCGGAAAAGTGGCGAGGCGAGAAAACTTCGCCGATCGGAGGAAGCAGATGCTCGCGGTAATTCACATTTAAAAAAGGATGTGCTTATTTTCTTTTTTTTGAGCGCGCGATTCCCGATAAATTCTACGTTGCAATATTTATTTTCTACCGCGTAGATATAAAGCAATTGAAAACACCCTTAATGTTACGTTACTCACATCAGTTGTGCTTTTTTTTATTTCGATGCAGGAGCTGAAAGCTCACTTTTCGTAACTTACATGAGCGCGCGATTCTCGATAAATTCAACGCTGCAATATTTATTTTCCGACACGTGCTTTTCTTTTTTTTTTCATGCGAAATCATTTTTTTGCATTTCAATGTCAGGGTTAGTGACTCAATTTTTTTCCGCAGCTTTTATGCCCCATATAATATCCTTCCACGTAATATCTTTTATTTATACCCCTGTGTATCTGTTTTTTTTTTTTTTCCCATTTGTATATCGAGGTTGGAAGCTCAATTTTTATCCGACAGCTTTTATTTCACGACGATTGCTCGCAGCCATCACAAAAACACGTATACGCCCTCGTGGAATAGCTGAATTCGTGAAACTCTATAAAAATATTTTCCCTCACATTTTCATCCTCTCAGTGATTCGCAATTAAAAATATGAAAAAAAAAAAAAAAATCAATTAGAACGCTAAAACATTAATTGCGAAAACTCACACTCACATTTCCCTTTTGTCATATACAAATAATTATTAAATTAAACAATCGACAATAAAAAAATAAATAAAAAATTGCAGGAATTCTTAGGAAAAATTTCCCAAGAGTTCGGCGATTAAATTCCATTTAAAGGGCTCGTAAAATAGGCGAGGATTGTCGCCAATGCCTCGTGAATACTTCAAAGCGAAGAGCACGACAATCCTGAGGAAAGTATCCACGTTGAGAGTTTCCTCTTCGGAGTTTCCTTTCGGGAGGAGGTGAGTGCAGTATTCCTTCGGGAATACTACTAAAATATCGGGAGCACCGACTGGGCGTAAGAAAAAAAAAATTGTGGGGATAAGTCCAATGGTTACCAAGTTTTTTATTACGTCATCGGGTCGGACGTCGGACGTGGCCAGGCGTTATAAAAAAATTTTTTACTGTCGTACTCGGCTGTCGAAAAAATAAAATAAAAAAGTGGGTGGGTGGGTGGGGGTGGGGGGTGAAGAGTAGCATTTGCTGTTCGTGACGTTGGCCGATGAGCCAGTCACTTGAAGCTCGTCTGCTCGCGAGCTCTTAATGGAACGGACGCCCAGTTTCGAGTAGTTTGTCGAACGTGCAACCGGAAGCTGGGGAAAACACGAAACTGGGCACCGGTTGACATTGAGATGGGTTGCCCGTGAAAACCGCACACGCCACACGACCGACACGGATCCGCGACACATCCTTCATACTCCATTCTGACCTTTTCAAGGTGCCCACTTTCTCACCCCCGACCTACTATTGAAAATATACATTTGAAAAAAAAAAAAAATTGTTCAAAAGTCAGCTGATTTTATAGACGCTATAAAATTGATTATATATATATATATATATATAATATTTAAAAAATTTTTTAAATATATATATATATTCATATATATTAAAAAAAAAATTATTCTCAAATTTTTTATTGAAATGTACTAATTTAATAAAGGCTATAATAATATTTATTTATTAATATTTAATAATAATATTTAAAATTTTTTTAAAAATATATATATATATATTTTTTATTTTTATTATTTTTTGGAAAAAAATGATAATCGAATGATCGACAATTGTGAGATAATTCACCCATGGCCTTGAGAGACGTGACGTATTTTACGAGGCACTATTTTATGGTGGTGCCGCCTCATCTTTTGCCCCCATCACGAGACGAGTTGCTGGCTCATGGACTCTCCTCCTTCCGGGTTGCTTTCACTCATGTTTTTCTTCTTTCCATCGTGAGTGGCTAGTCTCTCACCTCTCGACTCCGAGCAACCCTCCGAAGCTTTTCTAAAGAGGTAGATGAAGATGGGGGTGGGGAGGAAGAAATGGGTGCGATATAGCCCTGCTGTTGCGCTTCTCACAAGAGGAGCGCAAAACCGAGTCCCCTCGTGTGAGTTTAGCCACTCGACCTCGATGTATATCCTCCTCGATCTTCCTCCCACATGCACACATATATTTCCGGTGAACTTTTGGGCGGATCAAAGCTTCGCACAAAATCCTCGCTAACTTCCGAGGAGAGCCTCGTCTATTTGATGCCTCGCACCACGTGTTTGCTGATTATTAATTAATCAACTTTATTTAATTGGGAATATTAGTTTGACTGGGTAATTTGATATTTTGATGAAATTATTAATTATTATATTGTAGGGGATTTATTATTGTACGGTAGCTTTGTATGTGGGGATTTGATGGTTAGTAAAATGGTTTGTTTGAAAAATTCTTAATTAATTAACTTGATTAAATTGGGAATATTAGTTTGACTGGGTAATTTGATATTTTGATGAAATTATTAATTATGATATTGTAGGGGATTTATTATTGTACGGTAGCTTTGTATATGGGGATTTGATGGTTAATAAAATGGGTTGGTTGAAAAATTTTTATTAATTAAGAATTGATTGGATTGAGAATATTAGTTTGATTGGGAAATTTGATATATCGATGAAATTATTGATTAATGAACTTGATTAAGATGTGAATATTAGTTTAATTGAGAAATTGGGATATTTTGATGAAATTGTTAATTGTGATATTGTAGGCGATTTATTGTTGCACGGTAGTTTTGAATAGGGGTAGAAATAATTATGCGAAGAACAGCAGACACCATGAAATTATTTTATACCTCCACTAAACTCTGACTAACTTTTCGGAGCTAATGGACCCCCATTTAGTTGATGACTGGCAACAGTTGCTTGCAAGTTATTAATTAACGTGATTAAATGGATAACGCGACTTTACCCTATGTGATATATTCGTGAAATTATGGATAATTAAAAATGAGCTAAACTTTTATTGAAATGAAAAAAAATTGCTACTTTTAGTGAATTTTTTTAAACAAACATATAATAATATTTTTAACAATTATGTCATTTTTTAGGATCTCTTCAGATTTTTTAATTCTTCATAAAAACATTTTCAAATTTGGAGGGGGAAAAAAAATAGAAAAAAATGTTTGAAAAAAAAAAAAATCGGAGGGGTGGAAAAATTGTGGTACCGAAGGTTGAAGGTTGCCTTTAGGTAGCGGAAAATAAAGTGGATGTGTGTTCATCATCCGAGTCGAAAGAAAAATTCCGATATCGGATTCTATTTAAAATCAACGGTGAAAAAAAAAAAGATAAAAAAAATTTTTTAAAAGGAAATGACGTGTGTACACGAGCCGTGTATCAATTCACAGACGAATTCATTTTTATTTGCCGAGCCTCGCGGTGCAACAAACAGGTTTTCCGTCGGGCGCTTCAACAGTAGCATCCGGGGAATTCATCCAAAGGCAGAAATGAAAAAAACTCACTTCATGCGAAGGATGAAAAAGAGAGCAGTTTGCGGTGCACGCGAATAAAATTAGCGCGCACTCCGGGCTCTGCCTTTCCGTCGGCTCTGACAGATACAATAAAGCCGGTGGGAGAAATTAATTTGACTCCCTGAGCAAGAAAGCTAATATCATCATTTTTATTCACAGCTATAAATGAACCATTTTTATGTCGGGCCATTTAAAAGCCATTTTTATAATAACGTCATGAATAAAAATGAAGAAAATTAATTTTTCAAAATTAGAAATTCGGAAAATTTCTGAAAATTCGAAAATAAAAAAAATGAATTTCCCAAAATTACAAATTAAGAATATTTTTGAAAAGTAAAAATTAGGAAAATAAATTTGTTAAAGTTAAAGTTAGGAAAATTATTCGTAATAAATTGATTATAAATAGTAAATTTGCTACCATAAAAATGTATTACCCCAAAAAAAAATGGAAAAAATTGTTTAAAAATAAAAATGGTCTTTCAAATATTTTTCCAGGCAGCTCGAAGTGCAGGAGAGTGTCGAGACTGAAGAGCGCTCGAAGAGGAGGGAAAATCTCGCGTTTTTTTTTCGTCCGGAAGAGAAAAAGTGATGGAAGTGCTCGGTCTCGGCGTAATAAATCAGGCAGGTTGCAAAGTAGAATCTCGCACGCTATGCTGTTTCATACTTTTGGCTCCCCGTCCATTCGGCCACTGCCATAAGGAGATTTAATCAATTTTTGCTTTGTCGTGAACTGCACTTTTCCCCAATGAACAACTTTTATCTGCCTCGAGAGTTATTTATCCAATTTTTATCATAATGGAATAAACAAACTAAAAAAAAAATCCAAATCAAATTATTTTCATACCAATTAATTCGCAAATAAAAATTACTTCCAAAATTTGCTCCAAAATATTTTTCATCCTTGACAATATTCAATAATTCATATTTCATTCTCATTATACGTAAAATTGCGTGAACCCTCTTCCCATTTAAAAAATAAATTCTCCCCAAAACAAAACCACCCAAAACGTCATAAATTCCATTCCCTCGTATTACATATTATTAAATAAATATAAATATAAATATTCCTCGTAGCATTGAAGTCGAAGCGGAGTCGAGGATGACCCTCGAAAAATATTCAAGACCTTCCTTTTTCTTTTATTCCTGAAGAGACGTAGTGATGTGTGCTGACTTGACAGAAGAGCGCCTCGATTTGCAGGAATTATTCATCGATTCGATACGAGAGGGAATGTGTTTTTTTTTTTCTCTTTCTAAACCCAAAGCCCCAAAGCCCCATTTCCCCGACGCAGTTTTATTTGAAAACGCGTGCCTGGCGCCGACAGGTGAAAATTTTTCGAGTTTCATCGTGGTTACATTTCAGTGAGCAACAATGGAATAATCGTTAGCGCGTGTGAGCGGAAAACGAATTTGGAATCGATCGATTAATCGCAACAAGAGTGAGAAAGGAAGCGTTGAGTCGGGTGGATGAAAAGCTCCCCTTTTTGGGGGTGCGTGGGTGGGTAATCATTTGCTGAAAATACTTTGACTCTGGGGAATTCGTTTCCGGTGGTGAACGCTAACGAATAAGGAGGGGTTGGGGGTTGGGGGTGGGGGGGATGAAACACACAAATACAAATAGGGTTTCCAACGCCGTTCCAATTGGGTTACACGAGAACGTTGAGAGATAATGGATCCGTCGTGAAGGAGAGCGAGAGGCGCGTCTTATCCGATATCCGATTACAAGTTTCAACCGAGTCGAGACACAAAATATATCGAACCCTCCTTTCGTGCTTTTTCTATCGAATTTCCAACATCTTTCGCCCCAATCCACCAACGCCTGTGGGTGTTTATGCTCGTTTTCGTAAACAGAAATATTACCCGCTTAAGGGGATGATTTTTCCTTTTTTTTTTGGTGGTGGGAATGAGAATGTCGAATTGTATGGGGTTGCGGGGTGAGTTAGTTGGGTTGTGGCAATTTTTATAGTTTAATTTTATTTTATTGCTAAAGTATTTTCGAAAATTCTGATATATCAATTTTTATGAATTTTTTTGTCAGAATTTTTGATAAGCAAAAAAGAAGGCCGGTTTATTTGGGTCATCGATTAATGTTTTCAGCAATATTTTGGTTATGATATGAATGAAAAAGTACGGTTCTTGAAGTGATGGCTGAAATGGCTTGTAACAATGGGAAAAAAAGCTTGTCGTAAAGGCCTAAAGGGATGATTTTTCCTTTTTTTTTTTTTTTGGTGGTGGGAATGGAAATATCGAATTTTATAGGGTTGGGGGTGAGAAAGAGAGCTTTTTTCTTAAGAGTGTGATTTTTTTTCGGGGTGAAAAAGGGTGTTTTTAATTTTTTTAATTAGAAGTGAAATTTGAAATTGGTTTTTGTATTGCACAAAATTTTGATCGATTGAATTTTTCTTAATTGGAATTTTTGATGAGCAAAAAAGGAGGCAGGTTTATTTGGGTCATCGATTCGTCCAAGTCTTTGGGGGATGTTTTTTTTAGCAATATTTTGGTTATGATACGAATGAAAAAGTACGGTTCTTGAAGTGATGGCTAAAATGGCTTGTAAAAATGGGAAGAAAAGCAATAAGGCTCGTCGTAAAAGCTCGATCTGACGGAGAAAGCTTTGGGGGTTAAAGGGCGAGATACAGGAAGGGATGTATTCCAGCTCGGGAAAGATAAAAACCGCACAAGCTGTCGTCGCTTAATTCGATCCTTCCGCGGCCTCGATTCTTACGTCCTTTTCCTTTTGCTAGCCAAATCGACAGTCCACATTTGCCTGGGCCTTCCCAACCGGAAATCCGGCGACTCGTTTTACCGTCCGAGTAATTAAATTTCTTTTCCACCCTTACGGACACTTGAATTTTAACGATTTCCATTTAAAGTTCTGCCGCCGTTGCGGAATAAAAATTTTTGGGTCAAATGTATCCGAGAATAATTATTATTTTCGCGTGAAATAAAAAAAAAAAAAAAGTATTGTATAATAAAATCCTGCGCTTTTCTCATTATTTTTCCTCGCGCGAGAATTTTTATTTATTTTTGCCTTTTCCTAAAAATCAATTTTAAAAAAATCGATCAATGACTCAATCGATTTTTTACGCGACGACGTAATTTTCGTTGATTTTCGTAGATTTTTGAAAATTTATTTGCCATTTTTCTCTCGACGAAAATATAGGGAAATTTTTTTTTTTTTTCAATTTTATTTATGCAATTTAAAATTCATATCGATAGCCAATTATTTTCTCAATATTCCAAAGTTTTAATTACAATCAAGCCGGAAAATCGACGATCGCATTTTCCGGTGTAGATTGGTGGAGAATAAAATCTACCGAGAAAAATATGGAAGATCATTTTCTCCACCCTCATTTTTTTTTCTCCTTCTTTTCGTTATTACGGAAGCGGAGGTTAATAAAATTCTCGAGGTCTATAAATAATTAGAGCCAATGCAAGCATATAACTTTTCAGGAACTAGTCGAGACTAATTTTTGCCTACGCACGTAACTTCAGCTGCTTTTAATGGCGGGGCTAATTTACGCACCCTCATTAATCGACCGCCTACCTGGGATATTCATTTGCATTTACGCTTATTTTCTTCGAGCCATTATCTATCGGCCCTGGGGGTGAAATAAGCCACTTTGCTCCCTGGATATTTTTACACAAAGCCATAAAGAAAATCAACCCCTTGTTTTATGCTAAATCCTAAAAAAAAAGAAAAAAAAACCTCCCTTATAAATTATGAATAAAAATACGAGCTCTGCCCGCGTTTTTTTATATTGTTTTTATTATTATATATTTATTGCTTTATGACTTGGTCGAGTTGTAGGAAAAACACGGGCGCCAAGTTGGAACCCGACGTCAACAACGTCGACGACGACGACGTCGACGACGACGACTGTACAAAGCGTAGAAGAAAAAACATAAAAGAGAATTTATCGGCAATGAAACCGTGGAAAGATGAATAAACAAAGGCGCGACTTGGACTAACTGGAATCGTGTGTATCAAAGAGAAAAATTAATTGGCTGATGCTGCGGTGATAAGGGGTGGAGGGGGTGGGAGGGGGTGTCAGTGAACCTTATCGCAACGAATGCATGGTCTCTTGAAATCAGCAGCACGTGGGGTGAAAGCTGAAGCTTTTCCACCCTTAAGCTCATGAAATTTCGTGTGGGCACGTAATATCTGGAGTCACTAAGGGTTTATTTTCCGAGAGGTTCACATATATCGACAACGAAGACTTTCATTTGGCGAATCATCCTTGGAATTTGATTTTTTATTTAAGATTCTCGTCATCCAAAGATTTGGTGATTGACTGAAAAAAAATTGGGTGTTTTTGTGAGGTTTTAAGAGGAGTTGAGTAATGGTTTTATCGCACTAGGGTCGTAAAGTACGATTCGCTGATTTTATTCACAATCGTAGGTACTTTACGATACCAGGCCGATAAAAATTCTTTATCTCGCGTGTTGCAGTCGCGGGAGTTGAGGGCACGCATTATCGCACTAGTGTCGTAAACTTCTATTTTCTGATTTCAGTTTAAAATCGTATTTTACGACACTAGTGTGATAAGAGTTCGAGGTACCGAAGCGTACGTCGCACGCAATTTCATTTCGCAGGGTCTAAAAATGGCGTGCGTTAAACCGGGTTTCTCGCACCGAGCGAAATAACGTGTATTATCTTAGCCAAAATGTTGTTTTTGTCGATGACTATGGGGAATATAATTTTGGATAAAATTTTACGTTGATCCTTGTCGTTAATTATAAACTTTTGACATTAATAAAATATTTTTAATAAACGGTAAATGAAAGAAAAATAATAATAATAATAATAATGGCAAGGTAAAAAAATAAATTGAAAGGACAAATCTTAACCCTATGTTTTCTTTTAACGATTGACTCAACGCGATGTAAGTTAAAGGCTGCTCGTGACAACTCCCACGCCCATTAGTCCGCAGGAAAGGCAAACACATCTCGACGCAGCGTCGAGGATTTTCTCAAGCCTCGGGGCTAAAAGGATGAAGGCTTGAAGAAAGCACTATAACCGTGGTCACTGATGTTACAGCTTGACTGTGTGTCTCCACCGACCCTGCGCTTTCGCCCATCCACCCATGCCCATTTCCCACCAACTTTCCACCCCGCTTCCTTGGATACCAAGTTTTCCATCTTTAGCTTCTCTCCGTATTCCGCTTCATTTTCATTTTGATGGAATCGCTTCGCTTCAAACAGCTGCAATAGAATAAATTTATCACCTTCCGACGTTCGCCGATAGCTTCGAGTGGCTATGGTTGCGTTATTGCAACGTGGCTACAAAGATCTGAATAGCCACAAATTTTCTTCGACATTCTGAGTTGCTTTCATTTTTATTTTTTTTTATGAACAATTTCGTGCGATTTCATGGCTCACAATAGCCACAACTTTTTTTCTGGGTTGGGTTCGTTTTTATTTTTTTATGAACAATTTCGTGCGATTTCATGGCTCACAATAGCCACAATTTTTTTTTTCTGGGTTGGTTTCGTTTTTATTTTTTTATGAACAATTTCGTGCGACTTCATGGCTCAAAATAGCCACAACTTTTTTTTCTGGGTTGGTTTCGTTTTTATTTTATGAACAATTTCGGGCGATTTCATGGCTCAAAATAGCCACAACTTTTTTTCTGGGTTGGTTTCGTTTTTATTTTATGAACAATTTCGGACGATTTCATGGCTCAAAATAGCCACAATTTTTCTTTGATATTGTGGGCTAGTTTCATTTTTATTTAGTCAGAAAATTTCATGAAAATTTCGTTGGATTGATAAAAGCACTATTATTTTCCAACGTTTTTGTTCCTCATTTTGGAAACTTTGTTCCGTGTATTAATATCGAATTTCTAAATCGAATTTCACAATATCACAACCTCAAACACAAGAGAATTTTGTTTGTGTTTAATTTTCGCCGGAGTTTGCCGCTGGAGTTTGTGTTCCAAAATATTTTGCTGACATAACATTCCGTTCGTCGATGGAGTTTGAGTTGGAAAATCTTCCCCTGGGACTTTTCGTGCCCTGCTCGAAGCTACGCTGCGCAGTTTTGGGCAACGCGCGCGTGAAAAATCATTGCTTTATTCTTCGATTTATCGAGAAACAATTTCCCGTTCTCATCCATTTAAAAAAATCGATATTACTGCCCAGCCTCCAGTCTCATTTTTGGAGTACAGTCGATAATGTCTAATAATCGCGGAATTATGATTTCATAATTGAAAATTGAAAATTGATCATTGAAAATCATGTGTACAATTCGATTTCACTTGAATCAATCGATTATTTTGATTATTTATTAGTTAATGTATGGTTTCTTCAACCTTTCACATTTTCAATCAATCGATTATTATCGATTATTTATTTTTAATTAAACGAAATATGGTATTAATAATCAGAATTTTCAGGGTCTAATGCTCGTGGGATTTGATCTCGTTGAAAATTCCATTGCTGGAAAAGTCCACCGCATAATTTCACGTTCGTATGAATATTTGAGGAAAGTTATCGAAACTTTAATGAACTCCGCGCTTGAGTTAAGTACATCGCGATATCACTAGTTGTTTCAGTGAAGCTTCTCCTCTCGGTTTGTCGTTAGTTACCAGCATATCATTTCCTGGAGGGTAACCAAAACTTTGAGTGTCATGGAGCTCTGCATCTCTGTGGGAAAGGTACTTTGCACCTGACAATAACTTTTTAATTAAGCGAATGATTAACGTCGCTTTGATGAGGTGAGTGCCGACAGGGGACTGCCATATATTTTTTCACCCGAGTATATTTTATCAAATTAATATTTTTACAAAAACCATTTTTCCACCAAATTATTATTTCGACGAAAGAAATTGCAATTAAAATTTTTTTTAATTCATCAAATCCTCTTATCAAAAATTAAAGTAAATGGAGTTCAGTAATTCATCCCCTCGGAAGGAAATTTATTTTCAATCTTCGAAGTTATTAATAAAAAATGTATGAAACAAAGTAAAATCGTCTATGCTCTCATTTCCAGTAAAGCAAAAATTCCAAAAATGTAGATTGTTGCTTGAATTTAGTTAATAATTGCAACTAAGTTCACAGTTCACCTACGGATGCATTGGGAGTTAAGTCAGCTTAGTGTGGGTTGATGGGAGGAAAAGGTTAAGGTGGATCAAGGTAAAATCCTCGCGGAATTCAAGCCGGACGAACTAAACTAATTTGAAGTTTTGTAAAACTCGGAATTTTGCTCCGTTTCGTCAAAATTTTCAAAAACTTCATCAACATAAAAAATAAAAAATAAAAAAATTGAAAGATGGGAATCAAATCTTTTTTTTTGTCGACGATCAAAAAATCAATCAATTTATTGGCTATTGGAAAATGATCGGAATTTTTTGTTCAATCGATAATAACAAATTATTCCGTAGATCTTGCGAACCAATTGCAATTCTATTCCCATTTCCATTCAAGTACACAGTATGCGCGCACCGGAAGCCAGCTGACTCACTGGAGCCTCCAGTGCAAACTTGTAATAGAGACTGTTGCGTTATAGGAGGATCAACAGTGGCCAATACGTAGCATTGGCTAGAGGTGGTCTTCGCATTTGCGCCTCTGGTGTGTCTCTTGGTACCTCGGGCGTAATGCATGCGTACGCAAATAATCATTATTCATGAGATTATTGGCTCGATTGCCGAATCCAACACGTGTATCCGGCCTGTGTCTACTGCCCAATTTATTTTTTCGCAAGCTCAACGATATTTTCGACAACACTATTTTTCGCAAGCCCGAAAATAGTGGCAGTTAATAATCGATTGAGATTTATTGACAATATGTACATGCTTTTTTTTTTTAAATTAATTATAAGTTATACATTGCCAATTGGGCATCGAACGTAGTCCTTCAGTCCTGGATTTAAAAAAAAAATTTAGATCGGGAATTACCGCGAGTGATTTTAATAATAATCTGAAAATATTTAATACGGAATTATTTTTGGACAGGCAGAAAATATTTTACACGAAATTGTTTTTGGACAGTCCGAAGATATTTAACACAAAATTATTTTTCGAAAGTTCGAAGATTTTTTTAATGAAATTATTTTTCGATAGTCCGAAGATATTTTCTCCAAAATTATTTTCCGTAAGTCCGAAGATATTTTCCACAAATTTACCAAAACTATTTTGCGCAGAATTATTTTTCAGAAAATAAACGAAGCCTGTAAATGACTAAAAAAAAAATTCTCAAAAATGAAATCATTGATCATTACGCAAAAAAATTTTTTTTTAATTCTCTTTCTCATATTCCATCTGAGCAAGTTGAAAAATGATTTTATTTAAGCGAATTGCTATCTTATCTGCCCGATATAAATAATTCAGCGCGCATGTACGTTGATATTAAAAATTCGGTGTGTCGCAGGAGGTTCGCTGGTGCAAAAGACGATAAATAAAAGCCAATTCCATTATATGCCGGAGAGCTTACGGGCCTCGAGGCGCGCACCTGAAACTGTAAATTCGGGTTGGCTGTTCTGGTTTGAAAGCTACGGCGCTTCGAGGCTTCGCGGGTAAACTACCGAGTTATGACTCAATGCCTGAAGCTCTCCGATGCACCGAATCGCCAATTAACTTTGTATAAATAAATGTTTCTGGTGGCCAACAGACACGACCCAAAAACGCGGGTTATAGGCGAGCTCGTAAAGAATTCGGCTAACCCGAATTCTCGAGTATTCTCATTGCCAGCGCGTAGAAATAATTGTAATTCATACAAGTCCACATGAGTGGTGACTGATTAAAAATAAAAAAATATAGCGTATAAAATTTGTTACAAAAATTTTTTTTGGAGCTTTCCGAAGCTTCATATAATTTTCAATTTTATGAGCAGGCCGCAAAAATTTTTTATAACGAATTTATATTAGCAAAAAAAAAAAAAATGCGTAGGTGAATTATTTTACAACGAATATGCTCGCAATTTATAAATAAATATTTATTTATTCGTTTTTTTATAACGAATTTATATTAGCAAAAACAATGCCAAGGTAAATTATTTTACAACGAATACGCTGGGAATTTATAAATGAATATTCATTTATTCGTTATTTTTATAACGAATTTATATTAGCAAAAAAAATGCGAAGGTGAATTATTTTACAACGAATATGCTCGCAATTTATAAATAAATATGAATTAATGTTATTAATTAAATTGTGGAAAATTAATTTTTATAAAAATATGGTAGATTGTTGATATTTTTGTAACTTACCAATGACTGTTGAATTTATTTTTCCACATTCGCGCTGCAGTTTTCATTATTTCAATTGAATTTCACAATTAGACACTAAATGCGAAATTTTGGAAAAAATAATTTCGACGATGGATTATGTAATAATGTATAATCAGAAAAAAAAATAGGAAATAAAGGTAATACTGACTTTGAAAAATTTGCAATATTGTATTTATTATATTGCAATAAATTGAAGGGGGCTTTTTGGGAAGATCGGCAAGGACCGCCCGACACTCTGCACCGACGATTCTCCGCAAACCGCTACAGTGGAGCAACGAAAGGCTACTGATGACTATGGTTTGACGCGCGAAGCGCCTACCACCCCCAACGAGTGATAAGGGGTGGGGTTTCGGGAAGAACGTCGGGAGCGCAAGGATTCTGCTGCCGGTCGCCTTCTTCCCCCCTCCCACACCCCAACTGCATAGGCGTGTACGAAGATAAATCGACAAACCAATAGAATATGATAACACGACACGAAAAGTCGTGATAAGGAGGGCATCGAAAAGAATAATCGAAATAATGTGGAAATCCTTCTGCTTGAGGTATAATCGATGGTCATCGATAATAATTGATTATTGCACTAGTGGAATAGAAAATAAAGTTTTAAAAGTGATTTTATATATTTTTGAAAAATTTTGTATTTTTGAAGAATGATATATTTTTGAAAAACGATATATTTTAAAAAATGATATATTTTTGAAAAATGATATATTTTCGAAAAATGCTACATTTTTCGAAAACGTTATATTTTTTTAAATTAAAATAGAAGTTTCTGACAGCGAGGATGAAAAATGTACTTTTCTCGACGGGAAATGCGCAATTTAACAAGTAAAGCCGGAAGTCGATTAATTCGGAAAAGTGTTATATATATTTTTTGTAGGACATCAAGTATCTTCTCCATTAAGAATTTTTTTTAAATACATGTTTTTATTGTTTGTTGTTGCGTTAACGCTGTGAGTATAGTTAAAAAAAACTAATTGACCAATAATTGTTCGCCAACGATTGATCGTGGCCATTATACTGATACAGTTTCAAGGATTCTCATCGTAAATGCAGACTGGCTTTGGTCTA
Source organism: Clistopyga incitator (assembly GCA_947507545.1). Classification (NCBI taxonomy): domain Eukaryota; kingdom Metazoa; phylum Arthropoda; class Insecta; order Hymenoptera; family Ichneumonidae; genus Clistopyga; species Clistopyga incitator. The sequence continues at coordinate 8,002,710 of OX382186.1, forward strand.
GTGCAAATGCCAGGGGTTGTTCGGACTCCGGTGCGTACTAATAGCCTCGATAACCAAACTAATTATCTTCTCCATTCACGAAGCGCTTTTATCGTTGTAACTTTGTGTGTGTTTTTTTTTTCTTCTTCTAGTTTCCGCGAGTCGTGACTATCGCTTAACTTAAAACGAATGCAATTTTAACAGTGAATCCGAAAAAAAGCTCACGTTCTCGTCGTTTCTTCCAATATTTTTAAATTGCCAATTGCGGAACAATTTTCGCGACAAAATTTTATTGCTAAATATTATTGTTAATACTAAAATACTGTACATTTTAATTGATGAGCAATTTGCAACATTTTATTTTTCAAATTTGTTTAAACATTTAAAAAATATATTTTTTTGATCACGGTTTTTGATATATTTATCATTGATCACTGATTAGAAATTCACGTGAAAAAATTGCTTATTTATTGGACTGATGTATTTTATTATTTTATTTATTTAATATATATACCAAAGTATTTCAGTATATAGAGAAAATTAAAAAATGTATTATATACAAAATTGTCAGAATATTGACAGGCATTGGTAATTTTCATAGTGAAATGCCTGAACCGGACAGACTGGTTAATAGGATATCGACACACAAACATACAATCAATCGCCCACCCGATCGAACCGAATTATTTAATTAATTATGTATCCCCTACTCCGCCCAGCAAATCGTCGAGCAGAGACAATCAAACAGCCGAGGTGGAATTCCACTTGTACGCCCCCTTACGCACTGTGTACGGGGCATTTCACGCCAACTTTATTCGAGATCGACTCGCAGCTTTCCAAATATGGTTCACGATTTTTTTATTTATTTTTTCTCACTTCAATAAGTTGAGTTAAGAAATAATTTTTTCTATTTTTTTTTTGGAGTTCACTTTTTTATGAACAACTTCACACAAAATTTGGTTGAATTTTTTAAATTTTCATTGAATAACTTTTATCAAAAATTGACGTTGTCAAATTCTAAATAAATTATAATTGGTTTAAAGAAATGGGAACATTTTTTTTTTCAATTCACTTGATTATGTACCATTTTCAGTAAGAGGGAGATTCGTCTTATCAGCAGCTGATTGTCAGTCTGTCGTGATAACGACTGTGAGTGTTATCAGCAGTTGTGAGTATGAAAAGGACAATTTGCAAAAAAGCTCAATTGTCGCAGTTGGAATAAATCATTTCTTCCCTATCGACAGTCGGCGAAAATGGGATTCGAAAAAAAAAATCACTTTTTCGTTCGTAAAAAAAAAATAGAGAAGCGAAATTGTGAAAAAGACCATTAGACATACCAAAATCGATGCCGAGTCCAAATGGAACAATTTCGTTGAGTGCTTGCACTCGAGTGTCCACTCAAACTCGACCTACATTTATCGACAGTCGTGGATGATTATAATATATAATAATAATAATAATAATAATAATAATAATAATAATAATAATAATAATAATGATATTAATGTATCTACAACGCACTCGAATCAATCAACCAATATTTGCGGCATAAATACAAATGTCCCCATAATTTACCATCGAGAATCCCGACAATTATTATAATTTTTTTTAGATCCAAAAAATAATGAATCAACAATTACAAAAATTGTACTTAAAAATTTCTTCTCCAATTTCCCAAAAATGAAAAAAAATATATTAATTTTTCTTCATATTTTCGATTTTAGCGAATTAATAATAAAAAAATAATAATAATTAATTGTAATTATATTAGCAGGTGTGATTAAGAAACAGTGAAATTGCTAATGTTTTTCCCTCGATTAATTAACCAATAATTTAGTATTATTATGTATTGCTAAATAATTGAACGTTTTTTTCGGAAAATTGTGTGAAATTTTTATGTTTTTATGTTTGCAAATGTTTTTACTGCGCAGAAATGATTTTAGAGATGGGAAAGTTAGGGATATTAAATAAAAATAAAAAAACTTACGCGTATCGCACAATTTAGTGTCGAGAGCCTGTAACTTTTACTGCAGCCCCTAAATAAATTAGTCGACAAACTCGATAAAGGGCGGACGTTCACTGGGATGGCACGTTTAGTTTTCCACAACGAAAAAGCGAACTGCTCGACACGAAAGTCACGAGCGAGTGGTTTGCGAGACGCTAATGCGTCGCCAGGGTCGACGCGATCCTTCTTCTTGATTTTCTCGCTTTTTCTCGGGATTCTCTAAGAGAAATTGCGATAAGACGGATTTCCACTATTTTCGGGACAGCAAAAAAAAAACACACAAAAAAGACTTAAAAAAAAAATCTACGAAAATCACTTGAATTACGAGTTTATTAATTTTTTAATAAAATATAAATAAATAAATTACATTATCGATTTAAAAAATAATTGAATATAGTAAAACGTCAATTATTTTTATATTAATTAGATGTTTATATATTGCACTATTAAACTATTTTTTAAAAATTCTCATTTAGCAAAAAAAAAAAAAAATCTCGTAAATTCCTCTTGAGAAGGAAAACAAAAAAAAACTGTGTTTACAACGAACGGAGATAAACTCCGACGACCCAGCTCCTAAATCTCGCAAGCCGCTTTGGGCTCGCGAAAAAAAAATATATATTCGTCGATATCTTTCGCTTAATCTGCAAAACTGCGGAAATATGTGGCCCACGATTGGTGAAAAGTGTCCTGTACTTGTCAACGAGGATTTTCATCCCTTAGTCGACAGAAGAAAAAGAAAAAAAAAAAATATCGGTCAACCTCCTTCGCTTATTCTGAAAAACTGTGGAAATATGTGCTCCACGATTAATAAAAAAAGTATTCTGTACTCATCAACGAGCATTTTCATCCCTTAGTCTGTACCTAAAAAAATAAAATAACAAAAATTTATGTAAAAATTCGACCAATAGCCTTCGATGAATCTGAAATACCGGGAAAATATGTGAAGCACGATTTGTGATAAATAAAAAATTTCGTATGCTTGTCGACGAGCATTTTCATCCCTTAGTCAGTACCTTAAAAAAAAAAAAAAAAGCCAAAACAAAAAAAAAAAAACAAAAATCGTCCAATAATAATAAATAAAAAATGTCGTGTGCTTGTCGACGAGCATTTTCATCCCTTAGTCTGTACCAAAAAAAAAAAAAATAATAATAAATAAAGCAAAAAAAAAACAATATTCGACCAATATCTTCCGCTTCATCTTGAATACCGTGAAAATATGTGCCCCACGATTAATAATAAATAAAAAATGTCGTGTGCTTGTCAATAAGCATTTTCATCCCTTAGTCTATACTTAAAAAAAAAATAAAAAAAAAATTCCATGCAGGAGGATTTACGTAAACCGGGGAAAATCTCCTTTGCCGTATGTGGAATTTGCCTGCGACATTGTCGCGGCCAAGACGGTAGGATTCGGATAGTTGAGCAGGAATTCACCCTCCGCCACCCTCTTCCCTCGTCATATCGCTCGGAACGTTAAGGGCTGTCGTGAGGGTTCTCTAGTAGGTACAGAGTTGCATTATGAAGTGGGTTGGGAGGGTTGTACGGGAGGATCGTGGGTGGCAAGTGCGACTGCGTATACTACCGTGAACCACGGCCACCAGGACCATCCGATCGTTCCCCACCATCGCTTTATATCTTGACTCGAAGTTTCAGTCCGTGGCGCGCTTTCGTTCGGTTCGCCAAGACGTGAAATTATCTGTCCTTTGCCATTGGTGACTTAAAAATCATTTTTTTTAAATTCAATTTCACGCCTGTGTGTGGTTTATAAATAAATGTGTTTTAGTTAAATTGTTTTTTAACTTTAATCATTATTTTTAATTAATTTTAGATTTTTTAAAATGAAATAAGAATGTGTGTGTGTGTGTGTTTTTTAAATATTAAATGGATATTTTTTGTGTAAAATTGTTTAAAGGGAAATTATTCATTTTGTTGGATTTAATTGATGTGATTAATTTGAGAATTGTTGAGAAAATTTATTAATGAAGGGCTTGTATTTTTTTCTTTTTTCTAAAGGGTTGGAATGTTGATTATTAATTTTTGGATAATTGTTTAATTGGGCGTTTGATTGTCATTTTTATTTTGGAAATTGGGGACAGCTTTTGGATTCGAATAATGCGATTTTTTATATTTTTTGTGTACAGCGCACTAAAGGAGGAGTACGTGATATTCGTAATTGATTGAGATTTAAAAGGAATAACTATAAGTGTCGGGACGGCGACGTCCGGGAAGGAGAGTGCGATATGAAATCCTCGCACTAATGACTACGATAAACGTATAATTGTTAACCACTCAGGAATGACAATGTCACCATCGTTCAACAAGGTAACAATGGAAATATTATTTTTCAATAGATTAATACTTAATTTGCAAAATTAAATTTTGCATATTCAAATTCTGAATCCAAATTTTGCAAAAACAAATTCTGAATTAAAATTTCGCGAACTCAAATTCTAAACCAAATTTTGCAAAATCAAATTCTGAGCCCAAATCTTGCAAAATCGAATTCCAAATGAAAATTATTTCACAACCACAATTCATCCTCAAAGTAGCTAACCCATTTTCGTGGAAAAATAAAAATGGATTGAATTTAAATATCGCAATTCAAAAAAAAAAAAAAAAAAATCTTAACCATGATAGGAAAGGGTTAACATCAAGGAGAAAACAGATTAAAAATAGTGTATACTGAATTGGATCAGTCGCGTCGATGTTTGTTTCCTCAGGGAGTACGAGCGAAACGTCAAGTAATTACGTGTGTCTCAAGGCGTTGCAGTATCTGAGACAGAGTTGGATACAAGATATAAAATGAAGCACTCTTACTTCCCATTTTATTAAACTAAATTTTCGATCCGAGATATATATAAAATTTAACAGAAAAAAAAATGATAAAATTGTATTATTATTACTATTCTTACTATTATTTTATAAATATTAATAAAAAAATATGCATTTTTTATTCACCCTTTAAATTTCAATAAAATAAATATATGATTAATGGAAAGCGATTGATACAAACAAAAATAAATAAATAAAAAAATAAACATATAAATTTATCAATTTTACCATGACTTTTTTCCGAGTGGTTTAAGGGGCGAGGAAAAATAATGAATAGATTTTCCACAAAGAAATAAAAACACGTGTGCATGCACTCAAGTGGACTATCCTCGTCGGTGTGACTATAGCTCAGTGTTTGCTTCCGTTTGGAGTAGCAGAGAAATATCTGGTTATCGCAGTAGCCTCAAAGGTTCATGGACAGTACCATCTGCTGAAGATAGAATTGAATACAGATATAAAATAAGCCTCAAGGACTCGAAAAGCCAAATTTCCTCACCGAATGCATTCATTTTTATGATTATTTAATATCACATAAAAATAAAATATTAACGCAAATTAATTGTAAATCAAAATGTAACATATGTAAAATAAATCAAAAGGGTTACGGTTCAAGAAACAGGGTTACGTTTGAAAAAAAAGGGTTACGTCTGAAGAAAGAGGGTTACGTCTTTAAAAAAAAGGGTTACGTTCGAAGAAAGAGGGTTACGTTTGAAAAAAAGGGTTACGTTCGAAGAAAGAGGGTTACGTCTTTAAAAAAAAGGGTTACGTTTGAAAAAAAAAGGGTTACGGCTGAAGAAAAAAAAGTAACGTCTGAAAAAAAAAGAGTTGCGCTCGTAGAGAGAGAAATATCGCGCGAAGAGATCAAAAATGATGTGCACCGAAGTGGATTAGCCACGAGAGTGCGGCTATAGCTCAGTGTTTGTTTCCTCCGGGAGCAGCGAAGGAGCGTCTCGTTATCGGTTGTGTCTGGGGGCTCGTCACTGAACCTTCCGCTGTTGGTAGCACCTCGTACAACACAATGTTTCACGTCCTTCTAATGTTCTCCCTCTCGGAAAAGGGCAGAGGGTGGGTTAAGTGAGAAAGAGTAAGACAGAGGGATAGTCAAGTCAGTGTCAGGTATCGTGGCTGATTTATAGTCTGGGAATGGCGCGTGCAACGATTATCTCGATGGAATCCGAGACCTTCCTGCTTGCAAGCTCCACAGTGAACGCAGCTTCTGCGCTTCCTAATAACAGAGCTCCAGAAGAAGAAGATGAAACCACTTATCACATAGCTTCCCTAAAGTACTCGTAATAATCCTGCAACTTGAAAAACAATTTTTTTTTTTCAAAATAAAGCTCAAGTCGCTAACTTCACAAATTGCAGGAAAGCTTTTTTTTTTTAATATTAATATATTAAATTAATTAATATAAATTAATATATATTTTAAATATCATATATAATATCTATTTTTTAATGAAAAAAGGGCACACACTATATTTAAATGTATAGAATTGTTTAAAAAAAAATTGTTATCTAGAAAAATGAACGAAAGCTTGCAAAAGCCTCGTCTAATTCGCAAGCACGAAATCAAAGGAGAACTAGACTAAGAATAGAGTGTCAAACTCTGACGAGGAGTCGCAGAACGCGAATGGCCCACGCAAGTCGTTAAACAAACGGACAAACAGCAACTTTGGAGAACAGGTCAATGCTATCTCGACGGTCCTCGCCTCATTTACTTCTCTACTCATTTTCGCCGACAAAAAGTTTCCTTTATACAAGAACATTTTGGAAAAATTTTGCCCCATAAAAGAGTTTCCATGATTTGAATAAATAAATAAATAATTTTGCCCTATAAAAAATGTCGTTAAATTTGCTCAGAAAAATTGGAGCACCTCAAGAGCAAATTTCATTTATTTTTTATATTTATTTGGATCGAATATGTGATCCAAATAAAATAGAGACCAAGTAAATATGGGTCATATTCCACGCAGCCGAGTTGAATCCCATTTTTTTTTTTTGTATGCCTTTGCATGAGATCGAGCGAATTCTTCTGCGTTCCAATATCGCGAAGGCGCAAACAAAGTTCGTTCGAAATCGCGAGGAATCCTTTCTCGCGAATGAGTTTATTGTGATTTGCGATTCCGCTTAAAATTATTCCTTTGTCTAAGACGCGGCGTCGGGATTCCACTGGAATAATAACCAAGCCACGGAACAACCGGTGGATTAATATTTCAAGCCGGAAGTGCACTCATGCGCGAGCTTTTAGTCATAATTTCGGGTTGTCTCTCTTCAGGTTATCGATAATATCGTTAAATTAATTTTGCACCACGATTTCGATAGCTTATCACGAAAATTTTCTCATTAGGAACTCCAAAATTAAATCCCTAATTAAGCTTCTTTATTTAAAAAAAAAAAATATTATTATTTCCCTTAATAAATTATTATTATTATTGTTATTGTTGTTTGCCTTATCAAAATTTTGGTATCAAGGTGAAAAATGTTGATATCTGCGTAAAAAAAAATTGTAAAATCGTAATGATAAATCGACGCGTTTGATAGAATTAAAGCTCAAGTATTTCGTTTAATTTCCGGAGAATTGCGTGATTCAGCGAACTGTTTTTCCGGCTCACGTGTCGAAGACTTATCGGAGAAGGAGAAGCAATTTCGTTGCGTCAATGACACAAACTTTTTCGGGAGTTCAAGGCACTCGAGTTCCCCGACAAAGGGAAAGAGGAGAATTCGAAAATACGCGAACTGTGCTCCGAGAATAACATCCACCGAAGCTTTGTTACAAGCGTTATCCGCACGTGGGCGTTTGTCAGAAGCGGAGATCATGCAAATTTCATCCGAAACGACTCACATTTCAATCGTCGCTCACGTACAAAGAGCTCCCAACAATTGCGCCCGAAAAAAATTCCAGCCTGTCCCAATTCAAGGCCATCCAATTTTTTTCCCTCACATTCCGCTAATTACGAGCTCAATTATCCAAATTATTTCCAATTTTTTTTCGTCACATTCCGCTAATTACAAGCCCAATTATCCAAATTATTTCCAATTTTTTTTCCGGGCAGGAAAAGTGTCTTTAAAATTAAAAATAATTTTTTTCGCTGTCCCCCTTAAATGTAAAAATTCATTAATTGCATAACAAAATTTTTTTTTAGTCTTCCATACTCTGAATTTTTTATTTTTCTGATTAATGACCTTGAATTTAATGATACGAATTTTGAACGTGAAGAGAAAAACATTGAATCAAGAAAATGACATTTTTTTGCTCGACGTTAAAAAATGAAAAAATATTGACATTGAAAAATATGAAAAAAAAAAAAAGAATAATATTGATGATGTCTCTCAGTTTCAATTACATTTATTTCATTTTTCCAATGGGGGAAGAAGCGTGCATTAAAAAAATGACTTTTTTCTGTCGGAAAATCATCCCTTCTTCCCTCCCCTCGTAATCCAATGCGTTTTCGCCCCCTCGATGCCATCAAATTTGGGAAATACGCCCACACATGTGCACCCTGACGAGTTCTTTTGCACCTGAGTATTTTTTCACAGGCTCGATTTTCCGGACGGACGTTTTTTTTTCCGCACCCTATTTTTTCGCAAGCATCTTTTTTTTTTTTCACGTCCCTTTTTCCGCCCACCCCATCAATCACCGGAAACCCTTTCTCCCATTTGGCTATTGGGCTGTCAATTTCTTTCTCTCGATGCGATAACACTATCGTAATTGGCTGCATTGTGTCGTTAAGCCTATTTCTTCACGTGGATTGTATATTGATTTTGGCCCGTGGCAAACGAGGCTCTTTCCGCCGTATGGCCACCGCAAACCCGACCATTTCTCCTTTCCTCGTTTTGCCACCGATAAACTTCAATGTAAACGAGAAACCGATACTTTTCTCCCCCAAAATTCGCACACTCGACATTCCGATTCGTCGGCCAACGATTTTCCCTGCAGGTTACGATTTTTTTGCGAATACCAAAGGGCCAAAAAAAAATTAAAAAATATTTTTGGACACGACGTGAAAAATACTATTTTTCGGAATTTTTTTTTTTTTTTTTTTTTCGATAGAATTTTGAGATTTTAGTATAAATAAATTTAAATGATATTTAATCCTGTGTACCGATATTTTTATTTTTTTTATTTTTGTATTTTTTGTGAAAAGCTAATAAATAAATTTTTTTTAACATTTTTTCTTCGGCAGAATTTAAATATATATTTTTTTTTGCTTTTTTCTTCGCTATGAAGATGCTCGAGATAAAATCACGGCCAGATAAAAATCGGCGGTGCAGTTGACAAAGTGGAATCGATGAAGGGATGATTAGGAATAAAAGGGCGATGGTCAGAAGGAAAATACGCTTTTGTTATTTTATTACGCCCACGTGTTTGCTTTTTTTTTTTGGTGTCTGAATCACGAGAGGGTTGAAGCACGAGGTCCGGGTAACCCTAAGGCAATCGGCTATCCGGCGCGTCGGGGATGTCCAAATAAATCGAGTACAGCCCGAATTGGCGACGCGGTTCGCCACGAAAACGTGTTGGGGCGAAAAAATAATCGAAGTGAAAAATTCGGGGGAACGAAAAGCCGGAGGCTATCCAGACCGATAATGTCACAAGGCCGCAACTCAATCTCGATCCCTGTCGTGCCATTATCCATTTCTGAGGGTCGAAAATGGTACCAGTTCAAATATTGTCAAAAAAAAAATTTTTTTTTTTTAATTTCCATAATTAAAACCAATTATGATGCAAAAAAAGTCTGAAAATTTAAATATATTGACACAAGGAGCTTTTTTCCCTTGGCGCCCTTCGAACAAAACCATAAAGCCTTTTTGTTTTTATTTTATTTATTTATAATAATAATTTATTCATAATAAATTTAATTCTTGTAAGTAAAATTTGTAAGGAGCTTTCGAGGAACCAGCAATGTTCTTTTTTTTTTTTATGCCAATATGTCTGAAGCCAATAAATTGGAGATTTATCAGGGACCAATCGGCGAAGAGGACTGCGAAACAATTTTAAAAACGATTGGCGACGTTACTAATTGGTTGAGTGGCTCGCCAGAAGCGATCCGTTCACTCGATACGGAAGCTCCAGCAAACATTGCGCAGCAAAGAGGATGAAGCGTAACGAAATAATGTGCTTAAGGGAGTGGCCGCTCTGGCTGGCGGCCAGTTGGAAAGAATCTGTAGTGGTTGCAGTCGGGATGCGCTCGTCGCATCCCCGGCGGGCTTGTAAAAAGCTCCGCGAATGAAATTGGATGTGCCGAATGATGATTTCCAGTTAATACGCAACGGGCGAGATAAGAGGGCGTCAAAACTGCGTTACTCCCACACGAAAAAAAAAAAAAAATTAATGTCCATTCGCAGCAAAGGAACAAAGGGAAGCTTTGAAAGCTTACATTTCAATCGACTAAAAATTTTAGTCGTGCGTTATCTATCGCAGCGAAGCTATCTGCTCTAATTAAGAATTCATCGTGCTTCTGCAATTATTTTTTATTTAATTTATTTTTTTTTATTGTAATTTGCAACCGGAGAAAAATCTGAAGGGGATGATAAATTTGATCGGAGATTGAAAAATATGTAACGCGATTTTGAGATTCGCGAGAATCCAACGAATTACAATTTTTTTTAATAGATTATTTCTATTGAAATGTTGTTACAAAAGGAAAATGTGGTGAATGGAATGCTGCAACCTGTCGCTCGCAATTTAAATTAAATTGCGAGCGTTTGAGTGACAGGTGCTTCGAATAACAAGACACTCGAACCAATTAAACACATTTCGAACAAATGATTCGCTGTACAAACTGATAATTATCATAAATTTGCTCTTCACAAAATAAGCAGGTCTTCCTGTTTCGAATGGAGCTTAATTACCCGCCCGTCGCACCATAAATTTCCTTTTCACAAGCTAATGACGATTTACAACCCTGAAGAGAACTGAATTATCCATCCATTAACGTCATTTCTAGCCCTTTAAAATAATCCACTTTTTGTTAAACAATAAATTCCACAGATTATTCAAAGTAAATTTCACATAAAAAATATCACAAAATTTGACAATAATTATTTTGCACACCAGAAAAAATAAGACTAACTAAATTAGCAGATTGAGTGATTCTCAAATTAATGTTAATTGCATCGGGTCATTAATTCACATTTTTTTCAGCTCATTTTTTTTAAGTCTACACCAAATTTGAGTTTGAGTGTAAAATTATACAGAACCTTTAATTTTATATTAAATTATTATTATTATTTTTAAAGAAAAGCTTAAAAGTGATGACAACTTTGAAGGGTTCGAAGTGAATGATGGGGCGAAAGGGTTGAGAGGGTAATAATACCGCAAGGGAAATTAACCCACCCCCTCGAAAAAAAAGGGCTAAGATTTGCCCTAGCATTTGTAGGGAGGACGAAGTTTGACTCTTTGGTCTCTTCGAATGTCTGCGATGGGCCCGTCATTAATTTTCGTTCCGACCCTCGCCCAGTAAATAAGCGAGAGGGTACCATCCCCAAAACGGGGAGCTTTTGCACGCGAGAAAGGCCGGAGAAGTACGCGTGCAGGTCATACCTGTTGCTCGGACCTCAGAAAGCGTCCGAGGCACTCTTCAGCATCTCCTCCTCACCTCTCACCCCTGACTTATAACGATTTCATGGTTTTTTCGGACTGTTTGCGCGAGGGATACCCGAAATTATACCCCAGCCGACATTCCCCCCACAGTCTCGCCACTCGACCCAATCAAAAACTCGACATTCCTCAAAGAACCTAATTCTCAACTTTTTTTTCTCTTTTCAATTTTTTTTTTTTTTCCACCTAATCATTTAATCTCCACCAAAATTGTAATTAAAAAAAGCCTCAAAGACTAACCCGAAAAAAGAAATGTAACGCACTTGAAAAAAAAAGCCCACTTATTTTTCGAAAATTTAATCGTCGCTTCAAAATTTCCAATCCAATCCCTCCCTCAACAAACGAGACCTTCAAAAAAAATTCTGCATCCCTTAAGAAAAGCCAAAGGTCTCCGTTAAAAATAAAAAAAAATTTTTAATCCGTTTCCCAAAAAAGCCATTGTAATTCTAAGTCACCCGTAAAATCGCAAGAAGAAGAACTCGGTGGCCAAGGGGTAAATGGCCCAGTCGCTGGGGGCAAAAATTGAAATGCGAGCTAATAAAAAGAAAAAAAAAAAAGAAAAAAAAAAGAAAAGCCCTCTCGTCTACGACATTTCGCTCGGAATTGATTTCATGATAAATGGTTCATAGCCTGTCGAGAAGAGAAGAGAAGAGGCACCGAGCCATCAGGCGAAGGCAGACGACGATGCTGAAGAAAGAGAGAGAGACAAAGAGACGAAGACCACGAAGAGGACGACGAAGAGGACGCACAACATTTGCACGCCACACTTTGTTGCGACTATGTTGACTGAAACGAATTACAAAAGGCGAAGCGGGCGACAAGGAGCTTACGTCGTACCGAGGGAAAGCCTTGGGGGGTTAGAAGAGCTGTCGGGTTGGCCGTCTTCGTCGTCGACGACGAAGGGAACCCTGCAGCACATTGGATGATGAGCAGGAGGCAGAAGCTGAAGCGGGGACGTCGTCTCGAGCCTGCTATAGTTTCTGCTTGCTTGGCAAACTGAGTAACGGGCTGCAAAGTCGGGTTAAAAAAAAAAGAAAAAAAAAAAAAGCGGAGTGTAGCCGACAAGACGTAGCCCGAGGTGCCGAGGAGTAGGTTGGGAGAATCTTTCTGGTGACTCGGAGGGAGTAATTCAATTTCGAGTGTCCAAGTTGGTCCCGCGGATTTTAATGGCACTTACAATTAAACTGGGAAAATGCCCAACTCCGAACCTCGCAAGCTCGAGCTTTAAATTGAGCGAGTAAATATGTATTTTTTTTTTTTTTTTTTTTTTTTTTTCGCAGCCTCACGTGACCGAGAGCGAGGGAGCAAAAGTGGAGGAGGAAATTCGGAAAAGTCGGTACTGAAGTTTGGCAAACTATTGGCCACTTTGACATCTATCATTCGGCACGTGGGACGTTCATTAGTTGCTGATTTATGGGAGCAGATCGCTCTTTAATGCGAATACCTTTTTTTTTTGTGTTTTTTGGAATGCTGGTCACGATTTTTTGGGAGGGAAAGTTTTCCGCGGGGGCGCACAACTGTTTTTGGCACTAATCGACGCTGACTTTTGCTTAAGTGCGAGGCTTTGGTCGTGCGAAGAATTTGTGGTGTTACGAAAAAACTCGAGCTTGAAAACCGGGCGTCATTCAATTTTTTACGATTTTTATTGGACAACAATTTTGGTCATTTTCGAATTACCCCAATTTGCCAGTTTTTTAAAAATTGTTTCAATAAAAAATTTCATCGCTCCCAATATTCTCCATCGCTTAAAAAAAAAAAAAAAGCACAAAAAAGAAAAAAACGTCCCCAAGTTAAATAAAGCACTTGACGAGCCCGACAATTTGTTCCTGAGGCCATTAACAAAGTTGTAAAGTAAAATGAACTAAAAAAAGGAAAAAAAAAATGATCAGAGCCAAATCGTTTGTACGTTATTATTCCGAGCGAAGCTTAAGGGTGAATACCTGTATCCTCACTGCGACAGAAATGAAATAACCTTCTTATCGCGATGCTGCACGACATATTTTCGCCCAACGTTGATTCTCCTTTCCGGGGAATAATGTTGAACCTTTTTTTTTTTTTTTTTTTTTCATACTTCCGGATTCATCCCGGCCTTATAGCTCGAAGCTACAGTGGATTGTGATTGCAATCAGTCCGCCAGCTCTTTACCTACTTTAATACAAGCGATCGAGCCAAAGAAATATCGAATAAAGTGCCCATTCT